>JAODLC010000133.1:13875112-13905376 GCA_026781145.1 Hippopotamyrus pictus
CCAGGCGTGACAATTAATACATTTAATTATAATAATATTGTCGTGGATCTCTGAGCAACTCCCAGAGGGACCCATTCCAAGTTTGAGACAGGAATTTCCTCTGAGTATTACGAATTGTGTGGAGGGACCACCTCCAGAATGAAGGGATTTAGATCTCTGACACGATGTAGGTGAGGACAGTTAGCACAATATGCTTGGAGATCACAAGAAAGACGCACCTCGGAAGTATCAGAAGACATCCAGAGGACCAGTGCGACCCCTGCTGGTCATACCGGGGAATGGACCAGACAGGTTGTGATTATCAGAAATTCCTTCTGAAAATGTACTAATTGAATTGCACCAACTTTTGTGCACCAAGGGCTATTTGCTGAGGGTCCGCACAGGACCCCCAATAGCTATTACCTCCCAGTGATTCCAAAGACACAATTAGTTTCATTGTTTTTTATTCTTTTCTGATGAAGATGTACGGCAAAGTCATTATCTTATCACATGACAAAACATGATGCACCAAATTTACCATAACTAATTACAGATATACACCGAAGCATACACAAAGTTTCACAATGAATACATGGAAGTTATGCCATTGCACTTACAACAGTGAATGTAACTTTTTAAACTGCTTACATTTGTCTTACATTTTTGTATTGATTTTTGTCTTTTCGAAACTGAACAAACTCTTAAGAAGTTTTCATTATACAAACAGCAGTTATAGAAATTCTACAAATATCAATATTTTATTGACCACAAGCTCTTTTTTTGTTGTCAATAGTCAGTATGAGCATTACACAATACTTCTCTATAATTTGTTTCCTGTAGACACAAAAGCAGGAACTTGGCGGACAGACCTGATATACATTCATATATGTCCAATGCTTCGTGTGTTCATACTCCCTGGTGCACAGAATCAGCATGTATACAAACCATCAAGGCTACACTTGGTTTGTCTGACAGACCGTTAGATATGAATACCGCGCAGATGGATGGCTATTTACAGTGGGGCGGGGCGGTGTCACCATAGTGGACCAAATGGAACAGGGATCCTATTTGGTGGAAATCTTATAGTAAATTGTTGGGCACAGAACACAATGCTTTTGGACACCATTGAGCCATCCTCTGACAATAAGCACCATATTGAACGCATCGGATGGAAACCTTCAGTTACATTCACACACCCTCACCAATGTCACTGTTGACATATACTGTTAAGGGCTTTGGAAACTTATCTCTTTAAATGAATAATGGAATTTATTTTTTCTCTTAAGAAATTCTTGTCCAGAGCAATGGTTACCATGTATTCAGATAATATATATTACACATCACTCTCTCTCTCTCTGTATGTGTGTGTGTGTGTGTGTGTGTATATATATATATATATATATATGGTGAATTTCGATAATATTGCACATATCCTCTTTATTTCTAAGCACAACCGCAAGCCTGCAGCAGTTTGCAGGAGGTGGGGGAGCACCTGGCTAGATGAGACTTCCACCGACGAGTTCATCTCCTGACCACATGTGCGCAAGAGGCAGGTTAAAGATGTTAGCACTGAGCCAGGGCGATGGGCTAGACCAGCGAACCATGCACAGAACTATGAGCTAAAGAAGAATTGTACAAACTATATACTGATCCCTTTGGCAATGAGTCCCACAGGACTGCACTGGAGCATGCTACTAAAACTTAAAAAAAAAAAATCTGAGTCTGTAATGCAAATCCATACATACAAGTAGTTCATATCAAATGTTCATATCCATTATTTTAATTCTTTAATAACATAAGTTGTATTTTCAAACATAATATTGACAATGGTATTAAACATTAAGTTATTTTTTTTCCTTTTCTGTTTCAAAATGTATAATTGCATAGAACATCGGAAATTAAAACAGCTTTCCGCCAACCCTTCTCCACGTTGTGTTCAGTTGAGGGAGGAAGCACACGGAGGAGAGAGAGCTGGGCCACTACTGGATTCTGAAAGGGCAAGCTGGGATAGCATTCTGGACTCACAGAGGACAAAACTCATACCTGTGTGTGTGTTAGGTGGGCGTCTGTACATCTGTCTGGGCATGCATGTGTGTGCATGTCTGCGTCCATGCATGCATGCATGCCTGCAAATGCATGCGTGGGGCTGGGCTTCAGCAACAAAATAACTAATGCACATGGACCTGTTTCCATGACAGGCAACAATACTGCAGCCTGGTTTGGAGATACGTTATTGTGAGGAAGGCAATGGGAAGGGCCAATGACTCGGAAACCTTGCTGTGCTAAAATAAGAGCAGGACTTTAACGTCTAGGTGTGTGCCGCGTGAGTTATCCACATATGCAGTGCATGCTGGCCGCTTTTCACTGGGCCAAATGGGTCATGGTTTCACTGAAACCCCTGACAGCTCCCAGCTGGTCGCCATTACAGCCTGGAATACTGTGTGTCCATATGTCCCCAGTACGTTTGAAACCCAGTCTGACATACTTTCTTTACCTGTAAATGAGACTGGTCCCTAATGTGTTTTGGTCCAGTTAGCCTACCTTCATGGGATACGAAGAGGAATGTCCGTATTCATGGTCCAGATGAAAACCGTCATGCTCTTAATCTGCTTCCAGCAGACTATTGCTTTCAATCAATACCAAACAAAAGTAGCGTGATAATCACGACACATGAAAAATAAATACCAAACAATCAACCGACAAAGCAAAACAAAATTCCCAAAAATATAAATAAATCTTACAACTATAAGGAATTATATACAGCAATATACAGTTGTGCAAAGTAAATAATTGGAGTTTAAAAAAAAAACAAAAAAACTGCAGTATACACCCAGACACATACATACATATGAAATGGTTAAGGCTGCTTCTTTCCATTACGGAAAATAAAATCAGGCAAACAATAAGTAACAAATGAAAAAGAGAGTGGTGAGCGTGGACAGCCCACAGATAGGTGGATTAATGACTTGGCAATGGACAAGGCCACACTATTCCTCCTGCCCCGCCCCCAGACTCAGGGGGAGGAGACAGTCCTCAGCCATGTGACCAGATTTTCTTCTCCCCTGTCTTTCATCCAGCTGTATCTGTCAGAGTCTTATGGCCTCCAGGTCAGACATGTTGAACAGTGACTGGTCCTGGTCAGTACGTGTACTCCATGCAGGTGGGGTCCAACGTACGACTTCAGAAAGGACCATCAAACATTCAAAATGAAGCTAATTACCCTACTGGAATGTAAAGACTGTAAGACAAACACCATACATTTTTTTCTTGCTGTTGTAATAAAAAATCCCTTTGTATGCCATCTTGTGTTCTGATGAAAGAGGTCTTCAGCCCTAGAAAAACCTATGACTCATTGCCCTGCAGGACAGAGAGAGGAAGGAGGCAGGGGCAGAGAATTCGGGTGACAAACCTAGTCCAATGTTTGCTCGTGAGAACAGGACAATGACAGAGTTGTATTTTAATGTATATCACACTAGGGGGCACTGCAAAGCACTTCCAGAAGTGGGAGGCATTAATACACAAGTTCCACAGAGAGGCACTGCAGAGCGCTTTCGGCGGCTAACATTCTCTGACTCCCTGTCTTTTGGATTACGCAGAGAGTATACAGTCCAAGTACCAGAGCACAGAGGCAGTTTGCAGAGTGTGTACCCAGCTGTATGAATAGCTGGCAGCCCACTGGAAGTCCATGTCCTTGACCCTGTGGTCCTGGGTTCCTGAAAAGAAAATTAATCATCAGGTTAAGATTGAGGTATCATAAACAAGCTAACATCAGGCATTGCAAATGAATAAAGACAGTCCTTGGCTCTCCCTTACTCTAATTCTTGCTACATACTGTACTGTATATCCAACCTCATTCTTTTAGTCTTTATCTGTCTCATTTCTCTATTTCCTCTCTTTTTCATTGTATAGTTATAGCATATTATTATCTCATATGAAGAATATGGAAGTCAAGGATACAGAAAAGTGGCAGCGCAACGCTGAAGTCTTATGGTATGCTTTTAACCTTTATCCAGCTGAAGGAAGCAGCTTCCTCACTTGCCTGCCCAGACATCAGCTAGACCTTCTTCATTTATAGCTGGACTATACACAATCTGTGAACTTAATCTGTGTTTGCATGAAAACATTATATTGGTGTTAGCGAAGAAGTATTTGTTTGTCATTGTTCTTTAGATTCTCTCATTCTCCTTTTGTGTTAATGACAACACTGCAAAGAGGGATATATTTACCCAAATACTACAAAGAAGGACAGTATAGGCCTGATTATTGTCTGCTGACCACAAAAACAGGCCTCTAACTACTAGAGAACATTAACAGTGACCCACAAACCTTTCACTTTCACCTATAAAAAGACTCATGGTCCGTTGGGTAACATTGAAGATCTTAGAACAGGCAGACCCAGCATGTTAAAAATTCATTGGTTACTACTCATCAAGGGATGACTGATTAAAATTAGCATTCTGTTACATACATACAAATACCATATTAAATAAAAAATATAAGTATCAAGGGTTGGCCTGCTGTATCATGGGAATTCGCCCATTCAGAATATAAAACTTGTTTCCCAGTTTAGAAAACATGCACTATAAACAGGATAATATTTAGACAAAATATATGCCTCAAAATGAGATTTAGCCAACACCCATTGGCTGTGAGTGTCAGCTAAATCCTCCCATGGAAAGAGTCATTTCTTCGAACAGAGCTGGATCCTTCCACGAGGCTCTGCAAAGGATACCCCCCAGAGCTCCTTCTTCCCCATTTTTAACTCCCTCCTTAGCCCCCCGCCCTCAATAAAACAGCCCCTTTACTCCCCTAATTTGCTTCCCCCTGTTTGCCCATGAATATATATATCCATATTTAAATGTTTTTTATTCACAGACACTAGGGGGCACAATGGTATTAAAAATCACAGTGGAAGTCATCTGTAGATTTACAAACATACGGGAGCACATGTCTCATTTTTAACATAAGACCTTTGTGAAGTTACCAAACTATACCAAAAATATAGTCTTCTCATAACACTCTCCTGTTAACATCTTAAGGACAATTTGCAATTGTTATTTGTGAATGTATGTGTGTTTACTGGACTATAAATTTAGCTATTATGAAGAGCAACAGAAAGTTCTCATTGACCTCTATCTTTCTGTTCCACATTTTTCCGGTCTCTTCTTCCATTGTAATTTCTATGCTCACTAGCTGATAAGGGTGGGTGATATGACTCTCTTTGGGACACAGTCTGTTTGCTTCAGTGCACCTTAAAGATTTGTTCTGATTCATTCACCAACTCATTCAGAGGCACGTTATGTTTTGCATAAAATAGATCTGAAACACCTGTGTTCCGGTATTAACAAATAGTCTATTATTTAGGTTAGATAGTGCTAAAGAGTAAACTAAATTCCATTAATTAGTCATGTGAGAAAAATATTTGCTGTTGAATTATAGTCTAAGTCTTGCCATACTTATCTTAGCTACTCATGTTTGTTAAATCCATAAACCTAACAGCTCATCACAGTCAGCTAATGAGACCAAACACTAACGAACCTTGGTTAAAATGGTTTTACATTGTGAAAATCTCAAAAATTCATTGAAACATACGGGAAGAACACAACCTCAGTGCAGTCAAATTCTCTTAGGACAGTGGTAGTCTTTTGCTAGTTCCTTATGACTATTCCTTCACACTTTTTCTTCACTAGGACATACTAGTGTACCGCAGCCCAAATCTGGAGTATGGACTAAAAAAGTGTTCCGTAACTGCCTCCAAGTTCCTGCAGTATGAACACAACAAAAGTTCCTGGTTCTGGAAAAAAGTTCCTGTGGTGAAAAGCATCCAGAGTGATAAACAATAATCATGAACCCAGATTCCTTTCCTCATGGCTACAGCTAACACTGAACTAGGGATATATGCGTGAGCATCAAAACACAAGAAACAGCCTGAAGTATAAATAAAGAGTTTAAAAATGTTAAATATCATGTTAAAGGGGTCTGCTAAGCTAATCAAAAATGAGGTAAGTAATAGCCATTTTGAGGACATATTTATAAAATATTACTGACATTGTTTCATTTCATGTGTATCTGATGACAATAAAGTAACTTGACTTGATTTTAAAAACGCAACAACCTTTAACCTGTTATATGTAATAAGCTGTTATATGTAATAAGGCACTTGGGTTCCAGCATCCATCTTGAGTTCAGAAGAATTACCAGTACCACCTCATTCACTGACAGGCCTATAGGGTACCTTAGTGACTTATAAGCACAATCCTTTTCATTATTACTGATGTCAACTCTGTCTTTTCATACAGGAAATGACAGTACTGAATGTGTTAAACCAGAGCACATTTGAGCACCTGGCCAGCCTCCATGACTCTGTTGTGAAATGCGCTATATAAAAAAGAATTGAATTGAATTGAATTGAATTGATCTGCCTGTTGATCTCCCACTCCATTTTCCCCTCACTGGTGAACCAGATCCCGAGATAATTCCCGAGATCTGCTTCAGGCAGTAACTTATCTCCAACCCAGCGGAGGCATTGTTGAGCTAGAAGCTAGAGTCTTTGATGAGGTAAGGGCTACAGGCCCCTCTGAGGTAAGGGCTAGCAGCCCAGGTGAGGTAGGGGTAGAGTCCCCAGTGAGGGAGGAGCTAGAGTCTCCTGTGAACTACGGGATAGAATTCTCAGTGATATAGGGGCTAGAGCAGAGGTCACTAACAGGCGGACCACGGTCCAGTTCCGGACCCAGTCCCATACGGACCCGAACAGATAGCCAAAACAGAAAGTTGTAATTTAAAACCTGATGGGGCGCTTCTATTTTATCCGGCACAGCTTTAGTAGTCTTTTCGATAGTGGTTTAGCACTATAACCGCCGTTTCCCACACCAATGAACGTCAAATGCCTTTGACCGCCAAGCAAGACGTAGTTCGGCATATGCAGCCCTTTGTTTGTGCTAATGTGCCATTAGTGTTAATAACAGCAGCAAAGCGAACACTCGCAACCAAAAAGCCGTAATATTCCTGACAGAGTGGCTGCTCTGTCCTAAAATCCTACAGCTGAAAAGTTTTCAAACACAGTATGTATTATATAGCATGTTGGATAAATATACGTAGTTTATTGGTGATTTCATGTTCGTTGAAGTTTCCAATTTTTGACAACCGTTTAAAGTAATGTTATTTGTTCTACAAATCAACTCAGGTGAAATAAAAAATGTACGTTTTCAGGGTTGCCAAATCTCAAGCATCTGGCATGACACTCACGCAGGAAATCTTACAGCAAATCTATATTATTCTATTATAAACCTAAAATTAGCTACGTTAAAAGTGTATTTGCACGGTTCGATACAAAAGCAGACTATTTACAAGGTTACATATTTGTGCAGACATCTCGAATTGAAAATTTCACTCCATCCACCCAGCTGAAGTTGGCAACCCAATGTTTTATTTGAAATGAAAAGTAAAATGCACTGTTGTTCTGTGAAACGGCTTATCATTCCATTCGCGTTGTTACTTCGACAAATATGAGAATATCAGAAAAATGAGAAATTCAAGCTTTCCTCCCTTTATTATATTTTTCTGAAGTTAAGCACCTTATTTAAACATGAATAATTTTCACATTTTCTCTTATTTTGAAATGCAGCCCTACTTTTATTTAGTAAATGAGAGAACATTGTATGTATCGGCAGTCATACATATAAGTTCAGTTCGTCAGTTGTCGCGTGACAATAAATATTGTCAAAAAGTTTTTGAATTGTACTGAATTGATTTGATTTGACAGTTAGGTATTGACTACATGCAATTTTGATACAACTAATAGGCTACTTAATTATATATCACACTAAATATTTAGACATTATGATTTTCCAGACCTTTGCTTCAAGAAATTTTCTCTAACTGGACCTCTTTAAATTTTAGTTGAATACCCCTGGGCTAGAGGCTCCTTTGAGGTAGGAGCTAAAGACCCAGATGAGGAAAGACCTAGAGGCCCAGGTGAGGTAGGTGCAGGAGCCCCTGGTGAGGTAGGAGCTAGAGACCCTGGTGAGGTAGGGGTTAGAGGCCCAGGTGAGGTAAGAGCTAGAGGCCCAGGTAAGGTAGGTCCCCAGTGAGGTAGGGGCTACAAGCCCAGGTGAGGTAGGGGATGGAGTCTCCTGTGAGGTAGGAGCTAGAGGCCCAGGTGAGGTAGGGGCTAGACTCCCTGGTGAAGAAGGTACTCACTTCCCCATGCCAATGCTGCAGTGTGATTGGAAGCCTGCTCTTCATCCACACACCTATTCTCCAGTGAGATTGGAAGCCTGCCCCTCATCCACACACCTATTCTCCAGTGAGATTGGAAGCCTGCCCCTCCCCCACATACCTATTCTCCAGTAAGACTGGAAGCCTGCTCCTCCCCCACACACCTATTCTCCAGTGATATTGGAAGCCTGCCCCTCCCCCACATACCTATACTGCAGTGAGATTGAAGCCTGCCCCTCCTCTTCACACTAATGCTGCAGTGAGATTGGAAGCCTGCCCCTCCCCTACACACCTATACTGCATTGTGACTGAAAACCTGCCCCTCCCCACACACCTATGCTGCATTATGACTGGAAACCTGCCCCCACTGCCGACTCATACAAAAACACCAGACTGGGGGTCGTGGGCATATTTAAACCTGAAAGGCTGGACTCTTTACTAATAAATATTTTTCAGTTATAAAATAAAGTATGCAAGAAAAAAATCTAACTTTACATATGATTATGTGTGATCATATGAGTCAGTATGTTGCAATTTCTAGTACAAAAGTAAGATACATAAGGCACCAATATTTAACTTATAGACTTTACCAAAAGTGGACTGGAGTTAGTTAAAGACGTCCGTCCTGCTTTAGTTGCCCAGAAGAGATAATCAGGATGACTCACATAAACCAAGAGCTTGTAAAATGAAAGGCTGAAGTGGCTTTTGTTGAATGGCAGAGCACCCATGTGAGCTGAGCTTGGTTCTGTGACATTATTCCAGAGGGAGAGGCTGCAGCTGAATGTGTGACAGTGACTGTGACTGGTTTGTGACAGTGCAGCCCCTCACTGCTGGTTTGGCCTGGTAACACAGCTAATAAGGAAAACCAGTAAAATATAAGACCAGGCTGAATGATGGATCAATAACTCGTATCCCACCTATAATGATCATCTGTGATGCTTACATATTTGGGATGAATTTGGCTGGTGGGAGAAGGTGCTGCCTCAAATTATAGGTAAGCAGCTAAACTGAAAAGGAAGACTGAACTATCTTGTCTGTTTGACGACCACAACGTGAACAGGTGAATACTACATGTATATCTAACCCAAATGAACAGTGATGATTCTGCTTTACTTCATTTCTTGCAGTCTAAAATCCCACTTTAAAACCCACAACCTCATAAGAATATTAATCCAAAAAACATGAGAATTCTACTTCTGTGAGCCAACCTACTGGCTCACAATCTGGCTCACAATCTCCAATCACCTCCACACTTGCCTGACTGGCCAGGTTTTCTGAGAGAATTTGTGAGACTGTGACTGAGAAAAATGACAGTGACTGTTATAAAGTCACAGAAAAGACACAAGCCAAAGAATTATAACTGAGGGCTACTGCTGGTGGGATGCAGTAAAGATTCCTGCATGTAGCTTACAAAGTACAACAGCAGTGAGCAGTTCCTAAGAAAGTAAATTAACTACATGCTAGAAGGTTAGTGAAGTTTGTTCC
The DNA here is from genome assembly GCA_026781145.1 of Hippopotamyrus pictus. Classification (NCBI taxonomy): domain Eukaryota; kingdom Metazoa; phylum Chordata; class Actinopteri; order Osteoglossiformes; family Mormyridae; genus Hippopotamyrus; species Hippopotamyrus pictus. Next base: position 13,884,794 of record JAODLC010000133.1, read on the forward strand.
TGTGTAAAGCTGTATTATTAGAGCCATCTGAGGGTAGGATAAATAATTATACACATACAGGATTGTGTTAATTAAAAACATAAGCCATAGCATAGCTAGAGCTAGCAAAAGTAGGTTAAATGTTTCCTATATAATTACTCTTGTAAAAGACAGTACAAATTTTCCCAGCCCCAGAAAAAAAGAGAAATTGCTTCAGGGATTTCTTCCCTTATTATCAGAAAATAAACTTTTATATCAATTTGTGGAAAAGCAGAGAGTGAAGCTTTTGGCACTCACACTGCTTGGGAGTTGCTGCCCCCGCCTGCCTTTCTTGGATGGGGGGGCGGTGAAGGTGGGATCATAGGTTTTTCTAGTACGAAGCCTCATGTCGCTCTCTCTCACCAGATCTGCAGGACACAAAGTGAAATCTCCGCTTAGACACCTGTCAATTGTAAACATATCACAAGTAAATAATACATTTGCTCAACTGATTTTTAAGAGACAAGGTGACAGGTACAAATAGTAGTACAAAGAAAAGTGCATAAAACATAAAATTGTGCATAAAGGTGCATAAAAAGGTCATCCAAAGGTGAGATGAATCAGTAAGCTTACAAAGGTAAATTGTAAACAAATATACCTGTATAAGTGCATATGAAAAGCAAGCCAGGTGTGCTGCTGGGACTGTGTGTCTGAATGTGTGTGTTCATTACTTACAGTAAAATGGGATGTCAGCATACATGAAGCATGTGTCTGCGATTCCTCCAGCAGCACATACCCACACAATAACATATGGACACCCCCACTACCATATTAGGAATCTCACTTACTGCCTGTAAGTGACACACAGACACACACAGACACACAGACAAAAAAGCACAAGCCCCTAGCCAAGCCTGGCTCGTCTAACACACACTGATACTCACCCTTTCGAAGCTCACCAGAAAGAAGTGAATTTCTTGCCAATAGCTGACATGGCTGGCAAGGATGGACAGACAAAGATTATTAACAAAGAGGACCTCAGTCTGTCTACTTCAGACCAAATTTCTTCCGTAATATTTATACTTATGTAACGTAGTAATTTATTATGCACCCATAAAACATAAAAAGGTTTTTACTGGATCTATCAGCCCGATAAAACATAGTAATGAATATAGGTGTGTTTTTGGTTATAAGTACATGAAAGCATTTTATCAATAAGCAGTTTTATTTATGTGTACTTTAATTTACCATTCACTGGTTTTACTACATTAACTATTCATGCGTACTGAAGCAGCTCAAATGGACTGATTTCTAAATGGTCTGATTTCTGTGCTTTTATAATAATAATAATAATGACACTTTATTGATTTCTATGGGGAAATTCTCTTCTCGCCATCCTTATCTTGCTCTCTATGTGACACAGACACATATGTAGGTGAGAGCAAGCTTGGTAGCAAAGGGCAGCCACCTGCAGTGACACCTCTGGAGCTAGGAGTTACGGGCCTCACTTGAGGGCCCACAAACTCGTGGCTATTCTGACGAGGCCGGGCTCACATCAACAACCTTCCGATCACAGACACAGAGGCTTGTGTTCGTCTGCTGTGTCATACCATCACCCAGTTTGCCGGCTTGTTCAGCTGCACCTCCTGGCAGGATTTTGGAAAAGACACTGTCGCCTTCAGCGGCTGGTTGTCCAGCAGCTGCAGCACTGGCTGGTCCCACAGCATTCGGTGCAGCTCTGGAACCTGGGGGGAGAGAGGAAGCAGGGTGCTACTCAGCTCTCACAAAGCACTGTGCTCACAACATGCGGTGGGCAAAACATAGAAAGAAGAAGGCTTCCCAGTGAGTGACTGGTGGCTCTTTATGGAAGGAGGGATGGATGACTGATGGACGGATGGACAGACAGACAGACGGACGGATAAACAGACAGAAAATTCCCAAGTGGAAAAAAAGAAATTAAATAAATTGCCTGTAGGAAATTCTTCTTACCCTGTGCTAGCAGGGATCACCAGAACCCCTGCTTACCTATGCCCACAGACTGCATTGGCTGAGACACCTGCTTACCTATGTCAATGGACAGCACTGGCTGCAGCACCTGCTTACCTATGTCAATGGACAGCACTGGCTGCAGCACCTGCTTACCTATGTCAATGGACAGCACTGGCTGCAGCACCTGCTTACCTATGCCCATGGACAGCATTGGCTGGAGCACCTGCTTACCTATGCCCATGGACGGCACTGGCTGGAACTCCTGCTTACCTATGCCCATGGATGGCACTGGCTAGAGCACCTGCTTACCTATGCCCATGGATGGCACTGGCTGGAACTCCTGCTTACCTATGCCTGTGGATGGCACTGGCTGGAACTCCTGCTTACCTATGCCTGTGGATGGCACTGGCTGGAACTCCTGCTTACCTATGCCCATGGATGGCACTGGCTAGAACACCTGCTTACCTATGCCTGTGGATGGCACTGGCTGGAACTCCTGCTTACCTATGCCCGTGGACGGCACTGACTGGGATTTGGCAGGCTGAGACCCTGTTGGCTTTATCCCCGGGTTAGAAGCATCAGGTGTAGGGTCTGTCTTTGCCTGGCAATAAAAGAACTCCCAGTTGATACTGACCCGGTTTGCTTACAGTAACTTTTTAAAACAATCACTTAGAAATGTAAACTGTCATCTAATTTATGTTTGCATCAATTAAAGAATAAATCTAAATTTAAACAAAAGATATAGACATAGAACAAGAATGATATACTTTCTCAAATAATCATTACATAAAATTTAGTACTTCAGTATATAAAATAATTTACAAAACCATGCAGAAAAATGAGTTTGTTAGACTGCTGGACATTATGATTCAGCTTGGAACTCTTACAAGCCACTTTTATAATGTAACATATATCTATTTGTGTATTCTTTCATACTAATACAGATGTGGCTATGATAAAAAAAGTATAGCAATAAACAATAAACAGTTAATCAAAAGACTGGTGGTATCGTACTAACCACTGGAGTACGTTTGGGGCTAGATTGTGGCTGCTGTGCTTGGCTTGGTGCTTGGGCTGGAGCTGGGGCTTGGGCCGGGGCTGGGGTGGGAGCTGAGGCTGGGGCCAAGTCTGAGGTTGGGTCTGACTCCGGAGCCTGTGCTTGGGCCTGGGCTCCAGCTTCAGCCGGGGCCGCGTCTGGGGCAAGATCTGGGGCCTGAGCTGAAGCTGGGGCCTGGACCGGGGCAGGGGCCTCGGTCTGGGCTTGGGCTGGGGCTGGAGCTTGGGCTGGGACCTGGGCCAGGGCCTGGGCTGGAGGCTGGCTAGGTGTTGACTGCTGGTGCTGTGCTGTCCCAGCACCAGCCCCAGCCTCGGCCTGAGCCTCGGCCCCAGCCTCAACTCCTGCCCCTGACCCTCTCCTGGACTGTGGCTTTTGCTGCCCATGCCCTTGTTGTCCTTCTTGCTGTTGAGAAGAGGGCTGTTGCCCACTGGAGGCCCGGTGCTTTGGACTGGAAGACTGTGACTTGGACTCTGTGGATGCCATGCGCTGCATTTCATGTCTTCTTGTTGATGGCGAAGATGTCTGCTTTTGCCTTCTAGGTCCAGGCGAACCTTGGTGGTGGCTGGATGGATCCTGGGACTGATCAGAAGGGTGGTCCTGTGCGGACCTAGAGTCTGAAGTCCTACGCTTTGTTGTGGAAGGTGACCCCCGAGATTCTGGATGTACGGAGGGGTCATTAGTGTGTTCTCTGGAAGACCTGGAGGACCGCAGATCATCACATGAGTGCCTAGAAGAGGTGGAGTGCCTTCTTGAGCTACTTCCCTGTTGCCCGTGGTCCTGTGATGCAGATGAAGAGGAACGTGGCTGAGCATAGTCATCCTGCGGCAAGGGTTCCTTCTCAAGGGGTTCATCGTACTCATGCTGTGAGTGTCTCCTCCTGTGAGTTGAGGAACTGCCACTATGATGTCTCGAGCGTTCAGAGCGGCTCTCCCGCGGCTTCTCAAACCAATCTGTCTCCTCCTGTCCCAAATGATACGCTTTGGAAACCGAACACAAATCACAGTCAATGTCTGCTGTTTTGTCCAAGAGAGGCGTGTGTGGTCTACTCAATCCATGCAATGACAGCAAAGCATGCACAGAAAAACATGCAAAAGAAAGTACTTTGGAAACATGCACAATTAAAACAAACAGATGAACAAATAAGTGCTAATAAAAAAACAAATTAACAGAACAGAATGAATACTTTACAGAGCATTTCTACACATCACAGAAGACAATTAAAAACAATACAAATAATTCACAGATGATGCAACTCAAAACACACCAGAACATTTGTTGGCACGTTAATTCAACCCTGGGCATAGCATTCAACAGTAATTTCAAACTGACCAGCATGCTTCTGTCATGTGCATTACAGAAAAGTTTAGAGCTTGCTGAAACCCAAGCAGGATTTGTAATTTAGCACCAATTACCTTCACTATCAGATACAGCACAATTCATGTCATCTACCAGGTTAGGATCATCTTGTTTGTAAATGTGGCTTCTCGGCAAGTCCGTTGTGCGGTCCTGCACATCAGGCAAAGAGTGACTGGAGCCATATTGACTGTATCTATCACGTGACTCTGACCCAGTTGGGCCTCGTGCCTCATTCATTGGGCTCTCATCAAGATTCTGGGAACGCCTGCGACTTCCCCTGTGGGAACGTTCCTCAATGTTCATCTCATATGATTTGCTCCTATAGCTGCCATATTCTCGGGATGCAATCTTATCCATCCCATAGCCCGTTGACCTTGACCTTCCAGAACTATACATGCGATTGTCTTCTTCCAGGCCATCATGACTGGACTTGCCATAATATTTCTGCTGTTCATAAACATTCTTCTTCAGTCCATATGTAATATCATCCTGAAGCCTCCTGGCCCTAGATGCAATGGTGCTGCCGCCTCTTGATGTGGCCATGTTATACGAGGCCAGGTCAGACTCCACGTCCCTCGCTTCTTCAATCGGTGAGAACTTTGAGATCTGTTCCATGCCCGGCTTCCTGTGCTTGTTACGTTTAGAAGACATGACGGCCGGAGTCAGGTTCTTAGAATGCGTGCATGAAGATGACCTGTAGTCATCATAGTAATAGGAAGATCCATCCACATGTGAATTGTAGTCCCCCCTAACTCTACCCTGATGATCATACAGATCTTCAGGATTTTCACCAGCCCTTCCATAATGGCTCATGTTCCCATAACCACCATTTCTATCAGTTCTATACATATCTCTGCTCTCTTTCGTGAGCTCATTGATGTCATCTATCATTACATAATTTCGGGGGATGTTTTGCTCTAGGTTTGTATAGTGGCCTTCTGAGGAATAGGCAGGTGTAGGGTTAACAACAGAATGTATTTCGGCAGAGAGACTCTGCTCTGGTGGCCTATATTGCCCATAAGTGTTAGATATAGTTGTGGATGAGTAAGCGGAATTATAGATATCTTCTAGAGCTGTGGCGGCCACTGCCACAGGGGGAGTGCTAATGACTTCATAGTTAGTGGGCATCTTCTGCTCTAGGTCAGCTAATGAGGTCTGTCTAGGCTTCTGATGCTGGGTCTTTGGCTGTGGCTGCAGAGAAATACCCTGGCCTGTCTCTTCAGAATATGGAAGTGTCTGTGATACATAAGATGCAGAACTAGGAGGTGGCTGGAACCCAATATGGCTCTGCTGTAGTAATAGACTTGTTTGATAGGAAGCCTGGTTCTGGGGGAAGATGTGCGACTGGTGGAGCACAGCAGCAGAGGACTGGGGCTGAAATGTGCCAGGCTGAGGCTGACCTAGCGAGACAGTCTGGTACTGAGGGGGCTGGAAGCCTCTCTGCTGGTAGGCAGGGCAGTCTTGTGGAGGAGGTCCAGGTTGGCTCTGCTGGTAGTCATAGCTGAGGAAGGAGGAGCCAGGGGTCAGTTGATTAGCTGTAAACTGGTTTAAAGAAGCTGTACTAAGTCTTGTGAGGGAGCCACTGCTGTCAAAGGGTGTCCCCCTCAAGTGCTGGGTAGTGAGCTCACTGTCTGTTGCGTAGTCCCTGGATTCACCCATGCAGCGGACATAAGCTAGCTCTCGCCGTTCCCGCTCCTTTATCAGAGTTTCTTTGCGCTGGGTGATGCCGAGTTCCAAGCAACGCAGCTTGGCATCGATCTCCTTCTCTTCCTCTTCTAGTTCAGCCTGCTGTTTGCGAAGCTTGCTGGACTCCTGCTCCACTACCCTCAGATCACTCAACAGCCCAGGCTTGGGGGCACTGAGTGCTGGTTGTGCCATATTCGTAGACGCAAACATGGAATTGTGGGTAGGGGTCACGATGGGAAGGGAGCTCTCCTCCGGAGGTGGACTAGGCAGGGTCCTTTTCACCTTCCTTGCCGGCAGGCTCTGCTGGAAGATGGAGGCTATGTCAGAGTGCAAACCAGCACTACAAATGCATTTACATCTCAGAAATTTGAATGACAAATGCAAAATGCTATTTTGTTAGTTTAATTGTAAACCTCAAATACATGCTATTTAATATCTGACTTTCCACAGCATGATCAAATGTACAGTTGTGACTGGAAAATATTCCAATTTTAAAAGTGTAACATCTATTTACGTCCCCAACATTGCAAAGAAAACCGTATGGAATGAAGATTTACATAAACATCTACAGTGCATTTAAAAAGCTTAGATACAATTAAAAAACAAAATACTATTTAACCACCAAAAAGCAGAAACAAAGAAAATGAAATTTCCTTTATTTACCTTTCTTTATGCATTGAAATACAATCCACCAAATGAAAAAGAACTACGCGGTGTTTTAAAGGGATTTTTTTTTAAATGAGTGGCTTCAGTAAGTGATTGAAAACCTGGTAGATGCAAGTTTTTCTTTAATTCCTGCCACTCAGTATCATCGCGCAGTGCTTGCAGGGCTTGTGCACACATCTACTTTAAAAATCAAGCGATATGCTTCAACATGTCATGCCGCTCACAAGTGATGTCAACTTCCAGAAACCACTGGTGCTTTGATACTTTATTTTTCTTGTTGTATGAACAATGAATCACATCATTTGCTTTAAGTTTAACAAACATCAGCTAAGAGTTTTGTAAACTTTTGTTTAAAAAAACGTGTATACACATATCTTGGGTCCACTGTATGTAGAGTGTAAAATGGGAGTTAACTGTGTGGATGCCATACATACAAGTTTCTCTGGACATGAAATTTCGTTTAACAGGGTGGTTAGGGATAACTCATTAATATTCATATTAAGTGCTTCCTGATTGGCTGGTGAATGTGAAACTCATTAATATTCTGATCTGTGGGCACATCCTCTTTTTCATCTCACCAAATATGGTAACCCTAATAACACTCAAATATTGGCATCCTTTGCCCCTGAATAATGGTCACTCTTTGTTTCCTCTGTGATATGGTTTTCTCATCCAGTTTGGTACTGAACCCGATTAGAAGCATCTTGGATGATGCAATATGCTTTCCAATTCATAATAGTGACATTGACTATATTCCAAGGGCTGTTGCTGTTTTAAGATTGAAACATTTTTGTAGACACACCTTGGAAAAGAAGCATACAGTAGCAGCTTCCTTTATTTTGGAAATTATCAATTACAAGCATCGATATAGGCTAATTAGCCTCTTGCCATATCAAAACTGACTAATAGTATACATCATTGAGGGGTGTACCCTTATCCAAGTTTCTTATGGTTATGTGCTGTAGGTAATGACCCAAAGGTCACAAAAGGGCTGCTGGTGATATGATTTAGCTTGATTTCGCCAAGTTCCCCACAATTAATTTTGCCAATAGGCTAATGGACAGGTACTGATAAGGACTTTTACATTTATATTGGTGAGGAAAGTGTCCAAGGTTACCCTTCACTTTGATATCACTATATGGTGCTGCTTCAATTTTAATGCAAGGTGTCTCAGTTCCAGATTCATCAAATATTTTTAGAGTTACTGCGTGTCTTCTCCAGCTACCACTTTGCTGCTACCTAGCCCTTTTACTTAAATTTTGGGGCATTTTGTCTTACAATGAATTCAGATATATATCTTCGTCCAAATAATGTTTTTGTGAAGTAGTAATAAAATCCATCAAATACTTTTTGACTTACCACATTCACAAGGTCTGTAGTCCCCCTGCTGCTACTACTGTAAGCAGCATTGCTTCAGTTTTACGGCAACCCATCTAACGCATTCCAATGTGTCTGGTTTGAAATGTTCGAAAAAGATCCTTCAAATATTTTTCAGTTAGTGTGCTAATGAGATCAAATATCAAAGCTGCCCTTTTCTTTATCATCATTATGTGGTGCTCTAAGACAATTTCATCAGTTCCAGATCTCGTGTGTCTGCAGAGTTCATCCAGGGAATACAATAAAAAGCACATTAGGTGCTTAATAATGAAACTGTGAATAAAACTGATTATTTAAATTAACTACTACAATTCCCATATGTTTATTTCCCAGTTCCCTACCTGCTTGTTCAGGAGAGCTTGATGCTGGTAAATGGAGAACTTGGCCTGGGCAGGATCTTCTGATGTAGGGCTGATGGGTTTAGGATCTGACAAAGAACGCTGCATGCTCTTTATAGGATGGGGCAGAGTCTGGTGGTGTTCTGGAGAATCGACTGAAAAGTGCTTCTGTGGAGGAACGTGAGCTTTGTTGAGACGCTCACTGGAGGAGAAGGAATTCTCTAGTAGTCGATGTGGGGACAGAGGGGAAACAGGGGAGTATAAGACCTGGGGTGACTTAGGAGGCTGTCGAACCAGGCTGGAGACAGGTTCGTTTTGGAAACCTATTTCTAGGGGATCTGGCTTTCTGCGTTCAAATTTACTTGCTCCTGTTATTCGTAAGGAGAGGGGGTCCGCAGTGGAGGACACATTTACCTGGGGTACAACCACCCCTTGTGACTGGGACTCAGGCTCTGTCTGACAAGCAAGGCTTTCTCCCCGCCGGTTCCTCTCTGGGGCAGAAATGTAGTGCAAAAATTCAACCTTAGGCTCTGATGTTATATGAATTGAAGGAGAGATTCCTCTCAAAAGCTCTAGTTCAGTTTGACATGAAGAGTCATTTATAGTCTGAATGGCAACATTCAAGGAAGACACTTTAGATGTGTCAACTTTGTTCTCTAAGCTTGACTCTAAGCTTGAGTGCTTGGAAAAGCGTGATCTTCTGCGCCGCACTGGTTGCTCCCATTCATCTTGGTCCTCCTCATCTGTCTGGACACTACTATCAACAATATGTCTAGTTCTTCTCCGTCGAGATATGATCGATCTCTCTTCCCCTTCCTCATCATCAGTCTGCACACAGCTGTCAGTAATCCTCTTCACAAGGAGCTGATTGTCTTCTCCTTCTGCGCTATCCCTCAAACGAGGCATTGAGTTTAGTTTCTTTATAGATTCCAAAAGCTCCTCATTATTCTTTAGAGACATTTCAGAAGTGGAACTAGGCAATGGTCTGGAAGCGATCAGTCCTTGCCCATCTGCATAAGGTTGCGTGAGATCTTTCTGAATTACCCTGCCAGTTATGGGACAGATAACAGAGAATCCTTGAGCACTTGGAGCTGCAGCTGGAGTAATTGTCTCAGCTGTTTTCTGTCTCTTCTGCTCTTCAAGATGTTGTTGGAGCTGTTGCTGCAGTGATTGGATCTGGTCCAGTTGCACTTTCTGTTGGGCTAACTGTTCCCTTTGCAAGACCAACTGAGTTTCTCTTTCAGCATGTTGCTGCTGTAGGACCTGTTGCTTGATACTCTGCAGCTCTTGAATCTCACGCTGAACTAACAATTGCTCTTTTTCTCTGTGTCGTTGTAACTCCATGCGATCTCTTTCAAGTTCTTCTTGTAATCGCAAGTGACGTAATTTCTCCAGCTCCACACGTTCTCGCTCTAACTGCAACAGCTGTTCCTGCTTTTGACGCAACTGCTCTTCCTCTTTCTCTTTTTCTGGGTTGCTAGTTTTGATTGTTGTAACTTGTGCAGCCCGGGGGATGTTCTGGTGTGTTTGAGGTTGCATTTGAATTTGTGATTGTGTTTGAGTTTGGGGTTGCACTGGAATCTTTGGTGCAATTTGCATCGTAAAGTGAGATTGGGATTGCTGTTGTGTGGACACTATAATAGATGCGGGATGTGTGACTTGTTGGCTAGATTGAGCTGGTGGTAAGGATTCAGCTGTCTGCATAGTACTGGGCACTGTAGGTTTTATAGAAGGCTTTCCAAGATAGATTGGAATCTGGGGTGTTGCATTGGCAGCTGCACAGGGGCCTGAAGGGAAACGGCTGGGTGGAGGATAACGATAAGCTCCCTGCGCAGAAAGAGGCATTCTTGGAGTTACTTGAGGTAACCTGGTGAGGCTAGCTAAAGGTACTGAAGTCAGATTGCCAGGTGTGTAGGGTCTGTAAATTCCCTGTAGGGTGGGACATAGAACTGAGGCAGGCTGGGTTGTGATTGGCAATGTGGAAGCTATTGGGGTGTTTATAGTAGAATAAATCATGCCATCTGCAGATCTAACAGCTGAGGGATATCTTAGACTAGCTTGATTTGAATTGATTAAATTCGCATATACTTGACCTTGTGCCCCATTATGACCATAAATTAGGCTAGCTCTCACTGATGTTAAACCTTGTTGTAAGCTGGGTCTGCCTAGAGGACCGCCTCCTTGCACAGAACCATACTGGAAAACTTCAGGATTATTTCCATATCTTCCCCCAACCTGGTCCATTGATTTCAAAGCAGCACACATTCGACTGATTTCCCGGGCAGTGGTCGCACTATACTGAGCTAAACTGGATTCTGGGATAGTGGAATAACCATAATCTGTGTTAATGCTGGACATGGATCCATACCTTCGCATAGGGAATGATTGACCTACGTTATTTTGTTGCCGTAGATCTGTGTAGGATCCATACTGTGCACCTACTCCAAGGTAACCTCCTACGTAATCTTTCTGCATGGTATTTAAATCTGTTCCAGGGTTAGTTTTAGAATGGTCACCTTTGAGTCCAGCCTCAACAAAATCAGTATTTGATAAAGATGGTTGTGCGCATATAGATCCAGGTTTTGCAGATACAGATACAGGTGGTCCAGATACAGATGGTTCAGAACCAGGTTGTCCAGATACAGATACCGGTGGTCCAGATACCAGTTCAGGTTGTTCACATACAGATACAGGTGGTCCAGATACAGATATAGGTTGTCCAGATATAGATGTAGGTTGGGATTTGTTGCCTTCATTTACATTTTGGTTGACTGAAGCATGTTCTTGATACTGGTGACTTTCTTGACGAGGCTCTGCCCGGAGGTTCCCACTGACCTCAGGAGCAGGGGCTGAATAACTAGCTTGTGAGGCATCTGTAGCAGACATCTTCTCTTCTAGCATTACTTTCTGACTGAAGGGTCCCTTGCAACTTCCTCCAAAAGGTAAGTTGTAGACTACATCACAACATGCCAACTGGGTCTCTGCCTTTATCTGCCCAGTCAAGTCCAGGACCTCCTGGTTAGGCAGTTCTGATGCTTTAACTAGCTGTGTAACTGTTTTTCCTTGAGAAGTGCTGTCCACCAGCTGCACCATCATAGCATGAGATTTGCCCATAGTCAGATTCACAGCAGTGGGTTTAGACTTCAGCTCCAGAGGGATGCCACAATAGATGTCATGTGATGTTGAAGAAACAGTTTGTGATGGAAGAGAAGATGTCCTGGATATTGCACACCTGCTAACAGGTGCCTGGGGATTGGTAGGCTGGCACACCAGAAGGTCTTTCTTCAAGAGCATGGGCTGGGCTTGATTAGCCAAGTTATACCTAGCAAATGAAGCTGCCTGGAGTTGTTGTTCAAGCTTCTCCTTCTGTTTTTGTAATTTCTCTTGCTGCAACTGCAGCTGTTGTTGTTGAATACCTAAGTCTTCCAGACATGCATCTATCTTTGGGATGGAAGCGTAGTTTGGTGACACTTTGCTTTGAGTCAGGCACACTGCAGATCCTAACCCTTGACCAAGGTCCACTTTGTTCTGCAGAGGGTCACCATAAATCACAGGTTTTTTTGGCTGGGATATAAACTTAGAGGCTGCTACAGTGACATTCACTGTTGTTGGTGTTGAGGCAGCCACACATGGATGTTCATGAGTGTTCAGATTCATGATAAGAGGCTGAACAGCTGTAGAATGTCGGCTGTAACTCACCTCACCGCCAATGGAGTATCTACGTATTTCTGTAGCTACAGACGTTAAATCCATGCCTTGCTCTGTCATAATGAGTGGGGCTGGCTTTATTGGTGCTCTGAGATCAACAATACTACTGCTTTGTTGAATCTTGCCTTGCTCAACAACCCTGGATGTTCCAGGAACAGTTGAAAGTCTGCAGAGGGATATATTTTCCATTTCCTCTTCCATTCTTCCTGTGCTGTTAGGAAGTCTGTCTTTAGAAAAGCTGTGTTGAGGAGATTGATATAGAGATTGGCGCTGTGTGGAGGTTGGAGAACTAGATTCAGGCGTATAACTATGAATTGTTGACTGACGACTTAACCTTGTTGGTGAGGAAAGTGGAGATGTGGAGGAGTTAATGGTCATCAGCTTACTAGGGCTGCCAGATTCTTGCAAGGACTGTTGTCTGGAAATGCTTCTGTTTCCTATTTGGGAAGGAGCATCAGGAAGAGAGACTGGGGCTGAAATTTGCGTAGGACTAGTCCCAGGGGTCAGAGGAGCTCTATTTTGCTCCAGTAATTTAGCAGCTGTTAACCTAGCATCTAATAGCTGTTTTTCAATTTCCTTAGAATTATTTAGCAGTTGCTCTCCTTGACTCTTCTGCAACAACTCAGCCTTCCTTATCACTTCCTCATAGGCCACTTCTGCACTTTTTAGTGTTTTATCAGCAGAACAAGGTGTTGTGCTAGTTAGTTTTTCAGTAGGGGAGTACAGTGACATAAAAGTTGGAAGATTATGTTCATTTGCAGTCTTGCGTGACTTTGACTTCATCATTTCAAACCCCTCAGCCTCTGAGTCAATAGATGGAGAATATTCTGAGCAAGATGATCGGTGAAGTTCCTCCATTTCCGCTGCCTGCCGGAGCTCCTCTGTAGGAGATGCATCCTCAATTGGGGACAGGTTACTGGGGGGTGTTTTTGACCTCTCCCTGCGTCTCTGAGCTCTCAACTCCTCTTTGTCCCTTTTTGTTTTTCTGGCAGTGCTTCGAATACCTTGCTGTTCCACTTCTCTCATCATTTCCTGTTCTCTGAGAAGTTCCTCCTCTTCTCTCAACTCATCTTCTTCAGAAGAGTCCTCAATAGTAGGCAAGAGTGGTCCGTGGGAGCGATGCCGAGCTTTACGTTGCTGTTTGGCATCCTCAAGCCTCTGTTTGCGACTGGGACTGCTGTCACTGTCTTCCTCCATAGATGAGACAGAACTTGGAGAAATTGCAGAAGTGTAGCTGGATGTGGTTGCAGAGAGGGTTGATGAATATTCTCCCCTTGAACGCTCATCAGGAGAACCAGTCATACTCTCCATTTCAAGCTCTGGTTCTCTTTTGTTGCTGAGCTCTATATCACGATTGTAGCTATTTGTATTGTTCAGTTCAATAGTCTTGAATCGGCGCAGGCCACCTTGTGAAGTCATTAGGTTGTCTTCCCTGTCCACACTCATTTCTGCAGTCTTGCTTCTCATAAACTCTTCATCTGTTGTGTCTTTCTGTGGTTTCTTATAATCCTCCTCCCTGACTCCATCTAGTTGCTCTTCATGTCCCTCGTTGCTGATAGATAAGGAACATGGGCGCTGCTTCTTATCATCACCTTCTTTAGCTTCACAATGGTGCGCGCTGGTTTCTGGCTTAGTGATCTCAGAAGCATTGGGAGGTTTATTTGCATCTTCTTGTATTAGCCCTGTGATCTCACTCTGTGAGCTGGACACACCGTCAGAGGAATATCCCGTATCACTTAGGCTCTGAGTGCTGGACTTTGTTTCCTAGATAAAAGAGAAAAAACATTTTATTCCATATGTCCCTAACATACGACTTAGAACCACTCACATACACAATCGTAATTTAATAAAATAAATTAAGTAAATGTATGTAAAAAGAAAAAAACAGCTCAACAGGGTTGAAATCCAGTCATTTTAATCTTTTCCTTTCATTTGTCCATCTCAGATATGGCTTTTTCTTTGAAACTCTGCCTAATAGTTCACTATCCTGGAATCACCTCTTCACTGTTAAAGATGTAACTGGTGTTTTGCAGGTATAATTTAATAAGACTGCCAGCTTAGAATCTGCAAGGTGTCTGTTTCTCAAACTAGAGTTTTTATGCTTCCACACAGTTGTGTTCCGGGGTTTCCCACTTTTCTTTCTGTCCCCCTCAGAGCCAGTTTGCACTGCTCTGTGAAGGGAGCAGTGCACACCTTTGCAAGATATCTTAAATTTCTTAGCAATTTCTCACATGGAATAGCATTAATTTCTCAAAACAACAATAGACTAATGAATTTTTGAAGAAAGTTTTTTTTCGAGACCACAATTGAGCCTACAAATGTTGATGCTCCAGATACCAGAGAAGGTGAGTTCTGTTGCTTCCTTAAACAGCACAATGATTCTCAGGTGTGCTAACATAATTGCACAAGGGTTTTTCAATGATGAATTAACCTTTAAACATGATAACCTAAGAACAGCTAACACAGTGTGTCATTGGAGCACAGGAGTGATGGTTACTTAAAATTGGTCTTTGTACACCAATGTAGAAAATCAGCCATTTCTATCTATAATAGTCATTTACAAAATTAACAATATGGAGACTATATTTCTGACCAATTGAATCTTATTTTATGGAAAGAAACAGTGAATTTTGTTCACAAACTAGGAAAATTCTCAGTGATTCCAAACTATTTTTCAAACTAATCGGTTGTTTGTTACATATAAATAACAATAATTTTTTTGAAGCCTGAGAACTTATTTTTTCATGTCAGAAGGTGGTACACTATACTGTATACACCAATTCCAACATGCATCCTTTTCAGGATACGACTTGCCTGTTGGAATGGAAGCCAGTTGTAAGTCAGGGATAATCTGTAATGGTGTCTTCTGCATGCATGTCTTTTTGTTCATGTCTTTAGCATATTCTGAATTTTTGCACTTTAATAACAGTAGTTCACAGGTATACTATGGAATATCAATCTTTGACAGGAGGACTAATAAGATTGATTAACCAAAGTAAGACATTGTATAACAATAAAATTGGGGATGAAGGGCACAAAGAGAAAAACAGCCAGCAGAGTGTAAAGGTGATAGCAAAAATATATCCCAATAAAGGCAACAAAATTTGATAAACACTAACGAAATATTTGACCATAAAAGCAGTTGAAAGACAACAATGAAATATGCGATATAAAATATTAAAAAATACAATCGATAATTTGGTGTGGATAATAAATTAAAAAAGAAAACATTAAATAATATGTAAAATGGAACATAACAAGGACAAAAGTAAGCATTGATTTAACTGTCTTATAGGTATAATACTAATTAGTCACATAATATGAACAGGAAGACAACTGGCGCTTTTCCACTGGCATAAAGGAACCAAGCCGTATCCGAGTCATACCATGAAATTTACAGCACAGTTCCAGCTCACTTCGGTTTTCCACTACATAAAGTTTGGCTTGGTAAGGGCAGTGAGTTTGGTGAGCGACAGTGACATAAAACCGAAGACATACTTATTCACTGTTCACACGATGTACATCATGATTTACTATGTGCAATTAGTATTATTATTATTTTACCGTGTGCAAATTTCCTCAAGGGTGTCTGTGAGAATCACTGTGTTATGCAAGTATCAAATGCTAGTGGTCTTAGCAATTGCTTGTGTACATTTGTATTACAAGTCCATTTCATTTAGCTGTTGTACTTTTTTAAGTAGGAGGTTGGAAATTTTCAAGTTCACAGTTATTGGGAATGCATTAATACACGCGCAGTGCTGCTAATAATACTGCTAATAATGAATAATATACAGAATATGGCGTTTTTTCCCTTCTTATTACACGGCTCTCTGGAATGCTTGCTTCTGATTGGTCAGTTGAGACATTTGCAGGTTTGTTATTTTCAAATAATAACCGCTCCAAAGTAATAACGCATAGTCACGTGGTACTATATCGTTTCGCGTCAGGTCCTGATCACACTGTCGGGGCTTATTTCTGCGATAACTACCGGCTGCCTGTACATTATCCCTTACATGTAATCCAGATCACTGCATGGTATTTCTGTGCATTTCAACTGTGATGCAACCAGCTGGTTTCATGCTAGCAAGCAAAGCCATGTCAGCACGGGTGTGGGCTGGGTAAGGCTCACATACTTTGCAATGGTTAACAGTCAGTTCGCAGTACAGCTTGGGTATGGCTTGGTTACTGGTGGCAGGGGAAAACCGCCAAATGATGAAAAGGATAATGAGGTGGATTAAGACTAACCACTCACATTATCATTTTTCAGACTTTGAGCTTCTTCCTCTTTCTTGCCATCTGTTGTTCCAGTGGAGGTATCAGGCTTGGCTGGAGATGGTTGGATTTCAGGTTCCTTCTTAAGTTTGTCCGGCTGTCCGCTTGTTTCAGTCCCAGAAGGTTTCTGTTCTGACTTCTGGCTCGTAGGCTTTGGTTCAGACTGTTGAAATGTTTCCTTCTGCTGCGATGCTTGCTGCTGATTGGCTGGTGGCTGGGGTTGCTGTGGAGACGGTTGAGGGACGGGAAGTGGTGCATCTCCCAAGCCTCCAGATATCAACCTCTGAGTCTGACAATTTAAGCAGAGCCATTCTTTTTTCTGTGAAACATAAGTAAAAACATCAATCAGCAAACAATCATGATTTGTCAAGAATTCAGTCTAGTATCACAGGTATAAAAACAGTGTATACATATATCGTCAGTCTCAATAACAACACTTGTGGTCTGTTAATATATCACATTTCTTAAGGCTCTGTTTAGCCTAAAGACAGTTGACACAAACCCACTACCAGTACAGTATGCTTGAAATATCAGTAAGGGGCGGATCCTCACTTATCGACCAATTCGCTTAACAATCTAGTCACGGGAATGGAACTTGGTCGTTAAGTGAGGAGTGTCTGTACTTGTTCGCTACAGCACTCCCCCCGTATCCGCAAGTGATTCCTTCCAAGACCTACCCGAGAAAGCCAAAGCTGTGGACCCCATATATAACATGACTTTCGAGTACTTACATTCGGTTACTGATAAATTACGCCGGGCGACACATTATGAACATTAAATATACCAATTATGAAGTACACCGTACATTCGTATACAGTACTGTACTGTACTATACTATACTGTACTCTCTGGAATGAAAATGATTCTGTTGTTTTAGCTTAATTCTGTGAAGTAAAGCCAAACAAAGAATATGTATATGATCAGCCTCTCCTTTCTGAAACAGTAACACATCCAATAATATGAAACAAGTAAGGGCATTATACCATAGAACATACTTCAAAATCTTTTAACTAGCAACCTGATGAATTCTGCTTTTTTAATTATCCCACATAATTTCTAACCATCTAAATATAAACGTGTGGAAGGTTTCTTGAGAAAGCCATCTGTGCTGATTTTCCATAGATAAAGGTAAATGAATGCGACGTGTACTGCCTTCTGTTATTCCTTGTGACACAGGCCTGATTTAGGGGAAGATGCAATTTAACCCTAACCCTAACCCTTAACAAAAGATTTCATGGAATATTCATCAATGTGAAGATGGCTAGGACCAAGATGGAATCACTGCCCCCTTTTCAGATCCAGTCAATCTCAAGGCAGCTGCCTTGGATCCTGCTTCTTCTCTGATGTGCCTGGAGCACCATGTGCTGGTCAGTCGCGGGGTCCAGGCAGAGGTAGAAAAACAAGTGAAAGGTACATATTTTTGAGTTTAATGTATGTATGGACGTACGTATGTACATATTCCCTTTATTATATACATAATATATTCATTCATTCATTCACTCAAAGTCTCAAATGTTTTCCTAGATCTGATCCTGCATGATGCTGCAGAGACTGAGCCACCTGTGTCACACACACACATTCACATACAGCACACAGATTATTCCTCCATAAAGCAGGTAACTTTAGAACTACATTCTAGAAAGCATCTATTGTTTATTTCATTTACACATAGCACATGTCAGCTACATACAGTATAGTGTCACTTTAAATTAACAGTAGTCTTACAGAAAATGTATTTTATTTAATGAGCATTGGTTCAGTATGAGATGAGGTTGGGTATAGTAAAAAAGGACAGTAATAAAAATAATGCTGTTGTACTGGGTTAATATTCACTGTGAAATGCAATGCCAGTTCTCCGTTGTTTCTCTGATTAAGTTCAGTTGCACTTGCTGCTGTCAAATAAATACACCTTTTAAGAAGCATTTATCATTTCTGAAAATTATTTATTATTATTACCTAGTAATAAAATAACATATTTGGTCAAATGACTTGTTTAGGACTCGAAATTCAAAGTTTAGGACTTTGGACTCGACTTGGGACTTGCATGTCTTGACTTGGGACTTAACTCGAGACTTGAGACTTACCTGTGACTTGCAAAACAATGACTTGGTCCCACCTCTGGAAAATGCTACCAAGTTCGGATTTTTTCGCCATGTTCTACACACAGAAATTTACATTCTGATAAAAAGCCCTACTCCACAGGGATTGTTCAATATTTTGTTTTGTCTGTTGTAAATATAACTATCACATGTAATTGTTCAGGCAGACAGGCATACAGTTAAACTGGCTGAAAGGAGGGATCTGATTCTACTCACATGACTGAGTATAAACAATATGACAAGAAGTCAAAACAGAAGGTTTTCTGACAGAAAGAATCAACTTAAAAACAAATCTGAGAGTTATGTGTGTATAAAACAATAATAATAGAAAAACAATAATAATCTCTCAATATTATTTCTGCAATATAATCTTCAGAGGGCATTAAAATGTGAAGGAACGGCCTTTGATACCAAAGATCTCTTTCTTTAATTCAGTGCCTCATATGTTCCTACAAATTGTGGGCATCAAATTAATCAGGTGGACCCTAACTGCAGTCAGTCAAAGCAGATTCCAAACAATGCAACCTTGTTCTACCAACACACTTAGATAAATCACACAAGTATACATGCTGAATTAACACATCATTGCAAGTGTGGATGGATATTTATATAAAAAAACTAATGCAGCTCCAGATTCCTTATGCAAAAGACAACAAACCAAGTCCAAAATATATCCATAAAATGCTCAAAAAAACAAGCTGGTTAAGAATTCAGCAAATAAATTAGGCATGAAAACAGTGTTTAATGTTCAGCATATGCCTCATAGAAGTATTCACCAGCTTAATCAATTCCAGAGAATGCATGCAATCCTAGCAGACTGAGTATGCAGGGTGTGAATATTTGCAGGGATTATGAGAGAGGGATTTAGTCAACCACCTTCCTGACCCTGGAAGACGGTGGTAGGAGGATGCTGTGAGAGCAAATCTCAGCATCACACCATGAATTCATTCCTGCTGTCTGACACTTCAAATAACTAACATATGTTGTACCTGTCAAGAAGCTACTTTTGCTAAAATAGGAAAGCCCATGACTTGATGGGCTAAATAGCTTTTTTTATTAACATTCCTTTACAATGTTTGAAAATTACTGCACTGCTAGTTTAAGAAAACTCTATCAAGGGATAGAAGTATACTGTATGAAAATGAAATGAACGGCAAAGAAACAGTGAACCCAGATTTATAATAGAATCAGTTATCTATCCATTGTCCAACCAGTTATCCTGGGCAAGGTCCTGGGTAGAGGATCTGGAACTTGTCCCTGGCAGCACAGGGCTCAAGGCTGGGGTACACCTTGGATGGGACAAAGTCCACCACCAGGCACACATTGGGAAAATTTGAATTAGTTTAACTCGGTTTAATCGCCCGTGTTAATCACTGTTTTAGGTTCATGGTTTGGTGCAATTTCGGTACAGAGGGTTAAAAAGAACAATTAGGAAGAGTAATAAACCAAAGGGAATGTGTATGTGCAGGATAGTAAGGGTCTTATAATAGAAAATGAAATTGATATAATTTAATGAGTTTAATGATTGATTGTATTCACTGAAGAGGACACGAGTAACATACCAACTCATTACTAATTTTGTGTCGTATAACTGAAGCTGATGTGCTACAAAGCCTAGTGAAGCTCAAGAAAAATAAATTGCAGGGCCTTGATGACATCTTACCTATAATTTAAAAAGAGGTGAGGGATATTATTTGCTGACCTTTTTATCTTTGTGGGGAATTTCTATGGGGCAAACTGCAACATGACAGCCTTACCCCCTACCCAGCCCTAACATTTACCTTAAGTAATGAAACAAAATATGAAACTTTTGGCATTTTTAGTTTTTTTGATTGCATTCACAGATATTTAATTTGGATTCATTCATCGCCCCAAATAAACTGACCTATGTATTTTAGGGTGTGTCTATACCTACAGTTTAGTTTCTTTGATCTGAATCAGTTGATGAGTTTGTAAACTTGTGGCATTTTCCTCTTGAACTGGTTTGCTTTCACATCCAGCCATCCATCCATTTTCCAAGCCGCTTATCCTACTGGGTCGCGGGGGGTCCGGAGCCTATCCCGGAAGCAACGGGCAC
>JAODLC010000133.1:13923482-13936364 GCA_026781145.1 Hippopotamyrus pictus
GGCTCCCCCTTTGGGTCTGGTTAGGGTTAGGGCTTCCTCTGCTGCCCCCTGGAGGATGGGCTCCCCCTTTGAGTCTGTTTCCTCCCAAAGTTTCTTTCTTCTAGGGTGTTTTTCCTAGCCACTGTCACCCCAGGCTTGCTCACTGGGGGCTTTGGACGTGGATAATGTATAGGGCTTTGAGACAATGTAATGTTGTGCACTATACGAATAAAACTGAATTGAACTTTAGTGTCCCCTTCACTGCACTGGGACACTGGGATCCACACATAATAATAATAGTAGATACTTTATTGATCTCCAGGGGGAAATCGTCTTTATACCTCCCTCAACTTGCTCTTTGTAGAGTAAGCTGTCCGTGACAGGCAGCCACCTGTGGGGGCACCCAGGGAGCTGGGAGTTAAGGACCTTGCTCAAGGACCCACAGACGTGCTAAGGCTGGGTTTGAACCAGCAACCTTCCAATTACAGGCATACAGGCGTAGCCCACTGAGCCACACTCTGCCACAGAGCACAAGATGGTCAAACCTGTTGGCCACACCCACACCTCATGACCAGGGGACCTTCTTCCACTCGTCCAAGGTCCAGTCCAGCTGATTGTGTGTCCACTGCATGCACTTTTGCTACTGGAGGGGGCTAAGCATGGGCACTCTGTCCAGTCTGCAGATACCCAGGCCCATACGCAGCAGGTTGCAATGCAATGTGTGTTGTTACACAGTCATTTTGTGTACAACAATTTTTTTCAGTTACCTTCCTGTCGCTCCATATAAGACAGGACCCCTTACCGGGAACACCCCACAAGCCTTACCATTTCAGTGATGCTCTGGCCCAGTCGTCTGACCATGTCAATTTCTCCCTGGTCAAAGTCACTCAGATATTTACACATTTCTACTGCATCAAGCTCGTCACTTATGAAACCCAGCCGTTCACTTGCCATTCAATATATCCCAGATCCCGATCCGCACAGGTAATCAGCTTTATCCACATTGTCAATGACTGGTCATAAAGTTTAAGGTCTTCTGTGGGCACACATTTAAAGCCTATGTATTAAGAATGGGTTATCATTAAAGTTCATGTGTGTGTAAAGGCAGGTGTCCCAATAATTTTGGCCATATAAAACTAAAGAAAAGACAGCTGCAAAATGACTTTGAACCAGAAAGAGAACCACAATTACAGATTAATTATCATATTCAATCAGGGAGTTATTTTTCCCAATTGAAATTAAATAAGAACAATAGTACATAATGAGATTAGGCTTACTAGTGGAAACTATATTACATCAAAGGACAACTCTATCTCCTTCATGACTCCTCCATGTGCTTATCCAATATGGACGAAAATGAATCTATTTATGCTATAAACAGAAATGGTACAGGGATACAAAATAATACAAAACTGTCACAATTTTTTGTAAATCTCCAAAAATGAATTATTCTGTTGGTGTTGTTACTGTCGCAGTACTGCAGGTTTTTCTCAACTGCAGAATGATCATTCATCCTCTTTCATGGGTTGTACTGGGGTAACTTCCTCTGAAACTGAGGCCATTATAAATCTCTCACCAACGTATTACGCTATAATGCATCCTAACAAGGAATGACTAACTTTTATCTCTGATGAATGTTAGATGTAAAACTTCACATGGTTTACTGTGCATGCATGCTTCCAACAGTTAAGCACATTATATTTCCTGATCCTTGCTGGTGAAGGTCTATATGTTATGATACCTTACAGGAAAGAGGGCATGTATGTTCTTCAGACCAAGGCTGATGAACTGTGAGAAGGGGTTCAGTGTTATGTCATGTTGGAGCCAGTGCAGTGTGAGATTGTATTTGAGTGCTTCCCACTGTCAACAAGTGGGTTAATATGGGCTGGTGACACCATACCATGCATAAGAAGGAGTGTCATTACCTCTCCTCACATTTGGGGCGAGATGAGGAAACATCCTTCTAAATAACGCTTCCTTCCATCATCCCATCTCAAACTTCCTCAGGAGAAGCTCAGAAGGTTGTGATTTTAATGGATATTTATTTATCTTTCAGGACATTACGATTAGACGCGGCATCGATCCGATATTTTCCATCAGAGATAGGTCTAGCCTAAAAAATTTTTTAAATTCTTGTGGCCTTAGTATGACATATAAACAGAAGTGAGGGTCACATGATGGCTAATTATTCAGCAGTGCATGTGGAAATGGAAATATGATTCATGCGTTTGACATTCGTACTTTTGGTTATCCACAAAATACCTGTGAACAATTAAACGGGAATCTTTTTGGAGCTTGCTAAAAGACCTCATAAACTCTCAGACAATGCATAAGACAAAAACAGTACTGAAAATCATTTGCACCACATAAAATCATACAATATATAAATATTAGTAATAGTTAATACTGTATTTGTTAGTGTAAGGACTATATCTTTAATGTAAAAAGTCTTGGTTATTACATTGATAAACCAGTAACACAGTAACATTTATGCAAACTAGATGTCGTCAGAATTGTATTCTTTCTAAAATGTGGTTAACTACTACTTAAAAGTTTCATCTGTGCTCCATTGTCTATTTTGTATCAGAGACTTATGTGTACTATTTTATGATTGATTTCTTTATTAATATATTTGTTACTGAATAAAACAAAGAAGCAGACTTGTGTAAATCATGTTGGCCGTGGATTTCCTCCTGTAGCATCGTGTACTTGTGTGATATGTTCCGTTATGATGTTGCATGATATACATATTATCAATCCTTGATGTTTTGTATATTATGACAGTAATCTGGTGTGATACCACTCAATTGGCGTGTGGTCTAGTGATGCCCAGATGATGTTTATAACATCTGGTGTAACTTCAATGGTTGTCCAGCAGGGATGTGCACACTGGGGAAGGCATTATGCCAAAACATGTCTGTGTGGTAAAGTTCAATTTAATGAAATAATATTAAGCGATGAGTGACCTGTTTTTGTTTTCCTGTAGCATAGTGACAGAGCTTTTGTGTGAGCAACTTGACCATTATATTTTACTATTCTTAGCAAACTCAAATAATGCAGCTTGATACAAATATCTAATTTAATGCTTAGTAGTTGATAAACATCAGGTTGGTATTGGTATCAACAGATGCTCAAAATTGTTTTGAGATCAGATCTCTAATTACTAATCACTAATTACAATGTGTGTCAATTTCTACTGGCCCAGGCTTACATGAAAATGACATCTAGCTGTCAGTACCTAGTATACCTGAACATAATACCTTCTCAGAGTATTCCAAGGGTGACCAATAAATTACCTCGAAAGCTCACTGGCCAGGAAACGAGTCCATGGGTTTTATTTATGGGTCCCTCTTAGATAAGTTGACAAATCGTGTTTGCTGACAGTGCAGGTGAAAATGTGGGGCGGGCAGATAATGTTCTGCTCAAGTGAAAGCATCAAATTCAGCATCAGGCAACAGAAGGACTGTCTCCAAAAAGGCCAGCGCTCCTATCTGTACTACATTTTTCATGTCTTCTATATTAAGTTGCTGTAAATGGCATTTCATTTACTTCTGCTTTCAGTATTTCAGCGCTGAAAGTCAATATGTCTGTAACCGAAACAGATATATCACATACATACGGCCTCTACACCACAGTAAGCATCATGGTCAGTACTACAGAGACATCTGATCGGTTCAGTATCACACTATACTACACAGACCCCAGATTCAGCTAATTTTTATACTTCCTAAAATGGGACTTAAAACAGCAGTAGCAACAGCAGTACAGGTATAAATGAATACAGATTAACCTTGTACTATTTTGCTGGGATTTTATACAAAAATGCTTACATCTGCCATCCATTTATGCAGCTGGATATTTTACAAAGAAAATCCAGGTTAAATTTCTAACCCGGGGGCTTTACTGCAGATGGCTAAGCCCCTCCTGTGGCTTGAATCAGCAACCTTCAGGTATCTAGCTAATGGCTTTAACCAACTACAGTACCTGCTGTCCCAAACTGCATTTAAATAGCAATCATTTGCATTAATAAGAAACTTATTTAGCAATATACCAAACGCTGTATCAAATATGTTCTACTTTACCAAAATGACAAAGCTACAGAGAGGCACAAATGAATAGTTAAAACCTTGCACTGCTCTGATATGCACAGATAAAGGTCACAAAGGTCGCGGGTTCAAATCCCAGGGAGTACACATAACATGTAACCCTTCCCCACTTTAGAGAAAAGTGTCAGATAAATGAATACATGTAAATTTAAATGAATCCTTCATTACAGAGTGTGAGGATCTAATGCTCACTGGGAAGACTTAGTAGAAAAAAGACATTAGTGTTTGGGCTCCGTATGATGTGGTCCGAAGGAGTCTCAGGAGACACAACGGACAAAAGAAAAAAAAGGATGTAAAATAATCCGACGTGCTTGCAGAGCAGAGTGGATGACCCAGTCTCTGGTCTGCTGCCCAGTGCCAAACCCCCATCGTGGGATCAGCATCTGGGGCAGCGGCTCCACTTCAGGGTGAAGGTGCATCTCACGTGTGGACAGAGAAGATGCATCTCACTCAGGGATGGAAAAGGTGCATCTCACTCAGGGATGGAGAAGATGCATCTCACTTGTAGCTTGTATCATGGGAAGATAGAACAGAACAGATTGCTAATGTTGTCACAGTACAGTAAGTAATGTCATAATAAAGGGTCAGGTATTTTTATGGTGCAGTCTTTGGGGTTACAAGCCTTGGTCAAAGGTCCAGTAGTGACATAATCACTCTGCTGGACATGGGATTCAATCTGGTAACCTCCTGGATATAAGAAGACTCCTAACCCACATGGCCACACTTTGCCCCATTTAAAATGGTTCCTGGCTGTTACTGACACCTAAAAATCAGGGAATCATTACCGTCCTGTGGCAGGTGGGACTGGTGAAATCGTCTCAGGAAAAAGTGCACAAAGCGAAACTGGAGAAGAGAGCAGTGAGATGACATTTATAAGCCTGACGGAGTTAGAAGTCTCACTCTCGCGTCTCCTTAGACTCACATTGCACATAATGTGACATTTTAACAGAGAATTGAAGACACAAAGAGATATACAGTAAACAGATAATTCAACACAAAACCATGTTCTTAACAAACAGGAAAAAAGTCCAAACAACAAAGAATTGAAATCTGGTGAGACCTCAGTGGTAATGAAATCTACGGCAGATGTGTTTGTGGTTTCTTATTTTACTGTGCACATATTTAGTTTTCACTTGGTTTAATATAATTATAATATTAATAATAAAACAAATCAATTTCCATCCATCCATATCCAGGACAAAGTCAAGGGGGAATCTGTTAGAAGGATCCAGGGGATTGATTTTATCAGTCTCCATCAATCTGTCTCTCTCAGTTGATTTTCGCAAGCTAACGTTGTGCCATTCGGAGGACACTACCACAGGTGATAACATCACCAACACCAAAAGTCTGCTTAAATCTGCATGTCAAAAATATGCTGTTTTTTTGCTGAGACCCCAAACTGACAAACTTAAAGTCGTCATCTCCATATATCAGAGTATATGTCTACACCAGAATATCCCACTGTGCAGACCACAGAGAAAACACACAAAGTTGATGTGAAGACACTTGGGTTTTGATGTAAGACTGACAGCATATCCCAAATAGTTCAGCAAGAAGACCCAGTTTGCTGCAAAAGGCAAGACAGTTAAGAGCTGAGCAAGTATTAGCGCTTCTCTGTTATGAAGCAGACATAAACCTGGCCCCAGGAGCCATCTCTGTGCTTCAGGACTGTTTTGAGCACATTGACTGGGACATGCTTAGGGAAGGTTTAGGGAAGCTGCGAGCCATGACCACTCTAAAAGCCTGAAGGAGTACAAGGCGCTGGTGACTGGCTACATCAGCAAGTACATCAATGATGTTACTGTGCAAGACCATCATCACAAACCCCAAGCAGAAACCAAGGATTACTGCAGAGGTGGGAGCGCTGCTGAGAACTCTAGACACTGCCTTCTGGTCCAACGATAAGGCTGCCCTAAGAACAGCAAGGGCAACCTGTCCCAGGCCATCAGAGCAAGAAAGTGTACACATGCTCAGAGAATCCAGTGCCACTTCCAAGACACTGGGGACGTATGATGCATGAGGCAGGGCATCCGGGCCATCACCAACTACAGAACATCTCCACCTGCTTCTGATGGTAACGATTACCACTCCATTGCACTCATGCCCATCATCATGAAGTACTTTAAGAGATTCGTCATGAGGTACATGAAGTCACAGCTGCCCCCTTCACTTGAACTCTTGCACTGTGCATATCATCCCAACTAGGGCCGTCACTTTTGAATTGATATTCAAACATTCGTTCAAACATGATATGAAAAACTCACATTCAAACTATAATTAACCCATCTGAATTTTAAAATGTCACTGTGGCCTATAAGCGCATTAGACAATTTTGTAACTTTACTATTCCAGAAATCCTTATCTGCTGGTGTGGTACCTTCTGATTGTAACCATGCTAATATAACACCCATATTCAAAAAAGGGGACAAAAGTAATCTGTCAGATTATAGGCCAATCAGTTTAACTTGCATAACTGGAAAGGTAATGGAAGTTATAATCCAAGTGAAAATGGTAGATAACCTGGATTCAAATAACATTCTGAGGGATACCCAACATTTAGGAGAAGTAGATCCTGTTTAACTAATCTACTTGTGTTTTTTGAGAAAGCTACAAGAGAAATCGATCACAAAAAGGCTTAGGATATGATCTACTTAGATTTCCAGAAGGCCTTTGATGTTCACCACAAATGGCTCTTGCTTAAGCTCAAAACAGCAGGGATTTAAGCTGATTATGAGAAAGGCTTTGGTGTGTATGTTGGTGCTTCCATGTCCCACTGTCACTAATGTGGGGAAGCAATTAAAAAGGCCAGTAGGATGTTGGGTTACATCTCTAGGTGTGTGGAGTTTAAGTCAAGGGAGGTGATGATATATACAATTATACAATTCATTGGTAAGACCCCACCTAGAATATTGTATGCAGTTCTGGTCACCAAACCTTAAAAAGGACATTTACTGCCTTAGAAAAGGTTCAATGTAGGGCTGCAAGAATGATTTCTGGTCTTAGAGGAAGGTCTTATGAGTAGAGGTTAGCTGACCTGAATCTGATACTTCAATATTAGTTGAAATACAAGAACTCATAGCCATAGGTGGAAATTTGCAGAAGAACATTTTAAACTGGATTTAAGAAAGCACTTCTTTACACAGCGTATAGTTAGAGTATGGAATAGTCTTCCTGTTAGTGGAGCGCAAGCAAAAACCTTGGGTTCCTTTAAATCTGAGCAAGATAAGATTATAATATGTATTACTTTAACTTGTGCTGCTAAACAGAGAGCTGTTAAACAGTTTTTCACTGTTTTTGCAATAGTGACAATAAAGTCCAATCTTGTCTTGTGTTGTCTTAAATAGCTTTAAGCTATCAGTTGAATTATCCCCAAACGAGCTTAATGGGCCGAATGGCCTCCACACGTTTCTACATTTCTTCTTATGTTCCTCTTTTGTTCTTGTCACAGCTTATTACAGCTAACTTTATTGCAGTTTTGGAGTTAATGTTTAAAACCCGCTTTCTGGAGTATTTCAGTACAGATCTGCATATCCCAACATACATCGTCAAGCGAGAATACCAGGGAAGGATATCCGAAAGTGCTTTCGGGTTTAATCCATAATTAACACACAGTTTTCGAGCTGTAACATCTTTCAACAAAAGCAAGCAACACCCCTTGCTTTTCCAGATTTCTTTAGGGGTGAATTTTAATTAATATTTCCTAGTTTGTGTGCACACTTCACGTTCAACAGCCCAGCTGTCTTGTTTACAGTCACTGGTGGTGAATGGACACATAGCAATTATTAATAAATATGTATAAAAACACATATATGAAAGTTATGTGGTGTGCATTGCCCCCATAGTTTAATGCTTAAAGCACACTCTGTATCGCTTGGGTTTATACTTATTAGTCCATTATATGTTTTGTACTTTAAATGGACACAGTACAGTCATTATTAGTAACACAGAACTATCACAAGGGCACACAAAAGTATTGCATGTGAACACAAAAGTTTTGTGAGGAGAAAAAATAAATAAATAAATAAATAAATAAGGATCCTGGATCCTGGTTCCAATGCCCTGAGACACTTGGTACTCCAATACTGGTGGTGTAGCGAAGGAGAACGATCACATCCTCGTGGGCAGATGCTGGAGGTTCCTGCAGAACTCCACAGACCTGTTGTTGCTACTTTGAAGATTCAGCTGCCAGACTCCAAGATCAAGCTCTTTCTGATGAGTCTGCATGCAGTTTGTGTGAGAAACTTGCAGACTTGAGTGCGACTACTGGCTCTAATGTGTTGTGGGAGACCTTCCCTGATAAGACCCTGAGGGTTGCCGAGGGTTGTGTTGTTGTTGCCAGTGTTCCCAGAAGGAGGTGTTTCATCTTGCAGGGCACCCTGGATATTATCAAGGAGAGGCAGCGCATGACTTGGTGGCAACTCCAGTGTGTATCGGGGACCGAGAAGGACAGCTGTGAGGGTTCTGAGGGCAGATAAGGAGGCGTTTGTTAGATGAATTTGTGAGCAGGTGACACACCATCTGTGGTCTAGTGACCCACATCCTGCTTACAGAGGAATCGAAGCATTACAGACATCTGAATCTGTTCCTCGGAGACTTGCAGTCAGGGCGGGTGATGGGACGGTCCTTACGGATCACAGTTGTGACTTGCTGGGCCAGCTACTTTGAGCGGTTGTTTAAAGCTGACCCTCCAGCTAGGATGTTGGACATTTTTGGGTTGATGGTTCTCGAAGCTGATCCTCCGATCAGCTGTGAACCACCCAATCTCACTGAGATTGAATGGGTGGTGAATCAGCTAGGGGGAGGTAAGGCCACAGGGATCTGTGGTAAGCTGTCCTCCTGGCATTGCAGGCAATCTTTGGAAAATGGGACTGTAGTCCCTATCTGGAAAGGGAAGGGTGATCGCCTGGATTGTGGCAACTACAGGGGAATAACACTGCTTTCAGTGCCGGGTAAGGTCCTTGCTAGGGTCATCTTTAACAGGATCCGTGATCACTTGCTTGCCTGTCAGCAACCGGAGCAGTCTGGTTTTACGCCTAAGAAGTCTACCATTGACTGTATCCTTTCACTGACGGTTCTCATCAAGCGCAAACATGAATACAGGCAGAGGTTAATCGCAGCCTTTGTTGATTTTCATAAAGCGTTTTTACTCAGTCGATCGAGTTGCTCTGTGGGACATTCTGAGACTTTGCGGGATCCCCCCGAAATAACTGGATGTCATAGCTGGCCTGTACACTGGTACCTTGAGTGCTGTGCGAAGTGGAGGCAGAACCTCTGGATTTTTCCCAGTTGATTCTGGGCTTCGCCAGGGGCATGTTCTTGCTCCTACTTTGTTCAATGCTTGTATGCACTGGGTGTTGGGCAGGGTTGTGGGGCCCATGATCTTAGTGGAGTCAATGGAGGCTCTGATTGGGGCTCTCGAAAGACTGAGCAAGGAGTTTGAGTGTCTGGGATTGCGGGTGTCCTGGATAAAGACAAAGTGATCCAGCTCACAGGATCGTCATTGCTGAGGACCCAATTGGCTGGACCAGGTCAAGGGGACGCCCATGTAACACCTGGATGCGGCAGGTGGATGACCATTTCCGGAGGGTGGGACTGGACCATGTATCTGCCTGGGTGATTGCTGGCCGGGATCCCAAGGAGTTTCGCTGTTTGGTGGGTGATGCGGCAATGTGCTGCATTAGCACATGCTCCCCAACCTGACCTAACCTAACCTAACCTAACCTAACCTAACCTGACCTGACCTGACCTGGGGGGGCAGGGAGGGATAGGTTCACAGGTATCTGAATATATTTGAATGAATTGTGTGACATTTGAAATTCATTCAAATTGATTTTTTTTAAAAAGTGACAGCCTGGCTCAACCGTTCAACAGATGATGCCATCACCACCACCCTCCAGACCCTGACCAAACCTGGACAAAAAGGACACTTGTGTAAGAGTGCTGTTCATAGACTTCAGCATTCAACACAATCATTCTTCAGCATCTGATAGGAAAGCTGAAACTACTGGGCCTGAACACCTGGATGGCCCCCCAGGGCTGTGTGCTCAGCCCTCTGCTGTTCACACTATTGACCCACGATCTGTTGCAAACATTTACATGTCACGTTGCATCCGCAAAACCAGCATTGTGGATGACCCTACCCCCCACCCCCATACGCTGTTTTCCCTCCTTCGGTCTAGCAGGTTCTGTTGTATCACTGCCAGGATGGGAAAGTTTCTTCCCTCAGACCATCAGACTTCTGAATCAGAACTGAATCATAAACTGTAGCCACCCCCCCACACACACACAAACGCAAACACACACACACACACACACACACACTGTATATACCCTTTATGTATTATATCCTACACATTCTCTGTCCTGCTGCTGCTATTGCACAATTATTTATTTGTAATCTACCTCAATCTTGCATTTTTCACACACTTCTGCTGCCAGAATACAGTACCTGTCATAATACTGTATTCATTCACACTAGTACTGTGAATGAGTACAGTGCATTCGACTGCACGGCATGTTACCTTGTCCTGTAATACTGTACTGTTGCTCTTGTGTTTATCTTGCATTGTGGGCAGTGGTGGCTTGATGGTTAGGGAAGCGCACTTGTAATTGAAAGATTGCACGTTCGAAACCCCGACCAGCAAGGCACCACTGAGGTACCCTGAGCAAGGTACCGCCCCCAAGCACTGCTCCCCGGGCACTGAATTAGCTGCCCCCTGCTATGTCACGAAAGTCACATATGGGTCAAATGCAGAGCTCACATTTCGTTGTTGCGCACTGTGTGTTGACAATGACCACTGATCACTAAATTCTAATTCTGTCTTTGCTATCCTTGCACTCTGGATAGTTCTGTCCTGCCTGCACTTGTGTAGTCTTCTGCTGTTTTGGTTTTTGTTCTTTGTGTTGCATCTTGGTCCTGGAGTAACAATGCTTTGTTTCACTGTGGCTGAAATGGCTAAATCTACTTTACTTGACTTATGATAGCATCACTGTATTTAGGTTAAAGTTGTGTTAGGGTACATTCATTGTGCTTTGGTTAAAGTAATGTTGAAATACGGTTACTGTGTTCAGGTCATGATAGGGTGGGGTTGATGTCAAAGTATTCAGGATGATGTAATGATGCAGCATGGTAACATCACACTGTTGAGCTTAGAATTAGTGTTGAAGCAGGAATCCATTGCTAAAGTTAGGGTCAGAGTTGAAGCAAGAATCCTATGTTCAGTAAGAGCTACCTTTACTTTGCCTCAAAATTCATGCACCACCCAAACTTTGCAACAAGTACATAAGCAAAGCCACATTTCTGGCTGGTGACCAACCAAAGAAGCCGC
Source organism: Hippopotamyrus pictus (assembly GCA_026781145.1). Classification (NCBI taxonomy): domain Eukaryota; kingdom Metazoa; phylum Chordata; class Actinopteri; order Osteoglossiformes; family Mormyridae; genus Hippopotamyrus; species Hippopotamyrus pictus. The sequence continues at coordinate 13,934,896 of JAODLC010000133.1, forward strand.
AGCCAAAGCACTTATGTTAATTATCTTTCAGACTGAAACATGCCTTTGAAAGACCGGCAGCCGAGGCTTGGCTGGTGATGGGCGTGGTGCGATTTTGGAACACTGCCAATGGTCACTAGCCCATAATTAAGCCAAGCATCGGCGTTTCCTTAAAAACCCAACAACACTGTCTGCCCCTTTCTGGCACAATGGAGCCAAACGGCACCCGTTGCGCAGCCATGAAGACGCATGCCTGCAGACATCAAATGTGGGCCATGATGGGGCTTATGACGGGACGCTAGAGTGAAGCAGCTCCCTTACAGACAGCTCTCCGTGGTCTCTCTGAAAGACGGCCTGGTGAAGTCAGTAAAATTCAATAGCACTCCTGTTCTCAGGTTCCCAGGAGTCTCTTCTTCACCTTCCTCCAAAGAAGATGACAGTGTGATGTCTCCATGACATAATGCCGCCATGGAGCAGAGTTATGGGCTAAAATATTTAGGAAATTCCATGAAGCGAGCCTCGGCTTCATGCATTATTCCCAGCTGACACAGAGGAGAACATCGCAGTGCGAAGACACACAATCCTCTTTCTGAGAGCTATTTAGTCAAGAGTGAAACCACACGGTCAAAAGGTCACTGAAAAGGACCAATGAAATGCTGTCTATGTGGCCAGTTTCTCATTGTCCTCTAGCGCCCCCTGGGTCTGACTAGCTAGAGGCTGTAGTATATGACTTCAGCTAGATCGCGAGGAAATGGCCACAATACACCACCAACTGGCTGTAAACTGAATCTGCAGTTGGATTTGATGTAGCCATAAGGACAGAAACACATACCAAATGAGAACCCAGACACCAGTTTTGGGGTCATGAAAGTCATTACCTCACACCCACGATGACCCATGACGTACATGTTTCTGATATGTGGGTTGACACAGTTCCTTAAAACTGGACCATTTTTCAGAGAACCCACAATGACCCATGACGTACATGTTTCTGCTACATGGGCTGATAAAGTCCCTCAACACCAGACCACTTCTCAAAGAAACCTCAAGACGCCAACTGAGGAATAAATTAACTACCATACCGCATTGTAAAACATGAACACTCCCAATCACACCAACAGTCCCCATTCACCCACTCTGCAGTCCCCCACAGAACAGTCCCTGTTCGCACTTTCTGCAGTCCTCTACAGGACAGTCCCGTTTCTCCCCTCGGCAGTCCTCTACAGGAAGTCCGTGTTTGTCCCCTCTGCAGTCCCCCACAGGACAGTCCCTGTTTGTCCCCTCTGCAGTCCCCCACAGGACAGTCCCCATTTGCACCCTCTGCAGTCCTCTACAGGACAGTCCCCATTTGCCTCCTCTGCAGTCCCCCACAGGACAGTCCCTGTTTGCCCCCTCTGCAGTCCCCCACAGGACAGTCCCTGTTTGCCCCCTCTGTAGTCCCCCACAGGACAGTCCCTGTTTGCCCCCTCTGTAGTCCCCCACAGGACAGT
>JAODLC010000133.1:13949303-13962483 GCA_026781145.1 Hippopotamyrus pictus
TGTTGGCCAGTGTTCACATCAATGCACTGGGGCATTGGGATCCACACAGACCACTGGATGGGCTTCCCTGTTAGCCCGAGTGTCCATGTCACTGCACTGGGGCATTGGGACCCACACAGACCACGGGATGGGCTTCCCTGTTGGCCACACCACCACCTCTTCCAGCAGCAAACCAGCTTTCCTAGTTGGTCTCCCATCAAAGTACTGACCAGGCCGAAACCTGCTTAGCGACAGGTAGATTATCTAGTCTAATCTGCAGGTGGTATGGCTGCTGGAAAACTATGGGTTAAGAGCGCTGCTCAACACATGGTACATGAAAAGGAATAAGGAATATATAGATGTGAGTTCTCAGCAAAACAAGACAGCTAAGGGCAAAGCACTATTTGCAGCTTACCGTAAACTGGTGGATATGTTACGTAAGCTATTCAAGTTAAATATTATGCACAATATAACAGCAGGTCTCTCCCCTCAAACTTTCAGCTTTTATCTCACTTTAAGTGTTGAACCCCCCTACTGCCTTATAAATTCAGCTGACCCTCCCAGACACCTGCCACGTCACTGCATTTCAGCTTGTGCACCCTCATGCATGTCTACAGAAACATTCCTAGCTTCCTCACCGTCACACACACTGGCACTTATGCAGTGATCTACCCAACTGGCTGGCCTCATTCAGGGAGGAGGGAGGGGGCCATTGTGACATTTCGCTTTCTCAGCGGTGCCTGTGGATTCATTAATCACGGCGCGGATACAGATGGCAAGGCTTCTCCTCAGCAGATACCGTGATCTTTTTTCAGAGAAAGCATCCAGGTGCTGTGTGCTCCGGAACAGTTTACATATTGTCACTGGATTTTGATGACAGCCTAAAGAAATCTTCAAATGCCATAATTGTTTTCCCTAAGAAATACTGAATACCCCAAAGGCCAAATGTAATATGTACTTCAGTGCTTAACTTAACATTGGCATCATTTTTGGGACCAAAAATTTTACTCTCAGGTAATTATTATGGATGAGTTTGCAAATATTCAAATATTCCACAACTAGTATAGAACCAAAAAAATCTTTTAACAGTATTGTAAGCAGTAGTGATTTATAAGTTCTAATAAGCTGTGGTTTATTCCTTCAGAAGCTCAAAGTGTGGCAAAAATAAATAAATGGCTGCCCAAAGCATAATAAACATTTTTGTGTGCTATATTCGACACTAGAGCTATCATTTCAGTTTAATTTCAGTTTTAAGACTGTACTGTTTTAAATCATCCTTTTGCAGCAAACTGTGATGTCTCATTTTGTAACAGACGTGCAGTGTGAATATGAACACTGCATGTTATACACATGCAATTGTCACACAGCCAAGGACTGCAGCAGCTGGCTGGGTTGAGACAATAAGTCAATAAGTAAAAAGCTAAAACTGCAATTTTTCACTCTGCAATTTTAATCATTGTTCCTTTTTATTATTATCAAGTAAATCTAGTATATGTTAGTCGGTCTAATGTTTGTGTGACCTCTGCATGAGCTATCTAAGCCAATCATAACCATTATTGCCCTTTGTATTTGAGCAGTGTGTTGGTGAGAATTATAACAAAAATGAGTGAGGAGAAGTCTAGGAACAAGAAACAAGAGCTCCTCACCCAAGACATCCCTCTCCCGCTGTGCGGAAATGTGCTGGATTCCAGAGATGATATTCAGCAAAAACAAGCAATGTGTTGCCATTGCTGTGTGTCTGCTGGCTAAATTGGCAGCGACAGCGCCAACTCCTTTATTCGTTTTAGAAATATCGCAATATTTATCACAAAAAAAATCTAATATTGCAATTTTATTTTTTTTCCAGTATCATTCAGTCCAATTATCTATGGAATTAAATTAATGGAATTGCCTATAAGCAATGTTGTTAGAATTGTGTTGTTAAAAAAATAAGGGAATCACCATTCACCATAACTGCCCGAGGCACAGTGTCACGATCAGCCCCGAACGTTCCTCGTGTGTGCCACGCCCCCTCATTATCCACGTGTGCTTCCCCGATTGTGCCCAGCTGTTCCTTGTTATTCTGGCTTGTTTCATGTATTTAGTCCGCGTCTGAGTTAGTTACCCCAGACTTGTCATTGATGTTTGCTGTCGTTCTGCCCCGTGTTGTTGCCCGTTTCCTGAATAAATCCCCGTTTTACCCGACTTCCTGGCTCCTCTCGCTTGCTCGCTCGCCTACCGACGATCGTAACACACAGGCTATTAGACATGAATGTATGCTACTGCACTTCAGCTACCTCTTCAGTTTAATTTAATTTCAGTTTGCATTTAATTTATTCAAGCTACTCTTTAATATCTACATCATTCTTTTGTAGTAATGAGTAATATCAAATTACGCAGAGAAAGAAAGAGACATTTTGATCCATGCATTATTTTCTCTATGTTTGGTGGGGTGGGGACTTAATTAAATATTATTCAAAGAATTATTGGCATTTTGAAACAATTAATACGTATTTTCCTCTACTGCCACAACTACTGTCTTCTAAACTCTTCTCACTGTAGACCAAATCTCTTCCTGGTGAGTTTCTTGTTAAGCCTAGTCTACAGTATTTTCAGTCTTTTGCTTGTAACTCACTTGCCACATGCAGCCTATAACTTAGTCTAAAAACTTTAAAACCGTGTCATTTCCAAGGGTGAATATCCCATTGACAAAAGCATGGGGATATTAATAGCACAAGCATCCATGCTTCAAAGGAATCCTTCCGGAATGCTTTCTCACATCCGTGAATCATGAGGTAGTAGCTTTTACAAGCCGCCGGGTCATTTCTGCAGCTGCTTAGAGTAGCTCTCAGGAATGAGTCCAAATCCAGTGTCATCCTGACTGAGTGAAAAATAACAAGTATACTGTGATGATGACAATTTATTAGAATTAGAATTCTTTCTCAGTATATATTCTGTTAAGATAAACTGCTTACCTGTGCTGATGATGGCAAACAGACTTACATTTATACATATATAGTAGTATATATAGTATTATATATATATAATATATATAGTACTATATATATATATAGTTATAATAATTGTGGCTCAACAGCCTAGGCACTGTGCCTGTGACTGGAAGATTGCCCGTTCAAGTTCTATAGTTGGCAGAGTGATGTCACCACTGGACCCCTGAGCGTGGCCCTTAACCTCAGTCACTCCAGGAACTGGCTGACCCTGCTTTCTCAACTGTATGTCATTTTAATAAAGGCAACTGCTAAATAAATAAAAGTAATACCAATGCATTTGATTTATACAGTGCTTTTCAAAAACCTAAAGATGCTTGAAATACATGAGGGAGAGACAAAGCACACAGAGCACAGTCAGGATGCAATAAACACTTGAAATGACAACAATAAAATTAAATCAATGCAAAGCAAACAGACCAGCTGCTATGAACACGCACTGTGGACAGTAGTGAACAGAGGGACTCAGAGATACTGGGGGTGTTTAATTACTCCCCTTCTTTGTTAGAGAAACCCCAACAAGAAGGAAAAGTGATGTCAGTGCTGTACTCTATACTGGGGAGTACTGCATACTGTCTTTCATCTCTAGTGCCTCGCTGCTTCAAAGACTGACAACTATGAGTTTTAAAGGGCAGGCAAACTAGGATAAGCTATCTGATGTAATTTTTACTGGTCTCAAGCAAGGTTGATGTGATCCAGGCAAAAAGGACCAGAGGTCAAACTTGGAGATTATTTTAATCATGATAGTGTAGTGATTAAAGTACACCAAGCCACATATGGAAACATCAGAGATGCAGGATATACTGGTTTATAAATCAAGATACTGGCATCGGTCTGATGTATTGAAATTGGTCGATACTGCCAGCCAATAGTATAAAAAATCTGAAATTTTATTTTTCGATTTTTAGAGAGTTTTATATGGCCCACAACATGTTTTAACTCATGATTAACTCTGGCCTGTAGATCGATCTTTTTGGGATCTTTTATTTCCCACAAAATAAAAACAATGTTACGTCATTCTGCTAGTCAGCGGCAGAAAGCTTGGCAAGTTTCACCGCCAGAACCCCTCCCACCTGCTCGGCAATTGGTTATTGATATTGGTGCTAGCAATATTACCCAGAAGTCGATTATCGATATTAGTGCTGGCAATATGAGCCAGATATCGATTATCGATATTAGTGCTGGCAATATGAGCCAGATATTGATTATCGATATCAGTGCTGGCAATATTAGCTAGATATCGGTTATCGATATTGGCCAAAATGTCCATAACATGCACCTTTAGGAAACATATGAAATAGCTACAGACAATTACCAAAAGAAAGAACTTTGGTACACACCAAACGTTGAATAAGCTTGCTCATGGGTGAACAAAAGATGGATCCAAAATAAGCAAGTTCTGCAGAATGTATTTAATCCACAGCAGTACAGAAATGCACTGATGAGATTACATGTCAACAAGGGGAAGTTCTCCATCTGAAGCTCAGGCAGGGAATCCTGCTTTCGATGTTCAGGTGCAGGAAGACTGACCCGAGTGGAGTCTCCATGCTCTGCCCACTGTGCGCTGGCTCCCAAAGATCAGCAGCTTGATATGAGATTCAGTAATACACTAAATACTGTATGTTTACCTAAAAATGCAGCTGTGCTGAGAGCGGACAGAGGATAAGCTACCTGTGCTGCGAGTTCAGCTTAGCCACTTCCCCTACTGTACAGGTGGGTCACGAACAGAGCGCAATCTGCTAGGGATGGCCAATCCACGTTTTTTCAGTTTCAATCCGATTCTGATTGGCGATAACAATACAGCTCTTTTTACTTCAATATTTTAATATAGTAAATATGTATATAAAATATATAAATATTTATACTTCATATATTACCAATATTATTAAGCAAGTAAATACAAATGAAAGAAATTTTTAATTAGGCTATTAGAAACATACATAACGTACTGTTCGACCTCGTTTGTACGTCTTGATTTAAGTGTTTTTTCAGGCATTTGCAGTTCAGTTTGAATAACTGAGTTAATGTAAGTGGCAAATGCTTAAAAATGGCCCACAATTTTTTCCCCCTGGCAACAGCGTCACTTAAACTTTGTTGCGATAGCAGCCCCTCCTGTACAAGCTGTTGCAAATGCACAAAACAGCCCAAGCTAGTAACTCCCAAATCATCCATGCTTTTTTCATATTACTCGTGTTGTCTTGCACAATTGCGTGCGCTTTGTTTTGTGTTACGAGTTGTTGTTAAAAGCATAAAATATTTCCAGATCATCATCATCTTATCTGATGTTCTTACGTTCCTCCTGCTGCAAAGGGTATGCGCATGACATCACAGCAGGTGGAAGTCACTGCGCTCACACTCACTGAGTGGCAAAAACACAGTGGCAGTGTTAGAGTTCAGCAGAAATGCCACAAAAAGCCTTATCTAAAATGGGAAAGCTGTTGTGTGATTGATTGTTCAAATCAATAGAACAAGAAATAGGAGTTATCTTTTTGCAGACTGCTGAAAGCTAAATAAGCAAGTATTGGACATGGATCGGTTACATGTGGCCAATACCCAATAAATCTAATAGGTATGGATCAGTGTCAATATCAATCGGCAAATTCCACAATCTGCACGTTCAGTGAAGTGCTATAAGCACCACTCTTCCCTAATCCAGGTCTCCAATGACTCTCATACCATTCCACCATGATTTAACCACCATTTTCTCACCTTTGCCTCTCAATTCTGCTACTTCACAAACCACACTGAGGAGCCTTAGGAAAGATTCCGGAGTCCTGGCATTATTGCATTGTGCTTGAGAGTAACTAATCTATCACACATATGAAGACAGCACAAAGCAAGGCTTATTTCTGGCTCCTCACTGAAAACCACCGCACAGGGCTTCATCGCGGCAGTCACGTCCTTATCAGCAAGGGCTGCAAAGCTGGTGAAGGGAATGATTCAGGTTAGCAGGCAACAAAAGCCTCAAGACAGAAATGGCATTAAGTCAAACTCTGAATGTAGGGAAATCACACCTTGTCCAGCACATTTCAAAATGCCTTTTTCTATATCTTTGGATAATACCATGCTCTGGAAACAGTCGAGAACAATGTAATATACTTTGTTAAAAGATTTATAATATGCAAATGATAAGGTATTTTATTTATAAAAACACTTTCAAGGCTATAAGTTTTTAAATCACGGGACCTTGGTTCTAGGCCTTATACTTTGTGGATTCTGTTTGATCAAAAACCTCCACAGCTTTTTACTTCTGAGCAGTATGTTATCTTCCCCATTTGTCGGTCTAAGCTACCTGCAGCTGTGAACACCAGCTATCAGTGAGGGTTTGGGGGGTCACTAGACTCAACTGCAGCAGTACTGCGCACTCTGCACTGTATCAGTCATTTTTATAGCTGTGGAGGGGTTTCAGGAAATCACATAAAAGGTAAAAAAAAATGAAAGTATATTAATGGCACAGCATGTGCAGCTGAATTTGGGCCACTACTGACACCTGTAGAGTTCAGTCAGGCTGCTCTACTCACACTGGAAGTTATGGCTAAGCCATTGTACAAGACACCCTCCTGCCTTGGAAAAACCACCAAGCGACATTTGTTTAAGCATTAGTGTACTACCTGAAAAACTTTAATAACCATCCATCCATCCATCCATCCATCCATCCATTCATCCATTCATCTGCCGCCACTTATCCAGGGTCGGGTTGCAAGGGCAGCAGTCTAACTAGGGATGCCCGGACCTCCCTCTCCCCAGCCACCTCCTCCAGCTCCACTGAGAGAATACCAAGGCATTCCCAGGCCAGCCAAGAGAAAAAATCTCTCCAGAGTCTCCTGGGTCTGTCCTGGGGTCTCTTCCCAGTTGGACATACCCAAAAGATTCAATAACAACTTTAATAACACATAAAACATGGATACTGGTAGTAGTTGCATTGCAATGCCAGTCATGGTGGAATACAAGATGGCATAAAAATGTTGCATAAAAACTGTGAAGTAAGCACATTATAACTTGGGAAAAGGTTGACCCGTATGTCCGTGCATGAAATATAGGACCTGTTAGCTAAAAATGGAGCTGCTGCACTATCCGCACAGCCTTGTCAAACAAGGGTGTGCATTTTCTCTACAACACCAACAGACATCGGCCATCCTTATCCTTCCGTCCCACCTGTGACGGTGCAAGCGTGCAGGCAAACACATCCCTCAGAGTCTCAGCCATTTAGCATCCATCCAGAAATCCACACTCTAAACACCGCTAGGGAAAAGACTGTGCTCCAGTCACTCCTGGAGAAATAGATATTTTTATTGCTCTGCGACATTGCTATTAATAGGTCATATACAACTACCATACATAAAGGTCTAGTTATCTGTGCTGGCAGCGGTAACGTGTCAAATATTTACTGTGACATCATACTCCTTTTTAAATTTTAATTAGTGTAGCCCAGCATTTGGAGAGCTTGTGCCATTCTCACAAAATACTGATATGCATTACATAACTAAAAGGTCCGCTACAATATTTTTCAGATAACAAATGATTCTTTTTGCATTAATTTACTGCATACATTATCCATCAGTCTAATACTAAAAATGAACTTCTTCCACGAAAACTGACATTTAGTTCATGATTAAGCCGGGTTGTTCTAATGTTTTTTATTATTATTGTTCTGTTGCAATTCGACTTTCTTTGTGAATAATATGTTACATCCAGCAACAAATGACCCCCGCCAATCCTATAACTCTACAAACGTCTGCAGATGGTGATACACACAAATTGGGAACAGTGGCGGTTTTACGGTGTGTCAGGCAGCGATCCAGGTACAAATCAGTTTTTTCATACCCCACCAGGCCAAGCAGAACAGCGACCATTTCTACTTCTTCAGTGAACCCCCACGAGAAGCCATACCACAATTACAACTGCAAACCGCTCCAAAATGCAGACAGACAGCGTGCATGTCATCCTATACTGACAGGTTGTTTAGCAAACATCCAATGCAAATATATAAGATCGCAATAAACTGTCACTGACCAATACCATAAATTAAATATTCTATATCTTAAATAGTAGTTTTTAAAGATTATGCTACCAATATAACTAACTGAAAATAAACTGTACAAGCATCTTTTGCCACTGAAACTCAATCCATTGGAATCAAACAGTCTTATGCAATTGTCGGAGGGGGGGTTTACGATGATTGTACGATAAATGTAGAGAAATGTTTACATTGTTTATTTTGGTTTTTACCTTTTAACTCCCGGGCCGCCTCCTGCCGCTCTCACCCCGGCCGGCGCACCGTTACTCGGCTTCACTTGCTGTCCAGAACCCGGTGGTGCTGAACCAGAAGCAGGAGCGCCCGTCCTGGTGGGTGTGGGAGCCGGCTGCCCGGGTTGACCGCCCCCCTCCTGGCTGGCTTCATTCCCCATGCTCACCGAAGAGCAAAGGGGCGAGTTAAACGATGCGTGTCAGCAATTTATCACCGTTAAATAAAAGCACAGATAGTTCAGCGTCGCTCCTCTTCCGCCATCATCACCGACAATCCTGCTACCTGTACGGAGCACGCGCGGAGACGCCGAAGCAGGCCGAGCGCACGCGTTGACGTGGCGCCGCGGAAGCGCGCACGTCGCCTGCCGGGCTCCATTTCCGTCGGGCGGAGGGTTTGGTCCCGAAAGTTTCCCAAAATTTGTACGCATGTGCACTTGATGTAAAATTTTTTTAGGCCGAGGGATGTATTAGATGCCAGGTACACTTTAGGTAAACATTTAAGGTAAAGTTTTGAGAAAATAGGGCCGAGGTCGATAAAACTGGTGAAAAATAACAGTTTTAGACAAACGATTTCTAAATATATGCAAATGAGGTGAGAAATAAGGAGTTAAACCAGTACCAAAGCATCGTGTATTATAAATACAATTATAGTAGGGTGATCCGGTTGTTGGAGGATCACCCTGCTATGTGAGGGATCACCCTACTATTTTTATAATTATAAAAAATGTATATTATATTAGATATCGTTTACAAAATTCCACTGATAGTCTGTGTAAATATGCTGGTTTTCTTGCTATACATTTAATGAGGTCCTTAGGAAATTATAGGGTTGCCAACTCACACACACCTGGCATGACACTTCCAAACACCCTCACGCAATAAATCTTACGGCAAATGTATGTTATTACATTATAAACCTAAAATTAGCTATATCAAATCAGTGGGGTAGTTTGCAAACCCTACAGACTATATACTAGGTAATACAACTCTTACATACATGTAAATGTGCTTGCAGACAGATTGAAAATCTAACGCCAGCTGACCAAAGTTGTCATCCCTGAGATTACATTCTAGCATTTTACTAAAAGCTTGCACAGAATATGTTTTGTGGGAAACTGATGGAAGAGATGAATCTTATCATGAATGTGAAAAGTCATTTTTGTGATCCCAGATTAGCCGATTCAACAAAGTACCAGTGCTGGGTTGGCCCCTTTCACAGATGATACTCTACCATTGTAGGGAAGCCCACAGCTGGGAGCATTCCCGAGATATCTAACAGCTACATGATAACTGCACTTGTGGCAGTAGGGCACCGCTTTCACCGATGAAAACTTGTTTGCACATAAACTCTACATGAAAGACTCCATCTTGCACATTCTCACTGTACCTGAATATGAAGATAAGCAGTATAGATGTTGTTTGATCCAGTATTTAACTACTGCCCACTAATACTCTAAGGCTGATCCATCCAAACATCCATTTTCTAAGAGCTTATCCTGGTCAGAAATGAGGGGCAGCAGAGGGCACAATGTTTGGGTGCACCCTGGATGCGAGCACTACCCAGTGAGACTGGGGCTGATGGGACGAGAAAATGCAATGAACAGATCTCCGTCACACCATAAAACAGAGGTGTCAAACTGCAGTCCTGGGGGGCCGGGGTCATGTGTAGCTTAGTTCTTTCCCTGTTCCACCAAAAATCATTCAGCTCAAGAGCTGTGCGGTAATTAGCACAAGGAGTTGAATCTGTTGTGTTAAATAAGGGGAATCCAAAAAACATGCAGGGCTCTGGGTCCCCAGGACTGGAGTTTGAGGCCCTGCTGTAAAAGGATCAGAATGTTATAAGAAGGTGTAATGAGCCTAACAGGATGCTGCTCTACCTGTCACGTGAATGACTGAATGTGCACACTGCAAGACACTTTCTAATAATGTATAGTACAAAGCTGCAATTTACACTCAAATTCTGTCAAGCCCCAGGTAAATTTCTTAGTCCCTGATGTTTTCAATAGCTAAAAACTGCCCTGGGTTTGTCTGAATTTTACAATCTGGCAGTTCAGCCATTGATTATGTCAAATTACAGGTATTTCTGTAGATGGATGTCCAGTCAACCATTCTGCACCACAGTTTTCTCCATTGTGGTTGATATGTTGTGTGGTTGGCATGTGAAATTAAATGGGACTTTTGCAAAAACGGCAGATGACACATAAATATAAGTGCAGTGCTGGTTTGGAGGACGCCACGTGTGTTTAAGGCAGCCTTTCACGTGATATCTTGCATTTCTCATGTCTTTTTGCTCCGCTCGCCAAGGGGACCCAAAAAATATTTGTGCAGTTTTTCTAGATCGCAACCGACTTATGCCCCTAACCTCCAGGATGTAGAAGGGTCGACTGTATTTTTGCAGGACCAGAACTGAATGTGTGACAGGATTTGCCAAAGCGATATATCAGGATATAAAAGCATTTCATGATAACAAAAAACAACCTCAACTTAGGTGCTGTGAGAGACAGAGAAGCCTTATTCATGAGCAGAAGTATATTGTTCAGGTCCACAAAGTAAAAACCCAGGCCATGATTTTATTTCACCCAACCAGTTGAGTACTCTGTGACTCTGACTCTTTATACTCAACTTATTGGTTGAAACAATAACTTAGACTTTTACTTTGGGGACCTGAACTATCCACCTCTGCTCAAGAATACAGTAGATCAGATGCTGACAGAAATCAGGGCCAGCTGTAGCCCAAGAAAGGTAATAAAACCCTGTACTAGCAAAGCTTTGTACACGCCCAGAAAACAGTGAACAAGTCACCCTGAATACATGACATGGCAGTATATTAAACTACAAATCACTTGTCTCCCTCTAGTGGGAAAATCTGGCAAAATCAACTGGACCATAGCCACACCCAGCATAAATCCAGTTTGAAAAATTCAACACTTCATTGCCAAATAAAAAATAGACTAATGATGAATTAAATAAAATATATTTACCCTCAAAATTAGTTCTAGAGTCACACAACTAAATATGAAATTACACTGCCTTAATCACTAGGCAAATTCTGGATTCTAACCTTTGTCTATTAACAGACTACAGAAATTAGCATTCAGCTTGTTGAGAAGATGCGTGTAAAATTCTCCAAAAATTACAATATCGTAGCTATAAAACAATTTTTTCTGATCTATAAAGCCTTCAATTTGTTTTCACTTTGACAATTTAAGATGAGTAGAATCTGAACAGGAAAATGATTGGCTGAAAATATTTTTGTACCAATTTATGAAACATGCTATAAATTGCAGGACAGTAAGGCCCTGACTGTTACATGTTAATAAGCAATGGTTTGCCACTGGACAGCCGCTAAATTATTTATATATAACATGAACTTTACCTGCAGTGGGACTATTGTATTACAACATGGATGCAGGCTAGCTGGACTAAAATGAATAGCAAACACCTACAATAGTTGGTTGTAATTAAGGTTTCATCTGAGCAATATATTTAGAAACAATTTCATGGTTAATGTTACAGGCCTTAGGTGACCAATGCAGTTTGGCTAGTTGAGATTAGGTACAAAGGTCTCAAGGGCAGTAGGGATAACTTGCTAAAACCCTCCCTAACCCCATAATGTCCAGGGTGTGACAGTACGCACATATGCATTTGGTTTTAAAATCTGATCAGCTTCTTCTGTCCACTATACCCTTGATCTTCAGTCAGAGAGCCATGTCTTCAATTAAGGTCCTTTCAGGTAAGATTCTCGTAATCATTGATTTTACCATCACAACGAGTCTTATAGTCATCAATTAGAGAAACAACTATACTGTTCTCTTATTAATGAAGCTCAAGCGTCTTCCTTAAAAGTACAACAGCAAAGACTCCCCAATAGCGACAGTGACCAGCCTTCTAATTATGAACGTCTGTGAGCTCTGTGCTGTAAAGTATGCTAACTGGCTTTCAGATTGAGGAACACTGCTTATCATCTGTAATTTGCAAGGACCAAATCTTGAAGATAGATTCCTTTAAAGAGGTCAATTCTCTCAGATGGAGCATAAATACCTAAATCACAAAAAGAGGGAACTTGTCACAACCATCTGAATGCAGTCTTTTCTACTACAAATACTTACTGAGTACACAGGCCAGAGGACAGGCCCAGGCACAGCCTAGAGGGTGACACTACCTCAGACATACATAAAAGTCAATATTTTCTGCTGCTGTTTGTTTGATTTACATTTTTATTTTGACAAAAAAACTCCTGCATTCCGCTACTGCATTAAATTACAGTGTCTTGTAAAAAAACTGAAATAACAGCTACAAGCTGGTACAGAAAAACAAATGTACAGAAAGAAATACAGCTCCACGCACACATCCCCGCCCCTCACAGACTGCAGTAAAACAAAAGGGGCCACATGCACACGGCCAAGGTACAAGACACATCCCATAGGCCTTTAACCTCAACCAGGGTGATTTAATCTTTTATGCAATTTAAACTGCCCAGACTCCTAGTCTACACAATCACCTAGTAGACTGCGGTTATGTGTTTGCCGGGAGCTTAACGGGAAGGCAGTCCTGAAGTGGCTGACAGGATCTACCCCATGACAAGGGCCAAGTCACCATTCACCAGGCTCCAAACCGATTTAAAATCATACTGACCGCAAGATATTAAACAGTAATATTCAAAAATTGTAAAAGGTATTAAAAACACTTTCAGTCCAAACACAAATGAATAGTCTATCAGACTTTTTAATTACATTTGTTCACTAAATGTATCAGTGCATTAGCACCATTGGAAAGACATGATCATATCACATAAACCCACACAGACAAGAGGTCAAAATGAATCACCGAATACACTTATACATCTCAATGCATGATCCTTCTTGGTAACGTTTGGTTAGAAAAACAAAGGGAAAATTGAATTTCCTAGTTTCTCATGTTCGCGGCAGTGCTCACTTCCAGCTCATGTAATAAGGGGTGGGGGGGTG
>JAODLC010000133.1:13976554-13991891 GCA_026781145.1 Hippopotamyrus pictus
ACATGTGGGGAGCTGGGATTTGAACCCTGGTCTTTGGGCTGTGAGGCAGCAGTGCTAACCACTGTGCTATCCAGCCAGCCCCCCTTCTACCCTCTGTAGTTAACTGATGTATTTGCTTTCTTAAGGCACCAGCTCACATCCAAGGTGATCAGTATTTCAGGTTGTCAGCAACCATGGTACCTTCAGTTTGAACCTGATAGTCTGTGTGAAGCTAGACAGTATTTAGTTTGGCCAGTGGTTGGATGTGAGCCCAGTTGGGTTGTTGGTCTGTGATGATCCTGGTACATTATGGGTTGTTTGGTATTTTTTGGAAAAAGTAGGGGTGATGTCTAGACTAAAATCTAGCCATCTGTTTTCTCAGGCTATAGGTGAGGGTTTCTGGGAGCCCACATGCAGTGTGCAGACTACCTAACTGTGTAGGTTAGACACATTGGGAGCTGGGCTTTGAGCCCTGGTCTTGGGGCTGTGAGGCAGTGGTGCTAGCCACTGTGCTATCCAGCCACCCCCCCCCCTACTACCCTCTGTAGTTAACTGATGTATTTGCTTTCTTAAATAATAGTCAAAATGTGAGGGAACATGATTACAGTAAGTCAAAAATACTTTTGTTTTATTTCAAGCAAATAGTGTTCAACTAATGATTTAATTTTATATTTTAATGCAATTACAATATTTTCATTTTCATTGCATTAATCAAGCACAAATATTTTAATTGATATATTAAATCATTTTATATTTAAAATTATTGTTTTTATTTAATATTTGTTCATTTCACCTTTCATACACACCCAAGCTTTTGCTTCCGCAGCTGCCACTGCCGCCCTCTGCATAGCCGGGCTGGTACCCGCCCTCTGCCTTCGGGGTCCCACAATCTGACCTATCTATCTAAGAAAGCCTCCTTCTTCAGCCTAACATGGTTCCTTCCAGCTCAGCCCTCCTTCTGCTTCAGTACAGTATACATTATCTGCATGCTAAAACACTGCTGCTCTTGTGTTATTGAAGGCAAATTTATACTTAAAGAAGTTAAAGAATTGTTGGTACATCTAAGTACATGGAAAATCAATGTTTGACTACGAATATAAGCCGTCAGCTTTTGCCTGTTCACTTGCACATAATACTGTACTTCATGCAAAGCCGATGACAATGCAAGTCTGACCACTCTGAAGGCTTGTAAACCCAAGCATTCCTGAGAAAAGCTAATGATTTATGTTGCAAGACCAGTGAGTGGTCGATTATATTTTACAGAGAACATAGATTGTTTGAAGGCCAGAGTCATCCATTCAGGCTCATTTGTTTTTATCTCAGCACATGGGTCACCAAGCACAAGAGGATAACTCATGAGATTTTTATGCAGACAGTGTACAATGCACTAGCAATTGATTGTACTCAAAGGATTTCACACAAAACCTTTAACATAATGAAATTTGTCATGTAATTATCAAAAAAGACATAATGAGTGAGAGCAACAGTTTTACTGTAACTATATGTAACTCAGCAGGAAAATGCAAGGAAGGGGAGACTCACTTTTAAGAGAAGCACTGAAGAAGCATTACAATAATAAGAAATGGTTTAAAATTCTTCATTCTCTTTTAGTTAGCTCCCTTTTGGTTCTTTAGTGTTTGCTTTTGGAGACATTCATGGAGCAGCACCTACCTACATTGAGTCACACATCAAGATCTATGTTTCATCTTCATCCAACATCACCTGGTGATTCCTTTACCATGTGGAAACAAGTGTCACTTAGAAGAAGCTACCCATCCAGTCAGCCGATCAGGTCAGCCGATTCCCTCATGAATTCAAGAACTATTTAATCTACTTGACCCTCACCTGCTGTCTGTCCATTGCTCCATTGCTTTGGTCTCACTTTCCAATACCAGATGCTTTTTTATTTTGCAGTTGTCTAATAGGAACTGAGTCCTCACAGTATTTTGATTTCGACTAGCTTTTCTGATATAAAGTCTCCATTGCTAACGTGTGGTTAATTGTTACTGGTCACTCATTGGAAAGCCTAGCAGCAATTGTACCTAAGTTGGCTCCTAGACAGCTGTATGCTTGTAATCTGCCTAACTTGTATGACACTTTAGACAAAAGCGCCTGCTAAATTAATACAATAAATTTAAATTATGAATAGGTTGCTACTAAAATGTGGACGCAAATGCAGAATTGTTGCAAAAGAATTAGCTTGTTTTTTATGAGTGGAATGTTTTACTAGGGGGCGGCACGGTGATGCAGTGGTTAGCACTGTTGCCTCACACCTCTGGGACCTGGGTTCGAGTCTCCACCTGGGTCATGTGTTGGAAAATGGATGGATGGATGGTTTGTTGTTTTACTAGATAGCAGCAGTCACTGTTTATTTTTTGCCTTTGAAAATTGTTCTATTTATCTAGGTATTGTTCTATATATCAAGGTAACCCATGTAGGTTTCCATCATTGCACCGACTCAACAGCCAGTAAATGATCATAATCAATAAGTATGATGAGCACAGTGTATTGTTTTGAAATATATGTTGAACATGCGTTGGTGAGGAGGAGTTCTGCTGAATTTACTGAATACTAGCTTGTTGTTTCCCTACATTCGGTCAGTGCCATGTTGTACATTTCATTACAGAGTTCAACATTTCAGACACTAATGAATTGATTGTCCAAAATTCAGGATGGGTGACTGCAGCTTAGGACCCATGGCTTCCTCACTGCAGTGTACAAATAAGTAACAAATAACCAAGACATGACTTTCTTATTCCACACTCTCAGTTTATTACACGTCAAACATCACAACATTTCATTGCTTGCTGGGAGGTCAATGCACATTTGCCTTGGACAGAAGTGGTTATTTTAAAGGAGCTAAAGGTAGCATAAACTCTGAGATTTGTTAGAAGTGTGAGCACTTGAATTACATTTTTTTATACATCAAATGGCTAACATCATAGGTGAAGGGAGTAACTGACCACAGAGAACATAAATGAACATAAATCAAGCCATGAAATGTGAAACTCAAGTTTGAATGAACTCAAGGTGCTGGCAATGAGCTTACTGTAGCCAGTGAGTATACATCCACCGTGACTGTTTATTTTCAAAACTCAAGGTCTTGCTTTTCACCTCACATTTATATATAAGGAAGTTGATACCAGTCAGGTATATTATATCAGATCTACAGTATTGATAGAAATTCTTCCAGTAGTTGTGGATGTGTAACAGGTTTCATTAATCTTTTTCCACTTTTTCATAGCCTAAATGCAAAGTCATACATATCACATTACCTCATTCGTTTCAACAACCTAAATGTCATTTGGTTCCCTCTGATGACAGTGTATGGATTTGATTTCGGTTACAGTATGAAACAACAAAAATGTCTAAATATCAAGTATGATGAAACATACACAGTATTGTTTAAAAAAGCAATTATTCACGTCTGTTAAAAATGATGATGTGCACCAAAGGCACTTTAAAAATACCCCTTAGGAAAAAAATCTAAAAGGCAATAAATTATCAAAATACCGTACTACAGTAACATTAAATGTCAACACAGTATCTCTGATATCTGTCAATAAGCCATTTGCTTAGAATTTATGAACTCTGTGCTTTTTATTATATGTATGATCTTCAAATAAGCATTATAAGAATTTTGAAACATAAGAAAATGGGCTTAAATGTTCTATACTGTAGCTTGTAGAAAAAGTGCTTAGTATCTGAAATGACAGGCTGTTGATCAAAGCAAATGGACTGTTCATTGTGCATATCCTTCAAGAGAAAATGTGACAGATCTGTCTAATTGATGGCTTTATAAGAAATGGTAACCTACAGAATAAAAAACTTGTCTCATTATGAGAGGAGCAATGCTAAAGTTGGCCACCAGAGGGTGGGCAATTGCATACCAAATTCTAATATTGCCTACTCAGGCTTCTCATCCTTAGCTAGGGGTCAGCATACCAGATGATAGAATGGCAAGATTCCTGTGCCGTGTGTTCACTAAAATATAAACCAGAACTGCATTGACCTATCACTGACTGACTACTGGCACTTCTCAACTATTGTATTGTCAAGTCAGAATGACTGGCAAAGTTTACTTACTTACTGGGAGTAATGGGAGGCAGTTACGTAGCGTATGCCTTCAGTCGCCATATTGTTGATGTCATATTCCATGCTATCGTCTCAGCTACAATGTACAGGAAAAGCTCAAACATATTATTTCTTTACATAGATAGAGGAATATGTCCTAAAATTCCTTGACTTTCTATGAGTCACAATACTGTTTCCTACCATCCAGATGAACTGCTGCAGGACCATTTCATCGGCCTTGTTCTAGTAAAAACACGGCACTGAAGTCTGCCCTTAGAAAACCCTTCAAAAGCTTATCTGAGATAGAGTGTTACAAAGGAGAAACCCCTTCAAAAGCTAATCTGTGATATAGTGTTACAAAAGAGAAACCCTTCAAACACTAATCAGAGATATAGTTTTACAAAGGAAAAACCCATTCAAATGCTAATCTGAGGTACAGTGTTACATACTGTAGGAAAACCCCACTTCAAATGCTAATCTGAGATATAGTCTTACAAAGGAGAAGCCCCTTCAAATTCTAGTCTGAGATACAGCGTTACAAAGGAGAAACCCCTTCAAACACTAGTCTGAGATATAGTGTTACAATGGAAAAACTCCTTCAAACGATAATCTGAGATACAGTGTTACAAAGGAGAAACCCCTTCAAAAGTTAATCTGAGATACAGTGTTACAAAGGAGAAACTCTTTCAAATGCTAATATGAGATATAGTGTTACAAAGGAGAAACCTCTTCAAATGTTAATCTGAGATACAGTGTTACATAGGGGAAACCTTTCAAACACTAATCCGAGATATAGTGTTACAAAGGAGGGCTGAAGGCTTCAAACACTCTGAATTTAATTTTTGGATCTCAGATCTATCTACATAACAGCATATGCACTATAACCAAATGTTGTCAGGATTACAAGTATTGCTTCCTGAGGCTCTTGATGGTATATATTCTCTGTACCTGTCACATACCCTCTTCTCAGCCAAAATAATCCATAAATTGCACCTACAATGTTCACACCAGGTCTCTATAGGCATTCTCTGTTTCCCTTACCCCACAAAACTGAAGGCAAAGGCGTACATTGTGCATGTTAACAAGAAGGCACGACAAACAGTCTCTGTCAAACTGTCACATCAAGTGGGTTTTGAATGAAGCTACAGAATAGACTCTCAGCACTGCCACGTCTGACCTCCCCACCACACACAAGGGCAGAGACATGCAGACTCCTGCTACCTCAAAAGATGCCAGCCCGCCACAATGCCACAGGGTCCCAGGGCAGCACCAAAAAAGGCAACTGCTGTGCGATTCACTCTTTTGACACCTGCTGATAGGAGGTCTGTTTAAAAATCATCTCACAAAATGGACAAAAGTGAGATGCATTCTCAGACGGAGAGGGGAAGGGTTTGAAAGACTTATAACTTCGGCAACATGGATAGAACACGTTGGCTGCAGGACTGAGGAGAAAGAAAGATGGACTGCCAGATATTCCTTACACTAAGACATTTAACCACTTAAAGTGACATCAAGAATCTGTCAGATTCTGGGACATTATCACATTTGAATTAAAAAGACAAATCCTGACAGTATTTTCCAGCAAATTTTTGCAGCAATGCAAGCAATTTATAGATCAGACTGGAACAGGCAAGAGGTTGTCCAGATATGACATTAAATCTGACTGAAGTAAACTCATTTAAGGTGTTATGTTTTTCTGCTTTCACTGAAAACAAATCCACCTTAAGCCAAAACATACAAATGAGATATTGAGCTATAGAAGACTTCAACCAGTTCAAAGTTCAACCATTCAAAGGAAATACTGTTGGATGTTTCTCTTTTTGATGATGGTGTGTTTCAATGTATGTGGTTAACATCTACACCAAAGAGAGTGCATTTTCGTCAAGCCTGTGCATCACAGCCAATCACCAATCCTGTACATCATTCGAAGTTTCATGTCATTCCCAGCAAGCATCTCAGCATCATCCAGTCATATTTTTCATACGACTAAGAATGCACAAGAAACTAACAATTATAAACAGGAAAGTGTTGTGTGATTTTGTGTATTGTGTGTATTTTAATGAAATAAACAAGAATATGAAACTATATGTTTAGTTTTAAATAGACTAATGTATTTCAGGGGTAGAGGAGATACAGTGATGATGTTATCATCAGAAAAGTACTGATGTCCAGAGGATATAAAATTTTGCTGTCTGCAAACTTTCAAAACAAAATGTAGCAGATACATTACTTGACAATTGATGTTTTTCACAAAACCAAGGGAAAGTTTTCTGTTCAGCCATTTAATTTTCTTTTGGATACACAGGCAACCCCCAGTGGTTAAACAAGTTAATGCAACGTAGCTTTAAAAAGCAGGATGAACACTTACTTTCAGCTGTGCACAGATTTCAGACTGACGAGTAGATAAAAAGAACATTTGAAAAACCAGCTAAATACTGTACATGAAAGTATCAGAAAGGCTCGGGTAACTGATCATACCAGACAGGAACTTATCTGCTTTGAAGGTGTCAGACGTCATGGAACATAATTAAGATTAATGTTACGTCTAAGATGTGACACATCTTTGAATATTTTATGCTTTGAATATTTTTTGTTTCTGTGCTGAATGGTTCATTTGCAGTATGACTTTAAAAATAATCAACCACACCGCAGTAAGACTGGATAGACCAGGAACACCATGACACACCCAAAGAAACATCCACCCACCTGGGGTCTGTAACAATATCCAGATCTGAAAACAAACATGTTAAATGTTAAGGAACTACATTAAGGGGAGCATCAGATGCGTCTCTGGAGCCCGACCCGAATGCTGTGTACTCCAAATGACGCTGTATCCAGCACCCTGTAGCAACAGAGTTTAAAAAGAACTAGCAGCCTCCTGGAGGTCACTGAGATTTGGGTGGGATTTTCAGGAATGGACACCTGGCTGTGCTGCAGAGCAGCTGCTCTTTCGCTTTGTTAAGAAACATCAGAGTTGTGGCAGGGTTGCAAGACCCATCTGCTTAGAAAGGAAGAAGTGTGGACTGGACACAACTGCATTTGAAAGATAATCTGTGGAAACACTGCTACCCCAGCTTTAAGTTCCATGCTGCCTGTGTCAGGCTCCAGGCCCCCTGCAACCCGGACATTTGGAAGTTGGATGGATGGATACATCTCTGGAAAATATGTGCTGAAAAGGTAATAGAATAGGTAATTTAATAATTGTCTGGCTTGTGAAAGATCCTTTGAATGTGCAATGGTGCCTCCTCAGTAGATCCTTACCCCAGGTTCCCAAGACCTGTACAGTCACTATCAAAGTATTGTCATTACTGGATCCCTAAAGCCATTTTCAAAGAGAAGATTAAGTCCTGTGATAATTCACAAAATATGAACAGGTATGGAATGCAATAAAGAATGGAATGTGCATGAATGTAAAACAATGTAAACATCATATTTGTAAACTCCTTTAAATGAAATGTGTGATTAGCACTATGTTGAATCATAAATATGTTAATGATTTGGAGTGGGAATTCACTGCAAATACACACCTTTTCAAAATATCACTGTCATCAACATCTCAGTGAAATTTTGTTTGCAACAAACAAGAAAAAAAAAAAACAAAATTGAATGTGCACTCTTTTTGCACACAGATTTTCGTTTCCTTTGTGTGTGCTTTGTTTAGAAATAGACTCCATTCTCTTCTGCCATCGTCTTGCCTGTTCCGTCTCAAACTGTACAATGTCACACATACAAAAAATGTCTACTCAAGTTAATATACAGATTAAACTACATGTCATACACAGGTATGTTACGATTAGGTAGAATATTGGTTTCTGCATCTCATATACTTGTACAAGTCTCTATGTTGTTATTTTGATGAATATCCCTTGAACTACAAACAAAAGGAATACCACTTCAAGTAAGTACTTATATACAACCCACAGGCTGTTGGTCGAGGAGATCACAACCTTTGAGAGAAATTCTGATGAAGACGTTAGATCCAGTCTGGGAGACACAGAATATACCAGGTAATCTCTCAAAATCTGACCAGCCCTTTGAAGGCAAGAACTCAGTTGTCAAATGTCAGAATGACCAGTGCAGTACAGAAATACCAGGCCCCTCTCATACCTGCATCTTCTGCAGTCTCTGAAAGAGAAGCTGGGCAAGCAGGAAGAGATGTTCAACTTAAATTTAACTCTAAAGTGTTTCAATGTTCGTTTTTTTCTGAGGTAAAAATTAGAAATAAAAGTTCAAATACATTTCTGTGGCTACGGCATGTTTCTTGTTTTCCCTTAAGCTCATGATGCAGTGAAGTGATAAAAATGTTTACACTCCCTCTGAATTTTTCCACATGGCCCATCACCAAGGCTGCAAAGTAAACAGTCTGGAAGATTCTAGAAAGAAAAAGATTCAAACAAAAGTCTAAAGCGCACAAATGTCTAACATCTCCTTCGAGCCGCAGGCAAGTCCGTCGTCAGGGCTACATGGTGCCGGACTTGTCGGACGACGAGGAGTTGTTAGGGAAGATCTTCTCGGTGGGGGTGACGGCGGGGCTGCCCACTCCAGAGGAGCTGGAGCTGCTGGAGCGGTGTTGGGCCGGGGCGGGTCTGGAGGGCCGCATGGGTGGCGGTCGCAGCTGGGCCCCGGCCAGCCGGGCTGACAGCGCCGGCTTGAAGGTGCTCAGCATCTCAGTGTTGGAGCTGCTGCTGCGCCGCAGGGCAGCGTCCGGGTCGCGGATCATGATAGTGTGCAGCGGGCTGCCCGGCTCCGAGCCCGCTGGATTCTTCATGGGCTCCAGTGTGTCCAGCACCACATCTGGGGCCTGCTTGGCTGTGTTCTGGCGCTCCAGCTCGCGTAGCTCATGCAGGGCCGTGCTCATCGTCTTCTCTATGTCCTGCACGAGACACAAATAAAGCACTGACTATGTAACACCACGTATCGCCCAATTGTCCCATCCGTTCTTCTGAGAATTCAAACTATTAGGACATTTTCCTTCAAGCAATTTGACTGTTGGAATGATGAACACAAAACGATGACGAGTTCCTTAAACGGCAGAGGAAGTAAGAGCAGTTAATCACTAGCAAAGAACACTGGTAGGCTGAATCACACGGACCAAGACCACGACCTATTACCCAGCACTCCAGACCAGAAGATCTAGAGGATGAGCGAAAGTGAACGGATAGTCAGCTCAGTCCAACGAGTGTTTGGTGCATCCTTAATCAGAGTCTTCAGATATTACAGCAAAGCGGCTCTGCTTAAAGCATTAACACTCTGCAATATCAGCACTAAACAATGGTGTAACATCCAGTACAGGGCTTATATCATTGATTGAAGGATCGGATTGGAGGAGACTGGCGCAACAAAACAAAAGTGATATGTCACCATCCTGAGAGGTTCTTTAACTCCCAGGATGCACTTGGTGAGTTAATCCTATGTTAATATCCATGAATGTATGAATTTCATCTACAAACTGTCTAATGGCATCAGGTATGTTACTGAATCAGTGAAAGGAGATACTTAGACATTATCATACTACTAAACTTGATCAGTGTCTTTTCCAAAACCCTCAAAAGAGCTCTGTTATTATAATTCCATTACGTCAAGTACTGATTCTGGTCACAGTCAAGAGAAGCTTGCCTATAAAATAAATAAAAAATTTGTATCTTCCGCATAATCAACTCCACTATTCAGCATGAAACAGAGATTAACACAGTGCAAGTCTCTCCTCAATTCAGATGTATTTACTTATGCATCCTTGCTTTGATTAGCCCTTTGCACCCTATCCATTTTTGAGCATTTCTCTATCCCTTTGATTTTAAGCTCATAACATTGTATTTACATGAGCTACCCACGTCTGACCCTATTGGCTCTCTGACGGTTTCCACTCGTCCGAGGATGAGGCTCCCGAAGGCTTTCCCCCATCCCCTTCAAGGTGTGTGCAGCCTTCCTGCAGGTGGCTGCAGCAGAGGGACTCCCGCGGAGAGCAGAAGAGTATAGTGCCTGTTTAAGTCGAGCAGTTTTGATTTGTTTTACGATGGCTCAAGTGCCAATCCCGCCATCAACCCCCAAAGAAATTGTTTCACTGAAAGCAGGGCCGGATGCAGTTTAAAGTCATACCCAGGACACAGCAAATGCATGCTTTTATATATTTTTATTTTTTATTTATTTATTACTTTATAACATCTGAAACAAATTGAAATAGAAAAGCATTGTTTAGTTTATGATCCACTGAAGTGAAGAAATACTGAAACAAACACACAAAAGCAGAGCATACCAAATCCTAATATAAGCTCAAAACAAATATTTTAGGAGTAACATGCATTCGTTTGGTTAATATTTACTGTTCTGCTGATAGCTGGTAGTGCGTGGATCATTGTGGAATGAAAATGCGCTTTGTTATCTGGGGTGCTTTTTGGTGGAAAATGTTTAAAATATGTGCCTCATTGTGCACAGGATTACTCTGGAATAGTTTAGCGCACAACTTGTGCAACTTGATCATGTAAGTTCTCTCGATTCCAAAGATAGGTGATTCTTGTCCGTTCGTTATACATATCCAGTTACGAGCCTGAGATTAATGGGTGTGAAAATCAACACATTTTGCGTTTGTTGGGTTCTAAGGATTAAGGGGAAAGGAACATGCATAAGTGGGGCAGAATATTCGGACTGTCTTTGATTTAATGCTGGCATCCAGGATGTGCTGGCTTGGGCACTTATAATGACTGGGTGGCTTCTGGAACTGGTGTTCATCAGGTAACCTGGAACTTCAAGCTAGTATCTCATGACTAAAACACCAGCTCTGGGCATATAGAGGCCCAGGCAGAGCGCCGGAAGGCCACAGGAGAGTCCCATCGCCTGGCACTCACTGATTCAAAACATATCATTGGCTAATGATAAGGTGGGCTCTCTGAATGAAGTATGGTCCCTCCACCTTAAAAAAAATCCCAGAATCTGTCATCAGTTATACCATTACCAAATGTGAAGCCAGAGAGGGTAGTCTTTGCTTTTTTTTTTAACTGGTAGTAAGTTCTTCCACTGCTGAAGAAACAGACCGCAAAGGCACTGGATAACCGAAAAAAGCCGATGGGTACCTCGGCGAGGGCCTCCGCCTCCAAGGACTTGTGGTCCCCCAGGCTGCTGTGGCGCGTGGCCCCCGGCGCCGGCCTCAGCGGGTGGCCCTCTGGGTAGACCTTCCTGTCGGGGTAGTTGATGCTGCCCACGCTGCCGAACGTGCCCAGCCGTCGCTTCTCGGGGCTCTCTATACGCCCCCTGCTGATTGCTATCTTGTGGGGGCTGCTGGGGCAGGCGGCAGCCCGCGGGGGGGTGTCCGCACCCCGAGGAGGGCTGTGGCCGTCGGCGCCACTGCGGCGGCGGGGAATGGCAGCTCCGTCAGAACGTAAGCGCACTCTGCAGGCAGGTAGACAGGTACTGTGCTTAGCAGGTGAAACACAGAGTCCATTTGGGAAGGGACAGCAATTTATTTATTTATTTCAATATTCTCCACATATGAATATTGCACATGCCGTATTGCTGGCTGGAGACCTGCTAAATGAGATTTCACTGCCCTGCGTCCTGCATGATGTAAACGTACAAAGTGTGTAGTGGACTTCTCCCATATACTTTGGGTTTCATCCAAAGACATGCTGTTCTTGTATGCTAATCATGCTATCCATGTGAGGGTTCTGGCTCAAAACACAGTGAGAATAACTGGTTAAGTGTTATTGCAAAAAGCATTTAAAAATGTATTTTATTACTTTGGTGAATAGCAACCACAACACCCCGGGAACCACAGCATATTGCAATTTATTTACCATCTCAAGTCGCAAAACAGGTGTGAAAAGGGGAAGTTTTCTGCTAATACAGGAAGAAATTCAAGCGAGAAGTTCCCCTTTGGAAACAATTTCCAAACTGAATCTCACCCAAAGGTTAATTACAGCCCAGAGTGGCTTAGAGAGGCATTAGAGAGATAGCCTGGTATTTCACAGGGATCACAGTAAGCCTTAAGCAGCTTGTGTAAACGTGTAGACGTGTAAATGTGTGCGTGTGTATGTGCGACACACACAGGATATTCCAGATATTATATCAGACCCATCTTCACTGCTCTTAATCATAAAATAAATACTCCCCATCTTCTGCATGGTGTGAATATTTTTATGGAGCTGAAAATCAGGAGGTGAAGATTTAAGCTGCTTGAGGGACTCAGCGTGGCCGCACTTACCTTCCCATGACCCCCCCAAAGCCGTAGTCAGGCGAGGCCTCGCAGGGGGACGGCATGTCGTTTTTGGAGGAGGCCTTGTCGTCCAGGAGCGGCCCGCTGCTGGCCTCGCTATCGGCCTTCTGGCTCAGGCTGTCGGAAAAGGCGTCGTCCCTGAAGAGCCGTGAACAGAGAGAGCGCTTCAGGGACGGGGGCCAGTGCAGACGGGGACACCCACTGCGGTCTGCTGCTATGGTGATCTCATTTCTTGCCCCATAAAAAATAATAAAATACAGGCATCCTGAAACGTGATACCACTACCGCTGCTCCCCATGCACTTCTACTCTGTTACTCCTCAAGTGTAATGGTATCTGAGCTGGTGTCATTATGCAATAAGTGCAGAATGGAATAAAGAAAAGTACAGAACAAACACTGAGTGTTTCAAACATCACTGCAAAAACTCAGGAACAAGGTGACAAGAGAGTAACATGTCCAGAAACAGGTATCACTGAGGACCATCCTTCCATCAAACATTAAACCAGTTTACTGTTATGTTGTAAAAGTTGAATTTGGCTACAGATATGCTCTCGATATTTACTTTATTGGTGCAGATGTTATTTGAATTGTCTAACATTTTAAAGTTATTTAAAATCAGATGCACTTTCTGATTTCAAAATCATAAGTGAAATACATACTGTATGATGTGTAACAGGATGGAATTGTCTAACATTTTAAAGTTATTTAAAACCAGATGCACTTTCTGATTTCAAAATCATAACAAATACTTTTGATGCGTAACAGGATGGAAATGTCTAACATTTTAAAGTTATTTAAAGTCAGGTGTACTTTCTGATTTCAAAATCATAAGTGAAATACATATGATGTGTAACAGGATGGAACTGTCAAACAAGTAAAGTTATTTAAAAGCATGTTCCTTCTGAGTGAGGCGGTGCGTGGCTCTGTGGGTTCGGGCCCTCTGCCTGTGATCCGAAGGCTGTCACTTCAAAGCCCATGATCAGCAGAGTGATGTCACCATGGGCCCTTATGCAAGACCCTTAACCCCAAACACTCCAGGGACCCTGCCTTTCTCAACTGTGCATCACTTTGAATAAAAGCATCTGCTATATAAATAAATGCAGTGACCGTGGTAATGCTTGCAGGTATTAATTTGTGCATGGACTGCAAGTCTGCTGGGTGCAGTGATGGAGTCGGCGGCCTCACATGTCCTGCACCACGATGTACTGATGTGGAATGAGCCCATCGACACCGTTGTGCCGGCCCTCCCACCAGTCCTCAGAGGCACGGTGGTACAGCAGCAGGGACGCGCCCTTCTTGAAGGAGAGCTCCCGTGGGGAGCGGCCTGTATAGTCAAACTTGGCGATGGCTTCGATCTGCTCCACTTCTACAGAGAGCAACAGACACATGCATTGGGTTACACTTCTGCCCCATGCGTGGCCTTCAGTTCAGGCCCCGGGGTCTGTGCAGTCCTGTGGGGTAGAGCACTCCCTGCATAACAAGAGCATGCAGTCAAAAACCACCGGCAGAAATAACCATCTCCCACCATCAGGCTGTCATTTCTATATATACTTCACAATACTTTAGTTCTTGCATATCCCATCTTGCTCTACTTTGAGACATAGAGAAAATTCCAGGAGAGGACTGTGTGCCTATGATCAGATGATCGCTAATTAAACTCCCTCGACTAGTAGAGTGATTTCAATGTTGGGCCCTTGAGCAAGGCCCTCACCCCACAATCATTCCAGGGACTAGCTGACCCTATTTTCTCAATTATGCATCATTCTGGATGAAGGCATCAGATAAACAAACAGATGTAATATTTATGGTAATACCTTAAGCAGCCATCTGTGCATTGATTTTAAAGGTGCTGAATACAGATAAAACTCTGCCTCTGTCTACGTTTCCAGTCTTGTTCTCCATTGTGACATGCACACGCATTAACAAGTGAGAGTGAAGCTTGGGGTCCGAGTGCTTTTTTATGGCAGCCTTGGAGCATTTTGGGGCGATAAGGGTCTCTCTCAAGGACCCAAAAGAAATGTGACTCCACTGGCAACTGGATTCAAACAAGTGACATGAAGAATCAGCTCTACAGACAAAAAACAGGAGAGACAGGGGACAGAACCAGCCGGAGGAAACAACAGAGGAGGGAGAGAATTTGATTTATTTCAGCTAAAACCGAAAAACAGACCCCCCCCTTGACCCTGACCAAGAGAAGCAGTTAAAAGATGGATGGATGGCTGGATGGAAGAACAAAAACATTTCATACTACTCCAGTCGAGGATGTAATTAAAAGCTGGAGGGAAAGACCCCGATGGAAGGGGATATGACAGAAAGGCCTGTGACCCCCTGGTAGTGGGGGGGCGGGATGGACTATCTGAGAACAAGTAGAAGACATGACTGCACATGAACTAGGGGGCATATTGGATCAATGCTAATGTGACCACCGGTTAAAATTCAGAGTTATCATGTATGGAAATATATTTAGGAAATTCTGAAATTAAGCTATATTTGCCATTTATACTCCAGAATGATTTAGTTTTTGCACATCTCATTTTGCTCTTGTTTAAGATACAAAA
The DNA here is from genome assembly GCA_026781145.1 of Hippopotamyrus pictus. NCBI lineage: Eukaryota > Metazoa > Chordata > Actinopteri > Osteoglossiformes > Mormyridae > Hippopotamyrus > Hippopotamyrus pictus. Next base: position 13,991,372 of record JAODLC010000133.1, read on the forward strand.
ACAAACAGATGAGAATAAAGCTTGTGGTCGGAGCAAAAGGGCACACTGGAAAACTCTCCTGAGGAGGATTGGAACCAATGACCATCTGAACCCAGGACCTAGGCACAGAGGCATAAGCAGCTGAGACACCCCCCCCCATTTTAGGTTTGGCACATTGTCAGAAAAAAAGGGTGGGGGCAGTGTGTGGCTCATACTCATCTAATGCTTAGACTGGAAGTGCTCTATGACTGTGGGAAGCTTCCTGAGAGAAACAGCAAGCCTCAGCGGCCTCAAATTAATCCAGGGTCAGAGGTTAAGTAGATGCATTAAATAAACTGGGTATCAGCGGGAAATGTGCGACCTGGCCTGAAAGCAGGGTTTATTAATGCTTCCAAGGATTTGATACAAATCGCAGCCACTGCGCCTCCCCTAGCCTAGCAAGGATGGACCCGTCCGAGGATTTCATACAAATCGCAGCCACTGCGCCTCCCCTAGCCTAGCAAGGATGGACCCGTCCGAGGATTTCATACAAATCGCAGCC
>JAODLC010000133.1:14015743-14026158 GCA_026781145.1 Hippopotamyrus pictus
GTATAGGATTGTGGTTCGTAATCTAAGCAGCAAAGGTGCATATGAATATGATATGACTTCTCACTAAAAAATATCTCCACCAGAATGGACTGAAAGCTGTGTTATACCTAAACGTCACACCCATCCACACATACAGCCCAGTGCACATTTCACAGCAACTCGAATGTCTGAGCAACAAGAACCATACAACAAAACAGGGAATGAGCCTAAAAAGAGAAGGCAGCTAGGGTGATTCAGCTGTTACCCAGGGGACATTCTTTGGCAGGGAACCCTTGTCATGTGTTGTCCGTCACCAGGAAGAGTCAAGTGACTTATGTAGAGATAAATGGATTTCCTTTGCCAATGAGTTAAGTGTGGTTCCTTGACTTAAAAGTAGGGATAGCACTGATCCAATACTTACTATCAGTATCCATACCAGTATACAGACTTACATTACAAGTTACTTACAAACTTTCAACTTATGAACTTTTAGACATACAAATGAAGGGGACTGTAAGTTCAAATTGCGTTCCTTGTGCTCTTGTTTCCTGTCCGCAACATACATTTTTTTTTTCTGCGCGATAATTCCAGGTAGTACGACTTCTGACCGCTACTCCTACCATGCAGCAGCATAACATGCGCATCCTAGTTCTTTGTACTTGCATATACCCTTAAAATGATGCTGAATAACGACTTACGAACATTTCAAGTTATGAACGGCCGTTCGGAACATAACTCATTCATAAGTAGAGGAGCGTCTGGACTGGCAAAAAAATCCTGGATGGCATATCAGGTGGCAGTGTAGTAAGAAGCCGATATAATGTTCCATCGGAGTTAGGGCTAGCCCGAAAAATCACGAACATTTTTGCAGCCTTAGTGAGACATACTGTAAACAGAAGCAGCTAGTTGTTCAGCAACGCAAGTATGTCGGAGCTGTGTTGTCGGCTGTGAGGTAATACGGTAACCACTTCACATTCATGCATTTGACATTCCTCCTTTGGTTATTCGTGAGTTGGTTGTGAACAATCAAATGGGACTATTTTTGGAGCTTGTTGAAAGATTGTGGAATCTCAAAATTTAAATATTGGGATCAAACCAGAAAAATGACCATCGTGCCATCTCCAGCTAAAAGGCACCCTTGTTTCAAATGGCCACTAAAAATTACATCCTTATTTAATTATCTCCCCCAAGGTACCTTCTCTTCTTACAATTATTGAGTAATTTTTGTAGACAGTACCTTTAAAGGTCAAAAAGCTATTGCCATGCAGTTCCCTCTACGTGGTCAAAAGCAACCAGCAAAGAGTCGCTGGATTGGATGATGACCAACAAACCCTCATTTTCACTTGACAGACTTTGTATAAGTACCTGAACAATCAATATTTATTTATATGGAAGGAAGTACATATAAATAACCTTTTTGAGTAAGAGAAACCTTGTAATGGTATTACAGTGAATGCTTGAGTTAACATTTTTCAGATATTAATAATAATAATAATAATAATAATAATAATAATAATAATTTATTTTTTATAGCGCTTTTCTAAAATGTATACAGTGCAGAACATAGATGTAGCAAATACGGAATATGTGACATAAGGTCAAGATTGCTATATATCCTTGTGTTTTTTTAAAAAACAGGAAGTAAGCAACAAAAACAAGCCATGGTTTGTTTTCGGTGTATGATTTGCTTAGTATTTTTTAAGAAACATCATTCTTGGTCATCATTAAGCGGCGTAATGATCCAACCGTGCAGCACAGCAGAGAGTTGGCGTATGAGTGAGATGCCACCTTAGGGTGAAATGTTCACCATTCTGCTGCCTGTTTGTTTCCCTGTTCGTTTTCTTTCAGTTCCTTTTGCCACCAACTAAAAAAAAAAACAATATAAAAAAATCTCTTCTGCTAGTGTAAAAGAACCACTCCCAAATGTTAACACTTAAATCCTTATTTCTCATGAAGAGGCTTCAGTCGATCGCAAAGAGCAATACATCACTCCTTAGCAGATGCCAAGCACCAGGATACTTTGCTGTACCGCTCCTTTTGGCTCATAAATCATCTCTGACTGTAAAACAAATCAATATATCCTCAAGCTCAGCAGTCAAGGTGCTTTGTTTTATAACCAGCTATATTCTCAGGAGATACTAGACTGTTCTCAAAGGCTGTCAAAGCCTTTCTGCTCCACTATGAGGACCTTCCCTCTCCTTTATCACACCATAATCCAGCTATTAAGTTGAGATTCTGAGCTTTTAAGGATAGGAAGGAACTAAGCCCTTCTGAGGGATTTAAGGAACCCTTCAAAATGACTCAGCAATTTGTGACATTTACATCCAAAGTATATTTGAAATCTCAGATATTTTAATATATGAAAAAGGCTATTTTGGCCATGAATCATAAAAACCAACTGTTTATCCTCCTGTGTTTACCCTCAATAAGACTTGAGCCTGGCTGATACACAGAAGGCTCACAAAAGACACGGACAAGATTGTCAGTAAGGAGAGGCAAGTTTTGTGGATGTTGTAGACGGAGGAAACGTAATATGAGAGCCAGTCAGTTAGCCCTTTGTAGTGGGGGATCTTTGAAAGGAATAAGCACATTAAAGAAGCTCAAAACTCATCGGAAAAAACCCTCCTCCTTCATGACATTCTCTCCTATTCTCCACCAGCCACTGTCTGGGCTATAGTTTTGATACACTACTAGAAATATTACGTGTGCAAAAATATTTTCTTTATTGAAGCTTATTTAGAGGTCCCCAAACATGGCTAAAAAATCCCACTGTAGGAAAATAGAGAAAGATTTTATCATTAAATCTTTCCTAATAATAGTCCAAAGGACAATATAAAACAAGGAGAAACTAAGTGAAGGATGCTTTTGACCAGTATTTGTAAATTAAATAATTTAAAACTATTTTTTTTTTTTAAATTATGGGTCAAAAAATACCCATTGTGATCAATTAAGAGTTAACTTGCAACTGTAATGGATGAACTGAGTGAATCTTACTCTGTAGATCAGTCTGTAGTTATTATCAGAGACTCAGTGTTGAGTTCTGATGCTGAGAAATGTAATAATCGGTCACAGCAACGACGGACGCGACAAATGGCAGAGTTGTTTGGCATCGGACTGGCGATTAATCGCTTTGGTTCTGGACAGGGAAAGACGCAGTTCCCATCATTGATTAATCTATTCACATGGCTGTGTGACCTTGTTGATACTGACTCATGGTTCACGATGTTTCATCTCCACATCAACAGGAGCTTCCTCCATCTTCCTGCTACAGACTGGGACACTAACAATGCATAATGTAACTTGTGGAAAGCTGTCAAGGTACATAACTTTTTGCAAGTGATACTGCAATTCTGAAAACAATAAAAGCTTGGCTTCACATAACCCCTTATCATAAGTCCATCTACAACTCATCATCCAATTCCGCATCATGCTGAGCCTGGAGCCTATGATTCCAGGCCATCAAGCAGCACATGCCAACAAAGTACTGGCAGTTTAAAGTCACTGATTGCTTGCTTTTCAACTGCGGGAGAAAATCCTTCTTTGGTCAGCCTCATGCAAGCAAAGAAAAATTATTTCAGCAATATCCTTCCATTTTTGCTGATTCCTGAAGCCAACAACAAAAAATGATCACCTCAGCCGAGGAAATAACACTGTTTTGTGCAAACCTGCATCAATTTCAACTAGTATTTATATTTGACAAATGTTTGGGTTTGTTTTGCAGGATTTAAAGAATGTGCAGATTTTAAAAAGCAGAAGATTAGGCAATGGTGAGGTGAGGCCATTGGGATGGACTGCTTGAGGAAATAGAGGCAGAAGACTCGCCTACAGGAAGCTCCACCAGGTGTCAACACTGTGTCGTGTCTGAGTGAGACCTCAGTCATTTCTAGAATGTGATGACCAACAAATAATGCCTACAGAATCTGCACATGCATCACTAGAAAGGACAACAGCCTCAATGGGAACGTGACTCTGTGACTAACCTTCTTGAAGAGCCTGATGACGTCCTCGCTGATCTGCGACAAGCGCACGATGACATTGTTGATGTAGATGTCGTTTAGTGTGGCATGATCTCGGCTCTCACGTCTTGTCTGGTTCAAGACCAAATACCAGCAGTTCACAGGCGAAAGAAGGTGCTGGTCCTTCCTGCAGCAATGGAGACAAACGGGGAGAAGTTCATCACTCCCGGCTTCATTTCACACTTTCTGTATTATTATATCTTAGATGAAGATCACAATTTTGAAGTCATATCCAAAGAATTCCAACAGGGTAACAAACTTATTCTCACAGCTGTGTTTGTGTGGAGAGTAACACTAAATAAGGTTACACATTTGCAAATTGCAAACCATTGCAAACTGAACCCCACGGTCAATCAGGCGATTCACAGAAAACAAGACAGACAAAAGTATCCCAATCGCCAATATGGAGTAAAGTCCTGTTCTCACTGTAAATCTCAGCATTCATACTGACATGGTGGCCTGACATTGTATCGATTACATGACTCCTTTACAACGAGATCCCCTATTGACCAAAGACAGCCATCTAAGCCGAACATAATCCGCTTTCTTAGCTCTGTCCTAATCTCATCAAGATCATGAAAGGCTGCTCCTTGGCAAGGGGACCGTAGTAGTTCCTGTTACTCTTATTTGGTGTTAGTCATGATGTCTGCCCATACACTTCTGATCATCTCATTCAAGCCAATCCTCCCAGATGCCCCACAAGAACAAAAAGGCTCATGCTGGACAATTAAACAGCCATAACCAATTTTGACCTTGAAAAAAAGTCAACTGGTCATTGAATCACTGGTCAGCAATGCATGTCTGATGGCTAGCCAATCAGAGCAACAGGTGGAGTACTGTTATTGGTACAGGCTGTTTGCAATGCTGGAGCATTGCCTTAATGATCTACACCTTGATTTTCTTTTACTGTTTTTTTACTGTTAATTTAGAAACGGCATGACTCCGCCCCCAAACTGTCAAAACCTCCCCCTGGCAGAACGCGAGCGCGAAAATTTCCCTTGAGCGCAAAGAGCGGCTGAAGGAAATGTGCTTTGCGCGTGAGCACACCATGACGGTGGGGGAATAAAAGTGCATTAGAGAAGGTGATATTATGATGAACGCGCACGCAGCTCTTCGTCCTGTGCTCGCGAGCTTCACTTTTGCACTCGCGAGTGGCATGTTTAGGCGTGTGAGTTTTGACTCTAATGTGATGCCATAGTCCCTGTACTGTCCTGCACCATACATAAAAGCCCAGTTACTACCAACACGGCTATTTATTGTTGAAATCTTTAAGTTTTTTCAGCAGTGCAATGGCTCACACATTTATCTCCAGGGTTTAGGCTTTGAATTCTGTACCCAGTCTGTCTGTCACTAACTGGCCAGTAACATCTGAATGTCTGCCAGTGTACACTGGCATCCCACCCAGGGTGCTGCCTGTAATAGGCTTTGGGTCCCCAGAAACTCAAAGATGAATGATTCCTTTTTTTCTAATACTAATTTAAAAAGGGCCGTTTTTTTTTTTCCTATAATCAAACTTGTCACACCATGTCCTGAAGTTGACCGACATTTTGACAGGTAAACATCAAAGCCCTATATACCACTCTTCTTTTTTCATCCCCACTCTTATTAAAAATTCAGCAGAAGCAGAGTCCTAGCAACAGCTCGTTCAACCCCCACTACTTCCCGAGTTTTTGAAAGAAATGCAGAAAGGCGTACCTTGCCATTGGCAGTGTTCAATACACACAAACATGCAAAACAAGGTTGGGACACTTTAGGTCATCAGGAGCCAAACGGCAGTGCACATGTCCCTGTTTGAGATGTTGCTAAACACATCACCTGGTGGTATTTGAGCATGGAATGAAGTCTCAAAATACATAATTGATTAGTCTTTCAATTTTTGGAAGGTTAGTTTTAATGACATGCTGTAGGCTGCTTTTTGTGTCGCACAGGAACCAAGTGCTGAAGGTCTGAGAAGGTCTACACCAACACAGCGAGCCATTGGAGGGGGGCACATGCAGCTAGAGGCAATATTCACAGTTCCCGGGCCTCACTAATCAAAGTATCACATTGTGCCCTCTGAGCCACGGAAATCTGACAGGAGGACCACTTCCAAATGTGCCCTCGTGGCTGGTACACTCTGGAGGTCCTGTGCCCATCTGCTCATAGCCAGTGAGCAAATCTGAAGCCCTACAAGAGGTTCAGTTCCTTATCATTGCACAGGACAAGCTCATCAAAAGTCATTAGAGGAGAGAGGGAAGTCATTAGAGGAGATGTCCTATACCTGCTTAAATGTGTGAGATGTTTTGTGTGTTATGCTGTACAGTGTATTTGACCTCTTCCCTATAATGATCAAGATACGTCCAGAATGACGTATGTTGTCAGGTCTGGGATGAAACCTGGACGTATGTTGATGGATACCTATAATAGCAGTAGGAGTAGTGTTTAGGTAGCACAATTCAATTCAATTCAATTCAATTCAATTCAATTCAATTCAATTCAATTCAATTCAATTCGTATAGTGCATTTCCACAACATTACATCGTCTCGAAGTGCTTCACATTATCTGTGCCCAAAGCCCCCAGTGAGCAGCCAAAAGCGACAGTGACAAGGACAAACGGCATAGAAAGAAGACACCTTGGGAGAAACCATACTCAAAGGGGGAGTCCATCCTCCAGGGACCAGCAGAGGAAGTCAAATGGGCCAATTCCAATTCACACTGTCCCAATTTTAACATTTCAGTCTCAAAACAGGGGGCAGGCAGGTGCTGGCAGGCAGGTGATGGCAGGCAGGTGATGGCAGGCAGGTGATGACAGGCAGGTGATGGCAGGCAGGTGCTGGCAGGCAGGTGATGACAGGCAGGTGATGGCAGGCAGGCGATGGCAGGCAGGTGATGGCAGGCAGGTGCTGGTGCTGCTTCACATGGCAGGATGAACAGCGGTAATCTAAAGCGGACCTGCATACATACGTCTTCACTGACTAGGATAGATGGCTGGATTATTCAGCCCAATAGTACAGCACCAAATTTCCAAGTGGAGCATCCTGCTGAGCCACCTGACTTGGATCCATTGTTCCACCTGGGCCCACTGCCTGTCTGGAGCATCTACTGTAATTATAGGGCCACAGGAAAGCTGTATATTGATTATAAGGTCAGGTCATAAGAATGGAGAACATGCAAACTCCACACACATGGAGCCATGGTGGAGACTCAAACCCTGGGCTCAGAGGTGTGATAAATGATACTGATGATAAATTCTTTGTGCCATTTGCACAAGTACAGGTACATTGGAGTGCTTCTCTTCATCTACCCCATCTTGCTCTCCACAGCTTGGGGGTCACAGTGCAGGGTCAGCCAATGTGTGGTGTCCCTGGTGCAAGGGGTTAAGGGACTTGCTGAAGGGCCCCTGGGCATGTGACTGATCGGGCACAGCTGGTGCTAGAACTGATGATCTTCTGATCACAGGCAGAGAGACTCTGAGCCTGCTGAACCACTCACTGCCCCCAACAGTTATGAGGCAACAGTGCTGACCACTGTACCACCATGCCAACCCAGGAAAGAATCAGACCAAAGTCAGTTCTTTTGAATGTGTGATCCATTGCAAAGATGAATAGATAAATCAGAAATAATTAAGACATTCCAGAAAAAAACTGAAAAAAATGCTGTCCGGAGTCAAAGTACAATGAATTGCTTTCTGCTTTGGTAACCAATGCGGTGAGTTCACAAATGTGTTTACAGAATCATATGCTTTGTCCCTCTCCTGTGATTTGGGGATAAATCACACTTCACACAAAGACTCCACTCCTGAGAGAGGCTTTGATGCCACTCAAGCATGGCTGCTTATCGACAAGTAAAGGGAGTTGGAGGATGGGGGGAATCAAAGGGAAATCAGAACCAGAGGACTGAGGGAGGGACCCATCAGCTTCACACTTTTGAGAAGTCTGCTTTCAGACATCTTTTAAGAATGTTCTCTGCTGCAGCAAGGGGGCTGTGGGCATTTTCACAGAAGGAGCATTCCCACTGGTGCATTGCTCGGGCCTAGGAGCTGGAAAAGGCACATCAGAAAGCCAGGATGGCAAGTTACAAGCATAGATGGATGATGATGGTGAGCCTGTCACTTGCACGGTACCCAAAGGAACACAGGGCTGGTGTCTACACAGCATGAATACATGGTATAAAAATGTAGACCACACAAAGGGAAGTGAGCACTCTCACTGCACAGAGTCGGGATGGAGTCTACACAGCATGCATACATGGTATAAAAATGCAGACAGTGGGCTATGACTCTGTGCCTGTAATCGAAAAGTTGCTGGTTAAAATCCTGTGACCAGCATCATGCTGACACTGGGTGACATTGAGCGCTTGAGCAAGGCCCTTAAACACCAGGGGCCCCGGACACCGGACAGCCCTCGCGGTGACGCCCAAGCTCACTCTCTCCTCTATATGTGTCTGGAGACTAATGGAGAGCAAGACGAAGAAGTTGAACACAATTTCCACACAGGCTGAATGAGGGTGTCTCTGTTAGCACATGAAGGCCAGAACGTGAAGAATTAAGGCAGTGCTCTTCATCACTTGGCATTCATGACCGAAACGGAGCTGAATAAGTGAAGATTTCAAAATGTCCCACATCTGCTCAGAGCCTCACCTGAACTGAACACCATTACACAGAGACTATGAAAACTGCTCCACCTGTTGTTGATCTTTTATTGCGTTATGGTGGGAAAGACTAATATGGCATTTCATAGGCTATTAAAAATGTAAAAGATCAACTCAAAAGATTTTCCATGACAGCTGACATATTTATGTATTATAAACAAAAATAGGACTCTCACACACTGTTTTCCTCTCTCAGAAACTTAATTTATGAAATAAATATCGTGTAAAGTTTTACATAAAATCAGTCACTCTTTATACAATTTAACATTTTTCACACAGGGGATCTTTGAGATGAATTATTTTAATCTGACTGAGGGTTATAACATTAGATTTGAATGCCAATTCATTTTAGTATATTTGAAACTGCAGAAATGGTCACATAATGTACATTAGGTACTTTTTTATTCTTTGGAATCAAAGTCATGAAAAACAGTTGAACTTTAATTTTACCAAACAGTAATGAATTGCATAATGTTGTGTTTCATAAAATTCTTAGGTCCAGCCGTACTCCAGCCCAACTAATCAAGTCTTAGACAACAGATCACATTAACTACTGACATCTCATTAAGTATGAAGCCATCGTCAAGCTTTCATGCATAGTCTGGGGAAGATTTTTCACTGAACTCCAAACAGTGATTTCAGACCGAACAGCGCACCAGAGTCTCACTCCTGGTTCAGCAGGTGAGGATGGACCTTTCCTGTTACTCAGAGATACTGAGAAATCTTTAATGACTGCCACCCCCTGCCCACATCAGATTAGCTGCTAATTACCATTTGTTAATGCAAACAATGGCTTATCTCTTTCAGACAGGTTGGTTCCCTGTTGAGAGTCAGAGAAATATTTCCCCGAAATGCCTATAACATTAAAATAGTAATTTAGCATTTTTTCAAACCCGGTCTTAAAGATCCATGTCCATATCTAAAAGACGGGGAAAGATGGGGGAATAAAACCCACCGTGCTTAAACTGTGACCCTGCTTCAGGGTGTGGAACACAGAATGCAGCATAGAGACCACACTGCCTCAACCAAAGGTCAGTCTTTATCACTTTTATGAGACTCATCAACCTGTCGATTTACACTTAAGTATTCAGATGATGAGTCGATACTGCTCATCAGTCACCATTGATGGGTAAGATGTGTTACATTGTGTAATATTTGTTACGTAGCTTAAGACAGTGGTTGCATAGTATAAGATGTATAGTGTAAGTGTTACATAGCATTATGTAGTGCTACTGTATGTAGTAGCCCAGCTGACAGTCGCAAGACAGTGCAGCCCAATTGACCCATTGGGAAAAGCCCTCTTTCAAGATTTAATACAGTATGGGCTTCATTTTCCACAACATCCCCGTAGTGCCGGCTTCCAAGTGCCGGACTCCTCATCCCAAGCACCTTTCCTCCTCAGACCGCACAACAGCATCTGCAGAGCATCACGCCCTGGAATAAGCGAATAAACACAAGTTGCCCATAGACCAGACGTCCGCAGAACGCTGCCAAGCCTTACACTAACTGGCATGACACATCTGCTGTCTCGTTTAGTGTACGTTAATGGTACTTAGGCATGGCTGGTATAAACAATCAAAGCGGTCATCATAGCATTACACCTCATGGTCCAGTGGCAGCCTGCAAAGATGTGAAGCAGCAGCCGGGGCCCAAGGAACGCTCACCAGCACGAACTAGGGCCGTCAACAAGAAAACAGAAGGCTGACTTTCCCGCAGTAAAGCTAAATAAATGATGGAACAGGAGAGCTGGCTGGATTGAGGTTTCCTGGGGGGGGGGGCGGGGTAAGAAA
>JAODLC010000133.1:14046265-14072552 GCA_026781145.1 Hippopotamyrus pictus
GCAGTTACTGTGGGCAGTTCAGACAGTGATGTTACACCTTCCCTGTGGGCAGTTACTGTGGGCAGTTCAGACAGTGACGTTACACCTTCCCTGTGGGCAGTTACTGTGGGCAGTTCAGACAGTGATATTACACCTTCCCTGCTCACTTTGCTTCAATTTTTGGTAATTATCTTTTAATGCCCTTTCTCTTTACGGAGCGTCCTTCCGCTATATTACTATTCATGTTACATGTTCTACTCAAATGTTCTTATGTACCAGTTCATGAGTTTGAGTCCCAAATTTGGCTTTAATATGCCTGTATATAAGCTTATGTTTATGTTAAGTTTATGTTTGGTTAGCAGAAACTTCTATCCAAAGCACCTTACAGGAATCACATCGTCATAAATAGAATAAAATCTGAATATGCCAATGTGCCCCCCCCATTTCTCTGGTCATAAGCCGCCGAAAGCTTAAAGGTTCAATTCTGAGAGCTGGGATTCTGACTGGATCCTAAGCAGGGGCTGGGGGGCATTTTTCTTCCTATGTGTTACTGAAAACGAGCAGAGCTACCCACTACCTCCCACTACCTCCCACTACCTCAGCCGACTTTACCCGTCATTGAGAACACCTGCAGCCCTGACCGTCCTCTTTTACACTCCTTTTGCTTTGTACATCTTTTGTATACTTTTATATTAAGTTTACATTGATATTATATAAAGCCAAAGATAATATACAATTGCTAGGATAAAGGATAAAACAAAAAATTTAGTGTAAGTGATAAAAATACAATAACACTTTACCTAAGGCCATGTCTTTAGTAATTTATAAACACATTCATAATGCATTATAACGTGGATATAAATATTTATAAAAAGGCATAACACATTACAGCGATGTTTATTATGCATCATTATGACTACCTTATGAAGCTCTCATCTATAATGCACTGTAGATACCTTTATAATGCAGTACAAAGCATCCTTAATGCTTATACTGAGCATTATAACACCTTTTGATAAATATTTATAACCATGTTTATAATGCTTTGTTAATACATTATTTGCTTAAGTAAAGTGTTACCAAAAATACAACCAGCTACCCCTGATGTTCCTCTCATAAAGCAATCTCAGAGGATAAAAAGTAGTGTCTTCATGCTTCATTGTATTTTAATCCAGTTAAATCTAGAACAGTGTATCTCAGCCTCTCCAACCAAGCACCCCACACATTCAGGACCTGACTTGCTGCAATACGTGTAGCAATGTTCCTGCATCTCTTCTGGATCTGGCCTGATGCTCTCCTCCCATTGCAGCATTATCTTGTCCAGGGAAACCTATTTGATCTACTGCACAATAAACACAGTGCGCGGGGTGGTTGTTAGTGGCAGTGGATCAGCACAGCAAAACGCCCTGTCACTTCGCTAATGATCAATAATCTGTAATCACTTTCTAATTGGTGTTGTTACATTTTGTAGGAAATTCAAATGGTAGCTATAATCACCTTCATTTAATACAATAAAATATTTGGTGACTGGTGTTAAAAAACAAGCAAACTGAAACGTATGTAATATGGGCTGCTGTTTTAGGCTCCTACAGACACTGGGCCAGACTAGTGGGCAAATGCCAGTACGGTAACCAGAGGGTTTTACTTTCAAACCAGACAATGTATGTTTCTCAAAACATTTCACATACATAAAAGAAGAAGGTGAGGTAAAAAATTTGAAGCACAGACACAATATGGCCTGCCAAAATAGCTGGGATTAAGGATGCTGTGGGATTGGTCAGCACAGGGTTTGTCTATTGCTGGACTGCAGACTTCAGGCACACACAGCTTTGCCCATGATGGTGCCACAGGGACACCAATCCAATCCAATCTATTCATGATGTTGTATTAAATATTCTAAATGGAGAAGGAAATAAGGCAATCTTAAGTATGGTGCCACTAAGTAAAAAATAAGATTAAAAATAGGTGAATAATAAGATGGCCTCCACAGGTAAATTCACAGAGACCCCTCCCCCTCCGGTCAGAATGAGGTACAGAGGGCCCTGGGCCACCATACGATAAATTCACTGAGACCCCGCCTCCTCTGGTCAGAATCATGTACAGAGGGCCCCGGGCTATCACACGATAAATTCACTGAGACCCCGCCTCCTCTGGTCAGAATCATGTACAGAGGGCCCTGGGCCACCACACGATAAATTCACTGAGACCCCGCCTCCTCTGGTCAGAATCATGTACAGAGGGCCCTGGGCCGCCACACGATAAATTCACCGAGGCCGAGCTTGAGCAATATTGTGTTAGAATACCATGGAATGTGTTTTTTTGTGAAGAAAACAGCATTAATACCCCATTTTATATCAGCATGCCATTTCAGGTTTTAAAGCCTGTAACCACCTGCACATCTCACCCCAAGGCCTGGAGGGGCCACATGCCTAGTGTAGAGCAGCCCATAATACCCAGCATGTCAGCAGCGGTAAGATTGTGTTCAAAGACCTTGGCTCGTTACAAAAACGGTGTCCCCTTTCAGCCTAGCTGAACTTCCATCATTTAAATTCCAGGCGCCGTGACTCAGAGGCTACGTAAACGTGTCCCAGCACAGACTGCCACTTCCCCAGGGAGCACAACGCCCAACCCAAACTCTGCCATTAAAATACCCCAGAGTATAATGATGTAAGACACCTTGTATAAATGCCTCAGCTAAACAGCTAAACCTAACTTCAGCTAAGCAGCTAGGCAGAGCTCAGTCTCCAAGGCTTGCCATGAAGTTCGCTTTGGACCACCCTCCAAATGTTTCTTCTACTAGGTTTTGAAGTCTCAAAAAGCTTTAAATGTTTCATCGACCAGAGCGAACGCTGAAAGGAGACGTGACCTTTACACTTAACTAAATTCAGACCACAGGAGAATGAAGCCCTGAGTTTTCTGTCAATGACAGTGTTACTGTACTCTCCTTTACACTTAACTGCATTCAGACCACAGGAGAATGAAGCCCTGAATTTTCTGTCAATGACAGTGTTACTGTACTCTCCTTTACACTTAACTGCATTCAGACCACAGGAGAATGAAGCCCTGAGTTTTGTCAATGACAGTGTTACTGTGTTACTCTCTACAGAACTTTGCCCCCCATGCACCCTAACCCTTAAACATCACTATTTTAGCCAGCCAACCAAAAACAAACCATTGCTTGAAGGATCAAAGCAGAATACAGAGCAATAACAAGACCATTTTGAGCCAAAATTTGCTTAAATCAGTTTTCCATGTGCTCTGAAACAGTTCTTTTTAAAATGATGCCTCCCAAGTTACCTCATCATGGCAGCATTTCTGTCCCGATGCATAGAATATGTTCCATATTTACTCAGTGCATACAAGATGTTTCCTATTTACTTACAACAGTAAATGCATACAATATGTTCCATCTTTACTTCCAACACTACAAGACTAAACCAAATATTTTTAATTTACGCCGATGATTTACACATGATTTGCCTTCAATTCAAGACAGGAGTGAAAGGAAGGCTTTTCTGTGCTACACTAACTAGGAAACAACATTTCAGTAAAAAAGCACAAAAATGTGCATATAACTAGCTTTTTGTTTGAACCTTTTTTTTACTGAAATGCTCGTTAAGGACAGAATCTCTCATAAAGGGGCACGTGAGAGGGGGCCAAAGCAGCTGGCTCTCCCTGAACCCCCCAACATGGCCGAAACACAGGGAATGCAGCCAAAGGGCTAAAAAGTGGCTTGGGCCTCCCTCCTCTTCCAGCAGGACGGCGGAGACCAGAAGAGCAGGCGCAAGAAAGTTAATAGATAAATCTAATCAATGTGGCCATTGCAGGTGCACCCTGTCCAGTCAGAGATGTGCCATATGGCCAGCAGACAACAGAACGTCCAGTGAGATTACACAGCAAAAACACAGCATGTCCCTGCAACCCTGTGCCTGTTAGACTGTTAGCATTAGGCCTAACAAATGGATCCGAGCCACTGATACCAGGATGTCATACAGACATACAGAGGCCATTTTATGTCATCTGTCAAGAACAGTGGTTAGAGGATGGATGGATGGATGGATGGATCTGCTGTCTGGTACTCCCTAACTGACAAATCACTAATCACTGCATTTCCACCTCTAATTTATAGCATAATAAAACACTAAATGCCGTCAGCGGGACGTCAATCAGTAGAGGTTTCTGGAAGGTTCCCTTGCTCCCAGTTGCTGTGTAACAGCCTGATGGCAGCCATTTGGCAGGCATAGCGCCCCCTACATGCACACAGCGCAGGGCCATTGCCTGTGAGAGTAAGAATGGCTTCTCAGCAGGAACAGGCACCCGAGTGCCGCTCCTTGCCTTCATTGCAGGCCATGTAGGGGGCCTGCACCCGGTATGAGTGACGGACAGTGTTCACCCACCACGGGGCACGCCCACACCTCTGCTGTATGGCACCCTTCCATTTAAATGCAAATGAGGGCAATGCCGGGGCCTAACAGCCTGGAGGCAGGTGAACGAGGCGGCCCCAGACTCCAAAAGGGCCTCGTCTCCACTTGGCATTCCTCCTCCGCCTCCCCCGAAATGACTTGCCTGAAAGACGCTGCTTATTATGCAGAGCACGGGCCCGACGCCCTTCTTCAATGAAGAGAATCAAATCGCCTATTCAGCCGGCTTTTAACTCCAAAACAAAGAATAAACAGAACTGAACGTAAAAGGGTTCCGAACTGACAACACGGCCCTTTTTTAGAGACATGAAAGCAAATGACGCTGTAAGCCAGAGCGGACGCACCATCCTCCAGTGGCCACAGAAATATTCTTTGCATTATTATTCATAGTGTCCACAAAGAACACAGACAGTTCAGACGGCTTCATTTATGAATCTCCATGGTCCATGTAAAACAGCAGCTTGAAGCTGAGTGATATCTATGTTTAAAGAATGACTGTGGTCCAAAAAAAATGCAATTTTTCACCATATAATGAGGTCACATCACTACATACTGTAGCTCTGCACACAGTAAAGTAGGCTGTACTTTATATTTTACATTGTACAGCTGAAAAATGAGGGCAAAAAGGAGGAAACTGCAAAATCCATTTCACAGTCATACAATTAGTTGCACGCTAAACTCCCTACTTTTTCATAATTTATGCTTTTTGCACTTCTTTCATTTAAGGTAACTAATGATTTCCACTCTCAGCACTATTCATTGGCTCTAATTAGAAGCAACCAGAGAAGCAGGACTAGTTTGGCTCAGACGACATCACCATGTGAGGCACAGCCACCGAAATGGAGCAAAGGCCTCTGGCCCAACGACAGGAGCAGTTTCTGCGTGTCCCCAACATTCCAATATTATGACGTATGGCCGCTCTCAGGGATGTGCTCCCAAAATGCCACCCTACACTTACCACAGGAGCCAGAAAAAACACTGGTCACAGATGTTTCCTAATTGTCTGCTAATTCAAATCTGCCGGACAGCTGAAAAGATCCTTCAGCAAGAAGCAGGAAAATACTGACAATAGTAATAAGTCTGGTATTTCCAATTAATGTCACTCTTGAAAAGAATTACTTAGCAGTTCAGGTTTCTTGTTTCAAAATCTAACTGTAGTAGAATCTCCCAAGATGATAAAGTTACCACAGTGAGTAGGCTGAAACTGATTACCTTATATTAGTATACAGATTACGCCTTCAGAAACTAGACTGTTCCACCTCTAGGTCACACCAGTTTCAAACACTCCTTTGAAACACTGTTGGCATTATCCTGCTGTCAATAATGACAGTATACAGATGTATATGTAATTTGGGTTGCAGGGGGTCCAGAGCCAATCCTGGAGGCTATGGGTACGAGGCAGGGAACAACCCATTAGAGGGCACAGTCACACACCATTCACTCAAACATGCACAATGTGGACAATTTGGTAACTCCAGTCAACCTTAGCATGTTTTTGGACTGGGCCACGGGGGAACCAGTGTACCTGGAGGAAACCATTTAACGACATGGAGAGAACATGTAAACTCCACACACATGGAGCCGTGGAGGAGTCTCAAACCCTGGTCCCAGCGGTAACCAGTGATGCCTCTGACAAAAACCATCTATACACAAAATTATCTATACACAAGAAATCACATTATTACCACTTGTTAATTTATGCGGCTAAATGTTTTATTGATGTCTTTATTCCTATATAAATAATTCCAACACAAGGATTCACATTATAAACACAGATTGCATTGACTAATAAATACCGCGTTGGCCATTGTTTTTTTCCAGAGCATTACTCAAAAAGCATTTTTCGGATTATCTGAAAAAGTGGGGCCATCTTATATTCCAGAATTTAAATTTAAAACGGCTTATATGGATCAAAAAGTTTGGAACACAATCATTTCTATACAAATACTGTTTAAATAATTTGCTTATAGTAATGAAGTAGTCTGCTTACAGTGTTCATTTTGGGTCTTTTTATACATTACAACATGCCTTGCAGTAACCCATATGCTTCTGGATAGCTACCTGAGAGTAATTCTGCATACACAGAAAACCTGATGGGGAAAAAGAAAGGCATTTTCTCTCATTGACAAATATAGACTCATCAAAGCTCATGATAAACTGCCAAAAACGAGATGCAACAACAAATCTACAAAAAGTTATATTTTATGCACAATATTGTGCTATATTGAAGCACAGAGTAGACAGGAATCACAGCGGCGGCGACTGAAAACGAGGAGAACCAGAGTGATGCAGAGTTGTTCTTCATGTTGCTTCTTAAAGGGACCCTACAACAAGCAACAATGACGCGAAAGCCATGAAAAACAGGGAAACATGTGGAAGTTACACTGAGGATGGTAAGGCGCACAAGCAACTGGTAATTAATTTTATATACAGTACAGTCCTGCATTACAGTATATTTTAATTATACATAGTTGAGTAATTAAATTTGTACAGTACTGTAATTTGAAAGGTGTTTGAAACCACTGTACCGTATTTTGAAAGAGTCAATAAAATTCTGGAAATAGTGATGTTGTCTGTTTTATTACCTTATATTCATGTAATAAATATACAAATGTCAATTAGATGGTAACCTGCCTGAGACATTAAGAAAAAGAAAAAAATATTGGCTATAATGATCATCCACTTATAGTGATCAATTTCACCCAGACAGACATGATCACTATAAGTGGATTCCACTGTATCCACCTACTGGATTTTAGCATTTTAGTAAAATTTGGCATTTTAGCAATACTGCATCATCTGAGCAGTGATTCCACCCACTGTCCACAATCAATTAGCTGACATAATGGAGTGCCTGCAGGGTTGGTCAGTGGATTTATGGGGCAGTTACCAGCATGCTTTGCACTGCATCACACATATATTTAAATGGTATTAAGATGCGTATTTGTGTGTTTGTTAATTGTAAAGTTTATACTAATTACTATCTATCCATTTCCCCCTAAATAATACATTTTGTTTATTGGAATGATTGCTGTTTTATTGTAATGTGATGGCCCGTGGTTGTTGTTTAACAGTGATATGGTTAACTTCTTATCAAATTCTTGTCAAATAAAATTATTTTTCTTCATAAAGGTAAAATTTTGGTATTCCGAAACGTTCTTTCCAAAAATAGTTGCTGTAAAAGTGGGGGGGGATCATGTTATAAACAGCATCATGTTATATTTGGGCCAAAATGGTAATAAGAAGGCAAAAGGTGTTTCTTGCGCACCTATTTTACATCATTCCATTGCCAGAGACCAGTTCCAATACTAAGAACAGAAGTACAGATATGGCAAAATGTTTTACCATGATATTTTTTTTCATACTGGCTGATATCAATAATTATCATGATATAATTCATAAATTATTATTTGCAGTAAGAAATCCTTTAATCTGAGGCTCCATTTGTGCTTAAAATTCCATTAGGATTGCCCTTAAACAGAATATGTAAAAGATCACTAACTGAATGGGCTGCAGGTAAGAATTAAGAATGAAAATGCCCTACATTGGCTTTGTTTGTAGGTAGACCTACTGTATGTAGTTCCTAGTCAGACCCCATTTATTTCCTGAATCACTTCAAAGGTCAATGAGTCTTGTGTTCTGAGATGCCCCTCTTTTGTGGCTTTCTTGTTAGCTTTAACAAGCCAGGCTATTCTTCTCTCATGAAGTTTCTTCAGCAGCAGAAAAGGCCCTGACTGGAAACATTTTTTTTCATTACATCATTCTCTGGAAACTCTAGATCATAGGGGTGGGCAGTACGCCGGTATCATAGTAATTACCGGTGTGATTGTGCGCTCTGATATGGATTTGCACTTTACCATTAATACCGCGATAAGTCAACAGTCTAATTTCATTTTCTTCCAGGCTTCAGTTAAAATCTGAATATTTGTTCTTATATAGTATATGTAACCGGTTTATCTGCATTGTGTAAATTTACTGATAAATAGCACATTAACATATTCAAAAACAGATTTCAAACAGATTTTGTGTAATAATACACATTAAACAATGATAACCTGGTTACATATATATATAGTAGCAAATTAATAAGTAAAACATATTCGCTAAATCTGCATATATATGCCCCGCTGCCTTCATGCCAGGTGTGCGGTAAAAGGCACAGCTACCCAATTAACACTATAAGCGCCATTTCCCATGCCAATGAATGTTAAACTCCTTTAACCTCCAAGCGAGGTATACTTTGGCGTATGCAGCCCTTATGTTTGTGCTAATATACCATTAGTAGCGGTGAAGCAGCGAATCTAACAGCCTCAACCAAAAAGCCGTAATGTTCCTAACAGAGCAGATGCTCTGTCCCGATATTCATACAGCTAAGTTCTCAGATGCTAGTATGTTTTTGATAAAATGTTGGATAAATGAACATTATTGGTGATTTCATGTTTATGAAGTTTGTGTTTCTTGATCGACTGTATAAATGTTATTTTTTATACAAATCAATGCAGGTGAAACAATTAAAAAATGTACGTTTTAAATGAACTATAAAATGCACCGTTTTCTGCTGAAAAGGCTTACCTTTCATTTTGCATTGTTACTCCGACAATTATGAAATGCATATGAGAAAACATTACTTATGACAGTTTTGATATCTTTTCAAAGTAACACCACCCATACCCAACTGTAATAGTGATTAAAGTGTATGCACAAAATATATTTTTAAGATTTACATAAAGGGACATGCTACTCCCAAAAAGTAATACTATGATATAAAACGTTCACCATCCAAAAAGTGAAAAATGCCATGATAATAATTTTAGGTCATATCGCCCACCCCTACTGTTTCTGAGAGGCCTGAACCACCACGTTTGACACTAATAATCACACCACATTCAAAATCAATAAAATCTGGTATCTTAACCATTCTACTGTTTAGTCAGTAAATGGCCATCTCGCCCCTTGCAGGTTGTATGTATTCAGATGCAGCCACATGACTCGCTGTTTGTAGGAGCAGGCTGTTTGTGCTAACAAGCAGCTGTTCCTAATGAACTGGCCACTGAGTGCATGATTTCAAACAGAAATAAGTAAATAAAAAAATGACAGAATCCAATTCTGACATGGAAACTCATCATCAGTGGACTTTTGCCCCAAGGGAATGAAAATGTCAGCGTTACTGTTAACCAGGCATCAGACAGAAACAGTCACAGCCCACAGCCCTCCCCGGAAAAAGGGGTGCTGCGGAACACGAGTGTTTCTACAACTGAAATGGGCAAATAAACCACATGTTCATCACCATTCTCTTCTCTGTTGCACTATGTTACATCACAGGTAGCGAACAGCCAGTGATTAAGGCTGTAACAGGGCTAAGAGTGAATGAGAGAGTGCAGCTGCTGAGCAATGCGTGATGATTCAGAGGATCCACAGAAGCTTGTGATGCGTGTAACCTTCAATTAGAGCCCCAAATCTTCTAATGGACACTAATAAGTGACCCAGCTTTAAGAGGACGATCAGCAACACATACGCCTCACCATACTTGAGTTGAACCTGTAGCCTCGTGTCGCAGGTGACTCCTTGCTTCGACGTAGCTAAGCGGCTGTTCTGCCCCTGTTGTGTCCTAACATTGAGGCTCTGGGTGGTTCCAGCTGCCCATGAAGTTGGACTGAGACACCTGGAGTTGCAGAGGTACACTGAGTCACACGCCGGGGTCAGCCAAAATCGCTGACCGAGTCTACAGAGCTCCCTCAGTCATTAAATAAGGATCCACATGTGGCATGAGGCTCACATTTAGCTGTCCTTCTCTGCCTGCTGCAATGAGCATGACAGTGTCGCAGGAAGCAGCTGCGGGAATTATTCTTCCACTGCACTTATTGCTGGGTACCGACCAACAGCAAACTTCCCATTCATCAGTGTCTCCAGTTATGGCCTTCCTCTGTCATCTGCTGGGGCGTCCTCAGTCTCTTTATTCTTTATGGTTCACACTGACTGCCTACATTACACAAGGTTCGCTTTAAACCAACACTCAAGGATGTTCCTACAAAATATGGCATGCCTCGAGAGCACAAATGAACATAAACATACCAGCAATTTTGTGCTGTTATTAAAGGAGAGTCACTTAGCATTTACAGTTTGCCTCAGAGATCTGTCTTAATGGTTAATTTGTCATAACGAATCACATCTGACAAATTATTTCATAAAAGGGTATGAATAAGGAAAAAAAGACATATTCTCAAGTGTGTGCTTAATGCAGATTTGCAGTTTGACCGCGAGATTGAATCTGACTGATTAATAAATCTCAGGAACTCCCTTTTTCACTTGCAATAGGCGATGAAAGTCAGAGCGAAATGAAACACTTCTTTAGATGCCTTATTCAAGATGAAGGGCGAGGCTTGAAGTGGAGGATTAAATTATCTTTCATAAAAAATGGATAATTAGACAAGGAATGCATACCAAAGGGCAGGGATGCCCGATCTTCTCCTGAAACAGACCGACCAACCCAAATCAGGTGCACGTTCCCACCGCCACCTGACTTGACCTGTCACACCGCTTCCGTCAGCGATTTCTCAGGTTTGAGACAAATCAGATGGATTGTATATGTGAGGAAGAATGAGAGGAAACGAGACTGAAGCACCTTCTAGTGGGATCTGATGAAAGTCCCAGACACACAGGTCTGAGGGGATCCAAAGAAAGTCCTAGACACACAGATCCGAGGGGATCCAAAGAAAGTCCCAGGCACACAGGTCTGAGGGGATCCAAAGAAAGTCCCAGGCACACAGGTCCAAGACAAATGAGGAAGTGAGAATGCTGTTGTGTTTTCAAGCTTACAGGCTTTTAACATCAGCTCAGGGCCTGAATGGGTAAAGGCTGTTCTAGAGGCAAAGGATGTGCAGGATGATACTGGGAAGGTGTTTAACACATTCTGTGTTTAATACACCCCACTGTGATGATTTTACCATCCATATGTGAATAAGCTGAAACAGCAATTTGGTACAGGCCCATTCTGAAGTCCTACAGCTGATCACAGAAAAGCCAAGCAAGCCACAACCTTCTCATATTATATGCATTCGTCTTGAATATATGTTTAATATATTGATGTAAATCCCATCATATAACGACCTTTAGCAACAGAATCTTCATTTGTGCTGCATATCCGGAGTTGGACGACATCCTGTGTCATTACAGGTAAGAGCTCTGTCATTTGGCAGTTGGGGTTATAGCCTGGCAGAGTGTCCCCAGCATAAATACCTCCTTCAGGCCTGTCAGGTGCCCACGAGTTCCCCACTGGCAGCAGGCAGAGACTGAGCACCCCTCCCCCAAAGCACACATCCTCTGCCAGCCTCCCTTTCCTTTCAGTTTAGCACTCGCAGGCCTAAAGTCAGCCTTTCATTAAAGCCTCCACACAGCCAGCCTCGCTGCCTGACAGAACTGAGCACAAGGCCCTTGTATTGAAAACGTCCCCAATCACCAGCCTCCTTCACAGACATAAAACCAAAAATCTATTCTGGCTCTGTCTTCAATTTTTGTGTTTTTCATCCTTGTCACCCTATACTGGATAAATTGTTGTCAAAGGATGAATAAATTGATTTATATTTAAATTTAAAACCAATATTTTAGATTTTGTAATTCACATTTTTTTTTCATCAGCAATAATACAAAACAACAATACCAACAATAAAACAGCAGGACTGAGGGTTACAGCTCGTGAGTTTCTGGGAGGGGCTACTGGGGACCTGTGAGCAGCTGAATTTGACAAGAAAAATGCCAGGAATAGTCAAAGAATTTTAATATTCCCACAATACTGATCAAAGACATCATGAATCTCAAAAACGTATGTTTACAGAGATCAGGATTTACTCGCTCCAGATTAAAATGTCCGAGCTTCCAATCCATAATTGTGTACGGTGTCCTTGTGTGCTCTGAAAGGCGCCTTTAAAATAAAACGTATTATTTATTATTAATCTCCTAACGGACATTGGCATGTAGATATAGCATCCTTTACTGGCCTGTACCCTTGCTGACTCAGACAGCCCATTTGCAGAAGCAAAAACCATGCACTAGACACACCTGCTTCTCTTTTTCCTGGCATCGAGTGCAAAATGTCAAGTGATGTTTGAAGCCCACTGCTGAAGAGAGGGGCAGCTCATAGCATAAATCTACTTATAAGGCTTAACCATAACACCCCCAGCACAAATCCCCCCCCCTCTTCTTCACCATCTTCAAGAGCATCCTAGATAAAGTGACTATTTCTTTGCATAACTATCACTTTAGTAACTGTACGAAATGTCAAAAACTTCCAGAAAAGCACACAGTAATAATTAGCAGTAACCAAGGTCACTAAGTGGATAGTAGCAGCATAACAATAAGATCGCTGGGAAGGGATCAGAAAGGAGTGGAGTGTCAGTGCAGAAGCTGCACAGAGGTAATTATTTATTTCACCCCATGAATTTACCTCTGTCCCTAATGCCCCATTCATGTTCTTCTCACCAGCCACCTGACTGTCACTTTCCTGCTGATGCTTTCTGTCGTACACCATCAGCTCCTGGGATAGTGGATTCCCTTCCTGACCTTCTCACAATGCTGGATGATGAATAGGTACAGAGTAACCGGTCAGCTTAAAACACTTACACTAATGCTTCTACCATAATTCAGCATGTAAGATGGTTTTAATGGAGGATCAGTGGCACTTACACATGCACAGCTATCATAAAAACATCTTAGTCTAATGCAGTGGGTGCATTTCAACTAACCATGATGGTCAAAGCAAACTAATGGACTAAATGTGATTTGCCCCCATGTCCTTTTTGCTCTGTGCTTGCTGCAGAGAATTTAGAAAAAAAAAATACAAAAGCTTAATAACATATTTTGGGAAAAACCCTTATCTACAGATTTCTGCTAGTACAACATCATTCATTTGCCATACGTTCTTTGCGGGGTTTTTTTCAGACACACAACTCTAAGGACAGTCCATCAAGGGTCATTTCTGAATCTTTGCATCAGTTGATTTAACCTAAAAAGTAATTCTCAGACATTTTATTAGCTCTGGGACTTGGTATGTTCTACACAGCATAATATGCAGATTTATAGCATGCAACTTCAATTTGAATTGAATAATGTATTAGATTATAAATCAATTATTAATGCATTTTATCATTATATTACAACCATCTTCACAAGAAACCTTTTAACAAAGAAGGCCGATGATACTATTTAAAGTTCAAGCGTATTCTGCACACGTTCGCATCTTGTACGCAACTTAATAATTTATCATCATTGATAAAATATAGACCTGAAATAGATTAGCTGCTGGCTGTGCTGCCTGGATGTGTGATATTAGTAATATGAATGGTTTATTAATTTTCATGGTGTCCCTTCATACATGCTTGCTCCAGACATGTCCATACATGTTAGAAAGAATGAAAGATTCACACCTTTTCCTCCAAGCAGGAAACTTGTCATTACCGAGACTCTTTCAGTTTCTGATCCACCTTTTACGTGTGTTTACATGCTATGTGAAGCATCACACATTGTACTCCTTAAAATGTACAATATGTGCATCATAAAAGACAACAGGCTGATGAGGGAAGTGCGGTTTCACCTTGGAACCTGAATTACTTCAGCAAAATATGCAGATATGTGAATAATTAAACACATCAAATAATAGGGCTTCCTCATCACAGAGAAACAGCCAGACTATTTTATCCCCAGCAGGCAAAGTCATCTCAGAAATGCAGAAATGCAGAAAGAGCACTGCGATGCAAACAGAAGCACATTCATCTTGATAGCACACTAGGTGACTTGTAGCAGTAGCACAAAGACTGGATCATCATGCAAATATTGTCCTGTTTTTGGAAGACCTTCTTCCCTTGTCCTTTAGTGCTCACAAATAAAACTCGATAACTGAAATGAACAATATAAATAATGAAGCATTCTAATAAACCTCATTTGAGAGTTGCTGTGAAAATGTAATTAGACTATTGATGGTTCCCAATGAAAGACTAAAATAAGTAAGCACAGAACCGCTTCAGAAAAATAAAGAAAATCAATCTAGTCACCCGACCGCAAAGCAAGATTAAATCATAGTTTGGTCTTCCATGCTGGCATTTATGTCAGCAGAAGGCACTATCATTCAAACAAAGCTCATGAGATATTCATGCAGAGCCATCAAATGCCAGGACCAAAAGAGCGACCAGTCCAGCTCTGCACAACCTCCAAGGCCATCAGCGCACCATTTCAATCAGCTTTTAAGGGATATAACCGGATCAATTAGTCTAAAAGAAACTACAATCGCCGGGGTGCATACGAATCACACACCTAACGATCCGAAATGCGCACAGCTGCGGTTAAACACTGACAAAGCTGCACTTGGCAGCGATGCAAGGCTGAGTGTCTGCATGGGGACCGGTATATTAACGCCACACACGTCCCCGGCACAGATAATATTTTGTTCTACAATTTCCCAAAATTGCACTTTTAAAGCCTGAAATGTACGGGAATTTCATGACAAATATTTTCCAATGGTTATTTCTTCTCAATAGGCTATATCTGGAAGCGTGAGTCCCTTTGAGTAAGTGCAAACAGCACTTTATTTATACTGTTCGAATTTTCCGCATCGGCTACCACTGAATCAGTCACCCCGTGGTACCGTAGTAGCATATGTTCCCTTTGGTACATTTGGGTCTTTACAGGCTATTTAATTTTTCTGAAGCATTTCCGATCTTTACAGAAACGCTGTATGTTTCACAGACTTCCCAATGAAAGACATGCATCTGTCATCGGAAAACAGGAAAACAGTTTATCACAAGACCAGATATGATTCCTGCACGTACGTTTAGACCTATTACTTTTCTATTTAATTTTGCATTTAATTTTTAGAGTAACTATAAGTGCTCGCCGAGTAAAAACAAAAGCAGACAATTAAGCTGATCAGGCTGATCACCCTCCAGATCCACCCTAATGTCTGGCATCAGAGCTCCGTATCCCAAGCATCATGCCACACAGTAAGTAATTCTGCTTAACCATGCCTTACTTAATAAAATACACTGACGACTGTCATCACAGTCGATTTCCGATAATCGATTAGGGGTAGTGACTCATCACAATAAAAACGACTAGTTTAGAGATCAGATCTATACAGAGACAGTACATATGCATCCACATTTTTGACTATTGCAGAAAGTACCTTGACACTAAACAATGCATCCAGACCTTATTCGTGTTGTCTGTTACGATGTTACGCAATGTCAGAGTATCCATGAATAAATCAAACCAGACAGAATATTAACAGCTCTCTTAACACGCATTTTTCAGTTACGAGGTGGTCTAACCCAATGAGTGACTTGTACCCAGGAGTGATGCAAAGACAATCTCCCTCAATAGGTAGGCTATAACATACAAATGTACCTGAGAAGACAAAACAGGGACTATGTGTACACACGCTTGCAGGTTCAGCTCTTTCTGGATATTCAGCAGCTTTTTTGATTACGCTTGCTCAGATTTTATACAAATATATTGCATGTAGCTTGTTACTATATCTGCACAAAACAAAAGGGCAAAATATCAAAACGCAAGACATGCACGTAAAACACCCACCTTTCACTTGAGTCTCGTACTCCCCAATTATCTCCTTATCCTTCTTGAATTTAGTTTGAGATGACATGTTTCCTGAGGTAGGGATTGTAGTAATAAGTAAGATGCTCAATTGGTGTAGATCCAATGCTTTTTATATTTAGCTGGCGATTCGGCAATATTTTTCTTCCAAGCAAGATTGTCCCTGTGATTCCCTCCCTACATAAAACGTATTTTCTCGAAAACAACTAAAATTTCACATAGGCCAGACCCTGGTGGTTTAAAGTTAAACTTTTAAAGGCTATTTGATGTCCACCTGCATCAATGATTTTATTTCTCGATCCGTGCAAAGAAGTCATACGCTCTAGCGAGGAAAAGGGACTCCACCTTCATTGCGATAACATGCCTTCTAAAGCCTGAGCAGCGGTCGCAAAAAAAAAGAATAGACCGTCTTTATCCAAAAAGCGAAACGGACTACGAAACATCAGACTTCAGGTTTCCTTCCATTCCCAGCGCATTACATTTATTTAATTATTATTTTTCATATATGTCCATAAACGTGCAGCTTGATAAGGATCGTTTTAAACGCCGATGTTTTTTTGCTGCAGGACTAGACGAAACGCACGGATCGTCACATTAGACTCCTCCCATTGTAGAGCTGCCCCCCTTCGCTTCTCTGTAATTACACGCTCATTGTGGACTTGCACTGCCCAGCATCGGGAGATGAATGGGAAGTTGTTTCGAAACTGCGCAGACAAAACGGTTTCAAATGGTGTCATATATTTTTTTTTTCTTTATTTTTTATTTTTTTTAAAAGAAAAAACCCTTATGGTTGTTTTGATGCATTTGTAAAGGAAATGTATAAAAGACACGATAATGCTCTTATTGATAGTATTGTTGTGGCATTCATTTCTAAGCTGTTAACATAATTATTGTCGAGGTCATTTCAATGTCTGGATGAAGAATTCAGAATAACGTTCGGCATCATTGAGGTTTCTTATGATGGCAGTATCGGGTCCACAATCGCCCCCATCCCCCATCCCTAAAGGTTGAATGATGACAGATGTGCGCCCATCATGACAAGCCGCAGATGCAGACATAGTACAAAGCCAGATCGCAACAATGGTGCCCCACCTAAGTGTTAATATGTAACCGGACGTATTAACCGGAGTTTGAGGCTGCGCGTGCTATACTCAGCGAAATCTGCTGAATTTTAAGAATTTACTAAGTGTATAGATGAATTGATAGATGATGCCAAAATTTGTATGGCAAGCAGAACAGTATTTCAGAAATGTTAATGTACGCCCTGTAGTAATGTTTCGGTGAGTCTGGTATCACAAGTTTCACAAGTTTCCTGTTAACCCGTCACAGTTTATTTAGCTCAGCTTTAAAATACATAATGGCTAAGCTATCAGAAAGCACAAGAGCAAAGTTACAGGCCTACAATGTATATTGCCAACAATAAAAGATCACTTAAAAATAGACTGGCAGATGAATGACTGGTCATCATCAGTGTAACTTCTCCATCAGAACAGTGTATAGAGAAATTTTAATCATTATTGCTTTGTAGAACTTTTTAGCATAGAACCCTTTTTGCAAGGTGTGGTTTCCTCTGGTTCTGCGGGCAGTTGGCGTCAGAAACAGTGAAAACCAAAGCAAGCTTTACTGACCTCTGCTTTCCGCTAGTAATATATCAACAAAAGCCAAAAATATTTATGGTGTTTTTATTTTTACTCCTTCTTGAAATCCATTTTAGTACCAGGGTGTTTAATTATATTATTCTGGCATTCTTTAAATTTCACGTTGTGTGTCACATAGTTATGTATATGTATATGTGGTTGGTTAATCCAGTACCCTAAAGTTATATTCATCTAAATGTCCTTTGGTGAAATATTTCCCTCAAACATGATCAGAGAAGTATGAAACACAGATGTGCAAATGAGAACAGACATGTTTTGCATATCACTATATGTGATCCACCAAACACTACTAATAAAAAAGCTGTATAAATGATACTTAAAGCAATTCCCATCTATTGTAAACACCATTCCCTAACTCATGCTGTTTCATATCTGTCTGGTGAAAGGGCGACTATAAGGAGGTGAAAGAGTGACTGCTCTGCTAACCTGTGTATGGAGTGTCCACGTCTCTCATCTTCATGACCTGCAGAATCCTATCGTGGCCATGTTCATATTACCCATGTTCACTAATATAACAAAGAGGTTATAATGATTTATTCAGTGGCCTTTGCATCTCTAATGCTGCAAAAAAGTATTTAGTTTGAAAGTTGGAAAGATCACCACAGTTCAAGAGTAGAAGAGAGTAGATAGAAGGCTGAACTTCTTCAAGACTGCAGCGTGACTTGTAAATAATGTGTCTACATGCAATACACATAGTCGAAATTTCTATTACGCAATTTATCAGCAAAATGTTTATATTTTACAGTTTTAACTACTAGAGAGCTTAGATTTATCTGATCAGCCATAACTAAAGAATATAATTAAGACATTTACATTTGAAGTGCAATGAAATAATCAGTGCTTGTAATCCTTTATAGATAATTTTCAGTTCTGAATGGTTTGAAGTAGATTGTATTTAGGCCTGGTGTTCATGCCTAGATAACACGTTTTTACTTTAATCACAGAAAGATGAATTGCGTTTCTATATGAGGCCGGCGTTCCCTTTTGTGCACAGCTCAAATGCACATCATCTAAATGCAAAATGGCAGCGTGTCACATACGTGTAGATCAGGTCGATGCCATTAAGAGCCGCATCGGAGATGCTCATTGGCTGTGATTCCAGAGGGTTTGAGACCAAAGACTTAACCTGACGGCTCCTGTCAGCAGGATTTTTGTTAGTTTGTTCGCCTGAGGGAAACTTCATGCCAGGAGTAACACAAGCTGATCCTGTGAGCAGCCAGAGGAAAAGCCGATCTGTGACCTGACAGGAAGCGAATCCAAACGAACCACGCACTGGCTGATAGAATGAAGTGTGCATGACGTCCCCCGCTTTGCACCCTGTGTTTTCTGGGCCAGGCTCCAGGCTCCAGGCTCCAGGCTCACAATGACCCAGTACTGGATAAGTGCTTCTGGAAGATGGATGCATACTGCGAGAGACAAGAAATTTGTGCAGAGCCTGTTAGAGTCTCTTAGAGTTGAGCTGCATAAAGAGAATGGGTAATGAAGGTGTTTGTAAATCCAGTTGCTTCTTGACTGTGTGCTATAAGTAAATAGGCCTACTTCAAATATTCCAGTTTTATTTCTTTATTTAGGATTTTAGATCAAAGTATTTTCTGCTATTATTTCTATTATTTTCTCATTTGTAATACATTTTTATGCATATTTTCTCTGAATGTTTGGAATGTTTTGTGATGAGAAATTGTGTGAGGCCCTTAGTGCAAGGTGAACAAAATGATGTGGAAAAAATGTTAGAGGTCACTTGTGATATATCTGTTGTGTAATCAAAATTGTGTTGTTAACAATAACAATGGACGATTATGAGCAGTAATCTGGAACAAACCCTTCTTGTGAGTCAATAAAAATGGCTTCAACGGCTCCCTCTTAGCCTACAGTTGTCTAAATACATTTTATGGTTGATGAACCACCCCAGGAAAAGTTACATTGAGGTTTGGGTGGAAAACTAAACCGTATGGGATCTAAAATGGCTTTTGGTGCTGTGAAGGTGTTTTGCTTGCACAATTCTTACGCCAGTACCGGTCCGCACATGTCATGCACTGCTGGGTTAATCACTACACCCACCCCCCAACTATGTACGTCGCTCTGAATTAACTGCATATCAAAAGCCCGTCTGACCTGTCCAAGCCCAAACCTTGTTCCAAGCTTTTGTGTTTATAGGGGCTTTTAACAAAACTGATTTCCATGGAAAAGCACATGACTGCAACCCTTCAGCCTCACAGGCTTTAAAAGGAAAGCTTGTATCATTCTCTCCAGCTTTCAAATAAAATATGAGCATGAGAGATTATGCAAATCTCCCCTCCCCCATTTTTGTGATTGGGCATATCGCTGCCTACATCTCTCTGAGCACAAGTGTGCTCTTTTCATACGGACGTTTAACTACGAGGGTCACCAGAGATTTAGGAAAATCTCCTGTGTTCCTTGCAACTGCACCTGTGACACCCAGCAGCTGTTAATGGCTCCAGGAGAAGCAGCCAAAGCTTCAGCGTGCCCTTTCTGACACTTGGAGGGATTCTTCTCCTTTTTTTTGTTTACAACAAAAGTAAGAGCAGACCGCCTCCCTCCGCTCGCCACTCATTATTAGGCATCTCAGGGAGAAAGCCTGGGAGACTATGACTTCACTGTTTTTCAGGCACAAAGCTCCATTGTCTCGGGCCTTCACTATTTCATTCTGGAGGCCTGAGCGGGGGCTGCGTTCGTTTTTCACCAAAGCGAGGAGCAACCGAAAACAATGTCCGACCCTGGGATTCTGTCTGGAGTACCGTGGCAAAAGGAATTAGAGTAGCACTGAAGAAGAAGAGGAGGACTAGCTCAGTGCTGGGGGGTTTGGTATCTTAAAAATTCCCCCAATGAGGGAATGAGGTCAAACCCATGACTTTAGGGAAAAGGAATGCATAGTTCTTTCTTTTATACTTTTTATTAGTTATCATAATATAGGACTGGCTTGTTATTATTGTGATTGTTAAGTACCAGGAAAAAATATATTCATAAAATGTCTGTGAATTAAATTTATGTTTCATTTGGATGTACTGCTTTATTTGTATAATAGCCTTTTTGCCAATAATAAGCATTTATTAAAATGGCACATCTTTTTGTTTGTTTTGTCTTTCTTTGGCAAGATAAAGACACTAATTCATAAATTAGCCTCAAAACTACACTGTCGATACTGAGAAAAAAAATTATTAAATGTATAGAGACGTCAAGGGGATCTGAGAGAGGGACTAAGTAAAGTGACCTCTGACCTCCAGTGACCTTCCCAAAGCCTTTAGAAGATTCGCGCCGTCTTTCCTTTGTTGATGTTTTCGCTGGATGGGGGGGCGATCCTCACAAGCGTTATGGCTTGTCAGCTTTCAAATAATCCACGGAAAATCACCCAGGCCCCATAAAATGCTGAAGCTAAAGAGAATTATTTACAGGCTGGCTGTGTAGACTGCATTTCAGTGCCATTTGCTTGACAGTTTATATACACAGCTTGGCAAGCTGAGACATTTATCCAGCTTTTGCTGAACTCGTGAACGTGTCTGTCATACCTCGAGCACATCGCATGAGAAGTGTGGAAAAAAATTAGCCATCTTTTTTTTAAACCTGTGAATGCTTATTTTAAGATATTTAATAAGGTCTAAAACTTTTCAAATGCAAAATAGTACAGGGTTTTTTTATCTAGTTCAGCTACATTTTCTCAAAGTCAAAATTGGTAGCTATGCCTAAACACTTTGAACATGTCAGACATGCACACCTGAACAAAATGTTATAGTGGATTGCTGTCCAAAGTTCTAGGAATTGGACTTCTAGGACCTGAACTGATTCAGCTTTAGAAACCAAAACAAGAGAAAAAACATGGGTTTAATAATTCTACTATACTGGTGAAACACTTTAACCTTATGAACAAATAGTTTTGTTAATATGGTTTATGTTTAAAGTGTTAGCTGTGTGAATTATTTATGCATTTAGTTTCATTATTAGTCAGAAATGAAAATGAATACAGTACATTTAAGGGTTACCACACACATACATAAACATGCACACAGAATTTCATTATATTCACCTTGGTAGCCAAAACCACACCTATGCATTTGAAGAATCTGAAATATTTCCTGAATTGCGAGGCTGTAAGGGTTCTCCTGTGGTTAACATCTGGCTCTCAGCTGGCTTTGGCTATCAATCATAGTTATGAGTTATGACTCACTCACTCATTTCATTTTTGCAGTCTGGTCAAAGGTCAAAGTGGATTTGAAGAATGTGAGGCCATGAACAAAATCCTACGTAAATGGCATCCTTTATTGGTTAGTAACAATTATTCTATAAAATAGTTTAACAATAACATTTTTAAGTATTGTGTGTTTTTGCTTACACGACCACACATATTTTTTCTGAGCAATTTAGATTAAAATTAATTCAACATGGCTTACCACAGCAAATATTGCCTTTGCCAGAATATGGCTGCATTTCATTCCAGAAAATGATAAATAAAACTTTTTTTGGTCATCTGTTCACCCTAGGACAAACATGTCAAAGGAAGGCACAAAGCTCCAGAGTCGCTCAGTCTATAAATGTGTACGTTTTATTTGGAGAGGAAAATGGACAGCTGAGAAATTAATGGAGGGCCCATATGGTTCCATTTTTTTCTTGTAGTCACAGGCATTTCCTTTTGGTTGGGGCCGGTAATTATACAACAAAGTAACACTTTCTCCAGTTTGTAACTGAAATCAAAGATCAAAGTTAGCAGCAGGACGAGTCTGGACCCGTGTTTAGTTCGGCCTTGATTGAGCAGATGTTTATTAATGAGCTTCTTGTGAATCCCATCGAGCATCATTATTAACAATGGCTTTGAAATAGAGTAAATCCCTATTGACCGATGCGTTTTTCACACACGATGCTCGCTTTGCAAGCCTGTGGATGAGGTCATGTTGAAGGCACTACTTGTGAACCTCATGGGCAGCAGTGATCACAGCGGAGAAGGGCAGGGAGGCGGATGCTGAGGCCTTATAGGATCCCCACTCTACCTGCCACCCCCCCAAGTGCTTAGTGGGGTTATGGAGGTCTGACTGACTTCGACCGCTACCATTAGGCCGAGCAGCACGGAAATAGAAGGGCGTTACTCCTTCATTTTCATTAGAAAGCTGACACTGATTCATTTGTCCAAAGACAGTAGATTCAGGTACAGACAGTCCCCGGGTTACAACCTTCTGACTGACAAATGGACTTATTCTATTAAAAATCATTTATATTAAACATTCACCTTAAATTCAATAATAAAGAACACATGCAACATTTTGTGATGCTCATGAAAATATTGCACGGCTGCAGCAGTTGGTTGACTCGAGGTACAGTACAGTACTATTTGCCATCCATCGATCCATCCATCCATCCAGATCTCCCTCTCGTCAGCTACAACCTTCAGCTCCACCGGGGATATAATCTCTCCAACGTGTCCAGGGTCTCTTCCCAGTTGGACATGCCTGAAAGATCTCTCCAGGGAGGTATCCAGAAGGCATCCTAGATGCCTGACCACCTTAACTGATTCCTTGCAATATGGAGGAGCAGCGACTCTACTTCAAACTCCTCCTCAGTGTCAGAGCTCCTCACCATATATCTAAAGTTAAGCTCAAATGCCCTGTGAAGAAAACTCATTTCTGCTGCTTATATCCACAATCTCATTCTTTCAATCACTACCCAAAGCTTGTGACCATAGATGAGGGTAGGAACATATGTTGACTGGTAAATCGAAAGCTTTGCCTTCTAGCTCAGCTCTCTCTTCAATACGATAGCATGACACAGAGTCTACATTTTTGCAAACGCTACAACGATCAGCCTGTCGATCTCCCGCTCCCTTCTTCCCTCATTAGTGAAGAAGACCACTAGATACTTACTATCTTCCATTTGTAGCAGTAACTCTTCCCCCACCAGGAGAGGACAATTCCCCCTTTTCTAGTTGAGAACTATGGCCTCTGACTTGGAGATGCTGATCATTATCCCAGCTGCCTCACACTGAGCTGCAGACTGCCCCAATTCATGCTGCAGGTCACAGCCTGATGACACCAAAAGGACTACATGATGTGCAAAAAGCAAAGACGCGATCCTGATGTCACCACACCGAACCTCCTACGCCTAGAAATTCTGTCCATAAATGTTATGAACAGAATAAGTGAAATAGGGCAGCTCTAACACTGTCTGGGAACAAGTCTGACCTACCACTGGCAATGCCAACCAAACTCTGACTCCATTTATACTGGGACCAGATGGCCTGCAACAACAGACCCTGTATCCCACACTACTGAAGCATCCCCCATAGGACCCCCAGAGGGACACGCTCATATGCAATTCCAGGTCTACAAAACACATATAGACTGGTTAGGCAAACTCCCATGAACCGTCCAGTATCCTTGTAAGGGTGAAGAGCTGGTCCAGCATTACACAAGCAGGACAGAATCTGCATCGTTCCTCATAGATCCAAGTCACAACCAACAGGCAGAACCTCCTCTCCAGAACCCCAACATAGACCTTCCCAGGGAGGCTGAGGAGTATCAGGACAGATCAGGTCAGGTTGGGGGGCATGTGCTAATGCAGCATGTTGCCGCACCCACCACATGGCGAAACTCCTCAGGATTCTGGCCAGCAGACACATGATCCAGTCCTACCCTCCAGAAATGGCCATCCATCTGCCGCAGCCAGGTGTTACGTGGGCATCCCCTTGGCCTGGTCCAGCTGCCTGGGTCCCCAGCAATGAGGATCCTACGAGCTGGATCACCCTCAGGGAAACGCGTTACATAGCCATAGTGCTGTAACTGATGCAGGTAATGTGCCTCTTTCAGGACTCCTCTAGCAACCACTCATTCGACACAAAGTCAAACCAGTGGTACCCAAGAATTCTCCCAAGAGATACAGTACTGAAGGAATCCAGTCTTCATCTCAGCTCACTGGATAGCATCCATGTCTCACAGCCATACAGTACAGCAAGACAGGGAACACCAGAACTCTAAAGATGTGGACCTTCATCCTCTTGCAAAGATATCAGAAGCGCCACACACCCCTTTCCAGCAACCTCATGACCCCCCATGCTCTTCCAATCCATCTGCTGACTTCATAGTAAGTCGCTGCCCATGTAGGTAAATCTCTCGTTAACGGTCAACATTCCCCCCACAGACAGATACACTACTGATGGCTATGCCTAAGA
This sequence comes from Hippopotamyrus pictus, assembly GCA_026781145.1. Lineage (NCBI taxonomy): Eukaryota > Metazoa > Chordata > Actinopteri > Osteoglossiformes > Mormyridae > Hippopotamyrus > Hippopotamyrus pictus. Next base: position 14,071,090 of record JAODLC010000133.1, read on the forward strand.
AGTCATTAAATGCCTGGATCTTGGTCTTTATCCAGGACACCCATAATCCCAGAGACTGAGGCTCCTCTGAGCAAATGCCTGCAATGCCAGGACAGCCTTACTACCAGCCTGGAGTCCAAACCGGATACCACAGATCCCTGTGGCCTTCCCTACCCCCAGCTGATTCGCCACCTGTGCAATCTCAATGAAACTGGGTGGTTCACAGCTGATCAGAGGATCAGCTTCGAGAACCGTGGACCCAGAGATGTCCAACATCCTTGCTGGAGGGTCAGCTTTAAAAAACTGCTCAAAGTAGCTGGCCCAGTGGGTCATAACTGCAATGTCATCCATAAGAACCGTTCCATCACCCACCTTGACTACAAGGAAACAGTTCAGAGGTGCAAAATGCTTTGATTACTCTGTAAGTAGGACGTGGGTCACTAGACCTCAGATGGAGTGTCACCTGCTCACAAATTCGTGTAACAAATGCCTCCTTATCTGCCCTCAAAGCCCACACAACCAACCTTCTCAGTTCCTGGTACAGACTGGAGTTACCACCAAGTTATGCGCTGCAACTCCTCTTGATAATATCCAGGGTGCCCTGCAAGATGAAACACCTCATTCTGGGAACGCTGACAATACCAATACAACCCTCAGTCTTATCACATTAGGTCTCCCACATCACATTAGAGTCAGCAGTCGCACCCAAGTCTACAAGTTTCTCACACAAACTCATCAGAAACAGCTTTATCTTGAAGTCTGGCTGTATTCTCCTAGTACTGTATCTAGGCTAAATCTTCAGAGTAGCAACAACAAGTCTGTGGTCAGAATTTACAAACTGGGCACTTCTATAAACCCTGAAATTCTGCAGGAGCCTCCAGTGTCTGCCCACAAAGATGTGATTGATCTCCTTCGCCACACCACCAGTACTGGACTACCAAGTCCAACAATGTGGTTCAGGGCATTGGAACCAGGATCTACTGTAGCTACCTGCAGCCCCTGACCTTTCACAAAGTCAAGGAACATGGAGCCACTTTCAACCCAGTCTCCTGACTCATGGGGATCAACACAATCCTCATAACCAGCCTCGTGAGCGCCAGTGGTCGCATTGAAGTCACTAATGACCACAGGAGTGTCACCTCCAGTGTGTGAAATACCCGTCAATATTTGGGGGGGGTCCCCATCTCCTAATCGTTGCACAATACCGATCTTGAAAAATTTTTCTTTTGAGGCTTTCAGGGGGTCTCATGGTTTAATCAGGGGTGTCGGACCCCCCCGGACCCCCCAGTATTTCCCACACTGGTCACCTCATGGGCACCCTTCAACCACCTATCAAAGTTGTGAGTCAAATGTCTCCCTCAATGACACATTTCCAGAGGTGGAAAGTAACGAATTACATTTACTCGGGTTACTGTAATTGAGTAGGTTTTTTGTGTATTTGTACTTTTTGAAGTAGGTTTTAAAATCTGTAATTTTACTTTTAC
>JAODLC010000133.1:14076249-14097812 GCA_026781145.1 Hippopotamyrus pictus
CCATGATTTCTAATAATGTTACCAAGAGGTAGCATGTATAGGGTAAACAGTAGCAGGCCCAGTACTGATCCCTGTGGAACACCATATTTGACTTTGGTGGCCTTGGATGATTCACCATGACGGTCTTGCATGCAGTAGATCAGAAAATCGAGTAACCAGAAATAGAGTACAGATCAAGAGAAAACTTGAAACAACTGGCTGAGGTGTGTCTTAAACTGGAGCAACTGGCAAAACCATAAAAAAGGACAATAGGGCTCGTCACCTCATGGAAGCCTTATCGATTGGAATTCTCAAGGTATGTGGCTGGGATGACAATAAGGATTCCCCAGAGCGACCCATGACAAAGGCTGAATATTCTGATCTGCTGTTTAGTACATACACACAGACAACAATCAGAGCCTGTCCCCTGACAGGAAGTCAAAGGAAGGTGGTCCTCCCATTCACCAGGGGTAAACTAAAAGGTACTGGGTCCAAACCAGGGGGCACACCTGCCCTGCACCTCTCACCAAGGGCAAATCCAGAGTGGAATGGTTTCAGAACCCGTGCTGTGTGTTGAGGTGTGTTTGACTTTATCTAGTCGGTATCTCTCTACCTCCCACACCAGCTCAGGCTTCTTTGCCACTAGAAAAGTCACACTTCATGTGCTTATAGCCAGATTTGGCCTTTGACTTCCACCCGATCTTCACTGCATCTGGCCCCCACAGCACCCCCTGCAGGTGGTGGACCCTCAGGAGGGTGAACCTATGTAACGCTGTTGGGCTATGTCCAGCCAAGCCCCTACCCTCACCTATGGTCATGAACTGTGCTCATGGTGGCTGGGCTCCCCCTTAGAGAGAGGGTGAGAAGCTCGGTCATTCGGGAGGGACTCCTCGGGATTCCCCCGGAGGAGCTGGATGAAGTTGCCAGGGAGAGGGAAGTCTGGGTTTCCCTGCTTAGACTGCTGCCCCCGCAACCTGACCTGGAAAAGCGGTAGAAGACGGATGGATGGATGGATGGATGGATGGATGCATAAATTGTCTAAATACAAAGATGAGATGTGGCTGATGTCAAAGGAAGCATGAGTCAGACAGAATGACTGAATATGAGAAACAAATTATGGTTTTCTTTTTGCCTTGTGCTCAAAATCCAGTGCTTGCCATACTCCCATTTACTTCTTTCACATAAAATAGAAAAGCATGCATACAAACCTTTTCCATAATTCCATAATTATTTTTCGTTGATTTACGGCAAAATAATGCTCTCCTGTAAGAGCAGTTTTCTGGCAAACTTACTTGTGAAGATACACAGTGCACAGTGCTGTTCCATTCTACAAGGGATAACTTTCCCTGGCAAACATCTGTCCGTTTCCCTTAATTGCAAACATAATGTGGGCTATTAAAGCAAAGACTGCCTCACTAAGGAAACTCTGCCAAATCAATACTTTGTGGATGATAACCTTGCTCAGTCTCTTTTTTTCCAGCTGGCCTTTTTTTAATTATTGGACAGAAAGTTATATTATGTATCCAGGATAAATAAAGCAATAGGCAGAGCTGTGAGTGGTCAGTGTTACAAACAGCCCTCCCACAGGCCCGGATCAACAAAACAATCCCATCTGGAACACAGAATGAGTCTTGTTGCTGTTTTTCTGTTGGTTTTTTTTTCAATCTTGACTTCAATCTTGATCTTATTTTTCCCTTCAACATACTCATTGATGAAAAAGTACCAGAAGCAAATGTTTATGTCCAGTAACTAGAGAGCAAGAATATTAAACTTGTATTTAAAATAAAGTCCTTTAATTGGAGTTTGGAGTTGGAGTTTTACCCCGGTGTTCACTCATCTGGGGTGTCTTCTGTAATTTTGCCAGATAGACTAATTGTTTTGGAAATTGTTGGCCTTCTTTTTTTATTTCCCTATTTTGACGTTTGAAAGAAAATGGACACTAGTCTGCAAAGCATTACAAAGACATTATTAAAAGTGTACTCAGCAGCAGTGGATATCAGATGCTGTGCCGTCCCAAAGCGGTTGCACCACAGCTGCACACACACAGAAAACAGACATATATTTCAGAGTCCAGCAGACATTACAAACAGCCTCATTTATTTTTACAAAATCAAGAAATAGCCTGCGGGTGGTAGTTTCATTTTGGCATTAAATGTAAAATCTTCAGATATGGAAACGGCATCATCTAAAGCTTTTAGATGCAATGCACGTTTAATCGAGAGCACAGGGTTTCCACACATGTCATATGCAAATGCAGTGTAATTCTGCTTGAATATGACAAAGTGGTAACTGACTTATAAGAGCAGAACATGATAGGTTATTATCATAAAATAAAATTTACAAATGCATACTCATAAAATGTATGCCCTGTCCAGAAGTAGTTTTCTTTTTGATTAATTGTTTATTCTTTAAACAGTAAGTAACATACCAACTATTTAACAGTCATACTATTTTTTTAGTTAAAATGTCAAATGTACCAGTGAGTTTAGGTAAGGCCTCTTTGGCACAGCTAATACTAGTTCACCTAGTGTAGTACAAATTTTGTCCTGCTAAAGTAAACTACAGTTGCCTTTCTTTGTCCTGTGAGGAAATGCCCATGTGGTCTTTTAAGGCCCAAATAAATGAATACATCTGGCCATCGTCTGTATACAGCCATTTTTCTGCATTTCAACTGCATTTGCAAAATGTGTGCAGGGCAAACCCACATTTCTGTGAAAGTGCATGAAAATCAATTGACTATCAAAATGTGACAGGAAGCCTCTGCAAAATAAACCGCTGTATACTATTTTATACAGAATACAATTCCACTGCTTTAAAAAGAATGTCCGCAATACTGAACTGCATTAAGAAAGCCCTCACAATACGCATACAATGAGGAAATGCATAGGATGAGGAAATTAGGTCACTATCACATACCGTATTGAGCAGATATAGTGACAACTGCTCCTGAAACATGCAAATGATGTGCATTGTCCCAGAAATTTGTTCTGTTTCAGCAGTATCTCAGTTTCAATATTATCATACGATCTAGGCAGTATACTATATGCAGGCCCGGATCATGGTCTTGTGAGGCCCCTGGACCCTTGCCTTTTGGATAGCCCCCAGTCATTGGAGGGGGGGTGGGAGGTGGGGGCATACAGGTATAGTGCACATACTATGTAAAAGGTCTGGATTTTCACATCATGTATGCCAGGAGGCTGGGGGCCGTGGTATTTAACTTGCTGCATGTGGAAAGGGTCCCAGGCCCCACGGTCAGCTTCCTCTCTAAATGCCAAGGGCCCTCATGGTTCACTTGTGTTGTATATGTCGAGACACCCAGGGACCCTGGAGGTCAGCACTCACTAGGGATCTGGGTGACCCAGTGCTGTAAATACAAAAGGCCCCGGGGTCCTAACGGTTAGCGCTAACACGGAGGGTGGTGGTAGAGAACTTGCATTGCATGTGAGCATTATGGTGTTTAGCTGGAGTTAAAAATTTTGCAACTTGCAGCCACTAGTAGTCTAAAGTATCCTCCAGCCTGAAGCCCCAGGGCACTGTAGCCAAACTGGCCTGCTTGATAATCCAGCATTGGCTGCAGTACACAGTATTTTGACAGCCCTATGATGGACTGGCACCCACCCAGGGTGTACCCCAGCCCTGTGCCATGAGATGGATTGGCATCCCACCCAGGGTGTACCCCAGCCCTGTGCCCTGTGATGGATTGGCATCCCATCCAGGGTGTACCCCAGCTCTGTGCCATGAGATGGATTGGCATCCCACCCAGGGTTTACCCCAGCCTGTGCCCTGTGATGGACTGGTATTTGCCCAGGGTGTACCCCACCCTTGTGCCCTGTGATGGACTGGCACCCGCCCAGCGTGTATCCCAGCCTGTGGCCTGTAATGAACGGGTACCTTCTCTCACCCTCCAGGTCCCCCATGATAAAATTTAGCAGTGGGGGGTGGGGGGATTCTCCAGGATTAAGTTGGCCAAGTTGGGGAGGACTAAATGAAAAAGAAAATATGGGACAAATCACTAAATTGTCTAAGAAAAAAATTTCCCCGGGGACTGCGATAAAAACAGTGGGGCTGTACCCCCCCCCTCCATTCTATGGTCGCATGCACTTAAAAATGCTTTATGAGACATGAACGTAGCTTGCCTCTAGGGGGAGCTAAAGGAGAACAAGAGAATACAGTGAAATTAAAGCTATAGCAAAGACTTTAGTCACGCCTATTAAATGTGCCATTGGTACGAAACACGTCAAATTCTTAATTTTTTATTTAAATGTAATGTACAAATATCCAAAACGTAATTATTTGGTCGTTTACGAAAGCACTTAAAATATAATGCGAGAAACAATTACCTGTGAACAGGGTGTGATGTACAACCTCTCATTATTTACAAGGGATTCAATATTAGGCAATTTATTTCAATGCTAATTAAAAATAAACATATATTTAACGTTTTTAGATTGTTCTTTGATTCTACGTTCGTTAATTGTATTATGCTTAGTTATTGAATTTTTACATAAGTCCAATTTGACGCTTATGCTCAAGAAAAGCGGCCAACTTGCACCCCCTGGTGGTCGAACGGTAGGCCTATTTCACAATACTGTGTTTCTGCTGTGTATTACCGATATTACCGCATAAAATAATATATTAGATTGTTTACTGATACTACTTTTATTAAAGCTTAACAGCAGTTTAATATCATAAAACGGAACTAATAATAATTACAATGTTCACTTACTAATATCTGCTTAAATAAAACACAAGGATTTTAGTCGTTTAGTATTTTGTTAGCATTTTAACTACAGCAGAACAACATTAGTAATACTTCATATTTTAGGTAATTTTCAATAGACAGATTACTAGAATAATTTTAATTATCATCCAGTATTATTTAACTGGGTCTGCGTGCATCCTACAACCCGGAAGTACATATCAGTCCATGTGCTTATAGTCGTAGGTGCAGAGTAATATCATACATCAGCTGGATTACAGTGTAAAACGACTTAAATTCTAAGGTAGGGACGTATTGGCCATATTAATATTAACTAATCTCTTTTATGAGTCGATATGAGTTGCACATTTCCCGGGCTCTGGGTAATGTATTAGCCTTACATTTCCTGTGTTCGGTGTTTTATCATATAGCATTCGCTAAACTGTGAAATCTAATGAGATTGTTATGTAGACATGGAAAAGAGGTTTCGGTGCAACGCTAGGAAAGCATTTTCCAGTTTTACCAATGCACGTGGTTTACTAGCAAGTTGTTTAATTTATATAAAGCTAACAAAATGTACCCATGGCATATTTGAACCTTTCGACATTTCCTAAAACGCCAATAAATAGGTGTTTATTTCAAAGACTTAAATATGACCCAATTCTATCCCTTACTAGAGATCAGTTTGGTTGATCGGCAGTTGATGTTGTTAACTGTGAATAGTTTTCAGCAATGTCAGAAGATAAAGATCAGCATGAGGACGGAAAGGACAACCAGAGCGACGCAGTTAGTGTCATCCTTGGGGCGACAGTCCCGACAGGGTTTGAATATACGGCTGCAGAAGAAGTGAAGGAGAAAACGGGTGCAGATGTTAAGATTAGCAAGGATCGTGGTAGAATATACTTCAGAATAACTACACAACACCTTCACTTGGTGAGAACCCACTCTGCAATTCCAGCAATGCAGCCACACAACTATTTCCGTCTTTTATTGATAATTTCTCTAGTTTTATTGCACTTTGGTTATACCTACATCTTCTGTATCGCTGTATTATTAGTTTTTTTTTGTAGCATTACAGTTATAATGTAGCATTTCATATAATCCCATCACAGGAGATTTAAGTCATCCCTGGCTCCATGTGAGTCATAAGTTGAACCTGGTCCAACTCTGGAGAGGTGTTTCACTGTAAGAGATTGGGAGACCCACCCTATTTCCCTTATAGTTACCTTTTTGGGTGTGTTTTGATTAACCCTCTTACGAAATAAAGCAGATAAATTTCGGTTGCTTTCACTTGATGAAAGTAAGTTGTGACAGGAATTTTAACTAGAGATCGACCAGAAATGAAGGTGTAGGTTTCAAACCATGTACAGGATAGAACAAGTTTTTGGAGAACAGCCCACTTTTCTTGTATGTAAATTTATTATCTGGGAACCAGAAGCTTGTTATGGTGTCTAACTGATAGATAGTTAAATAATGTAGCTATTAAAAGGAAAAAAATACCTGAAAAGCACGACTAATTTCCACATTACTGTATTTGGAATTCAGAGCAGGAATATGCTGTGCTGGTAACATCTGCTAACTGCTTAATCCTGGTCATAGTCATGGGAGGTCTGTGGCCTGACACTAATGATGTCATGAATCACTATCACGATAAATAAGCTACCTTGTTAAAAGTATACTAAGGTGCTCCGTTCACTTGCTTAGCAGTCTGTTAGCTAATACCTGTTAGCCTAATACCCATTCAAGGATTTTTGGAGTAGCTTTAGTTAAGTACAAGGGTCCCTATGGGAATTTGGCTGAGGAGCTCTAGCAGTCTGTGCCATTTACCAATGCAGTACCTTTTGAGTTTGAGGTTTGTATTATTTTATGCAACTTAATAATGACTGCTGCTGTAACTATATGTGTTTTTCTGTAGGTGCACAAGTTGAGGTCAGTTGACAACTTATTTGTTGTAGTAGCAGAATTTGTGGACTACGAGTTTAAAGACACAAAGGTGAGTGCAAGTATCTGAAACTCATTCAGCAATAAGTAATTGATACTTTATTAATCCCCGTGGGGAAATTCTTTTTACGCCTCCCTCAACTTGCTCTTTATAGAGCAAGCTGTCCACGAAGGGCAGCCACCTGTTGGGGCGCCCAGGGAGCTGGGGGCTAAGGGCCTTGCTCAAGGACCTGCAGATGTGCTGAGGCTGGGCTTGAACCGGCGACCTTGTGATTACAGGCACACGGCTTAGCCCTCTGAGCCACACACGGCCCCTTAAAAAATTAAAGCTGTTGATAATTCATAATTGTTTTTTTCAGATTACTATATATAAAAAATGTTTATTTTTAACAAAGAGGTTGGTATAAATATCTGTAACAGCTCTGACTAGGTGATGTAAGTTACGTTTATACATCAGCTTTCCCAGTAGGGCTGCGCGATATATCGTTACAGCATCGAGGTGCCAGTGCATCACAGGTCACACACACACACACAAAATCATATTCTCTGGGCAGTTTATAGACACCAGTGTGCATAACTGGGGTGTGATGTGAGCCCCCAACACTGGAGGTGTGAGGCACTGGTGTCACTCCCTAAGCCAATGTGCATGCCTAAGAAACTACTCTGTATGCCGGAGTATGTCATATAACCATCACCATGCAGCTTGTGATTTCAAATTTACATTGATATTTATATTTATTGTTTTTCGTTTTCATGCATCAGTCTGATTTTTTTAAATTTATGTGACTATAATGTGTGGTTCTTATGGTTTTTATTTTTGTCTATTTTCGTTTAGTTTTCATTTCTTATTTATTTTTGCTGTTAATAGATCAGTCCAATAGAGTTATTGTAGCTGTATTCGTTAAGCATACACCAAACATATGACAGCGAACACCGTGATAATGATCTGGACAGTGCTTTTACTATGCTATACTCTTATATTACTCTTTGTAATACTTTCGAATCGCAAAAGTTGAGTACAATCACTGGGAAATTTCTTTTTCCTGTTATATGTTGATAATGTAACTGGAAGTAGGTTTGTAGTAGGTTGCTGTTTTTTCTGAACAATGCTGCTTTTTATGATAATACAAAAAAATGACAAACAATATGACGAGTTTAGTTGATAGACTCGGTCTAATGGCATTTTGTGGTATTCAAAGCAGAGGATGTGCTAATCCATGTATTGTTGATGTAACACATGTAATTCATTATTTGCCATTTCATACCAGACTATGCGATGGGTTCATATATAATTCTTTTGGTGAAACACAGGAGGAGACATTGAAAGATTTCCAGAAGCTAGCCTCTAAACTACCATGGACAGATCCACTGGAAGTATGGAAAATAAACAATTCCTTGAAGAAGAAGAAATGGCGAAGAAAAGGAACACACCTTCCCAAGGCATATAGCAGCAGTCAGGCTGGGAAAGAGGGTGACTTCAGTGAGTTGACCATGAATGCTGAGAAACTCAAACTGGAGTCTGAAATGCCTGGAGGAGGGCTGGAGGAAAACGGATCCCCAGTACAATCTGACAGCTTGGCCAATCAGGGGAAGGATTCAGAAGAGGTGGCAGATGAGAGTTCAACAGAAGTGCTCAAGTTTCGAGTGACGTGCAACAGAGCTGGCGAGAAGCACAACTTCACCTCCAATGAGGCTGCCAGGGATTTCGGAGGTGCCGTCCAAGATTTCTTTCAGTGGAAACCAGATATGACCAGGTTTGATATAGAGGTAATGGCAGTCACTCCTCAGGGAGTCGGTTTCCCACGGTTATGGGTATGTTGAGTCTTGCTCAATATTTTAATGGTTATTAGTCACCAGCATTGTGTCTGTTCAGGTCCTCCTAAATATTCACAACTGCGAGGTCGTGGTTGGCATCGCACTGACTGAGGAGAGCCTTCATCGGAGGAATATCACTCACTTTGGGCCTACAACCTTGCGTTCCACGCTAGCCTATGGCATGCTGAGGTCAACCGTGAAGCTTCTCTGCTTTTTCCCAATGAGATCTAGAAAGACATACTGTTTCAAGATATAATGTAAACTGCGAATCTGCTAACTTTTGAAGGTGTTTCACCTTGTAGATCTTAAGAAAAAACACAAACACTTGTAGTATCAGGAGCAGGTGTGCTGTGAGAGCTGCAAAAACACTGTTTGGTATGCAATATGTAAAGATAATTTGGTTTCTTTTTATTATAGACTTTGCAAGCCTCAAATATCTGATGTTATAATCGACCCAATGTGTGGAACAGGAGCTATACCCCTTGAGGTACGTGGGTCACAAACCTCCAATAATGTTTCTCAGTAGCATAACACACTGTAATTGCATATGGACTGCATATAATAACCAGTGCACTTCAGACGACCCCCTGTAGCATTATGTTCTTTGAAAGGAGTGTATCTTTTTCATTTTTAAATTGGAGTTAATGTTGAGGTGTATTGATCCCTCAGGGGGCCATTGAGTGGAAGAACTCCTACTACATAGCAGGAGACAACAATGACCAGGCAGTGAAACGTACACTTAACAACATTAATCACATCCACAGGAAGAGGCAAGAAAATGATGAGTGAGTTTGACACTCTCCAGCCGGTCTGATAAACCCGATAGAACGTTTTGCCATTGACATTTTACTTTTAACTAAATTGGGAACTGGTGCCTTCTTATATTTGAGTGTAGTGCACCGTGGGGTCTGCCTGTGGACACCCTGCAGTGGGACTTGTGTCACCTACCCGTGAGAACCGCATCGGTGGACATAATCATCACGGATATGCCCTTTGGGAAGAGGTGAGTAACACAGCTTCCAAGAAACACAGCTGTTTGGTGTCAGAGTGGTGATTAACTGTCCCAAAACGCAAAATAATACTGAATTTTTAGCACATTAATACTATAGAGTGCAAAATATCAAATTAATGGCAAAATTCTAAAGTCACTAAGAAAAGGAAAGCCATTTAACGAAACATAATTAAAAAATCTCAGATGTTTGGGGGATGGTGGTATTAATTCAATTAGCAGTAACATGCTCCATATTATTTTAAACAATTAGTATACAAAGCAGCTCTTGGAATTCTTAAATTCATAAAAATAACTTAGAATAGCTGTGAATTAAAAAAAACTGACATTTTTTTTTTTTTCAGTTGAAGAATGTAATGATATAAATGATATTTTGTGTGTTTTCTGGAACCCATGTTTCCATCTACAAAGAATGGGTTCAAAGAAGAAAAATTGGGATTTGTATCCATCCTGTTTGAGGGAAATGGCCCGAGTTTGCCGACCAGGAACGGGGAAGGCGGTGCTTCTGACCCAGGATAAAAAGTGCTTTTCCAAGGTAGAGCATGTTGTCTGTGTCCTCCGTTGTTGTCTACCAGCCTAACATTAAGACATAATGTAGAGAATTGGCAGCAAAACTTGCTGATCCTCTTAACTAGCTCAGCGTATTATCCCTTATTTGACCTGAGGTGTAGGCTTAGTATTAAGAGAATGGAACCATTGTGTTTCCCAGCAGGAAGCTGAAAGTCTTTTCCTGAACTCAATGGCTTACTTTAGATACAGTAGTATCTAATTGGATGAATGATTCAGGATTTGCCTTGTAATTCTGTTGGTTTGTACACATGTAAATGAATAATTAAATTTTCATATTGGGGAAGGAAAGTCTCCTGTCTGCTTACTCTCCCTGTACCTGAGAATTAATACTATATGCAAATTCAAAGTATAACAGTTAGTCATAGTTGACCATCGTGTTAGGGGAGAAGTATCTTTCCCTAAATTTATTTCCTGGTCGAGGTGGTTTTGGTGTTGTAGCTTAATTGTGTACTTCTATTTATCTGAACAAAGCAATATTTGTAATTAACAGGCAAATTACCCATTCTTCATCGTGTATGTTTGAAGAACAATGGTACTAGTTTTGTATTTGTAATATTACTAGTCTCTGTAAGTACAAATGTGTTTAAAATCAATTTCAGGCTTTGTCAAGGATGGGGGGACTTTGGCGCAAGTCTCACACGGTATGGGTGAACATCGGAGGGCTCCATGCCGGCGTGTTTCTCCTCAAACGGGTAGCATCGGTTTTTGGGGAGACTCCTGAAGACCTTGGTGAGAGGGCAGGCCCAGGAGGATGTGCGGCGAGAGCTCAGAAGGAAAATGAAGGGGACTGACACACTATTTGACTATCTTTCTGTGCTCTGGGTTAGTGTGTGCACAGGTGAATGCAAAGACGGCAGTTAACGCCTTAAAGAAATTATTTACATTTAGTTTAAAAATGTTTAAAAAATAAATTCTTCCATAAAAGTCATTTGTGCCATGTCTTCATTTTATCTTTGGTTCTTAATGTCTACTTGTGAGAAACACACGTATGAAAATAATAAGCATTACAATAAAATCTAATTATGTTTATTGCTTAATAGTTTAATATTCTCTTATATTCTGCAAAATACATTATTATTCACACGTAATTTAATACACGTTTTCCTCGACGGTTTCAGTGTTTTTTATATGTCAAGAAGTCACCCACTGAAATATAATTTTTGAACCAGTCAGCAGTACGTTGGTAAAGTTTCTGTTAAACTAATAACACCTTTGAGTTGGCTTTTTTACTGAATGGAGGACTAAAATGTTTTTATTTCCGAATTTATTTACAAAAGCTAAACGTCATACTAATGTATGAATTGTAAAACATGATCATAAACATCAGATTCCCTCCATTACTGTCACGTATTGCCTCGTACAATATAACGTACCAATGTGTTTCCGCACGTAATCATCTACGAAATACGTGATTAATTCGACGCAAACAGCGTAACTATGGTTTACGCCATAAATAAACAAACCTCGGGATAGCTATTTACGTAGTCAGTCTAAAAACGTTAGTGGGGCGGGAGGTATTCCATTGCTGATGGATTTGATAATAGGTTGCATGCATTGCATGTTGAAGCCAACATTTTCCCAACCCACAAGTTAAGTCATCTAAGTTAAACATTAAGCGTAATGGCTGAAGATCAACACCCCTTTTTACGCCCCTTAACAACGTGGTTTGGAGTTATAAAAACATTACTACAGGTAATACCCTCGCCATCCAGGGCAGGCAGGCAGCGGACACCGTGACAATGATCTGGACAGTACTTTTATTATGCTATACTCTTATATTACTCTTTGTAATCCTTTCGAATCGCAAAAGGTGAGTACAGTCACTGTGATATTTCTTTTCCTGTGATATGTTGATAATCTAATTTAACTGGAAGTAGGTTTGTAGTAGGCTGCTTTTTTCTATACTGTACTGTTTTATATGATGATATTTAAAAATGATATATTTCATTTTACGTTTTCGGTTATCATGCTGATTGATACTTTGTGTCCCTATAACATACGTGACAGGCGTGATTTGTCGTGACTAGTATTAAAGGCTTGTTCCTTTACGATTTGCGGTGTTAAATAATGAAAACGTGTAACGCCTGTAACATGTGTTGTATACATATAGCAGTTCAAAGGTGTTGTATACATATAGCAGGCACCTTTGCCCAAAGCCACGTTTCAGTAAAGCAAATGGCACATTACAAATATACATGCTGTTATTGATCAGCTATAGGCAGAAGTTCAGCTAGGCTGAGCAGTGTTATACAGAGAATGATTTGTGAAAATATAAGTAATTTATAAGTTATAAATGATATATAAGTATATATAAATGAATATATACTTACAAAAGAGTATATAAGTGTATATAAGTTTACGGAAAAGTACGTATAATCAGTCGTATGTGTGACGCAATTTAGTGACAGTTACACTGTTCGCATCTTTAACGCTTTTGTATTCAGTGTATAAACCTGTATGCAAGGGAAAAGCGTTCCTAATATTTATATTTCAAATAGTATCTATTATCCACCCAAAGCAGCGATCACGGATCGACTGTATTCTGAAGGTGAAAAGAGTTTTGCTGATGAATCTCTTACTTATATCTGTACGAGTTAAATATAGATTGAATAAGATATGAATAGGGCTATAGCAGAAAGCCTGCGGTTATATCTCAAAATCTGTACAGGTATGTAGTCATCTGGAGAGCTTTTTTCTTAGTTTTTTTTTTTCTAAAAGCAACAGGAAACTATGCTGCCAGTTCATTATTTTTCTGACAAAACATTGTAACTGAAATGCAGTGTTTGGGAAGTTACTTATGAATAAAAGGAGCTAAGCTTCAGCCAGGCTACTGTTTAATAACTACAAACTACAGAGAAAAAGTAGCTAACATTGAAGCTATTTCATCAAGTAATACTTCATTTTTGTGCTGTACTCTTAAAGCGAATTAATAAAAAATGTAAAACATGATGTTAAAAGTAATTTGAAAATGTATTTTTAATGGTGTAATATCAGATCACAATAAGGTTTCAAGAGTTTGTTGTGAACCAAGCCTACTTCACTACTGCTGTGTGAAATTTAGAAGGGATACAACAAAAAAGAGATAGATTTCCATAATCTGTCCAAAAACCAAAAAGCTCCTATGCATTTTAATGAAAGCGTCTAAAATATTGTTTGCCGTGAAGTTATTTTTCAGCCCATTAACATCCATCCCCAGAGTATTCGAGCAAAAAAACACCAATCAGAAACTCCTGGTAGCTGAAAATACCCGTCTTTGTAAAGAGAGAAAAATACAACAGGTCGTTACTGAAGTATTAATCAGAAGTACATTATTATTATCGACTTAAAAGCACGATCTGTTCCGACTGACCGGTCGTATGTCGGCCTATTTTCCATTCAAATAGTAGCATAGGTATGATAAAACTGTATTATCTTTAAGTCACATTGTTTGGTGTTTGTACTGTACTGTGAGTGCTGCGAACAGTAGCCTGAGCGCGAGAATGAGTGAGCGTCTCGCGGAGATGCTCGTGCTGCTAGCAGTTGAGGCGGAAACTGTCATACATTCACGCGGGACAACGCTCGCGCTGCCAGACGGTCTTGAAACGGCCGTAAAGTTCATCAGTCATAAGTCACAAAGGTCGCAAGTCACGCTACATCTCTATTTGTTAAAAAAGATGGTTTTAAAAGTAGATTCACTAGTAATAAGCGACTGAAAAGAGTTAAGTTACTTCCGTAGGTAATTGTAGATAGCTGCTCCCTAACACTGCTGAAATGATAGGGGCAGTAATCCAGATTTCACTGTCACGTGTAACTAATTACAATTTAGTAACATTGAGATGTTGTACTAAAGAACAATGTCCATAAGTAATAGCATCATGAGCAGAATGTATATACAACCAGGCATTTTGATTTGAGAGTCCGGTAATCTGATTTATACTAGTGGCTTTGCTGTAGCTGCAAGTCATATGACATGAAATAAGCTTTAATTAGGGATAGGATGAATTGGGGAATACCTAGACATTATGGGGCCTGTGACAAAATGTCACTTTGGCCCCCCTCCACCCAATTTTACATGTCGTTTTTCATATTCAATGTCCCCTGTGAAGTGCTGGCCCCTCTGACTCTGCCAGGGTATCTATGCCCCCCCAGCACCCCTGGAAAGAATATAGTACACTTCTGAAGAGGTGGCGGCCTTATAAAATGGGCCCCATGCTTAGGGATACAAATTAACACAAAGTCTAGGCTTCATTTGGTTGTGATGACTGTAGAAGGTGGCTGTTCTTATTAGTCTGGTTTACTCTTTCTTAGTACATACATTTAAATTTTTTCTGTGCCCTTCTTTTGTGGCACTGATTGTGCTTAAATTGCAGTTAAACCTAAGAAACTCAATTGGATGAGTGAAAAAAACTGCTGGGTGTTTCATTTGCAAAATGCAGACTTCTCTTTCTGATACCATTTGGATAGAAATATTTTTGAATATAAATTTAAAATTAACTTGTCTTTTAAACACAGAACCAAGAGAGAACCACCGTTGGACAAAGGCGTTATTCCGTGGCTTGGACATGCCCTCGAGTTTGGAAAGGATGCAGCAAAGTTTTTAGCTCAAATGAAAGAGAAACATGGAGACATTTTCACGGTAAAAGTTCTTCTGTTATGCTGATAAGGCTTAAACAACTTTTAAACATCCGTCGTGTGGTTGTGAAATGGTGTAAAAAAATTCACACATTAATGCTTATGTTTAATTAAATAATAGAATAATTAATTAATATTTAACCAGTCGGTTTTGTTACATATAGTTATCCATAATACATTCCACTTAATGTATTTCAGTTTCATAGAAGATAAGGATTCTAGTAGGTTCTCAAAAGTAGAAATGAGTGTCATTGCCTAAGGTAAAAGAGAGTCGGAGACTAATGCGTCATTATCCTCAGGTGCGTGTAGCAGGGCGCTACGTGACTGTGCTCCTGGATCCAAACTCTTATGACGCCGTCCTGCAGAACTCAGCATCACTGGACTTCAGCCGTTACGCCAAGGTTCTGATGGAGAGGATTTTCCTCTTGCGTCTGCCCCAGTACGATCCCGTTACTGAGAGGGCTGCTATGAATCAGTAAGTGACTTGGTATACTTCAACCTGCTTCAGGACTCAGAGAATCCAATGAGAATGCATTAATGCATAGGGAAAAATGTGTTGCTGTTATATCCTGAACGACTGACATTAGATAATTTGTTGTCATGTGTTCTATTCAGTGACATTTCTTTCTTCGTACGCGACTTCTTTTTTTTGTTGTTGTAATGTTTTCACTTTCATCCTGCCTCTTGTCATGTGACCAAACATTTTATTAAAACTGCTAATTCTTCAGACGCAAAGACAGACTGTTGGTCAATAGCCCTGGTCATTTAAAGCAGATTTTGTCAGCAAGATGGTGCTCGGTTAAAATCAACTAAATGAATGAGTTAGCAGCTTGAATTATGACGTTGAACTCAAATGCCTAATGGTTGACCCATGACCTCATCACCATCTGCCGCAGGCACTTCCACGGAGAGAACCTGACATACTTAAATGCCACCATGCACAGGAACCTCCAGACCCTTCTGACATCAGACATTCTTCAGAACCAGATGGACTGGAAACAAGATGGGCTGTTTCGCTTCTGCTACAGCCTGCTATTCAGGTCTGTCTCCGGTGACATTCGCCCTAGATAAACAATTTACAAAGTCATGTACGTCGGGCCCCATATTTGTAAGCAAAAGAACGTGTGTAATGTGAACCTACACAAAGTTTGTGGTCCAAAGAAGAAAATATTGTCCTTATTAAACCACCCACACGGGCCTCTTTGGTCCATGGACAAGAACAGGAAATAAACAGTTTATTAACACCATAACACTGTAAGTCATTGTAATTAACACAATAAAACCTTGCTGTTTTTGTTTTTTAGGGCTGGATACCTTACACTCTTTGGTGCAGGACAAAACAGCAGCCCGGACACTGTCTACGATGAGTTCAGGAGATTTGACGGACTCCTGACAAAAATGGCCCGGACCACTCTTAAGCCAGGTACTGAGTGGGGGAATGCAGGAGGCAAAACAATATTATTACTGACTAGCTAATATTAAAACATGTCAATTCTGAGGGACTTCTCTATTTGTTTGCACACCTGCAGTTTCCCTCTTACCTTCCAGTGAGAGCTGGCCCCTGGAAGCTTATCTGCAGATTTGCATCATTTTTTGGGTCACAGTTTCTTACCAGTGCCATTTGACTACATTTAATTGTCATCATAGCTGATCATCCCTCTGCCTCTCCAGACCCCTCTCGCCTGTGTCACCTCAATCCCTTTGCCTCATACCTGGATTTTTGCTGCCTCTTCCAGTCTTATCTGACCTATCAATCCTCAGCCTTCCCTGACACATTCAGGGAAGTCCCTGCTGTTTATTTTCATATGTTACTAACCCTACCCTTGGCCCTTTGTCGGCTACAGAGGAGAAACGTGAAGCCCAACTGGTGCGTGAACGGCTATGGAACTTTCTCACATTCATGGGGCCAGACCAGAGGGAGGGGCCTAGTCCCTGGCTGCAGAGCTACCTGAGACGTCTGCTGGAGGAGGGTGTGGACCAGGAAACACAGAGGCGGGCCTTGCTGATGCAGCTTTGGGCCACTCAGGTGAGCCGTGACGTGTCGTACCGCTAGAGAATGTGCTACCAGCGGTACGCAAAGTGCCAGATCATTATGAGCCATTCCCAGAGGCTTTCGTTGCGTCAGTGAATCGCTTTCTTTGATTATCCGCCTTTCACACGCTGGAACTTAAAATTTAATTTGCAAGCCCCATGGCAAAACTTGGCTAGTTGTCCCAACATTAGTTATGGGTCACGTAGTGTTAATGAAATCAAAGCAGTTGAAGATGTCAACTCTGTTCCTGTCACTCACCCACTGACCCCATGCAGACAGTGCATTTAGTGAGCTGAGGTGGCAGGGGCTTATAGGTATTGGCCTGTTTGTTGCTGTGCCTTCTGGTCTCCTACTCAATGCACCAGCCTCTACTGGAGGTCTGCTGTATTCTCTGAGGAAATCTAGCTGCATCCCCGGTGGCAAAAAAAAACACACACAGCACAACTTGAGTGCAATACCTCAACTTGCCACCTGAGTACAATGTTGGCTTGTGAGTTCACTTGGTAATTGTTATTTTAATGTGGACTCACTAAGACATTACAGAAAATCAGTTTTTTGAAAGAAAGGAAGTCTTTATAGTCTACAAATGCAAGGTGGGGTTTCGTATTTGTTCTTTTTCCTCCAGTGAATTTGAAAATCACCTATCTGCAGCCTGTAATGAGAGTTTCTACTCAGCTTCCCCTCTATATGATGGACAGTGGGATAGTGTGCTACAATTCACCTATTTGAAGTCCTTTCCTAATCCCTTTAAGGGTTTATTGAAAGATGGAATGTAAATAATCTGAAGATGTACTCAAGAAATTGAAAATGGCTTCCGCCTTGATTGTCTTCCAGCGCATTCCCCTACCACTGAATACCACAAGGAATGGTCATGAAGACTATATAACATATGGGTTATATTTAACTGAGCCACACACAGTGAGGTACACACAATTACAATATACAGTTACAGCTCTGGGTCTTATGGTGTGCATCTGGGTCTCTTTCTGTTGCCAGGGTAATACAGGTCCAGCTACATTCTGGCTCCTTGGATACCTGCTGACCTTTCCGGAGGCCATGGAGGCTGTGAAGAGAGAGCTTGAGGGCCTCGCGCCTGCAGAAGGGGCATCTGAGGAGGCCCTCTTTGAAAATCTGCAGAACACGCCTGTGTTTGGTGAGCCTCACTCGCATACCATTAGCAATTATGGGCTCCTACAGGATCCGGCAGCATTATATCTGAAAAAAGATGAGCCTTGGCATTTAAAAGGAATGCTTCTATTCTGGATAAGGATCATTATTCCCCTTAAATTTAGAATGAAACCATAGCTGATTTTTTTGTCATAAACTGTTGATTTACTATAGCTTTTTTCTTCTTATAAAATGTAACTTAGTACTTCCAGAAAAGGAAAAAGGGTTTTGGTAGCTCCTTGAGTGTATCTTTAAATTATTTACATCCACTCAGCCCTGGATCCTTCAATTCATAAAATCTATTAATCAATGAACAGAAAATAAATTAATCAATAACTTAAATTAGTCAGTAACCTAAGATTATTTACCTTTCCTCAGGTCCTACTTTTTCATCATTCCAACATGCAATACCTTCTATTCTTCAGTTAAATAAATAATAATATATATATAAATGTACAATATATAAATATGCAATATAAATGATCATCACCAGGTAGCATGTAGTATAATATATGGACCCATTTGCCCCAAAGGCCTGAACCTGATGGGTAGATACTAAAGAAATGTCCTGTAGACAGTAGGACCTTAGACCTAATTTACTGCCACACTCATCTCCCTTCTTCCATTTTGTTGTAGTACCACTGCCCCACCTGCTGTCAGTACCATGAAGTGTGCCTGCAGTAGCTCAGAAAGTACCGACATGAGCCTCTGCTCTGTATCTGGCTAACTGGACCTAACTACATGGCGATGTGCATGGAGACGCAGTGCAGCATTGCATCTTATGCGCCTTTGTTTTTTAATGTTCTCAGACAGCGCCCTCAGCGAGGCCCTCAGGCTCACCGCGGCTCCTTTCATCACCCGAGAAGTTCTGGTGAGCACCACGCTTCACATGGCGGACGGGCAAGAGTACGACCTCAGGCAGGGAGACAGAGTCTGCCTCTTCCCTTACCTGAGTCCTCAGATGGACCCTGAGATCCACCAGGAACCAGAGGTACAACTGACCCTTAGCTCACACTGCACTGCTCTACTTGCCTAAAGCCTGCAGTAACCTTTAGCTCTGATGTCAGCCTCTGCTTACTGCATCTCAGTGTTATTTCAGTCTGTCCACTTCACTATGAAAGCAGATTTTTTGCTTACATAATAAAGCAATTAAGAGGTGCTTCCCAGATTAGTAGAAACAAAGGTTAGAGGTATGTCATGGGTAATTTTATCAGCCTATAATAGTGATGACTGTATGATAGTGACAATAGTGATGACTTTATCCATGAGAGAACATGGGTCCTACTCCATATGTAATAAAGCGGGAAGTGTCATTCATCACTTGTCACTAACCTCATCTAATTGTCATCCCTAACGTGGCTCTGTGTCTTTCTGTTCTTTTTCCTTTTTTGGTTTCTTCCCTGTTTTCTGGGTAGAAATTCAAGTATGACAGGTTTCTGAACGCAGACGGCACAGAGAGGAAGGACTTTTTCAAAGGTGGACGAAAGATGAAGTACTACACAATGCCCTGGGGAGCGGGGAAGAATGTGTGTGTGGGCAGACATTTCGCCATCAGCGGCATTAAGCAGTGAGTGTCCTTGTGGGGGGGGGGAACCTCTGGTCACCTAGTTGGTCTATAGTCATTGATTAGCCGGGGGGGAATCCGTCCAAAGCACTGGAGAAATCCGTTTGTCAATGGCATACAGAGGCTATGCTGATCTCCTAATGTAGCATCCACAACTGAATGTTACCTTGGTGCCACATCATGGTCCAACCAACAGCTACAGAACTGTGTTATTGTGATAATAGTAATGAATGATGATGATGATGATAATCATAGTAATGTACAGTATGTTTGTGCCTGATAAATAGTAGCTAAATCAAGTCGTAACCTACTTGAAATGCCAGCTTGTTTGGATGATGCGTTAAAGACATAACCCCACACATGAGCTTAACTATTGGCTATTGTACCCCGCATGACCTAACCAGCTTTCCCTCTGGATTGGACAGGTTTTTGTTCATGGTACTCACTCGCTTGGACTTGGAACTGTGTGATCCAGACTCAGAAATGCCAGTGGCAGATGCCAGCCGTTATGGATTTGGCATGCTGCAGCCAGCAGGAGACCTACAGATCCGGTACAGGCTCAAAGACCCGTCATAGGATACAGGAAGACGGAGGCTGACAGAGTACCATTTCAGCTCAGTCTTTAAAACCTGCAACAGTGTTACAATGTTTCTTTCATTAAGTGTTACATTTTTATTTGACATGTAATTATTTTGTATTTCTCAGCATATTTTAAGTTATAACATGAAACATTTTAAATGTCTTGAAGTTTTATAACTAGTTTATTATTATTTTATTATTATTATTATTATTATTATTATTGTTGTTGTTGTTGTTGTTAATAAAGGGGTTAATGAAGTGTCACAGTATTGTGCTATATAACCAGAACCTCTTAATGTACATAAAATAAAATACTTTATTGACTGCATCTGTGTCCGGAATATTAGTAGTAGTAGTAGTAGTAA
This sequence comes from Hippopotamyrus pictus, assembly GCA_026781145.1. Classification (NCBI taxonomy): domain Eukaryota; kingdom Metazoa; phylum Chordata; class Actinopteri; order Osteoglossiformes; family Mormyridae; genus Hippopotamyrus; species Hippopotamyrus pictus. Next base: position 14,096,581 of record JAODLC010000133.1, read on the forward strand.
TAGTAGTAGTAGTAAGAGTAGCAGCAACAGAAGCAGTAGCAGTATTCGCATTTTCTCTTGGAATAGCATTAAATCAACTACTTTAGCAGTGTAGTAATATGCACTAGATTCTCCAGCTTTCATGCTAAATTGCAGTTTTGCATTTGTGTTTGAGGCAGGGACTTTTAAATAATGAAGCGGCTGCCGGTAGTTTAAACATTTACTGACTGCTCATTAATTATGCTGACCCGATGTTTTCGGCGACTGTTAAACAATCTCCCCTCCTGTTCAGCCCTTGTGGAACATGACTGGAAAGTTAAGATTGATGCCCAGTTACGCAAAAACGTAAAGCTGTTTTGACGTCGAGCATTTACTTTTAAGATTTAAAATTAAAAAAAAAAATTCTTTGAAGAAACCAACTTCTTTGCCATCAAAACTTGCGCGCGCTTATTTGTCCTGTTGTGGCAGATAGCGATGCTTTTGCTTTGGATCTGAGAAACGGGGTTGTGGGCGTGCTTGCGGTAAGTGGGTTTTCACCTTTGTCAGTCAATTGTATACTGTAATAAAAAATATTCCTACCGTTTTGTAATATAATTTATCTTTGCTTGGAGTCCTTGCTTGCAAGATCTTTGCTTGGAGTCTTAAACGTCAGTTACAATTGCAAACGCGATTGGAACTGCAGTTATTGCCAGTTATTATTCTTCTCTACGAAGACAACATATTACAATGCTGGAAAGATAAACTATTTAAATTAATCACTCGTTCTGTTGAATATGTGTATCCTTTAGTAGTAGTGCGGTAAAGACATTGCAGGGCTCAGCGGACGAGATCTATGCACCCACGACATGCTACGCCCTGTCGTTTTATGTTACCAGCGTCCTGGGATAGTCAGGTCTTACTCAGATGGTCCAGCAACTTTACATATCCTGGAGAGTAACGGATAAGACGACACATGTAAAACATAAACATTTATTAATGAGTTGATAATTTAGCTGACAATATTTATACATATTTCTAGTATTTCTCATCTGTTCACCCGCTGCCATCTGAATTCTCTTCGTATTAACAAACTGCTATCTAAATTAGGCTGCTACTTCCTCTCCTTCTTGTAGCCAAAGTAAACAGTCTCCTGGAAGAAACAGTTCCCAAGAAACAGCCCGTTACAATATTAATCTCGAAACAAAAACGTTGCAATCGACCAAATGCTCATAAAATGTAGAACGGTTCCATGTCTTAGGCCTAAACGCTGTACT
>JAODLC010000133.1:14098221-14115174 GCA_026781145.1 Hippopotamyrus pictus
CATGCCTACATACAATTTCACCGTTTCATCGGCCTGTATAAGGACAACACACCTATTAAACTATTCCATAATTAATCAATTTATTCCCTTAATTAGGTTATAAATATGCTCTTTTTGTAGCCTATATATCGTGTTTCGTTTTCGTGTCGTTGTTTATTGGTTATTGGATAGTCTAGGACAATAATCAAACATGTGGCTTTTTTCTAGTACACAAAAGGGCTGTGCTGATTTTGAAGCAAGGGGATATGCCACGATTTGCTTAGCCAAACCGGGAGGGTGTAGATCCGTGCGCAGCCCCGCACACACGAACCGCAAGAGTTAAATATGCCGCTGGTGGTGCTGGAGCCCGTCGGCGGACTCACCACGAGTCTCCCCTCTCCTCCCCTCTCATCCTCTATTCATCCCTCCCTACTTCCACTCCCCCTCCCCCAGCAGAACCCCTCCGGTTTGTCACCCTCCATGCAGCGACTCCACGATCCGCTATAGAAAATCATATGGATTCCTGACATACTTGTTGATCTTTATTGTTGCACAGAGAGGAAACGTGACTCTACGAGATGCAGTCTTTTCCAAAATGACTGAGACAGCACATGGAATACGCGTGATAAAGCATTGACGATTTTCCACATTTATCTCCATTGGAGTGGCTTTATGCTTTCTTCCAGGTCGCAATAAAGGTACGTAATTATGTCATTTCAGAAGATGGTTCTCGGTCGGAAATAGTCTGTACAAGCGAGGTAATTTGCTTGACTTCTCTTTGTCGAAATAATAGAACAAACTGTACAATCCTGTGAGGTGTGCGGACTTGCTTCCCATCAAAACATTTGTCGTCCCTGTCACATTCTCTGGAAAGCAACAAATTAGAGCATTTTAACTAATACGGCTTCCCACGTAATTTAAGCAATGCAAATAACGCGTACAGGTTATTCTCCTCATTAAAGAGGACGTCGGATCGTTTATATATTAATTAAACGTAAATTTAACTACCACTTTTTACACTGACCATTGGCTTTATGCGTGTCACTGTTATTATTCTATATTAAGATATTATAGTTTAAGGCGAGACACGAATATTTGTTTTGCTTAGAAATTCGTTGTTAATGTTCAGGTTAATGAAACATTTGAGAGTATTTTAATTAAAATAGCTATACAAACAATAAGACTGGCATATAACCACCTCAATAGGGTTGTGCGTTAAACTTGAAAGTCACTTATGACTGAAGGATTTTCTGCACGCATTGGCTGGTTAAATACGTAAATTCTATTCACAGTGGATTGTTTCAACTGTCCATTATTCTCATTTTCAGCTGAGTATCTTTGGCTTTAAACGCTACAGTATAATAGCCAATTATTTATCTTTAGCGTGTTTTTTGTCAATATCTCCAGTTTCGGACTGGTTACCACCTCCATAATCACCTTCGTTTTACTGTAACTTTCTGAATAAATAAAAAAATATATGCTGAGCGACTTATATTTAATTAAAGCTCGTAACTGATTTCAAACCTAAGAATTTACAACTGTGTATAAATGTTATCGTTTCTGAGAGTGACAGCGGCGATTTCAGCACTGCTTCCTTGGACAGCGCTCCAAACTAGAGTCATCCTTTTCCAAGAACTTAGTACAGCAGACCTTCTGTGTGACTTAGACTCGATCGAATTATCTATTCCTTTATCTGATCCGCACGTATGTTCTTCTCCAGTGTTCATGTGGGGTTTGACACCATTTTAGACTTGATGTCTTTTATTTAACCTCCCAGGCGCAAGAATGGAGGAGAGAGAAATCAAATGTAGACGGTAAATCCCTCCCGGATTGAGTCTTCAGGACTGCATGAACTTTTCCAGCCTTGTGGAAAATACTTTTTCAGGGAGGATGAATAAATCCGGGTCAAGATCGATTTCTTCTCTGCCCCCAGAGCCGGTGGAAATTCTGCGACGCAAGGCGGGTACTCGGAGAGTCAAACTTAATGTTGGAGGACTTCTGCATGAAGTTCTGTGGAGAACGCTGGACAGGTTACCCCGCACGAGACTAGGAAAGCTACGAGATTGCAACACCCATGACTCATTAATCGAAATATGTGATGATTACTGTCTGGAGGACAATGAGTATTTTTTTGACAGGCACCCCGGCGCATTCACTTCCATCCTAAATTTTTATCGCACGGGTAAGTTGCATATGATGGAAGAAATGTGTGCCTTGTCCTTTAGTCAAGAGCTGGACTACTGGGGCATTGACGAGATATACCTGGAGTCGTGCTGTCAGGCTCGGTACCATCAGAAGAAGGAGCAGATGAACGAGGAGCTGAAGCGAGAGGCGGAAACTCTGCGGGAAAGGGAAGGGGAAGAGTTTGACAACACGTGCTGTGCGGACAAACGAAAGAAACTCTGGGATCTTCTCGAAAAACCAAGTTCATCGCTTGCAGCAAAGGTAGGAGGGCGGTATGTCGTTTTGGTTTGGGGGGTGACTTCATCATTGAAATACATACAAGGGGCTGTTTTTTCGGAGGGGTGGTAAGGAAAATTCAGTTCCCACAGTTCCTATGCCCTTGGTCATTTCTGTATAGGCCTATGTAGCAGTTGTCATCCAATCAACGTACGTTGTGCAGTTGAAACCACAACAAATGTTCCCAACGGGGATTTATTAACCAAAATGTCTCCAATGACAGTCGTGTCCCCATGTTTAGAGAATGCAATTTCAAAGTTTTTTAGTGCCGGACAGATCTCTCTGTAACTTTTTTGGGCTGTATGACCCACATCAGTAGGTTATATTCACATGGGAACTAGGGCGCAAACAAAAAGAATAATGACTTTTAAAGGTTAAACCGCCCGAAGGTCCACTAAAGCGTAATTATTCTTGCGCGGGAAGATGATTCACCGCACGTGAGCATGTGGCTGTATAACAAGTGCCTTTTTGCTTTCCAGATGACTGTCATTTATATTTCATTACATTGCAGTTTGTTTATATTAAGCACTGTTTATTCATTTAGTGGCGTGTAGGGAGAAGGGAGGAACTTGCAATGCCGGCATGTGATGGGCATTTTACAGGCAATAATAATCAGGTGCATATATACAAAATGGCAATAAGAATAGTTATAAAGATAGTTTAGCCATATATATGCTGTATGTGTGTGCTGAAGATGCATAGGCATGGCACGTTTATTGGTAGATGAAAATGATTCGTAACACTACTGAATGATGCTGAATGCTGAAGTCCTTTATAATATAAATTATGTTGAATAATTAGTATCAATATCATTACCAATATCAATATTATTATTGAGCCTCAAAATTGACACCTGCTGGCTTAATTTGAATTTATTTGGGCACATGTCAGTACGTGTGTGTCGAATCTTCAACATATCTAGTTTGCTATTTACAGAAGCCTGTGACGAATGAGGTTGTCTTGGCAACCTTCAAGACATTGTCTCCATCCTGACTGGAAAGTTGTGACGTATATACTGAAACAGAGGGAGACATACATTGTTGAAAGGTTAATTTTTTATATTGATTCCTTGGTTTATTTTGGCGAATAACATTTGACTCAAAAGATTTTTCAAGTGTCAAATGAATTTTCCACTAGATTCACCAGAATTACTGGTTCAATTATGATTGTATTATTCTGTACTTAATATTTTTAGTTGCTTATTATTTATCTTTGTTTGTGTTATGTATGTGGACAGAATTGATTTGCTGGTATCAGTGCACCACAAGATCATCAGCAGTTCAATATCAAGGTGTTTGCGCAGGAATAGAAACTGTATATAATCTGAAAAAATGAAGTACATTTTCTATTATGAGTCTGAAAAGGACAGTAGTCAAGTAGCAGGCAGTTGTGATCAGAAGGGTTGTTTGAGGGATTGTTTTAGTTGAGAGAGAATTGTGTGGATACACAGATGGTTGGGAAGTGGTGAAAATGTTTTTTTTTTTTGTTTTGTCTGTCAAGCAGGGGCTTTATATCGCCAGAACACAGCAGGTATTATAAAACTGGCTAATCCTCTGCAAAGATTCAACTTTCATGGTAGGGGGTGGGGGCATTTTTAGATATTTTTACAAAGTAATGATTTTTCTGCTGAAGTGAACAGCTGCACATGTGACACAATGAGTGAGATTAGAGGAGCAGAAATGCACAAGGATGAGCTGTGCTGCAGTGTGGGAGCTGTGGGAACTGTGGGAGCTGTGGGAGCTGTGGGAACTGTGGGAGCTGTGGGAACTGTGGGAGCTGTGGAAACTGTTGGAGCTGTGGGAACTGTGGGAGCTGTGGGAACTGTAGAAGTTGTGGAAACTGTTGGAGCTGTGGGAATTGTGGGAGTTGTGGGAATTGTGGGAGCTGTGGGAATTGTGGGAGCTGTGGGAACTGTGGGAGCTGTGGGAATTGTTGGAGCTGTGGGACTTGTGGGAGTTGTGGGAACTGTAGGAGATGTGGGAACTGTGGGAGATGTGGGAACTGTGGGAATTGTGGGAGCTGTGGCAGATGTGGGAATTGTGGGAGCTGTGGGAATTGTGGGAGCTGTGGGAACTGTGAGAGCTGTGGGAACTGTGGGAAAAGGTAAAGGTGCTCAGGAAGGAGACAGCAATCTGAACACTGTAAAGTAGGGGGTGCTAATACCCTGAAGAATTCTCAGTTTGTGAGAGTCGCTGGAGACACCAGCAGTGCACAGAGAGTGTCCTAGGATATACAGAGAGTGTCCTAGGATATATATGTCATTCTGCAGATTGCCAGCATGACGTGTTTCATCATAAATCACATATTCAGAAACAGACTATTATTCAGGATGGAGAAACTGGCTAAGAGGAGACAGTGTGACAGCACAGGGTGCCACACCTGACACTCTACCCTCAGCAACACGTGGCCTCATTACTCATTTGAGATACTTTTACTTTAAGCCTGTCCTTCTGTACAGCCTCCTGACCAAAACTCAATCTGCCCAGGATTCCCAATATGCCAGCACTGTACTTCAATTCGCTAGTGGTCATCTTCGGCAGACATCCAGCTGACAGAACTGGGACAATTTTTCATCCTCTGGGCCACAGACATTAAATGTAGTGCAGCTGCTTTTGAAACTGAATTCTTGGGTGTGTGTTGAGTTGATCTGTGCGTCACAGGGCAGGAGTATGGACTGCTCAACGGGTTTATCTGAATGTCTTTGCTGGTTTGTCTGAATGTCTGTTGTAGTAACAGGGGAGCAGCTAGACATTCTGGGCCTCCTGATAAAATGTTACCTTGGGCCCCCCCTCCCCCCTTACATTGTATAATTTTATGTAGTCAAGGGTCTGTGTAAAGTGTTGGGCCCCCTGAATCTGCTAGGGTATCCATGCCCCCCCCCCCCCCTTCACCCCTGGGTAGGAATAATTTGCTGGTCCACTCAGCCCCCTGACACACAATAACAACAAGCTACAGCAACTCTGCCAAACCACTGTCTTACTGATGTGAATTACAGCTTGTTTTATGTCATTTCATCAACAGTAGCACTTACGAGAACTATATTTAGGCATATATTTTAGATCAATAGAGGTACCCTCTTTTTGTACTTCTAGAGTTCCATCTGTCTGCTGTAAATTACTGGCTATCACCTAGCGCTCTAGAACGGCTCAGATTTTTCTTGTACTATTAACAAAAACCATTCCAAAATGTCTTACATTTCCATCGTACGCTTACTTTACAATGGTATGCTACTTTTTTGTTTGTTCATATCTGTCCTGCAATAAATCATGTTCTTTTTGGCACAGGCAAATATATCGATATACGATTCCTCAGAAGCAATACATAAAAAAATCTTAAGATAAATCTTAAGGTAAATACTAACTATATTATGGATTGTTCATTCATAAGAGAAGCGGGTGTTTTGATAGAGAAATAATGCTTGAAACCTATGACTTGTCAGTAGCAATAGTGAAACTGCAATCTGTAATAATGGTCTTTTTAGAATGAGCTCCATTTGCTAATTACTCTTCTTTGGGAATTACCGCTGCACAGCGAGAGAGCATGTGGAAAATGTGTTTGTCCTCTCTGTTTGACTGAGGCTGACTCTGTTTGAAAAGATATGGGAGCAGATGGGGGCTTTGATACCACAGCTGGAAATGCGAGTGAAAGACGTGGTTACTTGGCAACGTCACTATGCATTAGGAAATAAAGACGGCTGCATAGGGAATGTCTGACTCGAAACAAAACAAAATGGCATTAATGAACCTCTGTGGGGTGGAAACTGAACATGGTGCACAACCTTTCCATTCCCTGAAAGTTCTTTCTATTCTAGAAACAGTACTTCAGGTCGAGGGGAAGTTGTCACTATAGGTGGCCTAATCTCTGCCTGATCCACGTCTATGTTAGTCTCCAGCCTGCTCATCTCTAATTGCTCCAGTGCCCAGACTGTACCCCGAACCATCAGCTAAATGTCAGGAAGACGTCACAACCAATATTTGTCATGTCTCGCCTTGTTTTTCACACTTCTGAAAGTGTGCTTTCTAGCATGTCGCTGTTAAGAGAATAACTACTGTGCACAGAAGCTATAAAAACCACTGCAGTGATATTCAGGTGTAAATAAAGACATCTAGACAATCTAGAGCCCTTACAATTCTTATTTAAATATTTCCATTGATATCACAGTATATATCTTTGATATTTCCATTTATATAATTAAATATATATAATATAATTCCATTGTATTGGTCCGCCTGCGTCTCTGCAGCAGTCATGGACTTGTGAGCTGCTTGTTGGTGTCGGAGTGTTTGTGAACACCCACATTCCTGTGTGCCTCAGCTGATAAACTTTTTTTCGTGAAAGAAAACATCCCGATCTGGAAGAGAATAAACTCTAATGCTTGTAACTGCAGGCATTTCTATTCCGCTGCAACCAAGAGAAGCCTTTTCCGGTTTTGCTTCTGTTTTCTGTGCTGCGTGGCTACTGGCTTCCATGAAACTTAACACGCGCGAAGCGTAACACGAGGACATTGAGATTTGATTTTGTGAATTGCACGTAGATAGGTTTCACAGTGTACTTTCCCGTGCTTAATCAAAGGGCAGAATCCCTAAAACAGCCTTTTCCTCAGCACAGATTCCATTTCATTCATTTTTCAGCAGCAGGTTAATTTTTCATTGTACGTTAATAAAGCTTGAGTTCGCTCAGAAGGGGAAGTAGAGTAAGTCTGTGGTCCCTGATGTCAGTATCCATCCAGGTATAACCCCCAGACATAACATTCACAAGGTGGGGGGGGATATCCCCCTCATCCACTTTCAGAGTAACAGCATGCACAATCAACACATTCTGTTACATCTATATATTTAGCATATGCCTTTATCCTAAGTGACATACAACTAAGAAAGCATGGCTGCAGCTAAGGACCATTCTCAAGGGCCCAGTGGTGAAATCACAGTGCTGTCCATGAGCTTGGAACCGGTGACCTTCCCGTCATGGTCTCAGAGTCCTAACCCACAGAGCTGCACACCACCCATCATAACCACATTAATATCATTTCATCTACAGCTGTACTTGATTAATTATGGATGTCTTGTTTGTGCAAATGTATGTATAACAAGCACAAGGCTTTCTGGAGAGTGCACAAAAAGAAATTGCTGTGTGTTTTATCTTAATGTGTTTTAAATAAGGCAAGTCCAAAAGAGTATCCAGGGACTGGGCAGAAATATCGCTAACAAGCTCACTTCGTAACCTTCTACTTATTCTCAGGGGAAATGAGTCATTTCACGGAAGCAACCAGCTTATCTGAAATATTGCGATGGTCGTGCATGCATAAAATCCACAGCATACTCTGGTTTCACAGTGCTGCTTCCTGGCTCTTATTTAAGGGATATTCAGGCCTCATAACAGAGGTACAGGTTTTAAACAGCAGAAATTTAAAACCTGAAAGGGATTTCTCCGTCTCATCAGGTCAGCCAGCATAGATGCTAGTTTTGCGTTTTAGGTCTTCAGCAACAAATTCAAAAGAGCAGGCTCCACTTTGGTGTGATGGAAAAGATGAAAGGTATGTAGATGTAATGAACACCAGGTCACCTGAGGCTTCAGGGCAGCTGACAGCATCACAGCAAGAAATATGTGGCCATGGGGTCCAGGAGCACATCCCAGGCAGCACAGGGCGGCAGGGCCGCGGGGTCCAGGAGCACATCCCAGGCAGCACAGGGCGACAGGGCCGCGGGGTCCTGGGTCACATCCCAGGCAGCACAGGGCGGCAGGGCCGTGGGGTCCTGGGTCACATCCCAGGCAGCACAGGGCGGCAGGGCCGTGGGATCCTGGGTCACATCCCAGGCAGCACAGGGCGACAGGGCCGTGGGATCCTGGGTCACATCCCAGGCAGCACAGGGCGACAGGGCCATGGGGGCCTGGGTCACATCCCAGGCAGCACAGGGCGGCACGCAGGCACACCTGAATGGGGTGCCAGAGGACACACCCACTCACATACTACAGCCACCTTAGAGCTGCCAATTTGCCTAACTCTCTTTGCTCTTTTGACTGTGGGCGGAAATCAGAGTGCCGAGGGGAAACCTGCACCACACAGGGAAGACATGCAAAGTCCAGAGGCACAGAGAAAGGGTAACATTCAAAGCCCGAGTGCAGGGGTGAGAGGGACTGTGCTGGTCAGCCATCAGTCCACATCTGTAGTACCTTGTGTTCTGTGCGTTCAGAACTGAGGAACATTGATACTAATCCAGCTGCTGTTGTGGTGTCGGAACATTACACCTTATGAGCACCAATGGTAACCGCTGTAGTTACCTGATGCTGCCTTATTTAGTCAGGGTTGAGGCTTTTGAGAGAGTACTTATTTACTGACAGGGGGTGGGGGGTGTTTTGGTGAATTTCCAGGACAAGCCTATTACCTGTGAGCATGTAATGCCTGATTGACAAATAATTAGTTAATGGTTAAATCTAACGCTAGCCAATAAACATTTAGGATGCTTGAATAGTATTAAACAGGCTCTCAGTGATTTTTATAGAAAGTTTTCTTGGCGTGTTCGGGGCTCTTCCTTCTAATAAAATCTTTATTATGTCCTTTTATCAACCATCTCATGTAGAACTGTTTGCCATCCTTATGGCCTTATGGGAGGAATTCAAAGCAAGTTAAACAGAGTCATTATTAGTCTTTATTGTCAGGGGTGCTGAAAAGGGGGGGGGGGGGTGAGGATGATCTCAAGGGCCCCTGATTAACAGGGGCCCCAGAAAATGAGAAGCATAATTGGATTGGTCCAGGTAGGGGGCCCAAATTCTCTATTGGCACCCCTGGCTATGGTTTAATGCAAAAGAATCTTCTGGTGTGCAGTAGCTGCGCAGTATGTCAGGGTGTACTCACACTAGCCAGTACATACTGTCAGGGTGTACTCTCACTAGCCAGTACATACAGTACTGTCAGGGTGTACTCACACTAGCCAGTACATACTGTCAGGGTGTACTCACACTAGCCAGTACATACAGTACTGTCAGGGTGTACTCACACTAGCCAGTACATACTGTGCCTGAGCACATTGCACCACCAAAGTCTAGTTCATTTGACTAGTGTGATTACTCTGTACCCGCCTGAAGGGGCTGGGCCAGGGCACGGTTCAGTTGGACCACAGACACGATGTCAATGATGCGGCTGGCACATGCATGCGCATATGCAGACTACAGATCAGGAACAGATCAGGAAGGCTGTACAGATCAGGTAGAGACAAATATTTAACAAACATGGCAAAAAAGCGATTGTTTTGGTCTACGGCAGAGCTGCAGTGTTTGGAAGCTTGGGTTGGCAAGAGTATCCAGGAACTGGATGCAACATACAAGAAGTCAAAGATATTTGGTAAAATGCAGAGCTATATTCTTATATATGCAGCACAATTAAATAAAAATCAGTCTGTTGCATACTTGATAAATCTACAAAAGATCTATGGGTTATTGTGCCCAAAATGACTCCAAATAAGCCACAAAACAAGGACATTAATCATGAACTCCATTTTGCTGTGTGAAAAGTCACACAGTAATGATGAAAGCGTGCTCAGGCCTGGAATGTTAAGTGCAAAGCGGGTGCTGATCAGCGGGGCGGGAGGGCAAACTTGCTTGGGCATGCTACTGGGCCAAGTGTGACTACACCCTAAGTTGAAGCTAATGTGATACTCATGCTATCGAGCAGCGATCTAAATGTGGACAGTTGTTAAACTATATTGAATCTCAACATGTCTCTATAGGCGCACTACAACTGTACAAATGTGGCAGCTTCCTGGAGATAGATTTGTAGGGACTGCCCCAGAATAGCCTGCATGGACATTGTCTCTTTAGCTTCTACTTCAATTAATATGTGAATCTCTTACAGACATTTTGAGTACCATTTAGGGAAGAGCTGGATGTCTGGGGTCAGTTTATCGCTTTGACTCTCCATGCGTGCGTGTGTCTGAGGTAGTGTGTGCTGACGTAGCTTAGCCAAGTGGGAGACTCTCCATGAGCAGCTGTAAATCTACAACAGCCCCCCCCCCCCACCACCTCATCTCACAGGCTCACAATAACTTTCATGCTGTATAAGAGTCTTACTAATATAGCTGGGGGCAGTGTGCTGCTCCCTCTCACACTCACTATTCCAGTTCTTCTCCACAACAACCAGAAATACCCTTCTAACCTTTAATATCTCATATGTTTAGTAATTCAGTGTAAGCTATGTATTCTAAGTTGGACCACAAGAAGACTTTCTTGTTCAAGGCTACTATAACAATAACACAACTTTTAATCCCAATGTCCAGTGTTATTAATTATGGTTTTATACCAAAAATATTTTGAAAATGGGACTGAATTTTCTGTTAGGCGTTCATTAGTTGACATTAGCTATAATCAGATAAACAGACTGAGGAAATCTCATAATGAGGCCTTTGAAATAAGAGCCTGGAAAATGTGAGCAGATTCTGAAATAGGTGGTTCTTCTGTATTTGCATCCATTCTTTTTTCCACCTTCCATTTTCCAGTCCAGGATGCATATCTAAGATGAGGTAAACTATGGCAAGAATACCAGCTCATCATTGGGCATAATCAGTCATACAATATGGCCTATTTAAAGAGTCCAATTCACCAAGCCTTTGAACTGCAGGAGAACACTAGAGTGCATAAAGGAAAGCCCACACAATCTGTGGAGAGCATGCAAATTCTAGAAAGAGAGGGGAAGGGGTTTAAAGACCCAATCCTGGAGGTGTAAGGCTACAATGCTGCTCACCGAACCACTATGGTGCATCTTCAGAATGAGCTAAATCAAATGTAGCTTTAAATGAGACTGAATTTTGATTCCCATCTCTGAGCCAAGGAGGTGGAGTGACTTGGCAAGTACCATTGTTATATCATGATTTCCAGGGCGATGGGCTTCATTTAGCCTGGTTTGCTGTGGTGCTAGTGTTTCACTGTGTGAAAACCTTGCACTGTCATCCTGTCCATTTTATGGATTTCTCAATCATCACAGTGCCAGTGCATAAATGGTTATTAATAATGGATGGATTTCTTGCTTATTCAGTCAAACTATTTTTATCTTCACAGAATCTCAGCTAAGAATAACCTTGTAGTCTGGTTATACAAGAAGCTTTTTAAAGAAATTTTGGAGTCAATCCATATTTACATAAGGGCACATTTTAAAAGATCATCAAATGGCTGCTTTCTAATGAAGATATGTTGTACTAAGGTTTACTCAATGTCTGAGAGATGTCATGGATTAACTGGGATCCCATTAGTCGATTTAAATGGCGGATGGATGACCTGCATTTGCTGAATTGTTTTCTATTTATATGGAGAAGCTACGTTTTGTCCCACAACTTGGAGAGGATAGACCGACTGTGCTGACTTCCCACAACTTCTGTTTTTGCCAAACATGATGCTCATTCCCATTAAATACTGTGCCCTAGTTCAGCATCAACCCATAGCAGGTGTTCAAAGAAAAAACAAACCATCAGTGAGTCTAAATGTGCCTACACAGATGAGGCATATAATCAAGTTTCACAGCAGATGTGGCAAATCTGACAGGCAGTAAATGGAATAAAAAATATAACCAGGAGGTCATTAAAATTTGTAACTGGAAGCCTGAAGCGGCATTAAAACTCTCATGTGTTTTGTAAACAATCATTTTGGCTAAAGGAGCTAAAAGACTGAAAGAGTTTTGTTATTGGTGAGAGATTTGTAGCAATATTTTTGTGAGATCATGAACAGTGAATTCAATTTTATTATTTGTACGTTTTATAAAAGCTACATGTGCTCATGAAAAGATTTCACAGGAAAAAATAAGACTCATTCCAGATATTTAATAGAGTAGGGGGAGCTAGTGGACTATTAAGAAAGAATCGGCCCTTCCTCAAAAAGTGCATGTTTCTATACTGCCCAGATGGGAAAACCTCAAAAAGTGTTTGACAGATCTTCCTCCAATCTTTGCAGACACATTATGTGGGTGGAGATAAGGAATCTGATCTAATTTTGTGACAGACTAAACCAAACTGAAGCAGCACCACATACTGATAGCAAAGACAAGGGCAGATTTGACACATGGTCTCGTCAACATAACCCAAAAAGTATTTTAAGCAACGGCATAAGAGACAGTTTGAAAGTGCGGGAGGACACATCTTAATAATTTAAATAAAAAGATCTGTTTGTTGAAGAATGAAACAAAATGAAACACTGTCCCCCTGTCCCCCACGATTTCCCCGATTCTAAGATTTCTTTTTCAACTTTTCAGACACATTGTATGGGTGAAGACCTGGAAGTGATCTAATTTTGGGATAAATTGCACCAAAATAAAGCAAAGCTGCTTTATGGCAGCAAAGGCAATGGTGGCTGCAGAAAATATATCACCTTGTGAAGATGATAGCACAGAAAGTATTTAATGGATTTCATTGCCTCTTCACAATAATATTATAAGGATAAAATTTTATACCTGATTCCATTTTGAGACTGTGTGTAGTTACACCATCACAGACAATGGCACACACACCCCTGACAGGCCTGCCCTGTGTGTAGTGACACCATCACAGACAATGGCACACGGCCCCCTGACAGCCCAGCCCTGTGTGTAGTTTTATGACTTTAGCAGTTTAAACTGTGCGACCTGATTGCTACTGTTGAACGAGCCCACGGGAGCTGTGGATGACGTCTGCTGTCTTTAATTGCTAGCTAAGTTTAACATTATTCTATTAGCTTACTGCAGTTTTGTAATGTGTAGCCAGTATAAGAACAAGCTTTTTCATTATAGCACATGGTGTATCATTTAATCAACTTTATTTATAATCAAGAATAATACTTACATAATGTAATAAGTAGCTCTGTACCCTGGTTGGAAATGCTAATATTAGTATACATAAGCAAAAATAATATTTACGGTTACAACTGTGACACGAGAATTAGTGAACGGTAAATTTATTGCTGATGATAGGACACAATTGATCAAAAATGTCATGCCTGAAATAGCCAGCTGGAATGTGAAAGTGTCATGAGATCTGGAATCTTTATAACCTGTAAATGACACGGATATAAATTCAGGCAGAATTTCAGCTTGTTCTTACCAGAATTCGCTGAGCTTCCAAAATATTTTAAAAAGTGTATGATAAAGATGATAGTTCAGAAAAGGTTAAAGTAGAATGTTCAGAAAAGGTTAAAGTAGAATGTTCAGAAAAGGTTAAAGTAGAATGCCAACACATAATTTTCCTAATGCAAGAATATTTGTGTTGGGTGAGCTACCTAAAGGAAAGGCTATTTTTTTCAGTGGTTTAGCCGCTTAAAGATTAAGATAATCTCATTGTCACTTGAACTTAGAAGTTATGCTTGACTGCTGCTTTTTTCACTGATACTGTAATAGTTCATTTTAATTTGTTTCCTACATGCCATTTGTAAAACTACAAGAAGACATATGTACTGTCACTTCATAATGCACTATAATGGCCAGTATAAGATTTAATAAAGCATTATAGCATCTTCTATGGTCAGTCATAAGGCATTGTCCTGGGGTCCCTTCAATCCGACAAGTTATCTGGCTAAGCAAGAAATCCAACTTCGTGATACAGGTTGCTGTTCTCCACTTAGTACCCCAGTTTAAATGGACTTTATCTTTGTTCATTTACATTTAGCCTAGACTACCTACAATCTGAGAAATTATTGCTCAATCACATCTTGTGTTTACACATAGTCGCCAACAGCGTGCCAGATTGCATATGCGTCCACAAAAGACACAAACAAATACTATAATTTTATGGTTTACAAACGTTTTTGACTTAAACTCTATTCACTTTACCTGCAAAAAAAATGTTAGCAGGTGTACAGTTAGTGGTTCGCAAACAGTTTTCAAAGTTAGCACAAATGCTAATCTGGTATCGAAAAAAAATTAGCTTTGCTAATTAGTAGAATTAGTGGAACTCTGCTCACTACTGTGTAAATGGATCCGAGTGACACTAATGGACCCTGAGGTTCTGTTTGGTTGTTCTCACACTACTTTGTCTATAACTGCAAAACGAAAACACTGGACTAGCTGTTGAAATTCAGTGTAGCTAAAGTGGTGCAGCATGGGAGATAATCCTCAGCTTCATGGGTATCGCCTATTTGGGTCCTCCCCACTCATGCTTGCCTCCCCAGTGGCTCTGCACCTGACACCCCCTGTACACCGCTGTGTATGGTGCACCCACATGACAGGACAGAGCTCAGCTGTGTTATGTGAGCTACATGGCCTCCAGGGTCTCGACAGCAAACACCATCTCCAGGTCTTGTTCCAAGAAAAAAGGTACATATTTTCCCCTGTATACAAAAGTCAGTTAACTAAACCATGCTGCAGCACTGAAGAACTACTGGCATGATTTCTACTGGCTGCACTGGGCAAACTTTCATCGGTAATTCCCTAAAATGAATATACAGTAGGGGTTTAGTTAAAAATAAAACACAGCTCCTTTCTTAGCTTTGCAAAAAAACTTGTTTACTTATTCAGCCATCAAAGAAAAAGGTAAAAGTTTACTGGCATGTGAGATTGTGCTACCTTCTGTAAATTATAGTTGAACTACTCAAGGCAGAATTTGATGCAAGGGAGACCAGAAAAAATGGTTGGACAGGGTCCATTGCTCAAAGGGACACAGTAATCTTCCTGCATAACTTAGATTCCCCCAAACACCACTGATGTTTAGCAAGTTAGTACAACTTTACTTCTTTTCTGTTGTGTAATTTTTCTGCATTTTATAAAAATGACCTGAAGTTTGGTGCTTATTGTGTGTGGGACTTGAACCCTGGTTCTTGGGCTGTTAAGGGTTAAGGGTTAGTGCATCATTGCATAAAGCAAAGGTCAGCTACAAAAATGATCTCCACATCGTAAATTAGTACTGATAAGATGATGTAGGCGTCCTGTAATATATGTTTGCATGCCTCCCCATGGCAACAGCAAAGTATTACAAGGAAACCAAACATGACCATGCCCATTGTTATCATAGGCAAGCATCGTCTATTGTATTTACAAGGATTGCGATCTCTTTCACAAGCTAGTTCTTTTTAAGGGGACATCAAAACACTGTAATACAGATCCTTTATTCACTTCCACGGAGAGCTCTCTGTACCCCGGCAGGAGACAACACCAGGTACCCGTTCACCTGATCCATTCATCTAGCTGGGGTGAGTGGCAGTGGTTGCCATGGAGATGTGTGCATAGCTCCTCCACTTGCTGCACTTTGAGGGTCCTACACCAGATTTCTGAATCAATGCTGTCTCCTAACAGCGCCCCCAAATGGCACTTTTGGGGATCACCTTTACAGGAAAGCTTGTGGAGATGTACAGCACAAGGAAGAGAATCAGCAGTGGCGTGAGAAGAATCTAAGGATTTTATATGCAAAGTAAAAAATGGAAAAATTACCCAGACTAGGTCTTGGCAATAACCCATATTCAGTGCTAATAAAGCATTCAAAAAGTGAGGTGGGGAAGTGCTGTGGGGTCGTTTATGATCCCCTGTCTATAAGTACATATCCCTTCACTGAAAGCTGTACCTGCACTGTTTACAGAGACGGTCCCAAAGAGACAGAAACAGCCATGAAAATTCACAAGAACATAAAACTCAAATTATTCCTAATGCTGAAGTACTCGATCATACTCTTGTTAGAAGTTTTGCCCTCCCCTGATTTCCCAAAGATGCAGAACCAGGTTATAGTAAACTGCAGACAAATCTAGGCAGTATTTCTACTGAAGTTGTAAGATTTGAGCTTTTCTGGCACAACACCAAGAAACAGAGGAGGCACCATTTCCTGCATAGAATGTCTGGACAGTGATTTCTAAACTTTTGTTGGTACTTAGTTTACTTAATTAAGCTCATAAGTATGTCTCTCCAGACTATTTGGACTGTGAAATAGTCCATAATTATTGTATTATCACAAAATGTGCTATGACATTGAATGTCAAGAAGGATACAGTTTCTGATGGAACAGTGTATTGAGGCAGGTCATTGAAATTCTTCTGACACTGTTTTATAATGTATAAAAAGGAGCCTTAATTGTAAAACCACAAAATAAATGGATGGGTGTGGATGGGAGTTTATCGTGTCAGAGATGTAAGTTTAGGTGAGAAACACCTTACTTAGTTGAGCAGACTTTCACTAGAGACTGAAAAAGGACAGAAGGAGCCAAAAATGGTGCTACATGACAACAGGAGAAGAAGGAAATGTGGAAGTACAGAAAAAGAGGAGCAGAGTGTTCAGGAAAACAGGAGATGAGTGATATGCAGGGGTGGAGGAAGTACAGAAAAAGAGGAGCAGAGTGTTCAGGAAAACAGGAGATGAGTGATATGCATGGGTGGAGGAAGTACAGAAAAAGAGGAGCAGAGTGTTCAGGAAAACAGGAGATGAGTGATATGCATGGGTGGAGGAAGTACAGAAAAAGAGGAGCAGAGTGTTCAGGAAAACAGGAGATGAGTGATATGCAGGGGTGGAGGAAGTACAGAAAAAGAGGAGCAGAGTGTTCAGGAAAACAGGAGATGAGTGATATGCAGGGGTGGAGGAAGTACAGA
>JAODLC010000133.1:14118060-14170912 GCA_026781145.1 Hippopotamyrus pictus
GTCTAACTGGTGCTCTGCGGACGCTCCCTGATGAGATCCGGCCATATCCCCTGGTGTCTAACTGGTACTCTGCGGACTCTCCCTGATGAGATCCGGCCATATCCCCTGGTGTCTAACTGGTGCTCTGCGGACGCTCCCTGATGAGATCCGGCCATATCCCCTGGTGTCTAACTGGTACTCTGCGGACACTCCCTGATGAGATCCGGCCATATCCCCTGGTGTCTAACTGGTACTCTGCAGACACTCCCTGGTGACATCTGGCTATAACCCCTGTTCAACCACGGAGACCTCAATAGATAGTTGACAAGAGTGTTTATTTGTTGAACGAATTTAAATGAGTATGTGAACAGTGACAGAGTCCGTCTCTCGGTCGTCGGTTCCATCGACTCTGAAGCTGACAGATCTGGTTGGGCAACCAGGCAGGAGGTGAAGGAGCCAACCCCGGACCAGGACGGGGAGCCAAAGGTGGTGGAGGGGAGGAGGTGGGTGAACCGAATAGCTGTAACGGCAAAGAAGTGGGTTAGACGTACTCTTTATATAAAAGCTGATACTCTGCAGACACTCCCTGATGATATCCGGCCATAACCCCTGGTGTCCAATTAGTACCCTGCAGACACTCCCTGATGAGATCCGGCCATATCCCCTGGTATCTAACTGATACTCTGCAGACACTCCCTGATGAGATCCGGCCATATCCCCTGGTATCTAACTGATACTCTGCAGACACTCCCTGATAAGATCCGGCCATATCCCCTGGTGTCTAACTGATACTCTGCAGACACTCCCTGATGAGATCCGGCCATATCCCCTGGTGTCCACCTGGTGCTCTGCAGACACTCACTGATGAGATTCAGCCACACCTCAGCTCACAACAGGTGATCCACAGGAAGGAAATGTTTTTTCTTCCTTGGAGTCTTCCTCTACACCCCCCTCCCCTGCCCCGCCCCTTCCCCCAGAGGGACGCACTAACTGGGCCAATATTGGACACACAGGTTTGGCAGCCCTCATGGTCCTTGCATGCCCCATTTAAACAGGGAAAGAGCAAACAGTTTATGCAGCTTTGGCAGAGCATTTCCACACCCATGCACAAGTGATGCCTCCTCCTCACTGTGTCACCTTCATCTCTTCCTGTTCCACACACTATTTCACCCTTTCATTGCCCCCATCTTTCCATCCTTTCTCTCTCTATTCCCTGCACCACTGACCTATATAGACTGTCTTATTTTTTTGTAGATAAAAATATAGCTTGATGCTGCTGACTCAGAGCATAGTGTTAAATATCACTACTTGGAGGAGTATCATACAGGGTTAGTGATATATTTAACAATATTGATCTCATTTTGCTCTTTTTCTGAACTTGTGAAATACATTGTTTGGCATTTTCCCACTCACTGGATATGTGGTGTCTTGCGTTTTGGTAGAATTACACTGCAGCAGCATGAGGATGCAGAAAGCTGTTGTAATCCAAGCTCCATGGTGAAAATTTGACAGCTCAGAGTAGGTTTGAAATTAAGTCTCACCAGTGCTACAGTTGGAGTCCTGCCGTAATTCTGGAAATAGCCCTCGGAGGGCGCCGTGTGGAATGCTGGCAGTGTTGCCTCCAGTGTATAATGCATAATTTCTTGAGGCATGAGTAATTTGACAGTCTCCATTGTGTCCCCTTGGAGTGCTCCGCTTCACAGCTGAGCCCAGTGGTGCGGGGGGACCGTAGCAGCCACTGCAGGGAGTGATGAAGCCTGCTGGTGCTTGCAGTAAGATTTTTCAGCATAATATTACCTGGAAATGACTTTTCCAAGTTGTGAGGGCTCGAAATATCGTAAAGGACTGCAGGAGGAAACTAACGACATGGACACTTTTGTATAATATGTAATAAAGAGGGTACCACACAGTCAAAAAAAGGCATTTGATCAATCATTCATATGGTTTCTGTATATATTCTCAGTAAATTATAAATTGCTCAAGTACTTAATTAACTTTCCACTTTGCCTTCTCTACTTTCACATCAGTGGTGACATGATAGCGAGGCTGAATTATCTGACCAGCTAGACATCAGTCTTTCATAACTAATCAGTCTCATCATACTAAATGTGCAGTTCATGTTTCAACTTGGTAGTAATTTAAGACCCAGAAATGAACCTAGTAAATTCAATTACATAACATAAAGGGATTTTTATACCCAAGAGGTGTACATTTAAAAAAGATGGTATTCATATTTTTTCTGTAATTTCACGCAACAACTGGATGTTTATGTTGGCAACAACATCATTAGCAAAGTTTACATGAGTAAATGCAGGTCAAACACTCCTGGGTAATTAATTCCTGTAAAGGGCCAAACCCAAGCTTCATCATGTCAGCAGGGGCCGTTTATTAAATTATTTTCATCATTTATTTATTTGCTATTTCATGGGATTTGAACATAAAACCTCCTGTTGTTTTTGTAACGATCAAGCAGGCCTATAAAAATAGCTCTGCAGGTCGGGTTTTGCCCAGTTGTGTTCTAATCTATATTGGCTTTAATCAGTAAACCTTCAGTGTAGCAAGTGATTAGTGCCAGTGGTTATCAGAAACAGTGGATGCATTGCTTAGATGATTATTTTGTACTACAAAGGTAAAAATATATGAGAGCTTACTCATACTTTAGTCATATACCATACAATATGTGAGAGCTTACTCATACTTTAGTCAGATACCATAAAATATGAGCTTACTCATATGTTACTCATATACCACAAAATATGTAAGAGTCCTTACATATACCATACTTTAGTCATATACCATAAAATATGTAACAGTCCTTACTCATACTTTAGTCATATACCATAAAATATGTAAGAGAGCTTACTCATATGTTAGTCATATACCATAAAAAATGTAAGAGAGCTTACTCATATGTAAGTTATATACCATAAAATATGTAAGAGAGCTTACTCACATGTTAGTAATATACCATGAGTAAGGGGATATATGCTTTGTCAGCGCACATTTCTTTAACATTTAAGTAAAGTTACTTAATTGTGGTTGTTAAACGTGATTATTTTTTGTGAATGCCTTTATCCAAAGAATCTTTATCAAGAAAAGAAGCTGTGCATGTATCCTGAGCCTCTGCTGAAACAGTTTTTGCCCCTTCCTTTGTCCCCTATGAGACACCGTCCAAGGAACTGGCTTCTACAGTTTGAGTGCCACTGTGTGAGATTTAGCAACATGACATGCCTCCCCACAGGTCCAAAGGGCAGAGGGGTCCACAAGTCAGGGGACACACCTCACGGAGCCGGTTACACCGATCGCTCATCGATCCGTCCCGGAATTTCCACCTTGCCGCCGGCCATGTACGTGCAGCTGTTTGTATGATGTTTGGGGTGTCTTGCAGGGGAGCACCTAGAGTTGCTTTGGGGCTCTCCATGTAAGGACGGAGATGGCTCTGAGCAGGATTCCTAAATGAAAACCTGTTTACAGAGCGTGTGATGGATGTGGGCAGTGTGCAGAGTGTCATGCACCCTCTGTCGTCTGTTTATGTTTTTAAGTGAGGGGATTCCACTTCACAACCAGATAATAGACGAGTGGCAGCAAGGTGTGGGTTAACTTCCCCCACAAATCCTCTCTCCAACTTTCCCACTCTGCTTTTCTCTGTTTCACCCGGGTGGCCTCAACCCCTCTAAATTATTAATAATTAAACAAAAATATATTTTTTTTCCACTCTGCTTTTTCCACTTTGCTCTCGCCATTTCTACAGAGTCATTTTCATGACATTTGCAAGACATACATCCTGTTGCATTTTGTCATGCTTGCAAATGATACCATCTGTCACTCGCTTTGTGCAACAGTGACACACGACAAGTGACAGGCAGGTCACAGACAGGCAATGGGTGGAAAATGGCCAGGAGAAGGGCGGGCCACGGGCAGGCGACGGGCGGGAGATAGCCGGGTAGGCAAGAGGTGGACGGGAAACAGACAGGAGACAGGAAGGTCACAGGCAGGAGACAGGAAGGTGACAGGCAGGAGACAGGAAGGTGACAGGCAGGAGATGGGCGGGTGACCGGTGGGCCACAGGCAGGAGACAGGTGAGAGACAGCTGGGCAGGCGAGGAGCAGAAGATGGCTGGGGGACAGGTGGGCCATGGGCAGGCGATGGGTGGGAGACGGGGGGAACTGCCAGCTGCCAAGTAGGTGACAGGCGGGCGATGGGTGGGAGATGGGTAGGTGACAGGCGGGTGAAGGCCAGGAGATGGCCAGGCAACAGGTGGGAGTAGGAGATGGGAGGATGACAGGTGGGAGATGGGCAGGAGATGGGAGGGTGACAGGTGGGAGATGGGCAGGAGATGGGAGGGTGACAGGTGGGAGATGGGTGGGAGATGGGTAGGTGACAGGCGGGTGAAGGCCAGGAGATGGCCAGGCAATAGGCGGGAGATGGACAGGAGATGGCCAGGCAAAAGGCAGGCAACAGACAGGAGATGAGAGGGCAATGGGCAGGAGATGGGCGGCCGCCCTGGTAATACCTCTTCCACCCAACCCCCTCAGTTAATATTATTTTGTATTATATCAAACACATGGTTCCCCCAATTATTTTCTTTGTAGAATTAGCTCTCACTGTAAATAAGGTAAGAGAACCCCTCATTTAAACCAAGGGCTGGTTTTGGAGGGAAGGAAATGCCATGCCATGGCTCCAGTGGAAATCTCAGAGTGCCGTGGCTCTGGTGGAAACCCCAGTGTGCAGTGGCTCTGGTGGAAAGCCCAGTGTGCAGTGGCTCTGGTGGAAACCCCAGTGTGCAGTGGCTCTGGTGGAAAGCCCAGAGTGCCGTGGCTCTGGTGGAAAGCCCAGTGTGCAGTGGCTCTGGTGGAAACCCCAGTGTGCAGTGGCTCTGGTGGAAACCCCAGTGTGCAGTGGCTGCTACAGTGTAAAGCCCACAGTGCTGGTCACTCTCACTGTCATCCCTTAGCCTTGCTCCATGAACTCGCTTTCACTCCAGTAAAAATACTCACTCAGGCTTTTTACACGTCGAGTCAAAAACAGTTCCTTTATTACTCATCGATGACTCCATCTTGGAGCTGAGAATGAAACAGGTAGGGGTAGAAAGCAGTAAAGGGAAGAAGCATGAGAGCTTTCCCTCCTGCCAAACTGAAGGATCTCAAAGGCGGGAAGCTGGTCCTCCTTAAGCAGGCTCTCTGCAGTGTGCCTGCCTCCCACCGGCGCCGTTGATGTCATCCCTCCATCCTTCCTATCTTCCCGCTGCTTTTCTGCAGTTTTTTCTTCATGAATGCCTTCATCTTGGCAATCAAAAAGTCTCACATCACCATAGCAACCTCCAGCTCTATGATACAGAAATACAGCTATGTTCTTCCTAAAGAGCCACGTGTGAGCTCACGTGCATGCTGAAATTAAATTGCAAAATTGCAATGATTTCATCACTTTTTCTCTATTATTATTAATATTTATCCGATGATACCAAATCGAGATAAAGCTCTTTATTTACACAGTGTCTGGAATTATGAGCCACTACCTGAGACTGCCTCTCCCTTTGATGACATTCTTGGTCAGTACACAGATTTCAACAGATTGCTCAGCTCCTGTCTCAAGATGTTCCTTCAAGATTAAAGCCAGCAGCTTTCCACAGATTCATACTTCGACTTTACTCTTACATTATAGTTATACAGTGAGGGAAATAATTATTTGACCCCCTGCTGAATTCTTCAGTTGACACATTAATAAATAAATGAGAAGTCTATAATTTCACTGGTAGGTTTGTTTTAACAGAAAAAGATAGATTATCAACAAAACAAGCAACAAAATATCATCATGTAACAGTTACAAACCAGTTTGTCATTCATCTCAAAAAATAGGCATTTAATCCCTTGGAACACATGCTTTAGTATTTGGTGGAATAACCATTGTTTGGAAGCACAGCTGTCTGATGTTTCTTGTAGTTGATCGCCAGGTTTGCATGCAGATCAGCAGGAATTTTCATCCACTCCTCTTTGCAGACCTCCTTCAAATCTTTAAGGTTTTTAGGCTGTCACTTGGATAGAAGAAGCTTGAGTTCCCTCCATAAATTTTCTATGGGATTATAGTCTGGAGATTGGCTAGGGGACCCCATGACCTTAATGTGAATCACTCCTTTGTTTCCTTAGCTGTATGCCTAGAGTTGTTGTCTTACTGGAAGATGCCCCCCCCCGCTGAAGGGGTGGCTGAAGGAAGGAGGTTCTCATCCAAGATTTTATGGTACATTGCTCCGTCCATCTTTCCTTCGATGTGGTGCAGCTGTCTTGTACCCTTTGCAGAAAAACACCCCCAAAGCATAATGCTTCCACCTCCATGTTTGACAGTAGGGTTGGTGTTCTTGGGGTTATAGTCAGCATTCTTTTTCCTCCAGACACGGCGAGTAGAGTTGATGCCAAATTTTGGTCTCATCTGACCACATCACATTCTTTCAAACCTCATTGGAATTATTCAGGTGTTCACTGGCATACTTCAGACAGGCCTGAACATGGGCCCTCTTGAACGGGAGTACTTTGCAAGCAATGCAGGATTTAAAATCGTAACAGCATGATGTGTTACTGATGGTTTTCTTGTTGACTGCGGTCCCTGCTGCTTTGAGATCATTAACAAGTTCCTCCCGTGTAGTTCTGGGGTTAGCCATCACCATTCTTAAGATCATTGATGCCACATGAGATGAGATCTTCCTTGGGGCCCCAGACCAAGGGTAATTGACAGTAATTTTGTCTTTCTTCCATTTGTGAATAATTGCAACAACAGTTGTCACTTTCTGGCCAAGCGGCTTGCTGACGGTCACGTAGCCCATTCCATATTTGTGAAGCTCAACAATCTTGTCTCTGATGTCCTTTGACAGCTCTTTGTTATTTCCCATGATGATAAGGCTGAAGATGTAGACAGGTTACTGACCCAAGAATACTATTTAACAAAGTAATGCCATTAAATGACAATCCTGGCTTGGTATCTGTTAATACTTAATTAAGTATTACTTGTGTTGTGTTAGTGCACATGTACTTGACCTAATTTCTTGCTGGCTTGGATCAAATAATTATTTCCCTAGATAAATGACAAATTGATTTTTACCTGTTACATAATGTTTTTTTCTTGTTTATTTTGTTGAAAATCTATTTTCTGTTGTTAAAATAAACCTACCAGTGAAATTACAGACTTCTCATTTTTTAATAAATGGGTCTAGTTAGTAATTCAACAGGTAGTCAAATAATTATTTCCCTCACTGTATATGTGGGGTCCTTTAACACACATGAACAGTATGGCCAAATAACAGCTGGTTTTTGAACGTTCCTCTGTTTTCTGTATATAGATCCAGTGGTGACAGATGCGAAAAGTGACCATGCCAATCTGTCCAGAGCTTAAATCCTGTTCATGGACCAATTCCAAAGTCCAGCCGTTGGCCATTGTTCTTGTCTGGCACTACAATGTATTGTTTTCAACTGCTGAACTACCTTAAGGCACAAAGAAGCATTGCAGGATTAGAGAAGAGCGGTAAGAGAAAGTACAGCCCTTGCCAGACTGGACGTGATTTCCAATCACGGAGAACAAGCAGAGTGCCTTTCAAGCCTACTTAGCCCTGAAAGTATAGTGTTGCTTCTAAAATATATGTTGCCAACTGTGAGCCATCTGCCAACATCTAGCCGTTTTACTGCCCAGTGACCATCCAGCTGTTTACCTCAGTACCACCTAGAATAATGCATTACTGAAAGTAACCACTGCCAGGATTTCCTCTGAAACACAAAATAGGCTGTTTCTTCAACACTGCCATCATGTGATAAGACAACCCTAGCCTTACTGGAAAAGCCTTGCAAAAACATTCGGAGTAAGCTGCTACATTTTTTTGCTGTTTTGGCAACAACAGTCAGGGAAGGACCAGACCTCTCACAGTATTATCTGCAAACCCAGTATTTCTTCTCACATTTCTATTGGCAAGAATGAGCTGTTCATCTTTAAAGGTTAGATCCATCTAAATTGTTCTTGTAAATGCCAAATCATAACATTTTCCAAGTTATTCTTTTTTAAATTGTGGTTCTCTCATTCTTGTTTTTGTTTTCTTTTCAGTCCAACACTGTCCTCTGAAACATGAGCTTTTAGTCAAAATAAGCATTGAAGGGGATTTTTAAAATAATACATCTCACAGGGCTTTCAACCGTTCACTTGGGGTTTAAGAAAACTGAAATGGATCGTATCTCCTGGTGTTCGCTGCTTGAGTCATATCCGGATTGAGACCAGGGCTGTCAACATACACATGCAGACACCATGAACACATCACACTGAGCACACACTTACTTGCCATGACATGGGACCAGATATGGGTCTCACAAGCAAGCATGCACTCACAAAACGTTCTGTGCAAAAAAGTCAGGACACATGCTAAAACGCACTAATGCACACAAGGAGAGTGACACACAGCTGAGAATATGAAGTCCTTCACAACCCACAGGCAAAGATGCTCACTTTGATCTATTTACACTTAAGACACAGGATAAATGTATGTGCTTTTATTGTTCTCAGCGTGACGTATGTCAAGGAGGGACATGTCTTTAGGGCAGTGGTCCCCAACTCCGGTCCTGGAGAACTACTATCCAGTAGGTTTTCTGTCCCACCTGGCCTTTGATGAGCCGCACCTGTTCCTGGTATTTACCTGAGAACTAGTGTGGCTCATCAGAAGCCGGGTATGATAGAAAACCTGCTGGACGGTAGCTCTCCAGGACCGGAGTTGGAGACCCCTGCTTTATCCATTCCAGAAATGGATAATTTATTGCTGACATCTGATGTCAACTTACTGGAACAAATGATCACCTTGCTCAATGGCTTTAAAAGAATAAAATAAAACAATAAAATAAACATAGAAACACAGCAAGACCCAGAACTGGATCTTTGTTGTATGGGCAACTGAGTTCTGTACAGCTTTTTGTTATCTCTTCTACATCAGATCACTTAGATAAACATGCACACTGTCACTTGGTATGCTTAGCAGCGATGCAGGGAATCTGGATATGTTTCTTTTTTCCTTCATAGCTCATGAGAGACCTTCTCAGACTGTAGAGCCTTCCCATTCTATTTATACCCATATGGAGGATGGACGGATTTTAAATATAGACACTGAGCTATGGATCAGCCTGGCTTTTTTCAAAAACATGAATTATTAATATGAAAAGTATAGCAGCCATGAGGTGCACTTTATTCAGATGATGAAATATCCAATGGATATGTATGATGCGGGAGCCTTATGTTATACACTATGTCAGGCAGCTGGGCTGGGAGTAAGCGAAGATCAGGAAGCCTCAACCACGGGCCACCAAACCCTTCCCCATGAAAAAAATACCTTAAGTATGTGGATTCGAGTTTCAGACTGATTTTGGATCCAGGGCCGCCTAGCCAGCATGCATTGCATCAGGCAGTATGTTAAACTTTAACAAATTGCAGGGGTCTGAGTTAGTCCTACTGTCTGAGTCATTCAGGTGTCAGTCTTGGTGTTTTTTTAGTGAGCAAGAGGATAAAATATCTACACATAAGAATATGATTTACAAAAGAGTTTTGTGAACTGTGCATACTGCCGTGGTCTGTGATTCTGCTGTGGTCTGTGATATTGCTGTGGTCTGTGATCCTGCTGTGATCTGTGATTCTGCTGTGGTCTGTGATACTGCCATGGACTGTGATATTTCTGTGATTTGTGATTCTGCCATGGTCTGATACTGCCATGTTGTCATCAAGAACCTACATGATCCCTGCTCACAGTCAGCTACATTTACGACATCACACTTCACCCATAACTGTCCATGTTTCTCCTTTGATCCAGGCATGTAGTAAAATTACAGGTTCGAATTAGTTGGTAGATGGGGTGCTGGACACACCATGAGATGTATTTCTGGCTTTAGGCCTGCCTTAATGCCTTTCAATCCCGCCTTTATAAAAAAACACACTTTCTCCCAACCTTTGCTTTATCAGTGCTGCCTGATCACAGGTGATGTGCTCTCTGAATGCAGATTACCATCAAGAAACATCAAAGGATTTTTATCTCTCTGAAAAGAGGCATCCAAATGTGATAATAGGCTATTTTTCTAATGTGTCAGTGTTTTGTTGCCATGACAGCCCACACTCACGCAAGCATGTTGCCTGTGTTGTCTACAAGATTACATCTTTGTCTGGTCATTTCATTCCTACGGTTATTTCATATCTGAGATGCCTGTTTGATTTCTCTTTTCTTCTAGGCTGCGATTTGATGTATTGGCTTACGAGTTCAAACATGTACTCACAAACTGGAATCTGAATAAATAGGAACAAAAATTTGAACAAAGAAAGTTGAACAAAGAAAACAGGAAAATCTTGAATGTAACCTGAAATCAAATCCTAATCCAGTAAAAGACAGTTCATTCTTTATATGCACTACCTAGAGATTAGAGTTTCCATGACGACAGCATGTGGCAGATAGACTCAGATAGCTCAGTTTGGTCCTGAAAATATGTCCCTGCAGAACCCAGGATGTGGAACCGCTTGGGACAGAGGTCTCCTGCTGCATTTTCTTCTCATTTTCGGCATTTAAAGGGCAGGCTTTGCAGGCTCCCACACTCTGTAGGCATTACTCCTGCCTATTAAGCCCAAAATGCAGTCAGGGCCTCTGTACTGTGAATGATTCACTTGGATATTTGCTTTTCACACTTATTTGAAGGAAGCAGTGAATTATGATTACTGATTAAAGTCTGTTTGTGATTACTGATTGAAGTCTGTTTGTGAAAGTCAGATTATCCATGAGGCGACGTTTGGGGTGGAATGGCAAATGTGGCTGGTTTTTAAGCCACATCTTCACAGAATGTCGGTCCTCTACATCATGTGTGACATGTGTAACAATACCCACTGGCCCACTGGGAAATGTCCAGAATGTCAGATGTCCAGTCCAGCCCAGCTCATTTGACTTTGAGCTCTACATTTTACTCCTTGCATTGCTGGACACCAAGCCTATAACTGCCCTGGGATTGATTAATTCTATGTAATTCATCCATATTATGAAGTAAACTTGAAATAAATATGTTATGCTTGTAATTTTCTTTATTCAAAATATTGGGTCAAATTAAGGTTAAAAAAATCTCAATATTGGATAATTTTGTATATCAATTTGTTTGCAATGTTTTATCAGAGATGCCATTTTCCAGGATGTGAGCATTGTTTGTGCTCAGGGTATTCCCAAGATGTTCATCATGATACTTAGCTGTTCCTAGAATCCCACTGAAAGATCTGCATCATTGAACTAGCACCTAGATCCAAGAGCTCAGAGTCTCCGTATACAGGTAACATTGTGTAAAAATATCATGTAGCTTCTTTGTCCTCAGGCTCCTATGGTCAGTCCTTAGAACCAACATCTTCATTCTGAGGGGATGCTAAATTCCACAGGTTCCCCCTCAGGTTCTCTTGCAACTGGGTCCAGACATATGCACCCCCCCCCCCACCCTGCTAACTGTGCGCCACACTCAGTTGATGATCTTGAGTTTCCACATTTTCTTTCTGCTCAGTTGTTGGATTTTCCACAGCCCAAGGAAAGTCTCCCAGCCCACCAGGGGTGTTCAGCTGCACAGGATGCCGGCTGTGCTGACCGCAGACAGACGGAGTGCAGCTCCTGTGCAGCAGACCAAGGCAGCTCGTGGCAGGCCTCCTCCACCACAGATTCGACATTTCTCAGTCCCGGGTGCTCATGCGTGCTAAGAAGATAGACAGTTGCCACCAGCAACAAGCTAGCCACATAAATGGGCAATGTGCAGGATTGTATTGAAGATGAAACGGAACATGCTAAGAGAGTGAGAATCCAGACATCAGCAATGACAGGCGCAGACTCTGATATGTTTGACTTGGCTCTCGTTCATTGTTGATTTATTGTCTTAGAGCATAACTTCAGTTGATCACAAATGTACATAATAAAAAAGGATTCTATTCATTTTATACATTCTCAGAACACTCTATTACTTATAACAGGTTGGCCCACATCCATTAATACAATAGCATATCTACTAACGTCATTTGTGTGGGCTGGGATTTCTTTAGCATATGTAAGCAGACGCCTTTTCAGTATTTGGCTGATATTTTATTCTCCAGTGCAGCTTTAAAAGCTCTCCACCATACCCTGTCTAATCCTACTGAACCTCTTGGGTCATTGCCTTGGTGCTGCACAAGCGGTGTGGTCCTAAACACCGCAGTACCGTGGGAAGGTGAAACAGGGCACCAGGTCTATTTCTGTGAAGGGGCTTCTTCAGAGGGCTAATCGATTGCACTGCCGTCCACAATATCACAATGACCTTGGCGCTTTCCTTCATGGAGAAACCCAGTCTGGGGAGCACCGTCTCACCTCAAAAACCCCACCATTCATACATTCGTCTTTTCAAGAAGATGGAAAAAACATATAGAAATTTGCTGAAAGAGGCGCTCTTTGGCTTAGCCTCATGGTTAGTGTGATACAAGGTGCTGTCTGAACCTGCTCAAAACACAGCGAGACATTTAGGGAAACCTGATACTTCACCCCCACGACGGAGAAGCAGTCGCTACTTAACAACTGAAGAAAACACCAATATCTGTCTGCTATATACGCTGTCCTCATGCCACAGGTTCCTCCCACTGTGTCATTTCTGAGAAACCCTTCCTTTGAACAGACATCATTGTGCACTGCATTTAAGGAAAGTGTGTAGGCGTAGCCCTCATTTAGTGTCCAAGGAGCAACATAAGCAAAACGATTCTTGCTTTGCAGGCCTTCCTTGCCGCCACCCTCCATGTGCCCACCAGTGAGCCCGTTCCCTCAGGAATCATGTTCATCACCTCTGCAGGATGTCACCATATCTTGCATGCAGCCATTTATCTCCCTCTGCTAGGGCTGTTACTGCAGCTGTGACTTCAGCACCTGGATTTCGACAGCTTCTCCAGAGCTCATGAAATCATTACGAGATTGTAAATGGGTGCTTTAAGGAGGCTTCGTTAGCAGGACCTTCATTTTGAAGAAGATAAAGGCAGAAGGAGGCAGTGATATGAGGAAACAGGGACTATAAATGATAATACTCAATAGCGCAGTTTGAATTAATTACTCTCTATTGAAACATCATCAACATCCTTTAATTCAAATGCATTGTGGGATAATTTCATAAAGGAAGGCAACTTGTAATGAATGAATGTTTTGACATCTCAATGGTGACCTCAGTGCCCTTGGAAAACAATTATTGGCATTGTGTTACATCGCATTATTCACATTTGTTACATTGCGTTAAACACATGTTACATTGCATTACACGGACATAGCTATCAGCTATTGCTGAGTTTCTACTTTGTAGAGGCCTGATGTTTTGGTTCCTGTCTCTCTTTTTTCCATCATCAATTCACTCTCAGACCCCCAGAGGCTTTGAGCTTCAGCTGAGTGATGTGAGCATGCTCTCTCATTCAATCTTGCTGCTCTGATCATAATTCGTTTTCCATGAGGGGTTTCTGACTTGTGAGAAAGCTTTGCAGTGTTTTGGAAGATGGGGTCAGGCTGGGTAGCTCCATAAATCAGGCAGTACTTCAATACAGAGGTGTAAGCAGTGCAGCAGGACCTGCAGGGTTCGGGTTTGTACTCTACAAGCTGCTGCATGTACAAAAGGAACCAGGAAGCTCCATCATCAGATATGAGCAAGATGGTGACATGATAACATGGGTGTCAAGACAGGTGCAGTTTATCAGGTAATTCTGGTGTTACGGCATAACCCGAGGGCCCATCCATGGGCAGCCCTCAGATACAGAACTGGGTCTGTTTAGCTGAGAAAGCAGAGCATTCCCTGCCACCCAAGCTACACTCAGGAGCAGTGGATGTGACAAGTGTGAGGGCATCCAAGAAATTCACAATTTCATTATATAACAGCTGTGTGGAAGGCTCCTACCTTAAGCATGCTTTATATAGACTTACAATCCTATTACATCCATCCTTTGCTCTACCCAGCCGCAGGTGACAGACACACTCACGGGTATCATTTTCCACCTCTTCACTAGGTTCCATGCCACTCTGCCGTCACTCTCGTGATCTCCTTTCAAGTTCTTACTTCAGATTCATTAATTCTCCAATTTCCCCTGTCTATCTCCTGAGGCACCCATGAAGACAAAGCTTGGAAGATGGACATTTCTTCTGATTGACCCTTGCACTATGTCTGATTCCAGCACGACTCTCTCTGGGATCATTTTAAAGAGACAGTTTGAGGCTAGTGTGAAAAGGAGCTCATGACTGATGGCTGCCAAAACTTTGCGGGAAGCTTCTGCTCTGGTGGGAGCTGAGAGGAACCAACTGTCAGACTTGCTGCCCTTCAGTTTCTGGCAGAAGAACATTTACTAATTTGAGGCTGACCTTGGAAGTGGAATGAAGCTGGGTCACCTGTCCCACTCTTCTGTGCGTGCCCCCTAAATACTTAAAAAAGGCACCAGCCTGGCCTGTATAACAGGTAAGGGAGACCCAAGAGGAGGGGAACTGGAGGGGAACCATGTTACGGGGGCTGTGTTCAAGGGGGCAGCATGCTCCATTACCTCATTTCGGCTCCACTGCTG
This sequence comes from Hippopotamyrus pictus, assembly GCA_026781145.1. Lineage (NCBI taxonomy): Eukaryota > Metazoa > Chordata > Actinopteri > Osteoglossiformes > Mormyridae > Hippopotamyrus > Hippopotamyrus pictus. The sequence continues at coordinate 14,132,602 of JAODLC010000133.1, forward strand.
TTTGTTATTCTTCCCCATGTCAGAGGGTGAGTGGCCGGGTTTGTTTGACTAGAAATGTCAGACGAGAAGCTGAAATCCCTGGAAATTCCCTCCACTCATAGGTGAAGGTGCTTGTGGTTTTTCTTTTTTACGCGGCAGTGGGAGGCTATAAAAAGTAGCACTTACAGTATTAAAAGAAGCAGCTGTGCAGCTTCTCCTAGTTTTAATAGTAGCTCACTTCAGAGTAGTATGAAGTCACATTAGGCTCCTTCACTGCCTCTGTTAGGCTTTTGTCCCTTTGGGCTTCTGTCCGACTTATCTGAGCTACTTCTGTGGCCAAATAAGTCAGCTCTGCTGACCCTGTCCATGACTCAGTTTGGGAAAGTATTTCACAGGGCGGGAATTCTAGTGCGGCAGCACAGACGTTTCTCGGCTGGGGTCGCCTGTGTACCAAGGAAGCAGTCATGAGACACAGAGGGTTCCCAGAAGGAGATTCTCCTTTTGATTCTTATCTGCTCAGTCTCATCCACTGGATCCAGCCTGTTGTAGCTGGCAGGACACCCAGAGGTGGACAATTGAGGGTGCAACATGGTGACCGTCACGTCTCAGCGGCCGTTTTCTAACCATAGACATACCTGGAATAAATTCAGCGTTGCCTTTGTGGAACTGTGAATCTGACACAGTTGACCCATGGTCCTCTGTCAGTTATGGCTTTTGCAGTGTTGTATGTCTGACATAAATTCAAAGGTATTGGGATACAATCTGCAGTTGTGTCCATTATGAAGTCTTTGCTATATTTTACACCTCTGAATTGTAATTACTACTACATATTAATAACTTTCTTGATCACGTTTTATGTATCACATTTTTGATGGTAAGAATCTTCATTAAAAATAACATTTTGGTGACCTGTATAAAATACATTTTTTATGTCATGGTTAAGTTTTTAGTTGGCTGTGTTCTGAGTTTTAGTGAGCATTTTGCTGTTCTGCTACCGAAGATCATAAACCAGCAAACTCTTTCACACACAGCGCAGAAAGAGTAATGTTGTTTTAACAAGAGGAACAAATCAGTTGACAGAGTAATAAAATTCTGCTCCTCACAGACTCCCAGTAAAAATGAGAAAATCAATGTGTCTTTATGTAAACAAGACAATTTTTTTGGATTACAAGAACCCAGTTCTTAGGCAACTGTGTATAATTTTCTTTTAAAATATAGAATTATTTAATGATGAACAAAAACAAACTTAAAGGTACTATAGAATGCTTTTTCTTTTTCTTCAAAATGTTTTCTGGTGTCTACATAGAAGGTATGTGAACTCGGTTTAGGCAAAGAAATGTTCAGAAGTGGTTTTACAGGCCCATTTACATCCCTCTAATTTAGCCTTAGAATAAAACAGCCTGTTTTCCCTTATTTGGTGTGATTATTAATATGTTCATGAGCTCTACTCTGATTGACTGGTTTAGAGTAAGGTGCTGTGATTGCTCACACTGAATCAACATAGATCACTACAGGTGAGGTGAAACATGGAGTGTTTAGGCATCCAACCATATATGTTTGATCCTGTATCAGAGCAGGAAATGGGTGTTGAGGAACAGGCAGTTGCTCGGAGATTGCAAATGAACACTTCTGAGTGGTAAGTTGTGTCATTTAATGTTTCCTGGAACAATTTAACACATATAACTGTAATAGTCTCACTTCAGCAGAACATGTTTTGGTGGGAATGCAACAAAATAAAACATTTGATAGCATTAGCTTTAGCATTGTTAGTGGACTCCGCTATCCTCTTTCTTATGTTAAAAGCCTCCCCCCCCCCTTTTTATTGGTTCTAAAAAAGATCCGAACTGCGGCCCAAAAACCATGACGTGATTCAAGCTGTGAGTTTTATGATCTGTTGCACCTCTAATGTGGGTCATGTCAGACCTATGTGAATACCTAAATATATCACCTCATACATCTGGATAAAAAGTTCTTTCAATTTCATGGAACTTTTGTGCAATATTCTGTATAATGCTAACTGCCATTTTTAAATTAGATCTGCATGGTTTTTGGGCAGTCATGTCATGCACAACAAATGTGACTAGTCAGAATTCTAATTCAGAAATCTTAACCATTTTGACTGGTCAAAATATGATTAAAGATATCTCAAATTATCATTCTGTATGCAGCATGAGTTGAATTACAATACCTGTAATTTTGAGATATATTAAATGGAATTTTTACTAGTCAAAATGTATTTCAGGGAATCTTGAACTTTTCCAAGTCACACTATAATTACAGATATCTTGAGTTATCATTCTTGCTATTAAAACTGGAATTATGACTATCCAGAATGCATTTACAGATATCAAAAATTAAATTGTGGATAACCGATGTGAAATTGGCTTGCCATAGTGCAGCCGACTTCTCGTGGGTGCCAAACCTATAGCTAGGGTATGAGATGGTGCAGCTCTCTAACAACAGGGAGCTAGTTGCATTTCACAGCTAATTTGCATTATTTGGCCTTGTTTTACCAACACATGGCCTAAAATGTCACAAAAAGGCTAAATAGAGAGGCTAAAAGGAGAAGCTAAATGGTAAATGGGATGAAGAGCAAGAGGAAAATCAGCTGGAAAACGAAAAGGCAAATGGGAAGCCAATTGCCCTTTCAACTGCCAGATTAAAATCGCTATATGCTTAATTCAGTTTGTGAATTCAGTTATTTCCCTTTCTAAAATGCATTCTCAAATAGAATGAAATTCCATTTCATTCATGAAATTCCATTAATTTATGAATTCTTTAATGTTTTTTAAAACCATGTACTTTTTGAGGGTTTATGTTATTTGTGTAAATCCCTTTTTATTTTGAACTATTTATTGATGGATAAATATTTAATTTACAAATTCTATTTTATAATTCCTCTCTTTATTGCACATTTAGTTATTGATTAATGACATGTTTTATTACTATTTCCATGACATCTGTGGCCCTATATATAAGCCATGGTTTAATTTGGGATTTGTTATGGAGCAGGGACTGATTTATTTAATTTACCACCAGATCCAGTGATCTAGATCCAGTGATCCAGATCCAGTGCAATAAATTTTAACAATGACAAAATATTCATGTAAACAAACAATGCAAATAACATGGAGTATTCCTAACTTTAGGTAATATTAAAATTTATTTTGTTCGTCCAAAGATCTGAGATCATCAAGAGAAACATTACTCATGATATCTGTATTTAATTATTCAAAGAACCACTTAAAATTCTGACAATGTAATCTTATCGTTGCTTATCGTTTATTATTCTTCATGCTGCAACAAGTCACATCCATCTTCCTGCTGCTTAACACTATCTTCCACATTTGCGATACAGTTCACATCCTCACAGGCTGTTAGCCAATGAAACCTCCCCAGTGAGTGTTTGTCCTGTTGTTTTCCTGTGTCCTAGGCCGCTTCCTAGCACACATTGTTTTTTATTGCACATCTTGTTTCTCATTGTTTTATTGGGAGAGCATATTTTAATTTTAGATGTTGTTCTTTGATTGGCTGTGCTGTTGATTGGGCAATCCCATAACTGTACAGTTTGTTATTAAATTCAGATTATTTTGTGGTAGATATTTCGAAGAAGTCGATTGATTTAGTTTGACAAAACTTTATTTCTTCTGCAAAGCTTTGCGGAACAGGCACTCAGCAATCTTTCATGTGTCTTGTGTTCTGTTCCCCGAACAACAGGTGCATACTGTACATCTTTTATAGCCAAAAAAATGCGGCAGCTTACAGACAGTTTAGGGAGGGGTCAGATATCTTCAGACACAGTTACTTCTGTTAAGCTCAATACATTATCAGATAAAAACAATTTGACCTTTTCATGATCACAACATGTGATTACATCATCTCCTTCAAAACACATTTGTCTCACTTCTCCATACGTTCCTTTAGTTCTCTTTCCCTGACTTTTGACTCCCAATTGAGACATTTTTCTTATAACTCTTTACTGCAGCAGCCTTACTTCTTGAATCAGATCAGTACCTTGACCTTTTGCAAAAACAAGCTCTTTATGCCAAAACATGTTAGTTCCCTTTACCTAAATTAAAGCCTATTATCTAAACGCAAGTTTGTATTATGTTTAGCGCATGTATCAAATGTATGTAATCAAATGTATGTAATGTATCAAATCATAATTCAATCATTACATCATCATATTTGAATTAACAGTGTTGCCATAAATTTCATTATTAATTACTGATTGGCTTAATATATGATTTGCATAATGTTTGATTTTTCTTCCACATTGTAAAGTAATTCACTCCTCCTTTTTCCTGTGAACATACAGTTGCTGTGATTTACCAAAATGCTCCAGTTTAGCTTCTTTAGTCCAAAGGACATTCTTCCAGAACGACTGTGGCTTGTCCACATGCAATTTGGCAAACTCCAAGCAGGCTTTTATGTCTCAGTTTGAGAAGAGAGGTCTTCCTTGGTCTCCTGCCATGGAGCCCATTTTCATTCAGATATCTCCCGATGTGTGACTTGAAACTATTGTACTCTGATAACATCTGCACTCATACGTTATTTTTGCGGGAGATTCCAAAAGGAAAAATCTGCGTCTGTGCTACTGCGATAAAAACTTTTGCGTTCACACTGCTGCGTGTGAAAGGCAAGTGATGCAGCTATAAGAGTGGCTGTTCATATTTTGTTTGCTGTAGCTTGAGCACATTGTGTCATTTGCACGTTTTTTGTCCAACAAAAATATTTTAGAAATAAGTGGCAAAGTATATAGTTTGAATCATTTATTTTGACTTTGATTAGAAATAAAATTCAGTTTTTATAGATCATGTGTTTAAAGTAAATGCATGTATATTATTTAGCAAAAGTGAAATATCACAGGACTGTAGTGCTGCAAATACAAAGCTGTACATAATTGGAACCATCACAGCAACAACACAGGGATCCAGAAATTTAGTCACTACTCATCTCGATCTCTTCCCCTCAGTTTCAGTGCACTCTGATGTTCAATGTCTGTCATAAGCTAGAGTTGCACTTAACCTTGGCTCACATATAGTCTTGTTTTGAACGCCACAATAGTTTTAAACACCATACAATGTACACATAACATGATTTAGCTGCACACAAGTAAGCAAAACAACATATGCCAGGTAGTGAAAGCCCTGTACATTCTCCATGTTCACATGAGTTCAAAGGCAAAGCATTCTTCATTCCCTTGAAGAATAACCAATCAGGAAAAGAGACATCCAAACAAAGACAGTTAATCAGAAAAGGGTTGTGAGCTAAGTATGAACCAATCAGAGTTCACTGATGTAGGCACAACAAATTTTAATAATGCATTTACAGAAAGATTAGTTATGGGAGATCGGTGACATTTTTCTCCGTTTCTGAGGGAAAAAAAAGATCCGTGGTAGTGCAGACAGAAGGTTAAATCGGAAGAAATTTTTTGCGTTACTAAACGAAAACGTATTAGTGTAGACAGGCACTGAGCTTGAAGCTAACCTTGGATATGATTAGAGGTTTTTCTCAGTTATTTGTCCACCATTTGGAGTAACATCTTTGGGTCAAGTCTCCTCTTGTGATGCTACTATGACCATGGTGTCAAGAGCAGTCCCTGCCCTGTCCTGCCGGTCGCCTTGGCTTGGCCAGCAGGTGTCGCTAACCATCCCATTTCTAGCGTTTTGTCCTGAGTGTTTAGTCACAGGACCTTCACCTGTGTCTTGTTCCCAGCCCTAGTGTTTAGTTAATTGATATGACCAGCACCTGTCCCTTGTGTAGCCCTCGTTACAGGTGGGGATTAACTTCTGGTGGGGGGAAATTCACAATCTGGTGACCTGGTACAGGCAGAATAATCTGGAGCTGTAAAGACAGTGGACATGGTAGTAGACTCCAGTGCCCCCCCCCTCCTACCATTTTGTCTTCTCTCCATGTTTATTGTGACACACACGATGCCACCGAACAGGAGAGTGAGCCATTGCCTCCGTTTAAACAGGCTGAATGAGATTGAATGTCTAGATTATTGAAAACTTGTGTGGAACTATTTAAGGGAGAAAAATTGCTTGAGAATGTCTGCCATGCATTTCCCCCCCTTACTTCCCAATAAAACTGTCCCGGCCAATTTCAGGATGTCTCTGTAGTACAAGTACAAATTCACCTCTCTGCAGCTTTTTAAGTGAAATGAAGTGAAACGTTGTCATTGTTGACACACTGCAGCACACAACAACAAAATATGTCCTCTGCATTTAACCAATATGTAACATTGTGATGCAGCAGGGGGCAACTAACAGCGCCTGGGGAGCAGCGCTTGGGGGTGATACCTTGCTCAGGGTACTTCAGTGGTACTTTGCTGGTCAGGAATTCAAACCAGCAATCTCTCCATTACAGTATAAGTGCCCTCTCCTAATCATTAGGCTAACAGTACCTAACCACAACAGTGTTGTACCTCTGTATGGGTGACAACAGATCTTTCATTTTCCATATATAGGATATTCTCGTCCATGCCTGCCAGCCCTCTGCAACCATATAGAAAGAAAAGAAAGAAATTTAAACCAAGGAAGTGACTGAATAACTGGAGAAGTTGAACAGATACCTTTTTTCTTCCACAACGGCTTGCTGACTGATGCTGGGATTGCAAGATAGGTGAAAAATAATCAAGCGAACTCTGATGACAAAACCATATCTGTACCTTGCAAGTATAAGTCTAACTTCTGGCATATTTTCGTTGCAAGTCACGCAAAAAAAGAGCTGAGGTTTTTGGGTGTGAGAGATGACAGCCTGCTAGTCGGTATTATCAGGAGGGCGAGCTCTGTAAAAACTGCTGGAGCTTCAAAGTTTGTCAGTCGCTATGGTCTTTATGCCTTTTAGTGGCTTGTTTCACTTCACCGTTCATTTCATTGAACAGTTAGGACAAGGCTGCTGTTGAGTTCTGTGAGAGCAGGTATTACCTGTTAGGGATGCAGCTGTAGCCTCTTCTTACTCTAAAACGATTCTGCTTCTCAGCTTTACCTTTTCTGTGTGATGACTCAGGTTAGTCTTTCCTTGCCAGCGTTTGCAGTTAGCTGACCTCTGCCTTTCATGTTGCCATCGTGTTTTATTTGGACACCTGCCAGGGTTCATAAAAACCAAAGCAGCATAAGTTGTTTCAGGAAGTCATCCTGTGCTTGGCTTGTAACTTGTTTCAAACCCAGCTTCTGGGGAAGGCCATGGATCAGGACATACTAAATACATCACTACTGTCAAGATACAGGGTTGTAATGAGCCAAGGAACACAGGGAGGTTTGAAGTGATCGAAATTAAGAACATATCTCATTATGTGGCGCATTCTTATCACCTGTCACCTTATCATAACTATCTGACACTTCTAAATTGGGGTCTAGATATTAACATAATCTGGGACAGTTTATGAGCATATGTGTAATGGAAATGTCAAGGATTTCAAGTATAAACAACATTATACATATAACAAACACTGAACATTTACAGATACATCCAACCTGAGTAACTTAAATGCTCCTACATACTCCAGAAGCACCAGCAGCAAGTAAAGGGGCAACATGTGGTTAATGAAGAAATGTATAACCCAGAACAACAGAAGTGGTGCTCTGTGTCCTGTCTGCAATAGACTGGCATCCCACACAGGGTGGTGCTCCGTGTCCTGTCTGCAATAGACTGGCATCCCACACAGGGTGTCCCACTGCTCCTGTAGCCCTGTACAGCTGGGGAAATGGGCAGATGGATGAATGGATGAAGCATTTTAATCATTAGTTAATTTTTTTAAGCCACAGACACTATATTGATAAAAAAATAAATATATTAATTGGATAAACAAATATCTTAGAAGAAAATTAATAAGATAAAGAAGTAAAAATATGACAGGTGCTTTTCCATGGGGACTAAAATAATTGCTGCAGCCATTATTCATGATTAAAGGGCAGGATTAAAGGCCTTTCTGTTCAGGCAATCTGCAGTGGTAATGAGAGTGGAAAGATTCGATTCAAACTTTATCAGAATAGCAACGTAACTGGATTAAAACATCAGCATCTGAGAGCTACCGGAAGAAGGGTTGTCTTCCCTGTTTACTCCATGAGGCTCTCTAAATTTAAATGCCAGGCAAACACAATATAGTGCATACTGCTCAAATGATTTTAGTTTCTACATAAAAGCTTTTTATATGGAAGGGCATAAAGGCAAAATCAAACTTAAATAACATTTAATCTTTTTGCCTTTGTGAAAAAGAATAAAAGAGTGCACATTAAGCCGTTAAACTCTGGTGCAAATCTTTTGTTGCCCAGTCTTGTGTATAAATTCGTAAGCATTGCTAGATCGTACTGGCTGTTTGACCGTCCATGTGTTAAATGTCACTTTCTACTGTTCTGCTCCCTTAACAGCAGCCTTTCCATTAATACTGCTGGGAATGATAATATAATCCAACACAAAATGTGCAAAGGCTAAATTAACCCAAAAGCTCTGCATGCCACTTGTTATATATTTCATGAATATATTTCAGAGTAGATACTTTAAAATAGATATGCTATATACATATGCAGGAAATGTCATTCAAATTTGCCATGCTTCTTTACTTGTTGTATACCATTTTTAGGAAGGATCACTTCAATACTCTTGTCTCTTATCCCGCAGGTCCTGGCCATCATATCCATCCTATTCATCGTGCTTTCGACGATTGCCTTGTCCCTGAACACACTTCCCGAGCTGCAGGAAATAGATGAGTTTGGCCAGGTAACAGACAACCCCCAGCTGGCTCACGTGGAGGCTGTCTGCATCGCCTGGTTCACCATGGAGTACCTGTTGCGCTTCCTCTCTTCACCCAACAAGTGGAAATTTTTCAAGGGGCCCTTGAATGTCATAGACTTGTTGGCCATCCTACCATACTATGTCACTATCTTCTTGACGGAATCCAACAAGAGCGTGCTACAGTTCCAGAATGTGCGACGGGTAGTGCAGATCTTCCGTATCATGCGAATCCTTCGCATCCTCAAGCTAGCACGACACTCCACTGGTCTGCAGTCTCTAGGCTTCACGCTGAGACGTAGCTACAATGAGCTAGGCCTACTCATCCTCTTCCTTGCCATGGGCATCATGATTTTTTCTAGCCTGGTGTTTTTTGCTGAGAAGGATGAGGACGACACCAAGTTCAAAAGCATCCCTGCCTCCTTCTGGTGGGCCACCATCACCATGACAACGGTAGGCTACGGGGACATCTATCCAAAGACCCTCCTGGGAAAGATTGTTGGTGGCTTGTGCTGCATTGCTGGAGTACTAGTGATAGCCTTGCCTATCCCAATCATCGTGAACAACTTCTCTGAATTCTACAAAGAGCAGAAGAGACAGGAGAAAGCCATCAAACGAAGAGAAGCTCTGGAAAGGGCCAAGAGAAATGGCAGCATTGTGTCCATGAATATGAAGGATGCCTATGCCCGCAGCACTGAACTCATGGATGTGGTCATTGAGAAAAATGGGGAGAACATGGGGAAGAAGGAGAAGGTGCAGGACAATCACCTATCGCCTACACGACTGAAGTGGATACCAAAGCGCACAGCCTCAGAAACAAGTTCAAACAAGTCGCTGGATGGGAAAATCTCTGGCTCCCCAGACAAGGCCCGGCCATGTAGTCCACAGAACCTCAGTGTACAGAAGCTCGAGGAAATGTATAATAAGATGGCCAAGACTCAATCACAGCCCAATCTCAACAGCAAAGACAAAGGCTCATCGTTAAAAGCTGCCAAGCAGAAAGATGAAATTGAGATGAGCAACATCCTGGGCAGGGCTGACCCTATGCTGACCACACCTGCAGGCATTGTGGACATGAGGAGCATGTCCAGCATCGACAGCTTCATTAGCTGTGCCGCAGATTTCCCAGAGAGCTCACGCTACTCGCACAGCCCCATTGCCAGTGGCTTAGTCAGTACCAGCTCCAGACCTGAAACCACCCTGGAACATGAGCCTATACTATCTCCCCGCAATACAAAGTCACACAAGCTTGGTTCTATTCAAGAGATAAGTGCCAAGTGTGAGGGCTCTCGACACAACATTTTCTCTGAAAGCCCACGTGGTCTGTGCATTGGGAACCCACTCAAGACCCGTTCCCTGAAAGTCAATTTCAGGGCTAGGGACACTGGCCCCTCTCCTTCGGCACAGGGGACTGGTGCAGCTCAATCTGAAAGCTCGGCTTTCTCAGATCAGTCGCTTTTGAGTCCTGAAGTGTCTGTTTACACAACAGCCAGTAGTAAGACTCCACCCAAGTCCCCAGAGAGTCGCATGCCCTCAGTCTTCACCTTCCATGATGCATCAATCAGCAAGTACATTGACGCTGACACTGACGACGAGGATCACCTACAAGATGGATCTGAATCTAGTCCCTCAAAGAGGCTGCTGAAGAGCACTGGTCCAAAGTTCGGCATCAACAGCAACTATCAACGGGGGGCCAACCACCTGGAGCTTTCCCAGAGGATGCTGGGTCAGAACTGTGTCCTCCCATCAGAGAATCGCCTGGGCACAGGGCAGGAGAACCACGTGACCCAGGACGTGCGGGTTCCCCTGAAAGAAAGGTTCCGTTCCAGCAGCTACGACGAGAGCATCTGAAATTCAGGGGATCTGGGCCAGAGAACAGGCTGGAACAAAATGGGGTGGGAGGGATGAGCAAGTGGAGTGAGATAAAATAGACATATGAAACACACCAGGCGCTTTACTGCATGGCACATCAAACTCCTGACTAAGACACAGGAATAGCCAAGGTTCAGATACTCTCTGCTTTGACTGGTGGGGACTTTACAAGTTGCATGAGAACCTTCCCCGTCCAATATTCTCCTGCTCCGCCTTATGGACAGAGCTGCACAGCCTGTGGAGCCATATAGCAGGACGGGGCAGGATAGGATGGCCAGAGCACAAGGTCCATGAGAAGGGAATAGAAATAGGAGTGTCAGGCGTTTCACCCTGAGATGGCTCAGTAGGCCTTAGTCTGCTGAAGCCCATGCCACACCTTAGCTTAGGCACAAATGATAGGAGACTGAGTTTGATGCAATTGTGATTTACTTTGTAGGTTTTTTTTTGTCCTAAAAACCGGCCTTAGTTATATGTGTGCGTGTATGCATACGAATGTTCATTGTGTGTCTGTATGGATATATCTGGAGATATTTCAAGATATATATTCCAATATTCATATAAACACACCTCAACATGAATTTTATCATTAATTTAACCTTTTAAATTTATTTTCACGAAAAATATGATAATCTATAGCAAAATCTGCTTTCATTGCCTGTTTTTTCATGACTGTTTATGTAAGTAGAATTATGTGTTGCTGTTATCATGAAAGAGGTCTATGCTGTGACCAGGTACGAATGCTTATAATGCTCACAGTTGATTCTTACCATGTGTGACATCGTCAGTATGATGCTTCCCAAAGTCTGGGTACGCAGTATATGCACCTTTCACCTGTTTCAGTGTTTTCATCAGTCTCACTGGGAGTCAGGACAAAAGGCCTACAGTGGCTTTTGTAAGGTTCCTGAGATTCTGAACTTTCTCTGCATTTTCCAAATCAAGGCTCTCAGCCTTGCATGGTAAAAACAACGCTTAACAAAGCACTGAAAGAATTCTAATTATCAAAGCACTTAGCACTGATTTAGGACAGCAGATGAGTTATATAAAATAGTATATCAGGAATAATTTAAATTATATAAAGAGAAAAACATCATATGACTATTACTTTGAGAACTTGAAGAAGAGGACAGATTTATGTTTAGAAAAAATATCAAAATGTATATTTTTGAACTATTTTGTAAGGACCAGGAGCAATTTTCAGAAATTGTGAAATCATACTTATTAATGTAAAGAGAAAATGACTTCATGTTGTTCGCCATCATCTTCTGTCTCACATTAATCTGCTTTTTTGTTCTTGCAAAAAGTGAAGAGCCAAAGAGATTTTCTTTTCAGCTGGATCGGGAGAGCGGCAGCAGCTAGTTATGTCTGGCTCTAGGGTAACGTACACGGATACACAGATTGCGACATGAAGACTTCTGTCTGGCAACACCAGAGCAGCAGAGGAGGAGAGAAAGGAAAAGCAGAAGTGAAACAGTGGCGGGTCTGCATTGTATCTCACAGCCAGAGAGTAATTCAGCATTGCGCTGGATGCAGTCCACATTGAGGACAGCGGAGGGAACATCAGCCAACAGCTCTATGGACCAGCTTACTCTTCCTTATGTGCAGAACACGTGTACATATGTGCACACCCTCACATGCATGCGTGAGCGCACAAACACATGCACACACATTTCCTTCGACTGTATCTGATCATGTAAACATCATGACTATCCCAAATTCTCATGCACTTTATAAGAACTTTACTTTGATATTTCTAAAAGAAATGTATGTAGCAGCTCATTTGATGCACAGAGACATAATCTTAAAAAGAAATCGTGACCTCAAGGTTTATTTTTCCGCATATTTTTCTATTTCTGTTGTCCTTCTGTGCTTTGGTGTTAAAATAGTACAGGAGATATTTTGTGCCTTGTGCTTCAAAGTCATGATGTTTTCCAAACAAACAAATGTGTCATGTTCCTTGCAATCAGCCTTCACATTAGGAAGCCCGATTTGTAATTAAAAAATACATCTCCTCCAGCGAACACCAATATAAATGAAGGGCAGCCAGTAATGCTCTCACAATCAATCCCAGGCAAAACGACCCACCCAGGTAGAGGAAAATATGCAAAAGCCAGTTCAGTTTCCATGGCAACCTACAATGGCTCGTAGTCACGGTGACAGCCCTTCCTGGTGCCCGTCCCTGTTATTATTCACCTGATTCACCGACTGGCGCCTCAAGTGTCTTATTTTCACACGGCATCTAATACATTACTGCAGACTTATAGGCATATCCAGAAACACGTATATGCTTATTCACCCATGAGGTTCAGAAACACACATTACTCTGTAGCCAGATCTTTGGAGTCATCGTGAGTTCATGATGGCGGGTGAGGTGGAAGCAAGCGGAAGCCCCTATGATGATATCTTGGCACCCTTCCAGAGTGGTCCCCGTTTTCCGGGGGGGGGGGGGACTCCACTGCCACAGTATCCAGGCACTCTGAGTTTTCACTGTTTATGCTTTTTAAGAAGAACAAATCGTGGCGTCAAAAAAACATACAAAAGGAACATGTCTGTTAAGCTCTGAGGTCTGAGCCCTCTTGGCTGGAGATGAAAGGTGTCAGAAAAAAATGTATCTTCCTCTTCACACTGTCACTTGCTGGTTGTTTCCCATCTGATGCTTTAGCTGCTCTGCTTGAATCTGCCATGATGGGTATTGTTTACACAGGGTGGAGCGCCCCAGACAGGATGACAGCGACTAATAGGGAAAAATGTCATTACACTTAACAGGATTAAGATGCAATTCAATCTCTTTGGTTTGTATTTAAACACTGCATGTATTTCTGGCTTATTCCATTTGACCTGCTCAAAGCTCCGCCCACATTATAATCCGTTCAGCTTCCACGAGCCCAAAGGAAGGAGAAGCTAACAAAGATGAAGATAATTGCCATTCGCCAGTTTTTGATAATTATGTGTATGCGTGTGCTGTTTCCTCCATAAAGAGCAGAAGGACTGTAAAGTCAGCTTTTTGTGTCTCTCCATCTAATAAGCCATCTTTTCTATAAATACCAGCATGTGCTGGCAGGAAGAAGGATTACACCATTGAGACGGGTTTGGTTTCACCCCTGCCTTTGGTGGTGGCTGTCTCTGAGCTCTTGGAAACTAAACTTTTGTCAGACGCAAAATTTGGCCGGGTGCTTGAATTGGAAGAGGGAGAGGTCAGCAGAACAGAAGGGACACCTCTGTGGTGTAAACACATCTGAACCATACCTTCTTTTTTGTCATCAATCAGAATTAATGTATGTCTAGCCCAGCACACGTTCCCTTAACACATAAATAAAAAGACCATGCTACTTAACTAATAATATGGATAATTTTATTCAAAGTGAAGTACAGTTGAGAAAGCAGGGTCAGCCAGTCCCGGGTGCAATTGGAGTTAAAGGCCTCACTCAAGGCTCCAGAGGTGACATCACAATGCTGGGCACAGGATTTGAACTGGCAGCCTTCTGGTCACCGGCACAGAGCCCCTGACCCTCAGAGCCACTCAGCACCTCATTAACATATAGAGCAGGGACTTAGTAAATTTAGTAAAACCTTTTAAAAATCCGTTAGGTTTGACAAGGGATCAAACAGTGTTTTCTATATGCATCTAAAAAAAACATTCCTAATGCATGATTTGATATTTGCAGCTTGTCTGCCTTTACATGTGATATATTCACTCTTTCCCCATGTTCTTGTCACTGCTATGTGAACAGAGAAGATCAATACTTTTTTCACTGGTGTTTAAAGCGTAAAATGTATAAGCCATGTATTACTGGGTGAGGTGATACCGTATGATGGGAACCAGCGTGCTGTGGCGAGCCCTGGCTGACAGGCGATGACAGACAGACAGCCCCCCTGCCGCGCTGCAGCCCACGCAGCTTCACACGCAGCTTCACACGCAGCTTCACGCACTGCTCCGTCACGCTTCAGGCAAACACTGTGCTCCAGGTAGACAAGTAGGCGAAACATACCCAGTTTGTGAGTCAAACAAAAATGACGACAGTTAATTCATTTTTTACGTCATCTGCTTCCCTCCTCCCACAGGAAACGTTCCTAGTTAATAATGAACTGTGACAATGATGCTGCTCCTTTGGAAGATATTTTCTCGATGCCTGTTTGATTGTTTTTTTTTTTTGTTTTTTTTTTATGGGCACTTTATATTAGTCAGCAATATCTCTCTCCTCGGATGAGCTCAGCGTCTGGGCATTTCCTATCTTCATTAGTGCACAAGACCGGTGCGTTGTTTCTCAAAAAGGAAGCAGACAGGCGCTGAAATGTTATATTTTAATCAGAAAGCACAATCCTTGTGACTTGCTTTATTTGGTTTATTTGTTTTAGTAAAAAAAAAAAAAAAAAAAACTGAATAAAAAAACAGGAGAACAGCCAGATGTGACATATATTAATTAGACACATTCATCTTAGCCACCAACGACCGTCTCTTCCGGAGCCTTTTAAAATAAGCCGCCTCCAGTCACCTGCTCGCCCACAATGTCGTTTGTCAGTATCAAGGTTGTTTGTTTTGTATGGTTTCCTATCTTGTTTCTACCTGTCAACTTTCTACACGGTTATTTCCGTATGGTGTCACGTCCGTGGATGCATAAGGTGCTTTAGGCGGCGCCACTTGCAGTTCCCATACTGTCCTGTAAAGAAAATGTCTGAGGAACTTTTAATTTCTTTCTAAAGTGATGTTTTCCCCATGGCCAATGGAATATTAAATAAAGGATTCAAATTATTCTTTCTGGCTGTTTTTTTTTTTTGTTTCTTTCTATTTGCTGGGGCAGATCTATCTGATAGCACACAGCTGCAGCTGTCCATACAGCCATGAATTCCAGAGCACAGAGGCACATATTCTGGCCAGGAAAAAAAACGTTTTGCACGACAAACTCAATTATCAGATGCAAACAGATTTCTCACCTCCATGAAAGCTGACATTCTGATGTCAAGACTGAATACTGGCCTTTCCAAATTGCCAAAAATACACAGCTGTCCCTGCAGAAAGCTTAAGAGTGTCGATTCTGTACCTGCTGCGAGGTGCTAAAGAAATAGTGGATATGTGTTGTTACTGTCACCTTCTTGGGTTAGCGGCGTTAGCCCATCTGACCTTTGGGTCAGGCTTCCTGGAGTGCATTGCTGTAATTGTACAAGATCTGCATGAGACAGTCTAATATCTTTTTTGTTCTCTGCTGACTTCATAGTGGAGAAGATGCTCACTTGCAAATGGTGGCAAAGAACACAGGGCTGCTCTGATCCACAAGCTATCCCAAGCTCAGGACGTAAGGCAGGGTACACGCTGGCGAGAAGCCAGCCCACCACACGACATTCACATAAACACAAACTCAAGGCCACACACAAGGAGCGATTTGCAGCAGAGATGGGAGCAATAATGATTCCAAAGTCACATTGCCTCACATAATCCCATGTACTCAGCTACATACTGCCTTATTCCACTTCTCTGTTCCCTTCTTATTCGGTTAGACCAACCAAAGGTGACAGTTTTATCCCATCAGTGTCCCAGCCCTCAAGGTTCAAGGCACTATGCTGTATGTTACATGTCAGCTATAAGTGTCATGCCTTTTCGACTCATTTTTAAGTTGGCCACTAGCATCTATATATATATGTATGGACAGGGCCTTTGAAACTCTGGACTTAAATTCCCCCCCACACCAACAGGGATAGATCAAACTACTGACAGGCCTAAGATCTGCTGACACCCCCGAAGAGTCGATGCTCCTTCAGAGCCGCTACTGGAAGCACCTGCAGCGTATTATAGACAGAGGAGACAGACAAGGACAGACAAATTCAAAATATATTTTATAAATGATGTCAGCAGGAACAAACTATGTGAATATGCTAAATTATATAACTTCCCATCGAAACAGAATCCAAACCTGTCAGTCTAGCGGCACCACCTAGTGTCGAACTCCAACACCAACTCAAGAAGTTTTCCCAACCCACCATTACATATAAATGATTTGGACTGTTTTATGTTCAAAACAGAATTGCTTTAGGTTAATATTTATATGAAAGAGTGTTCCGTAGCCATTGACTCAATGGCCAGAACCTGTCATAGACAAGATCATATCAAAAGCAAACCCTGGCACAATTTGAGTGGGTGCTTATAATACAATTCAAATACCAACCAGGTGTCTAATATTCCGTACGTGACACATAAATCCTTGTTTTAAGGAGCTGACTTTTCTTCTCTCACAAGGTTTTAATGATTCATTGAAGCCTTCCAGCCCCAAAATGTCCCATTCAAGGTCTTGACGACTCATCCTGTGCATAGCCTGCAGATAATCTATGATCGTCTTACTGCTTAAATTATACGCTCAATGACACAGTGCCAAGTAGGTGGTCCTGTTGTGGATACAAACTCCACACTGAGAATGTGCATTTTTGGTCAAATCGGCATCTCTAAGTGTTAGTGCCTTGTGACAGACTGTCATCCTCTGCCTCCTGTGATATCATCCAGATTCAGGAAATACAAACTGCTGTACTTATGAAAAGTACCATTGATCATTTATTAAACCAGCAAACAGAATAATCTGTATTTAATATAGATTATTTAAATGGTGCCTTTGGTTCAACATAATAACAATGACAGAAACAGTGTTATGTTTCATGTGATTTCAATTATCCGATTTATTGAATCAATTAAGGAAAAATAATTAAGGTCTCATTTGAAATAATGGCCTTTACACCCAATGTACAACCAGCACAGGGACTGAGAGGCACTGCAATTAAAAACACCACTGGCTATTAAAAAGTTTCCCATTTTACTGGGAATTACAGTCCAAACCATCTTACCATTACAAAATAATTTAAAAGCAGACCTATTGATTTGACTCATTTGGTAAAGTTGCAAAATACTCATTTGAATAAAGAATATTTTATTGAAAAATCTGCCTCAAAATTACAGTTATCTATATTTTAGTGTTGAGCCTTTTCTTCTATAACTATATGTTACTCCTGAAAAACTGGAGTGATTTTATAATCAAGGTGACTAAAACAACTAAAAATATCTTGGAAAAAAACATCTAGCCATGGGGAAATTATGTAAGAATCCAGCTGGGGCTTAATCCCTTCGTGTTGCACTGCAGGGAACCGGCAAGTAAAACAGCATTCACTGTTTTCATACCTCTGTCATCTTGTTTCCTGTTTATTTTCAGTCATAAACAGGAAGTTTCATAATTTAGGAGAAAGTTGTGTTATGGAATTTTCAGTAGTTACTTTGGCTACTTCTTTATAGACTCAATATAGATGCCCCTCCACCCAGCCCCCAGTGGGGATGAGCTATAGGCAGGGTGGGGGGCTGCTGTGATGGGGCCGGGGCCAGATGCCGACATGGAGAGACCGTAAATCATAAAAGCCCCATCAAAATGCTTTGAGGTAAGTTCTGGAAGAGTACTGCTACAACCCCGGTCATCATCTAGAAATGTTTTTAGAAATTAATTTGTTGATGCTAGAAAACACAACACTCGAGAATCTCCCATCCATCCAACATTCATCATGACTCACATCCGGCTCTTCAAAACATTCAGTGACTTCTAGTACCCTATGGATGAAGACATTGTTATTCCAAAAGATTCAACAGCATTCCAGAGGGAAATGCAACATCTGATCTTATCTGATCATTCAGAATTATTTGTATTAACCTTGTGCTTTCCGTGATTGGGTGGACGTGAGTCATGTGAGAAAAATATATTGTACCCTGAACCAAAACAAAAGCCACTGGTGGTGCCATATTATTTTCAGGGGAGGGGCATGGGGGGAGGACAACAGCAAAATGAGGGAGGGGGAGTCCTAAGAGGAGTTTTCTGCTAAGAGCACAAAACACTACCATATTTTCTTAAACTATATATATATTTATTTTATATACTTTTAGGGGCACGCTGCCCCCCCCCAGGCTCCATCACTGACAAAGCCCCCAGAATCCAACATGAGAAACGAGCACATGAGCCTATAAGCTTCATATAATATCATTAACGCATACAAGGGTGTTGACTGTGATGTCAATAAATTAGTGACAGCATAAAAATAGAAAATATACATTTTACTTCATTGTTTTATTTTACATGATAGAGTGACAGGTTGACAAAACAGGATCTGTCCAGATCTAATGGAAAAGTGCCTATATTGAGAGAGAGGCTATAAATAATACATAAAGGTCATACGCTGGATGTCTGTAAATTAAAACTATGACCAAAAAAGGACCACCAGTAAAACTGACAGTTTGACAGCTCTTAATATATATGCATTTACATACATTGCAATGAAAGTGGTGTTACAAGCCATCATTTACTTCATATCTGATACAGTCAGTCAGGCCAAATCAGTGGCAGAAACTGGGGCCTGTATCACTAACCCGGATCCCATGCTTACCCAGATAACTCTGAGGATAGGTTGTGGTAACAGGTGTTGTGCTTTAAACTGCCCCCCCTGCCAAAGATTGCCTTCCCTGACATCATAGTTACAGTAAATAGTGAAAATGTGCTGACTTCTGATGACTTTTGGCATGTTAGATCATTTCCTGGTGTGACATTGCAGAGTTTGACGCTAATTGCCACATAGGTATGAAAAGAAGACAGAATAGGGAAAATATTGAAGCAGAATGACTTCAACAAAGCATCAAACATGATGGATGGATGGATGGATGGATAACTTAGTTAATCCCCAGAGGAAAATTAAGTTGTCATAGCAGCCAGGTACATCTAAAGGTACATTATTCAAGTACAGTAAATGAATTGCTTCTTTTGACTGAAGGCGACTGTATTTGCACAAACGAGTGTCGCTGAAAAGAAAAGCATCACTGTTGCGTTTGAAAGAAAATGTTGTAACTGTCATATTTGCAACGTTTTACAGGAGGTTATTAATCTTAATTTAAGGCTTGATTATAACATACGATAACAAACAAGTAATGTGAGTTTTTCTTAGTCTGCTTACGACAAGAAAAATGAAGTTACAACGAACGGTGGCTTCTGCTGTGCAGGTGGAAGCAAGACATCTTCTTCTTTAAAAGGAGCGACTACATCAGGGGAGGCAAGCTGGGGCAGAGGGGCAGTTTAGAGCACAGCACAACGCTGGTTCTCTTCTTAGCGGGACACACCACCACGGTAGTTCATGCTACTGAGCAAAACCGCTCCAAAGCAAGACCTGTATCATGAAGCTAGTTCAACAAAGTCATGCTTCGAAGATAAGTTCCAGATTTACTCAACCAAATGCATATAATCCGATATTAACGGAAACTGAATACCAGACCACCTATGGCCTTGTCCACACAACAATGGCACACAATGTGACATTATAATCCAAATTTTCCCTGTCTACTGAAAATGGAGTTTCTTAAAATCTTCACCCTGGATGTGTTATATTTTGTGTATTTTATATTCAAGTCTTCGGTCTTACTGAATCTAATTACGGACGCAGGCACAGCATTCTTTTTCACAACGCAACTCTTTTACTTCACTTCGGAGTCACCTTAAACATATTCCCCAACACCTTATCTGTTCAGCATGTGGTTCCACTTAAGGTAACATCATACAATTCACTATATGACAGGATGAGATTTTACAAAAGCTCTGTTATCAGTGACATTAAAGACCATTTGTGTGTGGAGGAAAGGCCAAAACGCATAGTAAAAGCCATGTTTTTAAAAATACCCATGTACGTGTGAACAAGGCCTATGTCAAGTGAGGTTTTCTTACTGAAACCCAGATTACTTCCTGAGCACATGCACATAAAAGCGTGACGTGTGGAACGATCAGCCGATCATGTAAGCATGGATCGCAGCAGGGCTACAATGCAGTGGAACAGAAGATTATTGAGGTACAATATGAAGAATTCAAAAGAACAGTGATGGCGAAGAGCAACACCGTGGCTACCGTCAAAGCTAGAAAGGCATGCTGCAGCAGATCACTGACAGTGATAATGCATGCATACAGTTTGACTGTCGAAGGTAATTGTCTTAAGCCTAGTTCATACTTTATGCTTTCTGCATGCGCTTTCATGCGCTTCCATTCAGAAGACGGTCGTTCATGTGACTGGTTGTGTTCATACTGTGGATGCAGATGGTTGCAGTCGGCACATGCCTACTACAACGATATTCCTCCAGATCAGCAGAAACCAGATGATGTCACCTAGTCTGAATGAAGCTTACGCAAAAGCAGGATGAGATACAGTTTATAACCGGAAGTTTCCAGTCTTCTCGGGTTTTTAAAACAAAAACATAACTTTTTGTAAAACTAGTGAACCAGTGTTGGCTTTGTCTCACAAACAATTTGGAAAATAAATATGTTTAATATTTACCTCTGCCGATCACGTTTCTCATTGAAAGTACAGTTAAATTATTGTGATAAAATATTGTAGTATGGATGGGCCTCTATGAATACACCCACATGCCATTTGGGCTATGTAATGCTCCAATTACTTTTCAGAGAACAATGGAGCTTGTACTGCATGGACTACAATGGACTGCATGGACTACAATGGGAGACACTCTTGATATACCTAGATGACAAAATGGTTCTAGGAAGAGGGATTGACAAAAACCTTACTCATCCGGAAGATGTCCTACAATGTCTGAGTATCTTCAGATTGATATTAAAACCATCTAAATGCCATCTTCTCAAAGAACAAGTCCTTTATTTCTGGTACATTGTTAGTGGTGCAGGAATCAGCCCAAATCTAGCCCTCATCAGTGACAGAACTGGCAATCTCCAAGCTCCAAACAGGAGCTCCAGACCTTTCTTAGACTGTATAATTACTAACACAAATTTGTGCCAGTTTTTGCAGAACTGACTAACCCCCTGGTTGCCCTACTGAAAAAAAGGACTTGCATTTTGTGGGTGGAAGACCAGCAACGTGCCTTTTCGCATCTCAAGGATAAATTTGTTTGTGCCCCAGTCCTTGCATATCCATCACTTAAAGGTCAATACATCCTGGACATGGATCCCTCGAATCACAGCATTGGAGCTGTATTATCCCAACTTCAATGGGGGGAGGAGAGAGTGATCATATATGCTAGCAGCCACCTCACACCAACCCAGAAGACGTACTGTGTTACAAGACGCGAGTTCTTAGCCATTGTGCATTACACTCAACAGTTCCGTCACTACCTTCCAGTCTAAAGGTTCCTTCTACGCACAGACCACCGCAATAGTCTCACTTGGTTGTTTTGATTCAAACACCCTGAAGGACACCTAAGCCGTTATGACTTTGACATCAAGCACAGGCCAGGGAAATTATATTAATGCACTGTTAAGTTGGGATGAAGAAAACTGGGACAAATGCAGCTGCTACCAGCAGGGAAAGAATTGACAGACTTGCCATGTTGAGGCTGTAGCTATTGCAGTAGGCTCCATGAGCAGTGGGAAAGATTAGAAGAAGATGTTGATGATGTTGTATCCCTGGCAGTAAGGTGCATGTACCACACATGGGCAGGGATAAGCAGAGGACCAGCCAGGACATTCACAAGAGATCCCATCTGTAATCTGGCTAGAGCCATTCAGCAGTGAACAGTTAATACAGGAGCAGAAATCAGATCCTGTCTTGGCAATTCTACACAGATGGACAGAAGCTGGGTCCCACTAAGGAACGGGTGGCATTGGAGAGCCCAGTTGTAAGAATATATTAGCTGTGTTGGCCCTAAATAGAATTACATGCAAAAGTGTTATACTACCACTGGGAGAGACCTGTGGCCTGTACTACGAAGCGGGGTTACTGGTTTATTGGGGTAAATTGTCGGATTTAAGGTAGCCTGGGCAAAATGTAAGTGAATGAATATGAAGTCCATTTAAACTGTGGTACCTTAAATCCGACAAGTTACCCTGATAAGCCAGTAACCCCACTTCGTGGTACAGGCCACTGGAGGTTTTGGCTCCTTGATCTGGGACAGGGAAGGCCTGCATCCATTGAGCAATCTGATCAGTGATGACAGGGATGTACCTGTTCCCAGAACTTGACAGTGGAAAAGGCTCCAAGATGTCCAAGTGAAGTCGATCTAGATGTACGCCTGCAAAAACTAGTGTTTGACTTTGTGGCCCATTTTGGTGCCCCATTAGAACTTCATACCGATCAAGGACACAATATTGAAAGCTCCCTCTTCAAGATTGTGTACCAGCTCTTACATGTCTCAAAAACATGAACGACCCCCTACCATCCTGCATCTAATGGTCAGGTTGAATTGTTCAACCATACACTGCTTCAGATTAGAAACTATGTGGACAAGAGATAAACTGGGATGAACATTTACCTCTTCTGACGGCAGTCTACTGGGTACACACCCAACAAGCTAATGCTTGGCAGAGAGGTGCACCAATCACATGATATATAGACTGGTGTTGCTGAACTACAATCTAACAGCAAGGAAGTTTCAGAGTTTCTCCATGATCTGCAGGACGGAATGAGGGAGGCCCACAACACTGCTAGGGAGCACCTATGAGCAACTCATCACAGGCACAAGAAGCTGTAATGATGTGAGGGCCCAGGAGAGGACTTTCAATATAGGAGACCTTGTCTATGTAAGGGATACCAACAAGAAGGAGGAGCAGAGTCCAAAGTTACAGTCACTCTGGAAAGGACCATGCGTGGTCTCTGCATGCTTTGTTCCAGTACTGTATTAAGTCCAGAGATGCGACAGAGAAGG
This sequence comes from Hippopotamyrus pictus, assembly GCA_026781145.1. NCBI lineage: Eukaryota > Metazoa > Chordata > Actinopteri > Osteoglossiformes > Mormyridae > Hippopotamyrus > Hippopotamyrus pictus. The sequence continues at coordinate 14,155,847 of JAODLC010000133.1, forward strand.
ATTTTGCTTCATGATCACCTCAAGCCATACGAGAGTGAGTTAATACTGGCATGGATCAGACATCAAAGAAACCTACAACACTGTACATCTTCTTCAAAACACCTTGGGACTCATCAACAAGTGGAACACTCACAGGCCAGCAGTGACACGATAGCTGGACAGAGGCAGCAGAGTCAAGCTGAACTGCAAGTAAAGAATTTGAAGAATGTGAAACATGGACAGACAGGGAACAGAGGACATGCACCGGGGATCGACGAAGACGAGGAAAGTAATACAAGAGTGAGAGATGAAACACTGAGAACACAAAGAGGGTGGGAAGTTCACAAACCTGCAAGATACAACAGTTAGTAGTCAGAAATATGCACTGTGTATGGTTAAATTACTTCTAGAGTTTGAGAAAGGCCTTATGAACCTTTAAATGTCATTGTTAGTAAATCTTTGACTGTTATTTTGATAAATGTTTTGCTAGTTGTACTGTAGTCCTGCGGGGAGTAGTGTAGTATAGATGGGGTTGAGTTTCACTTTAAGTTTCCTCTTTACCCTTTTCCCCTCCTATATTCTATATGTGTCTATTGGCATGATTATTCATTAGTTGAGCCAGTTCCACCCTTGTATAACTGATTTTGTTTTGTCTTGCACGGGGTTTTTTTTCGGTAACTCGTAATTAAGCTCACCGCATGGACGCCTGTTTGTCATCTCATCTGTACCCGAGTGAAAGCCCTGTATTACCAAGCACAAAGTATTAGTTGTCACTGTAGTTCTGCTGCTCTTCTCGTGAGTGATGATTGCTCTGCCTTCCTGTATTATTTTGAAGAACCGCAGTAAACAAAGTACCAGATTCCGGCATCTTGTCTTGTTATTTATTACACCCATGCATGTGAACCCAATAATGGATGAACATGACAGTATGATTTTTGGGTACAAATCATTAATAACCAATTCATAAGTGGAACATATGGAGCCCCTAACAGGTCAGGGTGGCAAATTATTTTTGGAAACAGTTTTGCGATCTCACTACATTTGCCTACTCATTATTTGCTGCAACGTGATGGCAAGGATAAATCTAAGTGATACACAGTATAGTAATTATTAATAATGGAAAACTATTGCGAAGGAACGTAAAACTATAATAAAAAAATATTTAAAGAAATTTCTCACCCCGACTTCCATAGTAATAGATCAGTAATCATGAACAAATATAGGTGTGAAGAGGTTTCCAGAGCTATTTATATTTATTGTTTTGAGCTGAACAATTTGAAAGGACAAAGTTTACATACATATGCCACCTACTGGATATACCTAGTCAATTATCTTACACATGCGCAGCCGACCCGCAAGGTTACCGCTAGACATAAAAATGCGACCGCAGCCGTCCGCAGCCATCCCCTTATGATGATATTTACGTCATGTCCCCTCGTCCGCAACTGAAAGCGCAGGCAGAAAAGTTAATAGGCTTGTAATTCCCAACCATGTGCTTTGTGGTTTTCGTAATTATATTTCGTCTTTCATGTATATTCATAACCCCATTTTAAATACTTTTAAATAAAGTATTAAGTAACCTTGTTAGCGTTCAAAACCCAGTTAATTTTACTTAATCCATCACACACAGCGCGCACAGACAGACACACATAGCGTTAGTATGTCGCCCGGAAAGGCGACAAAAGTGCTGACATATTTTAAGAGAGAGAGATCCGTATTCATTAACAATTACGGGTGGAAAGGGTAGAATAAATTGACTAAATACCATAAAACTAATCGAGATTAACATGTTCAGTAACAGTGCTCACCACCTTATTTTCAGATTATGTATTTCTTTATCACTTTATTAGTAATTGCACTGTGTCCATCCACCACCGGCGTCTAACAGCGACAGTTATTGAATGTTAAGGGAGCATGCGAACATTCAAATATTAATTGCAATTCGCCCGTAAAGTATTTTTACCTGCAATTTCAAAGCATAATCACGCACTACGTTTCCCATGATGCCGTTCCTCTAAAATACATGCGCAGAAATCTTCACAAACCATATAAATTGCAGTCGCCTGGGCTCGCACTTTCTTTTCTTTTCATCAGCCATAGTATGTTGGGTTCAGCATGGTGAGCGGGTTTTTAAAATTTATTTATTTATTTTTTTATTATAAACATCCCATTTTAGTTACCTAATGTCTAGCACGCTATTTGCCTTATTTAGATGTTAAGACGGTTTAGTTTTAACTTAGAAATGTGAAAATGGAAATCGTTGCTTTTTGCCTCAAACAAGGAGGCTGACCACGTGTTGGATTCATGCGACCCCCCCCCCCAAAAAAGTGCATTTCGCGGAAAGTTTTTATCTAGTTTTAGGGTAGTTCTTTCGTCTATGTGTTGTACTACTCGAAATTGAATTCTGTTTTATTCCTTCCCTACATGTTATTTTCTACATGCAAATCATATGGATACCTATGTAAATGTAACGTGATACTCCGAATTTCTTTGTGCTAGGAATACTAGGATTTGCGTTAATAAAAGTACATCATGGATCCGAAGAGCTGAAGATTTCTTGAATTTTTAAGGTGATTCTGCAATATTGTTAGTAATACTGATGTTTGTTGCTACCTATGATGACTGAATTTTTTCCCCGGCAGATCGTCCATGGTGACTTACTATGAATTAAGCCAATTTTGTCTGATAAGATGGCAAAACTTGAACAAGAACTGTTACCACATCTTGTCTCTCTGTCTAAGACTGCTGTGCTGTTTTACAGAAATGACAGGTGGATGACATATTGGAGAGTTTGGCATTAAGTCTGACAGATTACTACAAGAGTGCAATGGTTTTGCAGGTAAGTGTAATCCCAAATGGAAGAAATAAGAGAACCACGTGACTAACTGGTGTTGATGATGACTGATTTTTTTTCCCCGGCAGATCGACCCTGTTGACTGCCTGTTTTTTTAAGCCAAACTTCTCTGATTCACCAGCTTAAATTACAAATGGTGTCTCTTTGTAGATTGCAGAAATAAGTAGTGTGTCCTTCTACAGGGCTGGTGCATAGCTTGGCCAAAGCAGATGGGTGACCCATGAACGTAGAGCGTTAAGTAAGTATGGAAAGAGTGTTTGCAAAACTCTTGCTGGTGGGTGGGAATTCTAAATAATTGTGGACTGTGAACTTCAAAAGCGCCTAGAATGCATCGAATTTAAAGCTGTCTGTTGGAAAAGCTAGATATTGGGAAATCTGATATCGTGATGTAAAAATTTTTTAAATGATAAATATTGTGGACCTTCAGTGTGATGGTTGACATTTCATTTAAGTTGTCTTTCCATTGTATGGAGGAAGGCTTTATACTGAACTGTTGTACAAACCCACCAGTCTGGCAGGCATTAGAGACTGCAGTATTCAGGAAAAGTTTTCCAGTTCCCCTACTACTTTTGGTGTTGATGATGACTGACTTTTTTCCCCAGCAGATCGACCCTGTTGACTGCCAGTATTTTTAAGCCAAATCTGTCTGATTCACTAAAAGTGGAATTTTATTCACTCCCCCTTTTATTTCTAATTTATTATATTGTAAGACTAATACACATTATTTTGTAGGGAGCTGTTATGCAGATCTGAAGCGAATGGACTGTTGAGATCACATGTAAGTGCTGAACTGTGTGTTTAGGGGCCTGGGGTTAGTGTGCATGTTAGTTCTGTGTATAAAACCTTAGTAACTGCTTACTCCAAGCCCTCGCTGAACATGGAACTTAATAGTTTACAGTAGGACAAATTCATAGCAAATGCAAGGGTTTCACCTACCATAGAAAGGCTTAGGTGCTGTCCCCAAGTGATACTGCAGAGTGCCTGAAAGCTGAATGCTCACCAGGCACACTGGAATACCCACATGTCACTGCTACCTTGATGCCAACCTTCTGAGACCATAATGCTTGTTTTTCTGCAGTGCTGGGGATGGCATTCTTCCAGACCAGATGCATGGAGCATTTCCAAAGCACCTCAGCCTCCCAGACCTATTCAAAGACGTCAAGGTAAAGCCCCCCCCATTTAAATGTATCAAGTGATATCTTGAAGTGTTCATTACCATTTTTGTTTGAGACAACTAGCCAACTGTTCTAGTGTTTAAGGTAATGTGATGTAAACATAGGGCAAAATGAGCCAACGTTCAGTATTTGCCTTGAGATATATATTACTATTTAATTTTTTTTAATGGTCAAATTAATGGTCTGTTATCAGGTCAGTAACATTAAGCTGCTCCTTGCTCTGTGTGTGTGTGTGTGTGTGTGTGTGTGTGTTGCATCGTGCTGTGTGCAGCCTCTGCTGTTTTTAGTCATTGAGCGATACCTGATACCCCCCCCCCCCAGCCAGCTATGTTAGAATCATATGACATGCAGTATTTGTAATTTTCAAATGCTTAATAAAGTATCAATAATATAAATATTAATAAAGGAGTTTATTTTGAAGTACATGGCATTTGTGTGTTTTGTTTCGAATCATGGAATTTCTCTGGTATTGGTACTGATATCCCTAAGAGTAAACTAGGGAACATAACAGATCGACTGTTTGTTTTTTAAAAAAAAATAAATAAAAAAAAAAAAAATGGTGAGAATTTGTCAAATCATTCTCTGTGCTTTGCGTTGTCATATTTTCAAGCCCCTTCCCCCAGTTGTGGGTCTTGTATGCCTGCCGCATGTTCCATCTCCTGGTATTGTGGTGGCACAGCAGAGGGTCAGCATGGTCAGGGTCGTACACGAAGGTATCTCTTAGATCAGTGTCAACGAGCTTACGGTGTTGGGCACGAGTGAAGCAGGAAACAGTCGGATGATCATTTGCAATGTCATCTGTATGGATTTTTGGTTCCGATATGACTTGGGCAGAGCAACTACTTTACTTGCGACGCACATGGTTGTTGCCTAAAATGAACGGGAAGTTTCAAACTGCAACTTGCACACAACTGTAAGTCACCGGTTCTTAAATATACATGATGGAAGGGAACCACAGCAACGCGTAAATTAATCCCCCATACTAAGGCATCACTACTGCAGTAAGTTCCTTCTGAGACCAGTAAAACTCCCTCTACTATGAAAGACAAGATAATTACTAGGTGTTGCTGTCCCTTCTCAGTTAACACAAACGCTAAAAGGCTGGTTTGATCATTGGTGGTAGTGCAAGGTCCTCAGGATTGGCAACATGGGCTTTTTTTTCCATGTCTCACAAGCAGTGCACTGTGACATGTGACCCAGCTCATTACAGTAAAAACATTCTCTGGATTCAGGGAACAAAGTGGGCGGTGAGACGCACCTGGACAGCTGCACAGGCTTAAGGCTTTTCGGGGAGTAAACATGAATCTGAGTCAATGAACTCACTGGCCGGTGTGGTGGCCTCAGAGCGAGAACCTTCTGCTCATTCAAATAACCATCCAGTCCAGCAGGTGATTTTTAACCTCCAACAGTATCGGCTCCTTGAGCTGACCAAAGTCAGCGGTCCCACTTGTGGCATAGCACTGGTGAGAACGAACAGTTTTCTCACAAGTGAATTCTAAATGAGTCTGAAAAGCGGACTTACGAAGCCTGCGAAAGGCCTTGGGCACCAGTTCATATGCCCTTAACACAGTGGCTTTCACAACATCGTAGTCCGTGCTCTGGTCAAGGGACAAGGTGGAGCCGATGGCAGCACAGTCCCCGTGAGCTCTGTGCGCTGGTGAGCCATCACCGGATTCCACCACCACAGGTGTCGGGGACGAACCCGGTTCGGGCAGGACCCCCAGGCAGAATTTGAGTGTAGAATATCAAACTCTTAATGAATCAATTGTGTGTCTTTGTGGGGAGTGATACCTCGTATGTTACCAATCAAATGATTCTCTCAGAGCGATTCAAGCCTTCAATTAGGCATCATATTTGATACATAGTTGGGATGGCAGAAGCCAATGCTCCAAACACCAGGAAACACTGTAGTATTTTTGTGGCCTGTTAGCTCTTGAATGACCTTCCTCAGTGTGGCCTTGTCTGAGTGGGGAAAAGGGGAAGCATTTTGGGAAATACCAAAATCACTCTCTTCACTGAAAGGCTACCAGCTTACACTGTCTGCCAGGCCCAGTTTGATAACAGGATGCAAAGTAAATCTATTTTAGTATTTGGTCCACTAAATGTATTTATTCCCTATAATACCTTACTGTGCAGTATTTGCGGAGGAACAAAAAGACTCATTCGCATCTTGAATAAACTGAGACACTTTGTATGTTTGTACTATGTTCATTCTGCTTCCAGTGTATGTATGCTTATGCAGTTACCAGTTCATACTGGCTAGAGTCCGATCTTCTCCATAAGTTGAACTGGGAAGGGGAATAGTGCCTATTTCAGTAGGTTGCAGTAATCAATTTAAGGATAAATAAAGGCCTTAGACTGTTCACCAGTGAGGTTTAAATGACACATTTAGATCCAGCCATTTGCCAAACTTTATGGAGGTTCCTACATGTTCTCCCATTTCTCCTGGGTCCTCCATGTCCCCGCCAGCACAGACTGGCAACTGGCTGCCCACCCACGATTCCTGGCCAGTGTGCAGCCTTGTCTTTAGAATTTGAATTGGGCTGAACCAGTCATCAGGGAAGTGTGCCCGCATGTCAGAAAGACAGAACAAGATGAGCCGGGCTTGTGTTTGCATTTGTGCCTGTAACTGATATATTGGAGGTAGCGGGTGGTATGAAGGCTGAGATGAGCTTGCTGGTGATCATGGAAGTAAGAGCACAAACACAACACGGTGAAACGTAGTCTAGAACATAAATTTAATGTCAAAATGTTCGTACCAGTCAAACAACGAAACATTCCCACAAAAGAAAATATACAAACAAGACCATGGTAACTCAGGTTACAAACATTCATTAAAATGACTGCTTTTGAGCATTTGCTCCCTCGAGGGTGGACACGCATGTAGCTTATTAAACGTTCTGTGGGTTCTGTGCCTGTCGGATGTTCAGTGTGTCTCTCAGCATCAGGTCTCGGAGTCGCCAGAGAGCATCCGCCATGGTGGTGTGGGCACCCTTGCTCTTCAGCCAATGGGACGGCAGTCGGCTCTCCTGCTCTTTGGTCAGACGGATGTCCTTCCGGCGTGCTAGAGAGACATCCAGAAACGGCAGGCGGATTACGAACAGTCTTGGAAAGAAGCCACTCCAAAGATGGTGATGGTTTTCAAAATTCAACCGTACAAAATAGCTAAAAGGCATACAGAAAAAATGAAGACAGACCTAAGTAATAGTGCTTGTAACTTCTCTCGTATGCTGCACAAAACAACTCTGATTCCTGGTTAACGCAAGATAAATAAATAGTGCAACTGGCTGTATAACTCGTTTAATGCCAGAAGATCTCACCTGACAGAGCCTGGTCCCACCTGCTGACAGAGGGTGACTCTGCATTGAGACCCTCAATATACTTCAGATAGGCATCAGAATGCAGGAGGCACTGGGACCTGGGAGGTGGACTCACAAACATGGGCGTGGAGGGCTGCAGAAGGGCAGGCTGGCACATCTGGCCCTGTGCCGGATAAGGGGGAGGGGCCTGCTGACCTTGCCCAAGGACGCTCACCTGGGAAGATAAGCACAGATATCGCCATCATTCTTTATGCACTTCTCCAAGTGTTAGCAACTTATAAACACCTTCGTATAATGTATGACGGTCTGCCTAACATACAGGACATAGGAGTAGATACCTTAAGAAAGCCAGATCCATCCATAAGGACCCCGGCAATCCCAACCACAAACTGTTTTCGTTGCTGCCTTCAGGGAAACAGTATCAGAGCACTGGCTCACGGACAAACAGGGTCCGCAACAGCGTCTCCTCTCAGGCACTAAGGCTACACAATAGCTGATCCGGCAATTAGTATATGGAACATTGCACATTTTTCACATTTCTATTTTTTTATAACTTTATATTTTATTCTTCCTTAACTTTATTTAATACTAATTTCATTGCCTGTATCTACTGCTGTACGGTTGCATTTGATTAATAAACTTATTTTAAAAAATTGCCATCATAACTGCCTTAATTCTTTGTGACATAGATGATTGAATCATTCCTCGGAAAAGCTGCTCCATGTTGACAGGACACACAGTTGCTGCAGATTTGTCGGCTGCGTTTCCTGATGCAAATTTCCATTCCACCACATCTCATAGGTGCTTTATTAGACTGAGATCTGGTGACTGCACAGGCCATTTGAGTACAGTGAACCCACTGTCATGTTCAAGAATCCAGTCTGAGATGGACTGAGTGTTGTGACATGGTGCGTTGTCCTGCTGGAAGCAGCCATTAGAATCTGGGTACACTGTGGTCAGAATGGGATGGAGCCAGTCTGCAGCAATACTCAGGTAGGCTGTGGCATATAAATGATCCTCGACTGGTAATAAGGGGCCCAAAGTATACTAAGAAAATTTCCCACACAGCACTACACCACCAGCAGCCTGAATTGTTGATAGAAGGCAGGTTGGATGCATGCTTTCATATTATTTATACCAAATTCTGACCCTACCGTCTCAACGTCTCAGCTAAAAATAAGACTCATTTGAACTGGCACCGTTTTTTACAATCTTGTATTGTCCAATTTTGGTGAGCCTGTGCCCACTGTAGCCTGAGTTTCTTGTTCTTAGCTGACAGGAGTGATACCTGGTGTGGTCTTATGCTGCTATAGCCCATCTGTTTCATGGTTTTATGTGTTGTGCATTCAGACATTGTCTTCTGCATACCTTGGTTGTAACAAATGGTTATTTGAGTCACTGTTGCCTTTCTATCAGCTTGAACCAGTCTGGCCATTCTTTTCTGTCCTCTGTCTCCAATATGGGTGTACTAAAACTAGGGAATCCATACCATAAGTGAACATGTTTGACCCCCGAAGTCTAGTTTGTTTGACTACTTGAAGGGGCTGAGCCGGACCATGTATGTAGCATGATCGCTAACCATGCCCAAGCACAGAACGCAGACATGATGTCAAATGATGCGACTGGCACACACATGCGCATATGCAAACTACAGATGACCTAGACCCAGAAGGAACGGATCGAGAAGGCTGTACAGGTCAGGTAAGGAGAAATATTTAACAAATGTGGCAAAAAAGCGATTGCTTTGGTCTATGGCAGAGGTGCAGTGTTTGCTGGAAATTTGGATTGGTGAGAGTATCCAGGAACTGGATGCAACATACAAGAAATCAGAGATATTTAGTAAAATGCAGGACTCTCTCGTTATATATGCAGCATGATTAAATTGAAATCAGTGCGTTGCAATAATCAATAAATCTATGAGTGTCGTGTATCGTTGTACCCATTAATCATGAATTTCATTCTGCTGCACGATAGCACTTTTCTTCCTATATTTTCTTAAACACAAAAGATGACGAAAGCACGCTCAGGCCCAGAACGTTAAATGCAACGTGAGTGCAGACCAGCGAGGAAGTGGTGAAGGGGCAATCGTGCTTGTGCACGGTACAGGACAGCCGGCCCAAGTGTAAGTATACCCCAAGGCATTTCTACCCAGAGAACCACTACTCACTGGATGTTTGTTTTTAGTGTTTGATGTAAACATTAACTGAAGCTCCTGGCCTGTATATGCATGATTTTATACACTGTCCTGCTGACATATGATTAGCTGATTATATATTTGCTTCAACGAGCAATTGAACAGGTGCACCTAATAAAGTGGCCAGTGAGTGTATTTCACAAGGAAATCACAACCCTAAAAGGAAAAACTGAAAATAGATTTTTAAGCTAAAATAACAGAAAACACCTAAAGAAAACCTACATAACATCTGACCAAAATTCATTCAGGGCTTGCAGTCATGTGAAAAACTTAGGACACCACATTCAATATTTAGTTCTTTATTAAGAAATATCAACATATCAATATTAAATCTTCTTTCAAATCATATCTGTAGATAAAGGTGACGTAATTAATCACCTATGCAAAAACAAAAAACAAATTCACTTATTTACCAGAAGAAATTAATTATGATGCCAATTTCCATTAAGGAAAAAGTTAGGACACCCTCATATCCATTGCCATTTAAAATGCATAGAACTAGATTCTGGAGCACCACATCAGGTGAAAATAATTAGAACATCGTTACAGAGCTTTTTGGTGGAGCCTGTCTTATTTAAACCACAGACATTTAGTTTGGTTTGCTTTTGATTGTTGAGGTGAGTGGTATCACCATGGTGAGATCCAGAGAGCTTTCTGAGGCCTTCAGAAAGAAGACTGTAGATACATAAGAGTGTGGGAAATTTACAAGTGGAGAACATTTAAAACAATTGCCAACATGGCCAGGTCAGGCCATCATAGCAAGATCAGCCCAAGAGCAGACTGCAAGATGCTTAAAGAAGTCTCCAAAAATCACAGGACATACAGGAAGCTCTTCCCAGAGCAAGCTCTTCAGGGCAAGACTTAAGTTTACCAGAGACCACCTAGACAAAGACCAGGACTTTTGGAACAATGTGCTTTGGACAGATCATTCTGAAATTTTGAATTATTTGGACACAGTAACAGAGAGCATATTTGGTGTAAACCAAAGACAAATTTTGAGCAAAAGAACCTCATACCAGCTGTGAAGCATGGGGTGGAAATGTCATGGTTTGGGGCTACTTTGCTGCAGCAAGACCTGGCCAGCTCACCATCATAGAATCCACGATGAATTCTTCATCGTATCAGACGGTGCTTAAGGACAATGTGAGATCATCTGTCCAGAAGTTGAAGCAGAAGTGGGGGTGGACCACGCAACATGACAATGACCCAAAACATTCCAGTAAATCTACCAAGAAAAGGCTTAGAAGGAAGTAATGGAGAGTTCTGCAACAGCCAAGTCAAAGCCTGGATCTGAATCTTATTGTGATGCTGTGGGGTGATTAGAAACGGGCCGTGCATGTGAGACCTTTCAAACATCACACAGCTTAAGGACTTCTGCACTGGAGAGTGGGGAAAATTTTCTGCCAGCGATGTCAGAGATTGATATATGGTTTCAGAAACGTCTTATTGATGTTGTTTCATGCCAAGGGGGGACATACTAGCTATTAGGGCATAAGGTGTCCTCTTCCCTCAGTAAGAACTGGCATCTTAGTTAATTTCTTTTGTTAAATAAGTGATTTTGTGTCTTGTTTTTGCATAGGTGATGCAATTACATCATCTTTATTTACAAATATAATTTTAAACAAGATTTAATATTGATATTTACTAAATATTTAATGGGTGTCCTAATTTTTTCACATGACTGTAGATAAGTTTAGTTCATGGGTGCTTCGAGAACATAGAGTTTGGCCACTTCAAGTCCCACAAAAGTCCCTAAAAGGAAAGGGCTGCCTCGCACAGAGGCTGCCCTGAAATGAACCACCAGAGTCATACCTGATTTCCGTAAGCACTCCCAGCACCCGGAGCTCCTGCTAGGGTGTTCACACCCTGGCCCATGACACCTAGGAAAAGGATATTAGCAGTTCAAAGAAGCATCGGCCAGCTGTGCTTCTACAAGGGCACTCTAAAATTAAGCTCATCCCTGTGGGTTCAATCTCCATGGTCACAGCTGGCTGAAAACCAAGTATGACATTTCATGACAAAGTTCATCATTGGAATTAGCTCAATTTTACAAAAGTGAAAATCAAACAACAGTGATGATCAAAAGAACACCTGACGATAGTCTAATTGTCATTATGCAAACATGGTGAGTATCTTCTTTAACACTGTGAAGAAAACACAACAACACTGTGCCACAGTGTGAAAGTTACTGAAGGTAAGTCTTTCTGGTGCTTACTGGTCATTGGCCACTGAATCCTGAACAGTGGAAACCAGTTATTGTGTGCTAGTACTGTTAGGTAAGGATACATTCCCATGCGATTCAGATCAGAATCTGGACTGCTGGTCAGAGAATCCGAATTGAGGGTTTGGCTGAATGAACCGCTGCGTTAGCTGGCAAAGTGGCTCCACAATGTCCTTAGCGAGCACCTCGGCCTGTCGTACAGGTAGCCCCTCCACGGGAAGCGACTGCACGAGTATGAGACACGGTGGCTGCAGAGGTGCGCTTACCCAGGTACGGCATGCCAGGGAAGGCCAGCATGCGTGACGGACAGTGCTGGGCTGCTGCAGGCAACCCCGTGTGATGTGTCCACATGCTGCCCATTCCATCTACAGGGCCCTCAAAGGGCAGCATAGGCAGACCACACGTACCAAGCATGTCTTAAAGGGGTGGGAGGAAGTGACAACAGAACAGATGCATGCATCAACCTCATGCAACTCGTCATGCACTAGCGTTCATTATCAACAGTACAACTGCTTAGATGAAGGAGAGGACATAACATGAAGATGGTGACCGTTAGTGGTAAAAGCTACGTAAAATGACATCATGCTCATGCAATCAGTGCTTCAACTGAAGAACTATGTCTCACATACTTAACAAAACAAAAACATTCAAAACATGCCATCTACGAATGTATCGTGTCTGGAATCTTCTTTGCAAAGTGAACTTTACAATACATGGGGCGGAAATCCCAAAGACGTAGTCAATTAAATGCGCAAGAAGGATAATGATGATGGGGCGAGTTGAAAGACATGAATCGTTGAGCAGTTCTGCTTGCCATTCCCAGGCCATTGTCACCCGCAAAGTGCCGCTGTGTCCGTGAGGGGTTACCTGACGCAGGCGTCATGTGCTGGTTAAGCGCCCCCATTGGGGTCGGGGGGGGCACCACTCCCACGAGGGCCCCTACTGGGGTACCTGCTCTCGGGGCAGCACCCTGCTGCTGCTGGATCAGCCGCTCCTGCTGCTCCACCACTTTGGCCGCCCGCTCTGAGGGGAACAGCAAGAGAGGCACCACCGTGTGACCGGGCCGTCATCGGCATCTGACTGACCCGAGACGGCCAGCGGAACTGCTTCCCGCATAAACTCTACAGTGTACAAATTGAAAGTAAAGAGCGGCCGACACTGGAGATTAAGTTAAAATGTCGGATGTGAGCTGCCTTCCATTTCCTGACAAGTATTCTCATCTGGTTGGATTAGCTGTTTCACATTCATTAGATCTGACATACTATACATGCTATACTACTACAAGAGTTGGAATATGTTATTTACTGTGGCTGGAATCATTTGGTAGATCACTGAAAGTGACCCATTTGAGGATTTCACACTGATATTAGCTCATAGGTTCAGGAGTTACCCTGTATTTTTATTGAAATATGCTGATATATGTAAATCTTAAAGAATGAAATGAACATTTTCTGGTGGAAGAGATACGTAGAAATCAGTCTGAAAGTCACTCCAGTGTCAACCACTAACATTAAAGTAGTCTTTCACAAGTGTAAGATTTAGCTAATGGGTCCTTTCCTTGCCTTCATACTCCGCTTTCTTGTTAGCCTCCAAATTCCTCCACTCAGTGCCTACGAGACGGCTGAGCTCCCCGAAGGAGAAGTCAGGGTGCCGGGCCTTGATGACGGCTCGCATCTCGCTGCTAAACAGGATGTACCCGCTCATGTTGATCTTCCTCTTTGAGCCCTCTTTTTTGCATAGGCCTTTCATCAGTTTTGGCGTTGACTGTGGGTGAGGAACATGGGGAGGGTTATACTTACTTAGCATGTAGCATTATAGGTCTACTTTGCATCACTTGGGTTCGCTTGCCTGTGTAGGTGTGTAAGGCATCATGTCCAGGTCGCCTGCTAGAGACGTCTGTAGCTGTGGCATCACTTGAGCATCGACCAACTCTCCATCCTCATCTGCAAGGTCATCCAGCTCCTCGTCGGTCATGTCGGCAAACTTGGCCTCTAGCTCCTGGATCTTCCTGTCCAGCAGTGGAGATGGTTCCTTCTGGGGCACAATTAGCTTCCTGACAGGAAGGAAAAATGCAAAAAATAAAATCAAATGCAACACTTGTTGAGCTGCAGTTGTCATGGACAGCCTGGAGCTTGTTTCAGCATCTTTTATATCCGGCATGTCACATGTATACATACTAGTTACTAGAAACCTCCTGATGGACACAGGAAATCAAACAGTGTTGTTTAACAAGGGTAACAAGCCAATGACAACTATTAATTAGCAAAAATTTACATAAATATCTTAACTGTCTTGACAGTGTTTCTCCTCTTAAGCGTAGGACAGCTGTAAGTAACTGGTGCTGATATTAAAAATTACCACAATATTACATCCATTTCATTTTGCGCAATTTTCTTTCTTGACAACACTTAAAATGAGCATTTACTCCTCATTGTCTAATCATAGGACTAGTTTGACCAACAAGTACAAATCACAAGCTTCTGTTGACCTGAAGTAGTAGATCTCATCATCAACCACTTTGGCTGAGAGAGAGAAGCGCTTCAGGCCTTTAAATTTCTTCATCTGCTTCTCACTCTCAATATAGCGACTCTCACAGAGCAGCACGTCGTCCTCGGGGACCTCCGTCGGCCGACAGGAGAGGTACTCCTTGAAGGAGGACACTGCGCACTTCCCTGTGGGCAGAACGTGTCAGACGCAGTGGGGAAACACCATCACTGAAGACCTTTCTGATATTAAACCCTGATACGATTATTTCAAATCTGATCACTATCAGAGGAAAAGAGGACAGAATGATACTTTTAGTCATATCATTGCCGGTTCGATTCTGGAATACAAACAGTGATATCAGATCCTCTATGAAAAAATAAATGCCGAAGATTCCCGCTTGTTGACATTTGTAAGACTGAAAATATCTGATCAACGGTAACATAAGGATTATTGTCACTGAGTGGAGACTGAAAAGCACCACTCATAAGTATGTAGGGTCGACTACCTATAATGCAGGTCATTGGACAGGACTCCTCCATGTTGCTCAGGAACACCTCCTTCTTGTAGAACATCTTTGTGGGCTCATGTTCAGTCTCCTCTGGGTAAATGAAGATCGGCCCAAAGAAATATGCAGCACCATCACGCACCCACATCTTCTCGATCCTGCCAGGAGCAAGATTCATGACTGAACAGTTCAGTAAACCAACACAGCTGTGCCATAATGTAGCCAAATGCTTTAAATTCATTCATTCATTCATTCATTCATTCATTTTCCAACCTGCTTTATCCTATTGGGTCGCGGGGGGTCCAGAGCCTATCCCGGAAGCAATGGGCAC
>JAODLC010000133.1:14185317-14206855 GCA_026781145.1 Hippopotamyrus pictus
ACACACACACACACACACACACACCCTAGTTAATACTAAGATTGCTCAAATATTGCTGAAATTGAGAGCATATAAAAGCCAGTCTTCAGCTGGAATTAAAATAAGGGTCATTTTTCTGAAAATGTTTTTGAAAACGTGGGAAATTATCTGCATATTAAACAAAATATATCAAAAGGGTAATCAAAGATAAATATGGGTCCTCCACAAGTGTAAGTGTATTAAAAATCATTAACCAGAGTGGACTGACACAGGAGACCAACAGGTCAACAAGTCTAATCTAAAGGGTGGACTGGTTTTGCTGCTTGTCAAAGAAATTTTAAGGTATCATCCTGTATCTTCTCATCCTGGTAACCCTTCTGGCCCATATGAGAAAATGAAAAATTTCCCCTTTCTATCTTAAATCAATGAACAAGACACACCTCCACACCTCGTTCTACTTGCTGCTCTCGCGGTTTCCACATAAGAGCTGAACATGACTTGAAACTGAACTTACCGGATCTACAGTGGGGATGCTGGAAGCTCTCCGCTTTTTCCGGTGGCTTCCTGGTGTTGAGGAGGACGTCTGTCCATCATCAAAGTCCCCCCCACTCACACTGCTGGAGGGGGAAGTCGCCCTCCTCCTCTTGGAGCCCATGGGAATGGCACCTTTAAGCGGATATCGAGTATTAAGTCAGAATCTGCAATGATTTTAACGCAGACGCTAAACAATGTGAAGTGTGACTATATGCTGAGGTTTTCAATCCAAATCCTAACCTGTTATACTGGTCCTGCCACACACGTATCCATAACGCATAAATCAAAGAAACCGAATAGCATACAAAATTGCATGAGAACGAACAGACAACCAGACCCTACTCGATCCAACCATCCATCAATCTTAAAATTGCTTGGAATCCCACTCAATACTTTATAAATTGTCCCAAGCTGAGCTTCAGACAAAGGTTACCCGCCATCGAGCTGCTATTTGACAGCAGTACATAGAAAACCATAGAAATCCTCTTTGGTACCTAAATACATTCCTGTGTTTCTCTGTATGTATATCTCCATACAAGACTGGACTATGGAAGTCAGCAACATACTACCGGAATATTGTCGTAATGGACATTAAACCAACAATAAACATACCTGAAAACCAATGTTAACTGTCAAAAAATCGGTGACAAAAGCAGACTAGAAACGGCGATAAAACTGTCAGCTGTCAATGAGGCTAGCGAACCGTTTATCGACAAATTTGCTCTAAATAACTGCAATGATAGTTTAAATAATCTCGGGAAAGTTAAAAATCCATCGCCAAATGAATGACAAACAACAAAGAGGATGCAATTTGCATGAGATCCTAAACATCGTTCCGCCGAATCAGTGTTACTCATTAGCATTTCAACCAGAACAGGCCGCCCCATTCATTCCCACTCTTACCTGCTATCCACTTAAGTCTCGATATAAACTTAGAATGATTTGATGGGTTCAAAAATGAATCACTGCCAAAAACTTATTTCTAAAAATTAACCATTTCTATGCTGGGGCGGAACCGGAACTCCCATGCTAATTCCGAAAGGAGGGCGGGCACACTAGCGGAAGTTCTCCTCTATTGGCTAAAATGTTCCAGATCAATGACGCATGTGAGACACTGTTGACGCTGCCTGTCGCTTACCGAGGGAGTGCTGGAGGAGGAGGTTATCAATCCTAACTGAGCATGAAATGTCTAGAAAAAAGGTGATCTTACTGACAATAACGTAGTGAGATTAATAATTTGTGCAGGATAATATGTGTGATGTGATCCATTTTAAGTGCATTGTGTCTCAGAAAGTACTGTAAACATCTTAACCGGTTATACCAATTAATTATAATTAATTATAAATAAAGGATCTATGGATATATATTCGTGCTGATTGTAGGTTGGGTCATGGGTATTTAATTAAAATATTTAAACAAATTGTTTGATTAGATAAATGTACGACTAGACACGGTATCTTGAGCAGGCCAGCATGACCATATATAGTTTGGTGTATGTTTGTCGTCTGCTATAACAAACTAGAATTTTTGTTAACTGAAAAGCAATTTAATTAGAAGATGTGCTATTCTGGATCTCGGGAAAGATATCGGGTAAGATATCATATTACCAATTTGGTGTGATCAGATAGTCGATCGGGGTGTCTGAAGACTATCTGCCTCGCTTTTTCAAAACTGTGATCTTGCCTGTCTTTGTACTACGATAGTATTTTGATCTAATTCCAAACTTGTTTTAATACTTATCCAGAGTTGCAGTTATTGGATGTTATCCTGTAATAGTGTAGACTTTTGAGCTACCGCCTGCTGCATTCTCTGCATGGCGTTTTGCCGCAACTAATGGCGATGTACGCGTCTGTATTCAGCAAGTCCTACTTTTAAGCAGAAGTTGAGTAGTCTACGCTAAATGTGTCCATGTGGAAAGTATCATTCTCTATTTTAAACGTTACAGTGATTTTTAAAAAAGTAATTCAGGAAGCTACTGATGCAATTCATTTTATGCAATGTATGTTTTCTGTTTATATAAAGCATTATTATTATTATTATTATTATTATTATTATTATTATTATTTGATCAGCCTGGAGCCATGGAATTGTCCAAGAGCACATCAAACATAAGCAGTTCAAACCTTACTGGAATGGTAAGATGGTGTCCGCCCTTGAGCAGTGGGATGCTGTGGGCAGTCTGTGTACTGACTGTGAAATGAGGAAATGACAAGTCTTGAATTCCAGTGAAGACTCTAATCCAACTCTGATCTCAATGAAGTGCCAGACTAAGAGTGCTGCTCAGGTTTGCATTAAGTTTAGGATACTGACAGCACAAGCAGTATTTGGGGAAAAGTTCAAAGTAATGTGGCTAAAGCTCTTAATTTGCTGATGTTGGAGGGGGACTTAATTCAAGTTAATTGTTTATTTTAAAACATTTAAGTGCATTTGTTTTTAACCAGGAACAACCAGAGGAACCACTTCAGCCAATCAATGGATTTTCAGTCTTAAGCAGAGGTTTGATGACTGCAAAAAGGCAAAGTTAAAAAGATTTCTGTACAAACATGCTGAGCATGTACTAAGACACGAGACAGCCCGAATGTGTTTGTCTGTATAAAAAGAACTTCATGCAGAAAGATTTCAAACTTTCTACTTCAAATGCAGATTCCCTTAAGGCAAACGTAGGCTGGCATCTCTTACTTTCAGCTTACACTGGTACTTGATGTCCCTGAAGAAACTCCAAGAAACAAGACTGCATGAGGACATGGAGCTACTTCTCTAAGGTTTTTCACTAAAGATGTTAAAATTATCCTAACTAAACCCAGTATGCACATTAACATTGTAAGGACCTGCCACAGACTTTGAGAGTTTGATTAAAAAAACTTTAATAATATTACCAATATCATGGGTACTTGCTGCATTTTGTCCATACATACAGTAATACTCAAAGTATCAAACAGAATATTTCCCTGAAAATCCACAACACTATCGGGGGAAATTGCCCAAGTGGTAAAAAATCCTGGCATCTTAGCAGAACGCAACTCTCCATCAGCAGCTACCAAAACATGATATGAAATCCTTAAGAACAGTGAGTTAGTGTGCTGAGAATCTTCTGTGCAGTAAATGCGGGCAGAAGAAAGTGTGGGGTGAGGTGTAGCTAAACGGGAAAAGTCATTAAGCAAAAATGACATCTTGATTATGCCAGAGAAATATTACAGGGGTGTAAGGAATGACAGAGGCTGAAATCTTCGCAAACCACAATGGAAACTTGTCACACTTGTGCTTGTTTGTTGCTCTTAATACTAAAACTTATACCACGTATATAGCGGACATCGTGGTCATCCTGCACAAGAATGTTCCAAGGGTTTCTTACGTACATTTTCCTGAGACATCAAAACAGTACTAGAAGAAGACAGATACGCAGGCTTGGTCCACATAGGTGTAGCTGATTTATTTATCCTCCACATGCCTTCGAACTGGGTGAAATTTGCCCGTTGGATCTGGCACATACCACTTGTCCCAGATGTCGGTGAAAGATGCTCTCCCCCATGGCTTATAGTGTCCATTCCAGTGCAAGAGCTTGGCTGCTTTCACAAACTGGGGAGAATAGCGATTCGCAGCACCAGTAGATCCTGAGAAGACAACCAGATTGGTAGGTAAACAAGTGAGATGAAGGACAAATTGACTGAATGACAACTGGCTATGCTATTAAAAGACTAATCTGTCGAGATCAGGGATATACCAAGGTGTCGAACGTGCCACATGGGGTCAATACTGGAGTGGCGTTTGTAAAAGACAATCAGCAGGGGGGGTGTGGTCACACTGTCTGCCAGAGTCTTGCTGTAGAGGTCCTCTCTGCAAATGGTACAAAACAAGCAACACACTTAAGCTCACTCTTCCGGGAATTAAAAATATACTTCATAAACATTCATATTTCAGCTTTCCCAGACTTCCAGATCTGTTGCCTCTTCATCTAAGAAGCTCATCAGAACCGGTTCACTTAAGATGACTACGACAAGGGGAACAGTGCCAGTAGGGCAACATTCACTCACTCAACATTCCTTTTCATCCACATTTCCAGCTGGCCTGTGATGTTCTGCAGCCTCCACTCTGTGAGGTTGGCAACAAAGACTCCGGGATTGAACGAGCATGTGTTGGCCCGCATCCCAAGCTTTCTGATTGTGTCCTTCTTGAAGTCCAGGAAGCCAATGTAGTTGATCTATGTGGAAGGGGACAAATCAAAACTACCAAAGGCTACAAACTCTTCTCACCCATAAACTCCTGTATGCAACATCAGAATGCTGATAATCAAATTCAGTTTCATCCCACTACCTGTGACATCATGAACAGCTCTGCTGGATGACTGCAGTATTTCTGCACTTTGTGTGAATAGAGATGTGTCATTTATGTTACTCATTGTCATGGTATGACAGCATGCCTGTTCGCCAATTTATCATGTACTGTTCCTTGCACTGGGTTTGGCTAAACAAACGAGTATTTCAATGCACTTTCTGCCAATAAAACAGTCTTGAATCTACTCGATATATGGGGGAAAAAATATCAAATCAATTTTAATTAAAAATGTAGGTGGTGGCAGGGTTGTGTTGGTCATATTTCAGAATTTATCCCTAAAATCTAAATGTTTCCAGGTAAAATTTAACTTAGAGTTAGAGTATATCAGTATACAAGCCAAGAATAATGTCTAAACAAACTTGAGTCATTCATGAGAAAATTATCTAGCTAATAATACAGTAATAAAATCTTACTATTAAATACCAAAACTACAGTGGCTAAAAAGGTATGAATATGAATGATTCTTAAGTAAAGTAAGATAATTCACCTGGCTCCCTGCCCCACGAACAATTCCTTTAGAAGAAGCGGAATCGCAGTCATCTGAGAATGCAGCTGCATGTCCTGCCCTGAGATTAGTGTCAAACAGCTCCTGGATGTCACCTGCAGCAGTGTTCAATGCCAAGCACTATTAGTTTCAACGGAATAAATAATCCATGGGAGAAATTTTACACAAAAGTTCTTGTGAAGTTACAGTGTTACATTCCTTGTATTAATACTTGAAAGTGGAGGTTTGAGTATTCCTTTGCATGGCATTTAACCTGAATTGGCACAGCAGAATCATCCAGCTCTTCATAATTATAAAACCTTACACTGACTGGAACCCCAAGCTTTAATTACAGTGCTAAATACATGCTCATGTATTAAATACAAATGTTCACATTCCTCTTATACTCTTGTATACTGGTACCTTGTACAATGACATCGTCGTCCAAATATATCGCTTTTTCTGCATGAGGCAAGAACGTGGCCGCATAAAAACGCGCAAAGGTCAACTGCAAAATAACGGAAGATGTTACATATAAAAATTTTGACTGTTTTTTCTTCAGTAGACTACAGGATTCGTTCTTACCGGCTTCACTGCCTCGAATTTATTTGGATCACTTGATATTTTCCCGTGTAGGATATGTGGTTCAAATGGGATAATTCTGTACTTTATTTCATTCAGGCTGGTTTGGCTTATCCAGGTTCTGCAAACGAAAAAATATATACTGCCATAAAACAGAAAAAAGGTGATTTTGTTTTAAAAACTGATTAATAATTCCCACTTACTTTAAGTGATCCACGGTGTCATTTGTTGTTACAATGTAGAAAATGACATTTGCTTTACTGTTGTGGTACACACTGTTCATAGCAGCCACCAAAGCACCAAGTCTGTCTTCGACAGCCGTAATAAGCACTGGCACTTCATCCCCGCTCCGTGCAGCTTTCTGCGGCAGCTTCAGATGTGGTAATACATCATGCACTGTGTCTTGGTAACAAAATAATTTTATTAGGCGTTTCTGAAGATGTACTGTCCGTATTGCATGCATTTAATCATTCATATTGTAAGAGTTACCCGAGACATCAGTTCTTGCAAAGTCATTCAGATTTAGTAGATTCCGATGCACAACAATTAGAAATACTATTCCGATCAGCACCACGATGATTGCGTTTACTGTAGGAAAAAATACAATATAATGTATGCGCAAATGACAGGGATCGATCTTACAAAACAAAGCAATACCATGCATGATTTCAGAACAAATACGACCAGAGTCAGTATTAAAAAAAAAAAAAACAGTTTTTAAAGCAGACTGACCTCTTCGCGCTGACATCTCGCTGCATCTGAGAAATTAACCTGTAACATAAAACCACACATACGACATCAACTTATAAGAATTATTGCAAGAGACAAACTACTATACAAAACAAATAAGCATGACTTCAAATTAATTTCACGAAGTTTGGAATTAATACGTAATTTATCACAATCTACAAAGAATAGCTCGACACCATCCGCTGGCAATTTTACATAGCATAAGCTGAAAAACAGCCACGTGCATTTACAAGAAGGCTCTATATTTTAATTTTTCAGAATGTCATATTATTAAAAAAAAACGGTCAAAAACACTCACTTACTCATAATACTCCCGATAACTTCACTACTAAGCCAAAACGCCAACTCGACATACACAGCTTCTTGCAGCAAGTTAACAGTGCAGTTAAAATAGGTGTCTTAAAATCTGCCTGTTTTTTAACAATATAAAAATCCAAAATGTATAACATACTTTCAGTTGCATAATAATAACATAAATATCATTTAGTGTTTGTTTTACATTTGTTTCTCTATACATTTCCTATATGTTTTTCATATTCAACACATTAAAAAGACTACAAACGGGGCCTTTTCATATTACGTCAGTGCCCAGGGCCAGTACGGTTTAGCTACGTCTTCTTATTCGTCCGGAAGATTCATTCGCTTGAGCTCACGTTAAATACCTTATATAAACGAGTGACTTGTTTTTCTGTTTCCTTAGATTTGTTAAGATGCAGTCAATCTTCAGTTCAATTCCAACGCACATGGTGAGTTTTATATGTACAATACAATAAGCGTCAGTAAGTAGAAATATACCTATGCGCCCTATAACCTGCCTTTTAGCGGCCACGACATGTTTGCAAATGTTTCATGCATACATTCAATCTGTGTTGTTTTGCTTAGTTTATACTTCTGTCTTTATTTAGGCAAGCTGGGATATTATCGATGGCATGCAGTGTTGTCTATCTTTGCAGATTTGCCATGCTTTGCAGCAGCTTCCGATTTTGTGCTGGCCTATTTTTCATACTTGATGTGTGTTCAGTTAAACCGACCAGCTTTTCTTTTAGGATTATAAAGGACAAAAGTTAGCGGAACAGATTTTCCAAGGAATCATACTGGTATCTGCAGTAAGTTTTTTTCGTTCTTTTTTCATTCAAGTATAATATTATGCATGTTAGGCAATTTCTTGACATTTTATTTGTTTTCAGGTAATCGGTTTTATATATGGCCTGATCATTGAACAGTTCGGCTGGACGGTTTATATTGTACTGGGTGGTTTCGCCATTTCTTGTTTGGTGAGTGATTTTGCGTAGATAGTGCATCTAACAGACATGTAATACGTTGTTCGGTGTAGCCAGGTCGTATAAAGTTTATTATATTTTTATATAATAATAATTATTAAATTTGATTGGTTCTAGCTCACTTTGCCCCCCTGGCCAATGTACCGGAGAAACCCTTTGGCCTGGCAGCCTGTGTTGGCAGAGTCGCAGGGAGAAGCGCGAGAGAAACCCCAAGAAAACCCGAAGAAGCCGAGAAAGCACAAGTAACCAGTCGCTGTCTGCTTGTGAACCTTATAAATTGACATCGGTTGCCCTTTTTGTTATGTTGTTGAATTTCAGATCACTGACTGTACTTTAAATATGCTCTTGAGTTTAATAAATGTTTCTAAAAAATTATGGCTGTTTCAGTGTCATTTGCTTTTTCGGTGTTATTGAGTCTATTATAGATTAAAACTAAAGTGGGACAAGTAGATTACTTGACAGCTGTATTTGGTATTATTTTTTCTCCTTGCACTAATTGTTACATGCATTGTAATTGAAAACCAGTTGTGGATTTTCTTGATAACAAAAATGCACATGAAGAATCTGTTTTAAAAACTAAATCTATAACAATACCATGAGCATATGGTATTATCTTTACCAATCAGTTTGATCACAAAAAACAAAAAGGTGACAATTTGTTCGCACACTAAGCATACCACACTAAGTCGTAAGAACCTTTAAAGCCACAACTGTTAATGTCAGAACTCAATGCAAGAAGGAGGTGTGAATGATAACAGAAGTATCAGAATTGTGAATGCATAGATATAGCACAGGAGCCTTTTATTGTGACCTGTTGCATCTGCAAAATAAGGCCTTATGAAGCACCCTTTGCTGTGCATTGCTGCATCCATAACATGAGAGTGCCTGTAATCGAAAGGATATGTCATGGCATCATGATCAGAGAGGATTAACACACACATGGAGTATGAGGTCTAAAGTGGCAAACAACTGGGGAGGTACTGAAAATGTTTGAACATTTGAAATGGGTTGATTGTTATATTTTAAGATTTAGCCTTCGTCTGAAACTAAGGAGTCACACTGCCACCTCAAGCAGAAATCTAGCAACTTACAAGTATCACACACAACTTTCTTAGTTTTGTATTTTATGTACACTCAAATGTACTTTATGTGCACTTTTCAGGCTCGCTCCCTGTTTTGGTTTGCTGCTGTTATCTCAGCTCAGGCAGAATGTGGAGGATCAGATAACCATTTGATAATTCAATCTCTTTTTTTCCTGATTGATGATACCTGAACCTTTAACTCCTTATGACGGAAACATAGAGGTATCATCTTACCTGCTCCTCCTCACCCTTACCAACTTATAAATATTACTGTGCTATGGATAATTTGTACCCTGTCTGAGAATAGTAGCATTTACATTTATTTAGCATAACCTTTATTCCAGAATAATTTCCAAGCGAGGTAGAGGCCAGTAGATTACCAATATACAAGTTTGTTGTACAAGTACCGTTTTTAAGATTTTGGTGAAAAGTACAAAACACCCCATGATGTCAGGGGCTGTTGGCTTTTGATTTATCTTCCCTCCAGCTATTTGGTTAGAGGTTTTATGGTGGCTTATATAAATTGAAACTTGAATATGCAATGATTTAATGGAGTGAATTAATATGCATTGTATCGATGTTTGTAAATGCTTGTTCTGTAACGTGGTGTTTGCAAAATAAAATGATTTTATATATGAATTACATGGGCAAAAGTATTGGGACACACCTCTCAATCATTCCATTCAGGTGTTTCATTCAGACACATTGCCACAGGTGTATAAAATCAAGCACCTAGCCATGCAGTCAGGTGAAAGAATGGGTTGTTCTGAAGGGCTTGGTGAATTCAGATGTGGTACTGTCATAGGATGCCACCTTTGCAATAAGTCTAGTTTGTGAAATTTCTTCCTTGCTAGGTATCCTACAGTAAAGTGTAAATGGTATTATTGCAAAGTGGAAGCATTTAGGAACAGCAGAAACTCAACCACGAAGTGGCAGACCATTTAAAGTAACAGTGGGGTTGTCAAGTGCTGAGGTGCATAGTTGCATAGTGCGTAAAAGTCACCAATGCTCTGTTGACTCAGTAACTTCACATATCCAAACTTCCTCTGGCATTAACCCCAGAACAAAAGCTGTGTGCTGGGAGCTTCATGGAATGGGCTTCCATGGCCGAGCAGCTGCATGCAGACCTCACATCACCAAGCACAATGCCAAGTGTCGGATCGAGTGGTGTAAATTACACTGCCACTGGACTCTGGAGCAGTGGAAACGTGTTCTGTGGAGCGACGAATCACACTTCTCTGTCTGGTGCTCTGATGGATGAGTCTGGGTTTGGCGAGTGCCAAGAGAATGTTATCTGCCTGACTGCATTGTGCCAACTGTGAAGTTTGGTGGAGGAGGGATGACGGTATGGGGTTGTTTTTCAGGGGTAGGGTTAGGCCCCTTAGTTCCAGTGAAGAGAAGTCTTATTGCTTCTGCATACCAAGACATTTTGGGCAATTCTATGCTTCTAACTTTGTGGGAACAGTTTGGAGAAGTTTCTTTTCCTGTTCACTGATTACACACTCCAAGATCCATAAAGATATGGTTGGGTGAGTTTGGTGTGGAAGAACTGGCTCACATAGAGCTCTGACCTCAACCCCATTAGACATTTCTGTGATGAACTAGAACGGAGATTGCGAGCCAGGCCTTCATGTCCATCATCAGTGCCTGACCTCAGAAATGGGATGTCATAAAAGTTCCTGTAGGTGAAATATATATTGGAAAACAATAAAACTTGCTTTCTGTTTATAATTTTGCATCAAATATTGCATAGCGTACAGTAACAAAACATATCTAAAAAGTACCTACTGTGTTCAAGCCACGACAGATGTGACATAAATCCACATCGATCTACATATCTACACATGTCAAACGTGTCAAATCCATCAAACTATTGTTTAAATGTATGTAAAACCGTAAGATGAGAGTCTTATCATACACTGTTAAGGCTGGCATCCGTAAATAAAGGGCATGCATAATCGCAGCGTTACTGTGCCACCAGATGGCGCAAATTGATAAAATAAAGATAAAATGGGGAAGACAGAATTAGAATTATTTTCGAAAATTCAACAATAGTGAGCGACATTTTCAAAATTTCGCTGTGTCATAGACAAATTTAGGGGATGGCCGAAAAGGTTAGATTATACTGACATCTTCAGATATGAAGTGGCAGTTGGTTATAGCGGAAGTCAAGTGGGGAAACGAAATGTTAAATGGCCTTACTATGAACACAACAAATGATCACAGTGTCGTTATATAATATATTTTCATTTAAAGATGCCTGATGAAGCTATTCGTTAATGCGAAACAGGTAACTGCCTATTTAATTCGTCAGTTTAAATAATCTGGCCACCGACGTTTCTGTTTAAGGAATTTTGTATTTTCCTGCGATTTTAACATACTTTCTAGTCGTTTAGATCAATTTGAAATGTTACGTCCACTATACTCTAATTGTCTATAAATTCTATAGCCTTGTAAGGGATA
This sequence comes from Hippopotamyrus pictus, assembly GCA_026781145.1. NCBI lineage: Eukaryota > Metazoa > Chordata > Actinopteri > Osteoglossiformes > Mormyridae > Hippopotamyrus > Hippopotamyrus pictus. Next base: position 14,196,804 of record JAODLC010000133.1, read on the forward strand.
AATAACAGCACTTCTAATGTAGAGCGCCTACAGAAACAGGAGCCTATCACGAACTGCGCCCTGTTCACCGGAGAACAGCGAAGAGAATGCTGATTGGTTCAGAGCGATCTAGACCACGCCTTCGGGCCTCACCTCCGTCGCTGGTGGTGGTGACGTCAAGGGGACGCTGCTGGACAGTCAAAGGGTCTGACAGGCTTTTTTTGCTATCGAAAATCCTGACAGCGGCGGTGTTTTGGTGGGGGAAACGCGGCGATTTCCAGGCTACTGAAATTTCAGGTAGGGTTGGATTTTAGATATTTGCGTCGGTGCAACATCGTTCTTTGCGATTATGTCTCTGTCCATTGTGCGAACGTGGAAATAAAAATGTATGTGTGAGTACAGTATATATCATTTTTATACAGGAATATGCGTACTAGCTGGAATTGCAGAAATATGTATTTGTGTACGGTTATGAAAAATTCGGCTTCTTTGGTTTATTATTGAAAGTGAAGATGTATGCACAGACCAAATAGTTTGCAAGCAAGCGTTTTGTTATATTAAGGCAGCCCTGCGGCTAGCGAGCTAGTCAACTAGCAAAACGCACAGGCGAAGATGATCAAGTTCCATGAAATGCACTTAAAGAAAAACACGACATTTAATATAAATTATAACGCCTTATATTGCATTACATAGATACAACTGACCAATAGAATGACATTTGTTAGCGGCATGACATTTCCGAATAGCTGATATCATTAACGAGATTGTTAATTGTTAAACGGTCTTTATCGCTTGTTACTGTTGTAGGTGTAACGTGAAAATAAAATATAGACTAGCCTTCCAAGTTGATTTAGACTCGTGGAAAATTTGCGAAGGGTGGTTAAAGTATTTGATACTCTTATTAGAGCCTTGCAAATAAAATACTAGATGGCAAAATCTGAATTTTGACGCCTTGAATGAATGAAAGCCACGAATCAGATACATTTTATGGTCCTTTGACTTTTACACGCCTTTCCTATGAGACCTTGCATAGCTGCCTAGCAGCTAGGCGAAGAGTCAAGAGTGTTTAATCTATACTGCAATATCAGTAATCCGGCATTATGCAGACACACACATATTTGTGGTGTATGTTCTCCTAAGAACATGTGAAAAGGCTGTGAAATCAGGCGGAAGGATGTCAGATTTAAAGACATTAAAGTCCAATAAAAAGGTGTCAGCCATGCACTGCTTTGTTAAATACGATATCGACGTGTAAGCCATGAATGGAAAGAGGGAAAGAGTGAAATCGTACATGCTTAGAGCCTCACTCCATGCTGCTATGCTGAAATTGACGTTGCTTATTAATTAATAAAAACGGATTTGCTTTATGTCACCGGCAAATGGGCGGGTGGTTTAGATCAAGCTTTTTATCATAGCGCCAGTCAGACGGCTTGACAGCAGAAATTCAGCTGCTGCTGGTAAACAGATATGGTGGGTCCTCATGTATTGTGGAAGCCGTTTGAGGAAGCGAATATCAGTGCTTTATTATTGCAGACCAGAAACGACCGTTCTTTCCTGGGCAAATGAGTGTCACAACGCAGTTACTGTAGGCATACCCAAAAACAGAATATATGGAAGACCTATAAATGTGTTTGTATGTTTGTATTTACTAACTAATATACTAACACAATTTCACCTAATAGGGATTACAGGACTCCAAATGACTACAGGTACAGTCACGGTGATGTTTTTCATAGGTGCATAGCTGTACATATTGCTATGTTTCATTTTCATAATGTCAGATGTTGATGGAAATTATAACGGCCAGTGAGATTTGGAATTTCCTTGATGAACCTTAAATTAAAAATATTACTTGATTCCTTTTCAGAAACAAATGGATGGTCCTCCTGGTATGTGATTTATCTTAATGCACATCTATTGTATTTTTATTGGGTTAATTTAGGAATTCAGTTTTGGCAAAGTCCCAACATGGAATATGATAAGAGGATGCATGGATCCTACACACTTGTGTTGGATAGATGCCGGTTTTTATTGTTGCATTTTTTTTTGTCTATGAACTAGTTTGTCAAAAACCAGAAGTTGGCTTTGGAGGTGTTGCAAAGGGCCACTGATCACTAGGCTATCTGCAGTGTGTTGGCCTCTTGTGTGAGTGTGATGTGCTCCACAGCGCCCCCATCCTGCATTGTTGGAGAACCTCGCTGGTTATGACATTTCATATACATGTCCAGCACATGTCTAACAGGGTCTCTAGATGGAACATGTCCCTGCAAGGTCCATCTGAAACATCGGTGCAGTGACATTTTGGTTTGGGCTGTGTTTTATTACTTGTACAGAGGATGGGACCTGCCCACTTATTGATGGCCTGTTTACGGAGGGCCTCGAAATCCAGATTCCCCACCCCCTGTGTGTGTGTGGTGGTGGCAGGGGGGGTTGCAATGCTGAAATCGGAACTGAGCAGCACACTGAAACGCTGGCTATGGGCCGTCTCCGTGCGTCACAACCTCTCACAGCAACAAAACGCAATTGCTGGCTGTGATGGTCACAGTCTCTGTGTCTCTTCTGTCCACCGTGCAGCGATGGGAAATCAGTGAGTACAATCATTTTAAAACATTTTATTCTTAATATTTGCCTGGCAGGTAAATGTTGCATGAAGACATACCCATATGTGTATAAACACATCCTTTAGTTAAGCTTGATGTATGTTTATTTCCTTATTTCTCTCTTTAACATGAGATATTCAGAAGAAATGTACACAGAACTGAACACTTTCCTCCTTACTCTGAATCGTGCTGATATGTTGACCTGCATGCGCTAATTTTATTTTTTATACATTAAAAATTTTTAATTGCTGGTCGTCACACCTTGGAATTAGTGCTTTTGTTCTGTTAGTGGCCCACAAGGCTCATTTACGTGTTCTTGTGAAAGGAATTCATCCATTATTCTCTAATGGATTTTCCTACATATTGCTATAATATCAGTACAGGCATAGAGGCTTTGTAAAAATCTGCTTAAACCCCATAAGAAAAGATCTGTTGGCCATTTTCTGCATGACAGACACACATGGGAATACAGTACGTCACCTTCATATGCAGGCATGTGTATGAAGATTTCTGTTTCAAGCATCAGTGGCTTCACTGCTTTTATGTTTATATGCACTGACATCTCCATGCGCTTACAGATACAGCCAAATTGTCATCAGTCTCAAATAAGAAGAAATGCTCACTAATATATAAAGACTGATACAATTTTGTAAATGGAACAATCTTTTTGCATTTAATTTGCCCTGAAAATGCCTTGATGTCTTTTATTAGAGGTTCAAGCACCAGCAGTGCTGGATCCCTGTTGTTTTTGTATCTTATGTCTTTATATCTGACCAGTGTGGCAGCGGATATCCATGAAAAGGATGGTGCTGATCTTAAAACTGCTGTTAAGGATCGACTTTTTGCACTCGGAAGCAATAGGATTCTTGTAGAACTTATTTGCATGCTTTTCAAAAGAACAATGAAATCAGTTTTGAGGTGACTAAAACTGAATAAATAGCAAATAAATGGTAGACATGATGAGACACATTCATTAAACTAGAAGAAATCGTAGTACTGACATGAATTCATCGCTCACTGACTGGTCACTGTTGGAGACGCTGGACACATCACTGACATTTCCTGTCCTGTATCTTCCTTAAGTATATATATTTAAAATTATATTCTGCATTTCAAATTTGGTCAAAGCTGTTTCAGGGAGGGCATTCTCACAGCTTGTAATTTTGACTTCCTGTGTTGGTCGGTCAAATTAGAATAACTGACTTAGGGGGAACTTTTTTGTAGACATTTGACTATTTCCTCTTTCTGTTTCTCTAAAGCTCTGTAGTGTAGATGCTGAAACACATGCAAAACTCTACACGCGCCTCCGATGTATTTCACTGAAATGATCCCCTGTCCTCCAACCTTTACTTGTTACATAAACTCATTCGGTATCGCTGGGCTATTTTGGCTGCCCTTGCAAACGTGCGCCGCCCCCTGGAGGTGCCTGCGTGTATTTACGGCCAGTGATGTGCCTGAAATAAGCGCTGTTGCTGTCACCTTTTATTTTTTTGAGCCACAATTTGGTTTTCACAGCAGCCTTAATTTCTGCAGCGTTTCCATGGAAACATGCACAGTGCTAACTCCAAACAAAAGGAAAGCAGCGGTCCTCCAAGGGCATGTGCCCGACACCAGCATCGCCAGCCTTGTGTTAGTGGTTGTCATGACTAGGGAGGGCTCTGCTTCAGGGAGATCCAAGAGGAGCGGCGAGACTGCTGAACTCCCAAAAATGATCAATTTGTGGAAAATTGATCTAAAATCCCCTTTAGAAGGTTGTTCTCTCTGTTTCCGGTTCACTGTGAAGTTCAGTGTTGGGCTTTTGTCCTTCGGTAGGGGGTAAATGCGAAAGGTAACAGGTAACGCGCCCATTACCAATCGGGTCTCACAAAGCTGGGCCTTGGCACACTCTTAGGGGATGGCATCACAGGTGTGTCATGCTGCTTGGGAGCCCGGCTGCTACTTGTTATGACTCGTTTTGCTGAGTCGTCCAGGGTGAAGCCTCTGAAGAGCAAAGTGCACTCTTCCCCACACACGGAAGGCTCTCAGAGCCGTCCCACAGCAGCAGTGAATCAGGCTGCCGTGGCTTGCTGACTGGGCCACGTAAGGATGCATTTCCTCTCAGGTCCCAGAGAGCCGCTCTGTCGTTACACCAGGAGGTGACACGCAGGGGACGATCTGTCTCCACTGTCTGCTTCGTCATCACGCTGTTAAAGATTCAGGGAAAACCTGGAATTACTGTGCTGTGCACGGGGGTAGAACATCTTAAACGTGACTTACTGTTTGCAGCTCGGTCTGATGCTTCCAGAAATTCAAGAAATGTAGGACCAAGACAAAGCTCTAGTTTTTGTTTACTAGCTACGTAGTTCTAATTCCAATTATTAACCAATGGCTTGAAGTTGGGATATCTGTTGCTGCATTTGATTAAGATAATTTTCAATGTTTGTCTACATAACCCCCCCACCTCCATACCCCAATCTGAATTATTAAGATCTAGCATGAGAGTTATTCAAACCTAGAAAAATAGGATCAGTGATGCGTTTGAAATGCATTGTAAAGTTAAGCATGGGGAGATTTTTTGATTAAGTATAAGTGTTTTAGGGTGATAAAATAAATCAATTTGTAGCAAAACAGATTAGCTCAAATGACAGCAACATATGTGCAAATATCTGAAGAAACTACAAAAGAAACTTGTACAAATCTAATAAGTGACTGTATCATATCCCAGCATATCATGCAAGTTACAAAAAAATAAGTAAAATTTATTTTACAATGTCGTAGATGATTCGTTTTCTTTCACAGGAGAAATACTTGTATGACTCAAACTCAGCCCAAGCCATCCGTCAGTCTGTCCTCCAGCCTCACAAACTGTACAGGGTCATTAGGAAACCCTTGAAAAATAATTATTAAAATTTTGTTATTCCTCTGCTCACCAGTGAAAATGCTAAGAAGACCAGTTGCAGCTTGATTGCTGGTTTTCTACTTTTTTTGTCCCGAGGTGCCCATTTGGGGTCCTGAGGTGCCCATTTGGGGTCCTGAGATGCCCATTTGGGGTCCTGAGGTGCCCATGTGGGGTCCTGAGGTGCCAGTGTGGGGTCCTGAGGTGCCAGTGTGGGGTCCTGAGGTGCCCATTTGGGGTCCTGAGGTGCCAGTGTGGGTCCTGAGGTGCCTATTTGGGGTCCTGAGGTGCCTGTGTGGGGTCCTGAGGTGCCAATGTGGGGTCCTGAGATGCCCATTTGGGGTCCTGAGGTGCCCATTTGGGGTCCTGAGGTGCCTGTGTGGGGTCCTGAGGTGCCCATTTGGGGTCCTGAGGTGCCTGTGTGGGGACAGTGATGCAGTAATGACTAGGGAGAGTAAAAACTTCACATTTGTAGGCAAGCTTGATTTATTCTTTTTTAATATGAACTAAATACCACTGCTGGTGAGAGAGTCTGACATAATTTTCTGTGATGTGGGACATTTAACAGTTTTTTAAATCCTCTTATGAGATTTGTAATAGTCTGAACATCTATATATGATGTATCATTCATTTTCTGACCGAAGCTGTAGTTGAAACTTGGATGACAGAAAATAAAAACATTGATACAAATCTTCCACCGAAGACAAGGCTTATTTATTCAACTTGTCATAATTTCATAAATAACAGCATCATAATGTCACTACTGTGGTTATCTGTATTCACGTTTTATTGGCTAGCCTGCTCTGGAATACAGCCAGGGTAATGATACTACTAGTGATTTTATTGTTCAGTGGCATCGATCAATGGAAGTATTTCAGAGTCAATATGCTACTTGTCTTTTCTTGAAACATGCTCTACATTGTAAATGCTGTGACCCACACGTGAATATATGATGTGTTTCAGGACGGTGTTAATACCTAAATTAGCTTTATTGTCCTCCCTCACAGTAAATGGATTTCTGTCCTAGTTGTTGTTTTAAATCCCACATAGAGAACTTGCTAGTTCCTCCTAAGCGTTTACACTGGCACACTGGGCTCAGGAGGGTCCTGTTCCCTGAGTCAGGATTGACACATGGCCCTTGCTCTGTGTGTGTGGAGTTCCATCCTGCACTAAAAATGTATGGCATCTGTGATGTGTCAACAAGCGTTTCAGCTGATGTAGGTCGCAGATACTCATTACAAACTGACTTTTAAGGGATCCTGTGAAATGTTGATACCCTGAAGTGGGGCCCTCATTTTGTGCTGCATACTGATAGGGACTAATGCTCCACTGTGCGTTAGCTTTGCTACCAGCCTGGTAAATGAACAAAGAGTAAGTTAGCAAATGCAACCAAGCTTAAAATCGCTTCCTAAACTTTCAGTCCATCTCCCACCCTTTGCTAAAAAAAGGGTGAAAAACGTGTGTTCTGAAATCTGAATTACATGACGTGAAATTGGATATATTCGAATGGAAAAGTCTTTTTTGGCTGGTGTCCCATCCAGCCCTGTGCCCTGTGCTGCCCCCTATGATCCTGATCAGGATATGTAGTTACAAGATGGATGGATGGATGGATGGATGGATGGATGGGTGGATGGATGGACAGTCTTTGTTTTAAGCATGTAAAAGACTTTAAAGGCATACCACAATTCAAGTTTTTTTATATATATATATATATCTAAATAATACTTAAAATTGTATTACATAGCTTTTACTATTTTTGAAGGTGAAAATTTCGCTGCTTGCTAAACATAGAGAATTTACCCAAAGTATATATATGTATTTCCAATGAATCTTTTCAATAATTTAATGAATGAACTGGTGAGATGCAGTGGACACACAAGGAACAAATATGTGTATATACTGGGAATGTCTCTTATGTTCCATGTTTGCTGCATTTAATTGCTAAGTACGTAAAGGGCAGATTAAGCTAGTGTTAGGCTTATTGTAAGTAAGCACTTGGGTTGACCCTTTGACTGGTCACACTTTCCCTACAGGATTAGTGCTTTTTTTCTATTCCTTTCCTTTCTTGTTGGAACTATCTGCTAGTCTTTTGCCAGGAGAAAATACCAGTCCCCTTTCTCTACAGTTGAGCCCTTTATCAGAGGTAAGTTTGCTCTCTTCACTCAGTTCTCTCTTTCTCTCTTTCTCTCTCTCTCTCTCTCTCTCTCTCTCTTTTCCTTTTTATCACATACCTGCGTAATTTGCTGCCTCCAATTTCCTGGTGGGAAATTGATTCTGTTCAGGATTTCAGAAGTCCTTGCTAAGGGAAGGTGGAAGTGACTGCATGCATAAGTTGGGCAATATGGAGGATAGGATTAAGCGTGATCAGATACTGCTTTGGGCCAGGTGAACAGGGAGATGTCTGCAAAGGAGATAGAAATGAAAGCATGCTGACTCTCTTGGGTCAGAAGAATTGTGTTAAGCAGCATCACCAACCGTTATTGCGCCTGTGTATGCCCTGTGTACGACAAAGAGTGACACCCTCCCTCCCTGTTTTGTGTGTGCGTGTGCGTGTGTGTGTGTGTGTGTGTGTGTGTGTATGTATATTTCACATATTTCATGTGCAATATACACATCTCACTCACACAAGCACACACACAGAAACTTGATAAACCTTGATGGAAATTTTCAGTGTTGATGGCAGCCAAGAAGCCATATGATCTCCAGCGTCCAATCATAGATCAGTCATCTTCAGTCAGTGTTGGGTGCAGGATGCTGATGTGGCCTGTCAAGCTTTTAGCAGCACATTTAAGCATTGCCCTCCTTAGGAACTTCATGGTTGTGAAATCATGTGACCATATAACACTAATGCCTCGCCTTTATCTCCCTGCAGCTAAGAAATACTTTAGTGGTTATTTTGGACTGCCAGATTAAGCGAGGTCGTTTGGAGCAGTGTGCTTTTCAAAGCCTTTGAGGTCGCTGAGTTGTCTCAAATTCTTCTTCCCAGCTTGCCCGTGTCTGACCGTAGCGACAGCAAGATGCCTTTGGGTGACGACTGCAACACCTGGAAAAAGAAAACTTCAGATATTAAGGAAAATTATGACTTCAAAGAAGTTCTGGGCACGTAAGTATTTTCAGCATTTATGGTTTTTGAAGTACAAAATCTAATTTAAGAATAACCTTTGTGCTTGGGCTCAGCCTCTTAGAAAAAGCAGTGAATTAAATCAGAGGATTGAATGTGTTCTGTAATGAAGTTCTGTGGCCTGTTTCCATGGACGCTGTTGTATTCTTCAACTTTTAATGTGTATGCAAACCTATATGGTGCTGGTACTTGCTGATTAACTGTGCAGCTAAGGATTAAGGCTTTTCCTCTGCAATGTAGTGAGCAACATCTCTGCTGGCGTGGAGAGATCCATCTGGGTGTCATTACTGGAGTGTAGGGACCATGTCTGCTCTCTGTCATCATCGGGCTTTGGCAATGGTGGCCCGCACCTGTTTGCAGGAGTTAAGAAAAGCAATTGGCTGATGCTGGCTGATAACGGCGGAGTGGGTGATGTGTTCGCATCCCCTCGGCACGTAGTTTCATCTCTGACGTAACCCTGGGTGGCTGGTCGCGTATTTAGATGCGGAATTTATTCAGAAAAAAGGTCATGTTTTGACTTTGCCATCTTTTAAAAATGAGCAAAAGGGGAAAGGTTCTGTTTTTTCAATTTAATTCTTCAGTTATATAAAGTTTAGGGTTGATGAGTGTTATTGGAAGGTTATTCCCAGAATATTACAGAGATGTACTTATTTACAGTAAATGGTGGTCGCTGGGGAGAGCCAGACTTGTTTGGCATTATCGCTGAGCTGTGGGTGCACACAGAGCCCCAGAAACGGTGAGTACTGAGTGGATGAGGCTGTTTTCCCACAAGCCAGGCACTCTGTGATACCACATGAGAGTGACGGAAGCCAGCAGGAGGAGCCAGGCTGCTCTGGTGGCAGTGAAGCCAGGAGGGACACTCCGGGTGATGGGCACAGCCGCGTGACCGGGCAGAGTGGCTTGGCGGCAAATTGACTCGGCTCATCCTGTCAACACAGCGGGCTGGAAAAGCACAGGTTTATCCCAGCGACAGGCCATCACGCTGCAGGTTCGCCTCCCATGCTGAGAGGCAAATAATCTTGGCTGAGATACCCAGGACCAAAACAGCAGAAGCATCCCTTTGAGAAAAAGGATAGGGCAAATTTAAGAAACAACAGCAAAAAAAGATTTATCATTTTAAATGGATGTTTAACGCTCAGCTGAGGGAACAGAAGAATGCGACAGAAGCTTGCCGGAGGAGGACACCCAAGCAAATGTTCCGGAAAGTTCCCGGCAGCTCTCTTTGGCTTGCTTCCTTTGAGATGCTCGTGTCTTGGCTGGCCTGACGGTTACCTAGGTACTTGCAGTGCGGGTTTCATGCTGTGAGCCCGGTGCTTGCAGTGCGGGCTTCATGCTGTGAGCCCGGTGCTTGCAGTGCGGGCTTCAGGCTGTGAGCCCGGTGCTTGCAGTGCGGGCTTCATGCTGTGAGCCCGGTGCTTGCAGTGCGGGCTTCATGCTGTGAGCCCGGTGCTTGCAGTGCGGGCTTCATGCTGTGAGC
>JAODLC010000133.1:14215194-14230872 GCA_026781145.1 Hippopotamyrus pictus
GGAGGCCCCGGGGAAGACCCAGGACACGCTGGAGGGACTATGTCTCTCGGCTGGCCTGGAAACGCCTCGGGATTCCCTCAGAGGAGCTGGATGAAGTGGCTGGGGAGAGGGAAGTCTGGGTTTCCCTCCTGAGACTGCTGCCCCCCCGACCCGACCTCGGATAAGCGGGAGAAAATGGATGGATGGATGGATTGTGCATAACCCTGAATATTTTAAACCCCTTCAATATTCTCATGAGAAGAAACAGCTGCCTGCCTGTTTGCTGAGATATTGCTGTGTGCTTTGCTTGTGCTGGCTTTTCTAGGGGGATGACATTAGAGTTGCATTTACTTAGACCTCATCTGTAGCCATTTATAGTACAATTCACATTATTTACTTAGTATGTCTCTGTCATATACTGAAATTACCCTGGTAACACTACTGCAAGTGCCTATTAACAAACAATATTTAAACATTATGGAAAGCTTAACCTTACATTGCTGCATATAAATTCATGTTAATTCAGACAGTGTCAATATTATTATTATTACTATTATAGACCTCATCTTACCAAATCTTACATTTATATTTGCCATTTCCCTTTGCAGCAGTTACCAGGGGTCTCTACTCTTCAGTGAATGATTTGAACTCAGCCCATGACAAATTAAAGTTCAATCTGCCCTGACGCTCAGACTTCACCATTGTAGCTGACAGTCGGTTTCTTTTGTCAGACCAAACATCCTCCATGTGACTGAACACTCACTCTGCATAAGCATTTCTGACGGCGTTGGAAAAAACAGAAGCCATTACGTTACAGTTTAACAGTATTAGAATACCTTGGAGATCAACTGCTCTCTTACAGCCCTCCTCGCTTGCTTTGATCTCAAGGAGCAGGAAATCTATTAGTGCCTAGAGTAGAAAGAACTACAGCAGGCTGCAGAGCATTCTCTTATAGAGCTCCGCAGCTGCGGAATAGTTTTACAGCCGATGTGCGAGATTCAGACTCACTCTCAATATTCAAGTCTAGACTAAAATCACACCTGTTTAGTTTAGCTTATAGGGACTCTAGTTCTAGCTCTAGCTAACTGCTCACTCCCAGTCAGACCTATAGTGTGAGGTGTAGAGCTGGGTGGGGATCGGTACCATTGGCTTGGATGAGCTGATCTGTCAGTGTTGTCACTCTAGCTTCACACCCCGTTGTTGAACTGGAGTGCTGACGTTTAGGGACCCCCCATGCCTGCGTTCCCACCTGCCTCTCCCTCCTACTTATGCTGCCATAGCCATATCTGCCAGAGCTTACATACTGCACTCTCCTAACTGTTAGCACTGCCTCTAGTCTCCCCTACTTTGGCTAGTTGCACATTTTATGTCCTCTACCCCTCCTGGGCTGTGCTGCCTGGAGACCCCAAATTTTCAAGATATCCTGCCTACCCTGCTGCCTGCTACGTCTCCACTACCTGTGACGTCTCCCCGGTCTGCTCGCCCTTCTGCCTGTGACGTCTCTCCTGAATGCCCTGCTGCTGTACCACTGTTCGTCCTGCCATCTGAAGCAGCACCAGCAACTGCCTGCCATCACCTGCCCACCCCCTCTTTCAGACTCAAATGTTAAAATTGGGACATCATCTTGCCCATTTGACTTTGACTTCCTCTGCCAGCCCCTTGAGACAGTGTAATGTTGTGAAAATGCACTATACAAGTAAAATTAGATTGAACTGAATTGTGACTCAGAAGGTTGCCGGTTCAAATACCTGGGTCACCAGAGTGATCCCACCATTGGGCCCTTGAGCAAGGCCCTTAACCCCAGTTGCTCCAAGGACTGTCTGACCCTACTGTCTCCTCTACACCAGTTTCATGAGGCAGCCTCCTAAAATATAATAATTTTATGAAGATCTGGGAAGGCCTGATGATGATTTACTACGAAAGAATTATGAATCCCAATAAACTTAACTTAAGAAGCTTACATCCAATCTCGGACACTAAAGAAAAATCCGGAAAGCATATCATTTGACTGGAGACATACACTCGTAGAGAATGACTTTGAGAAAGATGTAAATTATGCAGTTAACCCTCTGGAGTCGGCTGTCCCGTCCGCGGGATATAACAGAAATTTCACCAAGCCGTTTAAATAACTCTGCGAGTTTTTGTCATATAAAAATTTTAAAAACACCCTCAGAAACCTTGGATGGTCTACTTTTCAAAAATATATAGGTACAAACTAAATATATTTTTACAGCTTTGTGTAAGAAAAAGAACAAGAGTGACTGACCCCACAGAAACGTGCGACGGACTGCCTCATACACATATAGCTAAAAAAATACCTAAATGAAAAATAACAATATTAACCCATGAATAAATTATTTATATTTACGAAAGTATTATCATAATATATTAAGACATGAAAATGCGAATGCTTCTATGGTTCTGAGAAGAGCCGCAGCCTGCATGGTATTTAAGACTAAATGTACTTTGGTGGTAACTCATTTCACATCGACAGTAACTGCAAATAACTTTGGTCTTGTCGATGGGCCCATCTGACAAAGTTTTGAAACTGAACCTGCCATTCAAAATACATTTTTCTTTGTTCATTATTCTTCCCGATCTGCCATCCGACTCAACACGCGTTAATGGCATCAAAAAAATTAGCCACGTTATAATGAATTTCTGTTGATGCACTTTTATTGCATTAACTTTGACAGCCCTAACACGCACACAAACACACACACACACACACTGCCTGGCCATTTGAATTTTTCGTTGGACCGCCTTTAGCTTTGATTATGGCGCACATTTGTCATGGCATTGTTTCCACAAGCTTATGCAACATCTCACCCTTTATTTTCATCCAGATTTGCATTCATTTCTCACCGAGATCCTGTATTGACAAGTGAGTTGAACCACTCCATAAAGACTCCTTCATCCCAAAGACCTTCAATGAGGTTAAGGTCACAACTCTGTGGTGACCAAGTCATGTGTGAAAATGATTCCTCATGCTCCCTGAACCACTCTTTGACAATTCAAACCCAATGAATCTTGGCATTCTTGTCCTGGATTATGCCCATGAAAACAGGGAAGAAAAAAATCCATTGCTGATTTATGGAGGTGTAACCTGGCCATTCAGGAGATTCAGGTACTCAGCTGACTTTACTTTATTGCTGCATAACGTTGCTGAGCTGTAATAATAATCCAGTCATTGGCTCTTTAGTATTTGCTGATATAAATTCAAATGGCAACTTTTTGGCCAGGCAGTGTAATATTAACACACGCAAACAATTCTAAGATAACAATACTGATAAATAAGATAATAAAATTTGTTTTACCAAAAGCTGTTTTTTTCACAATTATTGACTTGGAATTATGATAAAATTAATATAAATTGCCTTACAACTCACTACAATGCAACAATGTAACCATGTGGCTTCCTTTGTATATAACTTTTTCCAGAAGTTATTGCCTTGGTTGTTCTTCCTGATGAATTAAACCCATAATACCTCCCATAAAAAATTCTGAAGATGTATACGATAGGCCCTGGTCCTCCAATCGTGTGGAAGGTTCATCAATGTTCCCTTAAATCTGCTGGAGTTAGAGTCCTGTACAGGCCTGAATTGAAGCCCAAACCTGCCCCATATGCAAGCTTTTTTCCGCTTTTCCACTGCACCAGGTACTGCACTTTTGGCTCTCTGAGAAAGATGCAATCATTTCACATATACAATATCATGTGATTGAACTTTTTATTAATCAACATTTAATCCATTGCATGTTATAAACTGTAAAAAAAAGGCCTTTATTGTCTCTTCTTTTCTTACATTTCGACCTGACATTCCTGACGGGTGTAGGGGGCAGTAACAATTACATTCCTTTGACAGTATGCAAACCAATACAGGTGTGTTGACACCTGTCTCATCGATATTCATAGGATTGAATAAGAGCATATTCAGCACTTCGGGATAAATGTTTTTTAGGTAGGTGAAATATTTAAAAATGTCAAGGCACGTCACACTCCCTCAGAAGTGGCCTGGAGGTCTCAGACTCCAGAGGGCCAGGGGGTGTATCTGTGGTAAGGGGGTGTGGGGAGGGCATCAGTCCATCTGTGGCATGTCTCCTGCTCTCCCTCCACCCCGTCAGCTTAATTGACTGTGTGAAGACAGGCCAGTCAGGGTTACTGTGCCGCGCTCGTCGCCCCCCCGCCATGGCCGTCAGCGCTGACTTTTGCCCCCCCCCCCCACCCCGATGTTAACGCCCCTTGCTGCTGCTTTCTCTCTGCCTTGTTTCAGCTTAACCTGAACCACCAAGTTCAGTTTCCCGTTCTGAGCCTCCAAACCAGTCGCCTGTAGCCGCAGCTATGAAGGAATAAAGGCTAAAATCTCCCGTTTCCACAGCAGGCTTGCCCAGCAGGTTCAGCGTATGTGCACAGTTCCCTCACTGCAGCCTGTGATGAATTCATTATGCCAGCGTCAAAATGGAAAGCTGTTTCAGATTTGAAGGTTTTTCCTTTTTGGTGTCAGTTGTGGGTTTAGAGTTTACAAACTGAATCTTCAGCGGCTGCTAAGTATGGATTTCTGGATTTGTTTTTAAGTCTGACAGGTGACACGACTAGTGACTAATGGTAATGATGAAATAGTCACTCAGAAGAAGGCTTGTGTTTTTCAGTAGTACACGCAACTTGAATGGTAAACAGAACTGCTAGTGATCAGTCATGTTACTTGAATGTGGCTAATGAATTATTATTATTAAAAATGACAGCTGGGTATTTTTTAATTCAGCTTGATAATCCCTCAGTTGTGTAGTAATCCCACATATTGGTGCTGATGGGTGAGAAAGCCAATTTAAGATCGACTGGCCATATGGTTTTTGAGAATCTGTGGGCTTGTGGCTTATGGACTGCTTTTGAGTATTCTGTCTGTCTGCCTATTTGAAGTTAGCTGTGAGAGTTTTCTTGTGTAACTGGAGCAGGCACTGTGTGTGTCAGGACTGAGATGTTCCAGAACTGTCTACTCAGCCACAAAAGCAGCATCCTCTGTTTTGGTTACAGCTCCGTCCTCAAGGGCTTTCCTCCTCAGCGGGCTTCCAGGAATCTGCGCAGTATATATATTGTGCGTCTACGTGTACAAGCCTTGCTACCCTTCATGCAGTACCAACTAGTGCTTCAGAGAGATCTGCAATGAGCAAGGCCTTGTGTTGGTGTAAAAATAATGACCTACTGTGGTTTAAAAGTAAGGTGGTTTGTGGTTTCCAAATGCAGTGCCTGGTGCATGACTGACAGGGGAAATCTGCAAAGGTTTCCAACTTTCTAAAAGTAGGTATTTTTGTGTAAGCTTTCTCAGTGAGCTGATCACTTGATTAAGAATACTGTTCACTTTAAGTGAAACATGGCAAACTAGTGTAGGCTTATCCCAGACATAAATTGCTTGCATGTTTTGAACTTTACCTGCCGTCCCTGGGAGATTTCCATGACTCGGAAGTACGTCCTGTGGATGTGGCATTTGAAAACTTACCAAAAATGTACTTTTTCCCAATTGAGACGTCAAGAGGCATAATGTGGCTGCATTGTTCTTCCTCAGTATCGGCATTTTCTGAGCAGGCCGTCTGCGTCAGGAGGATGCTGGTCGACGGCTCACACATGTGCTCTCCCATCCATTCACACATGCCAATTGTGCGATACTCTTGCTGGGAGGTGAAGGTAGATCCCCATGACTCCATTTGATTTTTTTCTTCTCCCCCTGCTACACTGCATAAATTTTCAGTCCCTCCATGGGAAAACCACTGCCCTGTGTCCCTCCCTGAGGGAGAAGGGGAGTGTAAAGGCCCTACTTCCCTCTTTTGTTCCCTTACTACACTGACATTCGAGTGAACTGGTCTGAACTCACTCTGGTTTTGAGCTTTTTTTGTTGTGGAGGCGAACAGCCTTTAGGGGCTTAGAAGAGAGCTTCTGTTTTGCTGGATGTCGGCTGAGCAGCTTGATACAAACTGGCCATCTCAGAAAGGTCATGTTGACGATACGGAGGGCCAGCGCATGCAGCCCAGAGACATTTCCTTTTCCGTCCATGCAATCTCGGGGCCCTCTGACTGACAGGAAGAGTGGATTATCTGTTTTTTTGGCCCTTTTCTGCAATTAGGCATGCTGGCACTTCCTCAGAAATAAAGAGTGGCCAGTCTCACAGGAAAGGTCTTTAATTAGGAGTTGAAGTCCCTTGGGGTGTGGCTGTAAGGAGTCAGGTGGTGGATAGGGAAAGACTATTTGTGTTTTTTGGAAAACAGGAGATGTGCCATGGAGTGGGAGATAGAGGCGGGGAGCGAGACAGGTCCCGGCAGAAAGTCTCTCCTGTCTTTCCATTTTACTCAAGGCCTGGTCTGCACACTTATGTAATAGCAAACATATTCTAGCTTTGTTTCATTTCGGAAGGGCAAAAATAATTTATTATTTAATCATGGAATAATTTATTGCCGATCTTAGTGGTTAACCGGGAGTCTGGCCTGAGCAGAGATGATCTATGCTGTCTTTCATGCAGCCTTATAGTAAATTTATAAGTTAAAGGTCTGAAGTTTTGAGGTCACCACCCTGCGTTCTCATGTTCTTTACATGATACTAGTTCTGCTTTTCCAGTAATGTACAATATTGGGCCGTCAGGCTTCTAAACACGATGGCTACAGTATGACTTTTGTTTAGCTTTTTGTTTGGATGTCTAACCCCATCACCTTCTCAGTCATATAAGTGTTTATAACTTATGTAGTTGTCAAGGATTTTGAATTGCAGCATGAAAAAATGACCCCCCCCCCCTTTTTTTGTAAATATGTTTGAACATCACAAGATGCAGGGTGCAAATTTCCTAAAGCAGGGTGAAAACATGAAGCCGTTTATTAATAATATAAAACTGTTGTGTCTCTCTCAAACCTGAGTAGCCAGACCTTATCCATTTCCACAGACTTGACAGTGGCTTTGTATCGCTGTGTATTCCCTCTGCTGAAACTGAAGACATTTGCATTTTACCCATATTTTTTTGTAAAAGCTTTTGTCAAGTAAAGGCTGTGTGTCTTTATAGCTACGTATAGTTATGGAACTTCTGTGTGTAGTTATGGAATTTCTACATATAGGTACGGAACTTGTGTGTTCTTACCACCCCAATGAAGTAAGTCTTACAAACCTATAAAGGAATAGGATCTCCCAGCAGAAGGAGAGAGAGAGCCTTCCGGCCTCCCAAAAATACCAGGTTGCCAGTGTGGTGAGGAAAGCAGCATTGCCACCATTAGCAGACTCTTAACCCACTTTCACAACCTGAATTTCAACATGGCCTGCAGCCTGCAGCCTGCAGCAGGTGCTGCTTCTCGTTAAGGAGCATTGTGGCAGTGGCATCCAGTGCCAAACTCTGTAGAAGTCAGTGAGGATATACTGACCTGGTGACCCACTCAGCTAGCAGCAAATAGGTCCATGTCAGGCAGGGTGTTCAGGGTGGGGGGCAAAGGGACAAAAGCCAGGCATGGAGTTTGGGGACCTGTCGTGAGATCTGGCCTTTGGGGCAGATGAAGAAAAGACCTCATCCTCATCCTCGCACCAGTTAATATTTTGATGGTATCTCATGTTGTAATGCTGCATCATATGTTTTAAATCTGTTACACACTGAATATCAAACTCAAGCCTGACCTTTAAAAAACATCACAAATCAAATTGCAATTGCAATATCTGTCTGAAAAATCGCAATTAGATATTTTCCCCAAATCATTCAGCCCTATGCCAAAGCTAGCATTGGCTAAAGTCATTTTTCTTTTAAAAAATTAATTTCCTCTTTGGTGTATTTTGCTTTCATAAGAATAAAGGTTAACAATGCAAAAACTGAAGCTGTTCTACTTTCTCTGTTGGTGTCCCATATTACAGCATCTCAGAGACCACAAACTATTGCCATCCGCAGATTACTTGATAATATTTGAAAGATGACATTTATATATGCTATAAACATAATATCATGATAATCTATGTGGTGTGGAAGACCTATAAACACCTAATTACCTAATTTATTTATTTATTTTTTTTACTTGTTCAGCTGCAGGGCTGTTGCTCTTTCAAAGTGATCTGAGATGGTGCTGTTGGGCTCATTTCAGCACAGTGAAGTCTCCATGTTAGTTTTATCAATTAACTTTTCAGAGTCTGTGAAGAACAGAGCAGAATACAGGGGTCACTTTGGACAAGAGGCCAGTCTGTTTCAGGGCACGCACATACACAGACACACACACAGGTTTGAAATTATAGCTTTGTGGGGACTCCCCATTCATTTCTGTGGGGAAAACTGTAATCCCAATATGAAGACCTTAACCCCTACCCAGCTCTAACGTAACGATAAGTAACCCAACAGAAGACAAGGCTTTTAGGAGTTTTACTTGTTTGGTCCCCCCCCGACACACACACACACACACACACACACACACACACACACACACAAACACACAGTCACACGCTATGAGAAACTCAGTGATGCTAATTCTCATAAGTGCGTGTCATGTCTTGAATTGGCGGGGGGGGGGGGATGAAGCAAACCACTAAGTTACAAAACAGAAAATAATAATAATAAGTGCATGCTGGCTGAGTATGAGGCTGTGTCACATCACGCCTCTGGGTGTGGAGCCCCGTTTCTTTGTGAGGAGCTGATGTGTCTCCTGTTTCATGTTCATGCCTCTGTGGGGTGGACTGGGAAGTGACTGCTGCAGTCAGCATTAAATGGCACTATAATGGCCATTATAAACTCATTATATGGACTCTGGGCTTCTTAATCAGAGTGCTATATGCATTCACATAAGAGTCCCATGTGGCAATTGCAATCTAGGCTAATATGACACCTCCCCCCACCCACGCACACACACACACACACACACACACACACACACTTTATCCTGACCGTCGTAAACATTGATATTATTCGGTGTTGGATACGAAAGGAAATCGCCTATCCCTACTATTTAGCCAAAGGGCACTTAAAATATTGTCTGTGTTCTTTGGTGAAAGGGTACTTTTCATACACGTTTTGGTGACAGTGGTTTGTACATGCGTTTCTGATGAAAAGCCAGGGCGTGATGACGTTTTAGG
Organism: Hippopotamyrus pictus; assembly: GCA_026781145.1. Lineage (NCBI taxonomy): Eukaryota > Metazoa > Chordata > Actinopteri > Osteoglossiformes > Mormyridae > Hippopotamyrus > Hippopotamyrus pictus. The sequence continues at coordinate 14,224,244 of JAODLC010000133.1, forward strand.
ATGGTTAGCAGGTTAGGCAGCATAAATGACCATGGCAGTATGCCCTGTTTCAAAGTTTACCCAAAACTCAGTATGCCTGAGGAAAGCTGACTAGGCCAGTAAGATGACTTTGTAGGTCACATATGGACTGGCATGCCCACTGCTTTATGCCTTGTGCTTCCTGGGGTAGACTTCAGGATTACTTGTTAGTTGTTAATACTGAAGTGCTTTGGAGTAAAGATTTTACATCCTTACCTCTTTAAAGGGAGGGGAAGATGGTGAATTTCAAGGGAGTCTTTTTAGAGCAAAATGTCTTTGCATCTTCAAATGTGAATCTATTTTGAAGATTTCAGTAAATTACCACTGATTTATTGATGTAATACAATGCTGGAATTTTGAGTGCCCTCTTAGTCCAATGATCAAAGTTTGATCTGATCAGAACTGAGGGTAAGAGGGTGTGCTTGAAGGTGAAGAAACCTTTGGATCACGGCCACAAGGTTATGGGCAGTAGGGAGAACGGAACACTTGCAATGTCAACATGAAATACAGTTAGTCCTCCGTCATGTCTGGCCTTGCATAACTTCCTGCATTGGAAATCCCAGAAAAATCAGAGAACAATCAAGCCCCCCCCCCGCCACCGCATGCTTAGACATGTGTGAAACGGATAAAGGCTGTCAGATATTCAGATATGTTAAAATTGTTCTTGTGAATAACTTCAGTGAATCAGCTGGATAGGAGTCTCTACAGAGCTGCAAAATATCAACATGATTTCTTATTGCTTAGTGGTCCTTTAAGGTGAAATGATATCACCAAAGTGTAGGTGAGCCTGGAGAGGTGGGTTTGCCAGGGGTAAGAGAGGAAGCATAAGCTAAAAATAATGATGAACTTTAACAGCAATTTGATTATTATAAAAGACAGATGTTAGCTCTCCTATGGCACGTTTATTTCAACTACTGTGGTGCTACATGTTCATGGGCTTCGTCAAAAAGCATTTTCCTTGTTACTGTATGTACCTGGCTGTCGCTTACTAAATACATCTGCTTGGTGACTAAGTCCTGCTTATCTTTACCAAGACAGGTAGTAATTTCACATGCAGACCTACTTCCAATCAGCAGATCTGCTCCATAGCGCGTGCAGTTCAAGTCGAGCACTGCAGTTCACGGATCATTTTGCTTAGAAAGATACCGGCTCTGAGCCGAAGCCAGAGATGAAAAGTGGAGGTGTGCGACTCCCATCTGACATCCTGTGGTCATGCAAGGGGATCAAGGAGAAATCTCCAGGAGATTTGAAAGGATTTATTATTATTAGAAACAACCTGCTTTTGAGTTAAGACATAAATGGAAGGTTTATGCATAACAGTAGCTGATAAAGCTATAGAGCAGGATGGGGCTTTTGGTCGGGCCGCTTAAGCCGCTCCCTCTAAACCCACTTCCCCCCTTAATAAATCCAATGCTGATGGATGTGTGTGGAGAACCTCTGCCTTAACACACAGCTTCTATTTCTGCCAAAGTCTGCATTCATTAGTGTGTGTTTTTTCCCCATGTAATATTATTTGGATTTTTTTTTTTTTGATGCACGATAGAGTCGATAAAAATCAGAGGCAGGACAAGGCTCTCTGATCACCAGGGTTGCCATTAGCAATGGGGCCTAAGTGACGGTAAATGCCGTTCAGCAACTGAAACAACCATCACCCGTGACAATAAAAACCACGTAAAATGGAATGTTCCTTTGCCTTTCCATTGTTTCTCAATGGAGCCCCAGGCACCCAGGCTAGCGGGAGTGAAGAACATGCTGCTTTCTAATCGTTCAGGGCCCACATGGGGGAGGTTCTCCTGTCACAAAAGGAGGTGCAGGCGAGGCCATGACCAGTGCAGACGTGAGCGTCCCTATGGGCCGTGATTCACGGCATCTTTTGTGGGTGTCGGATGGCGATGGGCTCAGTTCAGCGCTGTTGGAGGATGCAAGGTGCGCTTTCTGAATAGTGGCTGGTGGCTGATTGGCATGCGAGTCTGGCTTTGGATGGTATCCCGTGCGGCCTGCTGTCAGGGTCCCTCGATGGAAAGATTCGTATGAGCCCGGACACACATTGATCCTGAATTCTCTCGACCAGGGGTACTCAGTTACTTTTCCTAGATGGATTAGGTTAGATTAATCTAAAATGATTAATTTCCTTCAGAAAACTTGGCTGTTTCATTTGAGTTTTTTTTTTAATTATTATTATTTTGATAGCAACAAACCGCATGTCCTAGCGCTTTAGATAATGGATGACAGCTTTTCAACACTATGTGGACATTATTTTCACCCAGAATTTGATAAGCAGATTGTCTACCTAAAATATGTGTATTGTGACTTATTAAATTCACTTAACGGAGCACGCCACGTGCTGCTGTTTTGGTAAATCATGGAAGCTTGTGCCGCTGAAGAAACGGACAGCGCAGCAGCCATGACAATTTATAAAAGAGGAGATACTGTGATTAAATAAGGTAAAATACGTTGGTGGCGTGGCGGTGCTTTTTGCAGATTAATGTCCGTCGCATTTTTTTTTCTTTTATAAAGATAGTTTTAATGTTTGTTTTAGTCCACGAATTATCTTCTTTTATTTAATGTCCATTTGTTTCAGTTTTGTCTTACGATAAAACTAGTCCCAGCATTCCTGAAGCGCGCGCACGCACAAAGTATAAAACCACATTTTCGTTGTATGATACTTTGAACTACCATAATTACGTAGCGATATTAAAGGAAAACATTTGTTATAATGAATTGAAGCTTTTTAGAAATCATAAAGGCAATCATAATAAAATAATAAAAAACATGCATTGATTTAAAACGTCGATATCGACCCATTTTCAGTGTTAACGTCGTCGTTTTGATCACGTGGAGGACATGTAGACAGGTGCAACATCCTTAGAAGCTGATAATAATAATAACAGCTACTTTGTTGTTTGTTTGCTTTTTCTCAGAAGTGGTACATAAAATGCCTTATATCTGAGGCCATGAAAATTGAAAATCTTATAAACAACCCCATCTTTTCCGGCAGTACCCCTGCCTTTTGTCCTGTGCTACCAGGGGATGGACTCCAAGGGACTCAGCAACACTGACCAGAATATTGGATGGATGGATGGATGGATGGAGTAAATGACTCTGCATTACTATCTGCTCCTGGTTGCTGCCTGTGGAGTACTGCTGACTGCCTCCTGCTCTTTTTTAATGACAATACAAGTTGCCCATTCATTGGAGAGAACAAGTTAAGGTTATTAACATTAATTAACATTGCCTGGTTCTACTGTTCAGTGCCGTTCTTGGCTACTTTTGCTCTGGCCCACACTACTAGACATGTAAAGTAACTTACGGGCATTTACAGTAGGCCAGGACAAGAGTTTCTGACTCAACGCTGTGCTTTCATGGCTGCATTGTGTTGTATTTGCTCTGTGCCTGTAGATGTCTGTATTTGCTTTTTCTGGATAGAGACGGAGCTTTTCTCTCCTCTGCCCCAACAGCTGGGATTAGCTACACGGAGCAGAGGTTCAGCCAGTGTTGGTCCTCCAGGTCTTGTCCGTTCCCAGTTCCCAAATCCAAGATCTGAAAATATTTGCTCAAACATGTAATGAAGTGTTTAAATCCCAGGCATTGGAGATCACATGGAAATAATAGCACCAGAATTTTAAGGAACAATTACCTGTTTTTTTTTATTCTGTTCAGAACAGACTGAAATGTTTCTTGTAAGGGTCGGTTTTTGTAATCCTCTAAATAAGCCTGTTTTTGTGTTTTATACCACATATTTAATAGTGCGTCATTGCTACTGTTTGTTTTTGCGGGCTATTTTGGGTGAGTGCTTCTTTCATTGGCTTCTTTCCGATCATGGCTGATGACGGAGCAAACTGGGGCTTTTATTACCGACACAGCCTGGTTTTCCACAGTGGGACCAGCAGAAGCATGTGACCGTGCCTGTGACATCAGCTGTACATGACTGTGGGGGGGGGGCATGTTTGTTTCTGTGATCCTGTCATGTTTTTGGGGCAGCTCAGGTGTGTTCATTCCTCTCGTTTGTGCCTGTTGTCCTGTTTTCTGATGAATGGAGCGAATTTGCACTGAATATAACAACAACATTCAAGTAGAACCATTTTTAACACCTGTAATTGTGTTTAACAAGCAGAATTGGCTGATAATGTAATTAATAATGTGATAATGCATATAATGCAATTATTACTGTATGTAATTACAACAAGCAGAATAATGTAATTTATAATGTAACAATGTATATAATATAATTGTGATGTAATTACAACAAGCAGAAATAGGCTTTTAATGTAATTAATAATATAATAATGGTTATAATATAATTATAATGTAATTACAAGCAGCAGAAATGGACTGCTGGGTGGTGCATTTTTGTGTGTGTGTGGGTACTTTTTGTTACCAAATTGGAAACGGGTGCCAAGCTCTTTATACACAGATTGTGATCCACTGAGATTTTAATGTTTCCAATCGTCTTTCATGATTTTCACTCCAAAAAGCACCTAGTCTTAGCGGAGCACACTTTGTCCTGGCACAACAATGGCAGCTGGCCATTTTTCCGTAGTACTGTCTGCTTCTGGGTCCATCTCCTGCTGCCAGGGCTCTCCCAGGCCTGCTTACCACTCAGCGCTGGCATTTTTATTTTCTTAGCGGGTACTGGCTTGTTGACACGTGTCCATAAGCCTGTCACAGACTTCCATGTGCCCCCCCACGCGGGGGCCCATGGCGGACCCGTGGTGAAAAGGGCGGGGGGAGGAATGTGGGGCCCCCATGGGGGGCATGTGGGGGGCCCGTGCTGAGAACGTGGTTGGGACAGATTTCCTATGAACTACTAGCAAAACAGGCTAACTGTTTGGTGCATAGCTGGAGCATAGCTTTAGCAATATTATTTATGTAATCAGTGTGATAACTCCTCTCAGTATAATCTGCCAGATCCCCCCCCCCCGCACAACTAGCTTTTTCATCCTCTCTCTGGTGCTTACCCCTCCGCCCCCCAGGGGGCACTGTATCATGGTAACCCCTGGCCCTCTGAGAATTAGTCTTACCATGCCAAGCGTGTTTCGTTTATCTATATTTTTTAAATTTGAAATGGGTGATGACATCACATACAAGGTAGGCATGAAGTGCCATATAAGTGCTAAAATATATGTCTAATAATAATAAGCAATATTCATCATGAGTCATAAAATATTCCCTGGCTATTTAACAAGGTGACTAAATTGGAGCAGTAATAGGGTGTTGTAACTAAGGATGTGCATCTCCATCACTGAGGCGATGCCATACACATCTTGATGCATTGCCAACGATCCAACACCTTAAAGATACTTTTGAAGCAGTATTTTGATAATGATACGATTCACCCCTATTGCGATGCAGTGTGATTTGACATGATACGCTGTGATGCATCTCGCAGGGCACTCTGCATATTATTGAGAGAAGTTGCAGTGCAGTGCAACTCCGGTCTGTTCCAGGAACAGAGAAGGGCAGCTGCGAGGGCTCTGAGGGCAGATAAGGAGGTGTTTGTTAGAGGAATCTGTGAGCAAGTGAAACACCATATATGGTCTAGCAACCCATGCCCTGCTTATAGTGGAATTACACACATCACAAAGCATTACACACATCTGAATCTGGTCCTTGGAGAGTCACCATCGTGACACTTTGTGTTGTGTTTCGGTATGTTGGTGCTGTGATGCCATGTGGTGAGGGAGGTGTAGGCCAGGCCCGGGACCCTGCTGTCAGGGCACTCTGCGTTGTGTTTCGGTATGTTGGTGATGTGACGCCGTGTGGTGAGGGACGTGCAGGCCAGGCCCGGGACCCTCCTGTCAGGGCACTCTGTGTTGTGTTTCGGTATATTAAATACAGTAAATATTAAATAAGTAACTAGATCAACCATTGAATAAAGTTCTGCAATCTCTAAAAACTGGAAGTGTTTCCACAATTTTGGCCACTAGCGTACATGATTATGATTAACCTATGTTTAAATTCATATTTATAAATTGATTTTTAACTGTCTGCAATATAACAATTGTCACCTTGAAAAATCGTGATTTGCAACGAAATGCATTTTTTCCCCACCCCTAATATTAACTACAGTCTGATTGGTTACTTGAACAGTATTGGTGGTGGTAGTGGCAGATTTCCTGGTTTAGTTGCTCAGTCTGGTCAATGAATTATGATGTCAAGATCACACAAACCTCCAGTTGTGTACAGAAGGCTTGCCAAATCCAGTATCTAAATTGCGAACCCCAGTCATACCTCTGGTATCCCAAAAAAAATGGAAAATATCGTTAAAAAGGTGTTCTGCTAGCTCAACAGCAGAGAGAGGCCCCAGAAGTGGAACTAGGTGATACATCTTCAAGAAATAATCTACAACAACTAGCATAGCTGTGTGGCCTTAGGCCTTAGGTCAGAGCTGTGTGGCGAGGATGACCAAAGCTGAAGGAGGTATACACCCACTGTAGCAGGCGAGGATGACCAAAGCTGAAGGAGGTATACACCCACTGGAGCAGGCGGGGATGACCAAAGCTGAAGGAGGTATACACCCACTGGAGCAGGCGAGGATGACCAAAGCTGAAGGAGGTATACACCCACTGGAGCAGGCGAGGATGACCAAAGCTGAAGGAGGTATACACCCA
>JAODLC010000133.1:14245966-14261901 GCA_026781145.1 Hippopotamyrus pictus
TATATTACTCGTTACTTAAGAAAAGTAATATTATTACGTAACGCACGTTACTTGTAACGCGTTACCCCCAACACTGCCCTAACCATCACACCATCCCTAACCCTAACCATCACACCATTCCTAACCCTAATCATCACACCATCCCTAACCCTAATCATCACACCATCCCTAACCCTAACCATCACACCATTCCTATCCCTAACCATCACACCATCCCTAACCCTAACCATCACACCATTCCTAACCCTAACCATCACACCATCCCTAACCCTAGCTTCAAGCGGCATCAGCTCCCACGTTCTTTGCTTTCCCAGGTGATATTTTAGATTCCATGCAGTCACAGTGACCTCAGGTGCCATTTTGAATGCCTCTGTTTTCAGCCCCACATTGCGATGGTGTGTGTGCCAGGACAGCAGAGGGCAGCTCTGAGCGAGACGGCCTTCACAACTGCACCTTTCGCTGCCATCCTGCTAGTCGAGTCTGAGCAGAACCACACCGCAAGGGCAAAATGTTTCACTGGAGCCCAGAACCCCAGTCTGGCCAGGAATACAGAGTTATTCCAGCGGCCCCCACCAGGGAGCGCTGCTGTGTAAAGAATCCAGGGTGGGGAGGGACACTATGCCAACGAAGGGAGTCACTACGTGAAAGTTAACATGGAGCGAGATGGAGAGGAATGCCCCAGATGTATTATGGGTAACATTACAGCCATCAGAGCATTTGTCTTTTTTATTAAGAAATAACTCATGTTTTTTGTTTCTTATTATGTATATCTTTCATTTTCATTTATCTCCTAGTAAGAGATAGCAACCAGAAACACCATATGAGGCTCATCCAAATGCTAGTCTCCAGAGAAAATTGTTGCCTCCTTCGAATTTGAAAACTTTCTCTTCATGGGAAGGCCGCTAGTTATCTTCCCTGTTAGATATGCAGCACAAGATCAGCTAGCTGACTGCAAGGCCAGCTCACCATTGGCTAAATGCCAAGTCCACCTACAGTTCAGCTGGCATCAACAGATTCACTGTGTCTTGTTTTTTTTCCTACTTTTGTTGTTTTAATTATATGTGTTTCATTTTCAGCTGCCATCATAACGTACAGCTAGCTGGTACATCAACATCAAGCCCCAGTTGAAATTTACCATAGAAATGCGATCTGGGAGTAGAGCTGTTAAAAGCGTGTCGAGGCAGGAATGTCCTCCAGTGTCCATTCCCTTCAGTGCCTTGGAATTACAGTATCATCTGTTTGCTAACAGTTGTCATTTTTAAGTTTTAGTTAATAGTTCTGTCAATTTGCATAGTCAACCCATGTAATTTCAGTAATGACTATGTGCCTCATTTATTGATTCATATAAGACAAATGCCTTTCAATTATCAAGATATCTGAGAAGTTATTAGCATTCGTATAGTGTTAGCTTTCAGGGAGCTACTGCTAGTGCTGAATGCATCCTCTTGTCCCTTTGTTTCAATCCCCAAATAATTTACAATAATTTGTCATAATGTTCAAGTCTCTTTGTTTTTGACGACGATGATTGTCCTTTCTTTGACAGCCAGAGGTGCCCATTCCAAACTGTGCTGTTCATTCTTTCATTCCATATTGACATGAAATCTTTGTAAATCCGCCCACTCATTAGTACTGAAATTAACAACTGGGCTGTTAATGTATTTTCATAGTTTTCATTGTTTTCATTGTCTCTCTGAGGTCTGTGGTTGCTGTGAGTACTAACGCTATCAGGGCAAACATATTTATAAGACAGTACGTTGCTTTAATTTTTAAATATTGGAGTTTTCCTCTTTTATGCTTGAGTAAAGATTTTAACATTCCTCTTTTAGAAAGAAAGCATATGCAGGTATTTCATTAATTTCAGATAATTCTGTGAAAGGTCAAAGTCTGATCAGTTTAAAATAACATTATTTTTTTAATACTCATACTTTTATTAATGACATTTTACTAAAACTATAGCATTAGCATTTATCATTTAAAACATACAGTAGTCTCCTTCCATTCAAATTTTTATGCATCCTTGCATCTGTACAGAATGACTTGAATTAAAGAATGTAACTAAATGATTTTTAACATCTCATTGACTCATCTCATCATTTCACCATGGGCAGGACTATTGCAATGTAAGGAAATTACCTTTGGGGGTTACAATCGCTTAGTCAGCATTATCATGGTGTTTCTTTTCATTTGCAGATATCTCCATGTCGCTTTGTGTTTAGAGCCATTTACGGGGACTCACTGCGTCCTCCCCCCCGTAGATCTGGCGGTAGCTTGGCTCACTTACATGATAGCAAGCATACCTCTTCAGGATCTACATTCATTTTCAGTTGATTTACCTGTGATTGATTCAGAGTCATAGGAACTCAGACAATGTGTAACAAGACATACAGACACCCTAAAGTCAGCATCAATGCCGTCTGTATCTTGTTATTCATGGTGATTTACCTTTGTAAATCTGAAGATTAGAGGCAGATCTCACCAGGGACCTTAATGGCAGAATCCCTTCTGAGATCTTAGCCCCTTTTGCAGTAAACCACCAGTGCACACATGTACACAAGGCATTTTGGAAAGGTCTGATTTGAGAAAAAAATATCTAAATTGGATACATCCTTGTCCAGCCCATTCGCTTGAGAATTTTTTTTAAAGACGTTGTACCAATACCTAGTTCACTGGTCTGATACCTTTCTACAGATGTGTATCAAGTTGGCTGATGGGAAGCAGAGGATCGTTTCCGTCACAGAGCGGGAATCGAGGGGCACAGATGGCGTACACTCTCTATTCTGCACCAGACTGGCTCTGGCAATTGTCCTGTTTTGAGAATCTGCATGTATTTGTGGGACTGCTGTAAATTGTGGGGAGGGGGAAAAAACTTTCTATTTTATTGCTGTTTATTGTATAAAGTCAAAAAGCAAGATTTCTACTGCATCACTTTCTATTATAAAAATCTAAGTCTAAGAGCCCTTGGTTGTAAACCCTGCTGTCGACAAATCCGTGTGAGTTGTGATGCTGGATGCTGACTGGGGGAGGGGAGGGTGCACTGGAGCAGGAAGGAGAAGGGACTTCGCTATAAAATCAAATCCTCGAATTTCATTTGTCCATACAATTCCCTGCCTGAGAGTCTGTTGCCTACATGTGAATTAACATACAGCAGCCTGAATATTTTCTCTTAACATATAAGCCTGGGCTCATACTACTCAATAGAATATAGGTTCACTTTATCTTGAACAACAATTGAACATACATTTTCTTTATAACTTAATCGATTTGCAAACCGCCACTTGAAAATTCTGTTCAGCCATATGGAATACATCAATGAACACCATAGGGTACAGCCACTAGCCTGGTGAGGTGGCCACCGGCACGTTCCGAAGGCAGTTTTATAGCCTGTCCCCTCCTTCCATGGGCATCAAGGAGTGGCTCCTTCTGCAAACGGGCGGAAAAGCGTTCTTGTGCTGTTTGTTTGCTTATGCTACGTACCTCTTGTGGATGAAGTGGTGAGCAAGCGTCTGCATGGCCAGGATTATAACTGTAAATTAATTATGACAAAACACATGCACATGACATACACTCTTCTGATTACGCTACATTGTCAAGATGCTATTGCCGTGAGGAGCCATCTTAGCGGAAGATGTTTTTTGTTGTTACATATTTAACTCTTGACATGAAAATATTTTTTATGAATTGTCCACGAGCATCTGCACGTCGTAGGTCAGGGGATACTGTTCCACACAGAAGCCTTGTTTGCTCAAGATGCATTTAGGGTTGTACATTGTAATTGACTGATATTTGTGTTGTTCTACGCAGCACGACACTTGTTTAAAATCAATCAAGTCCTGCTTTTTATTCCATGGGCTGTAGTGGCAAATTTATTCTGCATATAAGGAACCGTGATGGACAGTGAGTATTTATGAACAGGCATCACCAAGCAGGGCTCTGATTGTTCCTTGAAATCTTGTCCTTTGACCGGCACTTTGGGAAAATTGCTATTAAAAATTATACTCAAGCACCTCTCCTCCTGCTTCCCAGAATTCACCCTTATTTGCTGGAGGGCGTGTCGTCCGCACTTGAGGGTCTGAAGCTCTGTGGCTTTGAGTGGCTCCCTAGCGCCCCCTTTTAGTCAGACAGCGTTGTTGCCTTCAGGAAAAGGAATTTCCCATGACTGTTAGATTTTGGATTTAAAGTGTATTTGTAGACAGATTTCTACTCTGTAGCCGTTTCTGCATCTAGAAGAGATTTTAATAATAATAAATAGAAAATTGTGAACTACATGCTTTATATCAAGCTGACAAAGCAATATTGATAGAATATAAGCGATAGCATGTAGTGCCTAGATCTGTTTATTAATGTATTTACCTGATTTAATGGTGTTACCATAATCTACAGAGCCTATTGGTATTCTCAGAGACGTGTAAATCTTGCTTAATTTTCTTCACTCATGCTGTAATTTGTCAGCACCTTCTCAGAAGTAGTCAAAGGGATCAAATCAAATTGAAGTTTTTGAAAATTCCTTTCTGCCATCTACTGTTTTCAGTGTAAAGGTAAAGAAAATGAAACACTTTTTGACTATTCGAGAACCTTGGGTCAAACTTTTATTTATATTTAAGAACCTGCTGTGTAACCAAATTCAAGCATAAGAACTTTTTCCTGCATGGGGAAATCAGCAGGCCAGTGTGGTCTCCTGTGCTTCAGTGCAGTGTGCCTCTGTGAATAATGCCAACGAGAGAGATGCAGAGGCACTTGGCCCCATGGCACCAGCTAACCACCTACCTCTTCTTGCTACACAGAGTTTAGCCTTATCCACTGCACCTGCAAACAGTAGAGCTCCACATGTACAGTTATAAAATTGCCGCATTTTTGAGTTCAGGGTCCTCTGGCCCTAGGTATCCCCCCCCCCATCCTCCTGTCCACCTGAAGTGAACAGTTGCTTAGCAAGGATAATTTGCGATGATCAGAGAAAGGATGTGCTTGAGAAACATGATATTTTTAAAAACACGCCCCAAAACACAAGCCCTATTCAATCAGGAGTATTTCACCATTTTTTTGTTTTTCCTGAGATTTGCACATACAAGGCAGTTTTTCTAGCCTATATGCAAAGAGTCTATGAAGGGCTTTACTCCTTAAAGTTGATGGTCAGGGGTTTATTAAGAGCGGGAATACTTTTGGATTAGGCTATGTTTACTAACAATGTAATACAGGTTTGTTTGATTATACAGCTTAGCAGTGTGGCTCGGATTGCTTTTCTGTGTTCTTTATGTTCACTTTGATTTACTAAGGCAAAATGAGTAGGTTATTCATCAAACTACGCAAACACACACACACACATATATATATAAATACATACACAAACACTCACATACACACACACACACACATATATATAAATATATACTTTTTGTATAAGCTGTTCCGAGCTACTAATGTATGGATGCAATGCATCGTGGGTTATCAAATATTACTCTGGAGTACTGTTCAATATAAAAGCCAATGATTTGTACTTTTGAAAATTTGTTAATGGCCAATAAAATAAATCTTCCTTGTCTATGCACTGTGCATTATCTCATCCTTTTATCTCTTTCCCTGATCACCAGTTGTGCTGACAGGCTCCTCCCATTGTTGGCCTAGAAGCGGTGGCCCCGCTGGCTTCCTGCTGCAGACATGCGGACATGCATTTCCTCACATGGCTGCTGCTTCGGAAACGTCAGATAAGGCGCCTCAGTGACATGATGGATGGTCGCCCCACTAGCCTGTGTCATTATCGGGTGGAGAAGGTGGCTAGGGAAGTGAAGCATCTGCTGAGCGAGGTTTGGAATGGAGTCTGCCTGATAATCATACTGTGGTTTATCATACCGACGGGACGGCTCCGTCCGCCGGGGCCAAAGCCCTAGACAGGCCTCGAGGGCCCACTGCAGGAGACCACAGCAGATTCTTTTCTTGGTACATCTTTCTGAATGGATCCCTTCCTCCATCTGTTTTCCATATTAATGACATGTTTGTAGAACTACAGTGTGTGAGCTTAACTGTGGCTTCTGTCAAACAGGAGCCCATTCCTGATGGATTTTAAATGCCACCCTAACTTTCCCCCCATGCCCCTCCTCACAAGCTCCATGCTCCCCACAAAGGCTGGTGAGCTTGCTTCCTGTCTCCAACATTCCATTGCTGCAACCCTGTGGGAGGCTTTCCTGTGCACACTCCATTTGAATGCAATGTGACATGAGAACGATGGCATTCTCTTAGTAGCTAAAACATATCAGAATATTTTTCATTTTTCACAATGTCTCCTTTATAGGTCTACACTCTATATGTCCCATAGACTTTCTATTTTTAGCTGACATGAGTTAGTCCCTCCTGAGGACTTTTAATTTGACAGCCTCAGCTATGCCATGCTAGCCTTTGACATGCTAGTGTAAGGAACACACTCGAACAAAGGGACTTTTATTGTAGGCGTGTGTCAAACAGGCAGACTAACGGTTAGCGATATCGAAGTCGTACAGGCAGGGTCGGGATCCAGGAAGACAGAGGAGTGGAGTTGGGATCCAGTGTCTTGGTCGGGGTAACATGACACAGGGTTCAGTACCCGGGACCAGTACCAGGAACCGTAATGGGGCAAACATGGAACTCATGAGGAGTAAGATCAAGGAGAGGAAGGGCAGGGCAGAATGGAGCTGGATGAAAAACAGGGATCAGAAGGCTCAGTACATCTCATATGCATGCAGTGCAATGCTTTGCACTGCACTGGAGTTATTGCAGGGCATAAATATAAATCCAGTGCAATAGAGAGGTGCTAAGCGAAGATACCTGTATCTAATCGTCCGCCTGATGGCAGGAGGGCATGACAGAACCACCCCCTCCTGGAGGTCACGGGACCTGATGAGAATGGACTTAGGGTCGCAGGGCAGGCCGGGCTGGGTGGTCCTGGTAGAACCAGGTGACCTCTGTGATGGCAGGAATCCAAGAAAGCCCGGACTGCAAACACCTCGCCGTCCTCGAGGGGGATAGGAGGAGGGCGTCTGACAAGGTCAGAAGGAGGATGCACCAGGCTGTAGCGAACAGGTTTCAGGAGGGAGATGTGAAAAGAAGGAGATATATGGTAGATTTGAGGCAACTCTAGGCAATATGTCACAGGGTCTATTCTATGGAGGACCCAGAAGGGACCGATATGTTTGGGTACCAACTTATGACTGGCCAAGTGGCAAAGGTCCCAGGTGGATGACGAGACCCGATCTCCGGAGCAGAAGGTGCACGCATCTCCACACCTGCTTACTGTGCTGGTACCAGTCCTCCAATAAGGGCACCTCTGTAGGTCGGGAATCCCAGAGGAGAAGCTGAGGACCCACTGGAATGGGGACAGGTTAGTGGATGGCTGAATGAGGGAGTTCTGGGCGTTCTGGGCATACTTAGCCAATTGCAGGTAACAGGATCATTCTGCCGGTTGCGAGGAGCACATCAGGCATATCATCTTCCACATCTCTTGATTCGTTCTTTCTGCGAGCGTGTTATGTTGTGGGCAGTGGTGGCTTTATGGTTAGGGAAGCGCACTTGTAATCGAAAGATTGCAGGTTTGAATCCCCCACCAGCAAGTCACCACTGAGGTACCCTGAGCAAGGTACCGTCCCCAAGCATTGCTCCCCGGGCGCTGAATTAGCTGCCCCCAGCTATGTCACGAAAGTCACATATGGGTTAAATGCAGAGGACACATTTCGTTGTTGCGCAGCGTGTGCTGTGCTGTGGTGTGTTAACAATCACCACTGATCATCAAATTCTAATAGAGGATAGCCTCAAGAACACATTTAAGTAAGAACACAGGGCTCAAAATACTCTTGACATAAACTGGAGTCCATAGTCCATAGTAATGGAACATCGTTAATAAAACAAGTGAATAATAGGTCATCCAGTTCTGAGGCAGACAGGAGTTTAATGAGGGGTGTGGAAGGTACCTTCTTCTGGGCACAGACAGGGCAAGACAGAACATAGTTGTCCACCTCTCAACGCCATGCAGGCCACCAGTAGTGATGAGCGATGGGGTGGGAGGTAGCTGCTGCTCTGGGGTGTCTCAAACCTAGGTAGGTATTGACCCATTGGAGTGCCTGATTGTGGAGTTGAGAAGGGATGAACATTTGGTCCGGAGGGCACTTGGCAGCAGGAGACTGATGATCATTTATACAAGCCGGTTGCTTCCTCGAGGTCCCAGGTGACAAGGCCCGCAAAACAAGACTGAGGCAAAATCATCACCGGTTCCCCTGGGACTTTAGGGGTGTTGGACTGACTGGAGAGGGCATTGGCCTTAAGATTCTTTGTTCTGGGAATGTACTTAACCTGAAAATCAAACCGGGTAAAGAACAGGGCCCACTGAGCCTGACGGGCGTTCAGCCATTTAGCCCCCCAGAGGTACTTGAGGTTCCTATGATCGGTGAGTACTTGGGGGTTGGTATGCAATATCCTAGGAGCTTAGAGGTGCTGTGCAATTTACATTTCCCCCCTTTAACAAATAAATGACACTCCTTTAGCCTTTGAAGGACTCCATGAACATGGCGCACATGCAAATCTATATCATCAGAATAAAATTAAGATATCATCTAAGTATGCAATGATGAAATGATTCCACATGTGACCCAGGATGCAGGGTTGGAAGACAGACATACTGTTAGCTAAACCATATGGCATCACTAAATATTCATATTGGCCCAGGGTTCCCGCGGATCCTTATTTTAGAATTGCCGAATTTAAGGTCATAAAATGTCTTCAACAGTATTATTTTTTCTGGTAAGTCCAATGAAGAGTGATATCCAGGCCTAGTAATAATGGGCGATAAATGGCAGGGGCTGAATAGCTTTACTCTTTGACATCATATCCTTTGATGTTTCTTTTATGAATTATGTGTAATTAAACTGGATAATCACACAGTGAGATATTTAGAGGAGTGTGGGTATTCTGAGGATGTGGCAAAATCATGGGAATATCCCCTCCACTCATCTGCAATCAGCCACTAATCAATTTTAAATGAAGTCGCCTTGCACAGCCTAAGAGAGATGTTGAGAAACTTACTGGGGTACTTTGTTCATGTTCCCCTGGGCTGTAACATGCTGTTTGTATCTGTCTTAGTCAAGAGCTTGGCACTTGGTGGTATGTATGTAGATGACATGGGGAATAGAAGTGGGTAAGTTCTTTTCAAAAATTAATTAATTAATTAATTTTATGTTTTTTTATAGTTTAAGGACTTTAAAGAAAAGCACAATATAGAGTGGCGACAGGCGGACTGAGGCATTGTGGGTGCAGAGAGAGACATGGAGACTTGCTTGCCGGGGGAAAAAACACTCTTTATTAACAGTCCTTAACCCTTGTATTGTTATTGTTGTTAATGTTAATGGTTGCATTTCCCTTTTGTCGCGTGTGTGTTTGCCCGTGTCCTGTGTGTACCCGGTCCAATCCTCGCGTGTTTTCAGTGTGTCTTACAACCTTGTGCTTCCCATCTGTGGGTTCGGTGCTCGTTGGATGCCTGTTGTGGTTATTCTATTTACAATTCCACGCGGGGCATGCTGGGACATGCTGGGGCATGCTGGGACATGCTGGGACATGCGCCCCGCCGGTTCTACACTAGTATAGTGGTTAAAATCTAAAAGATGTGTCACAATAAGATATTTTTAAACAAATTTTTCTGATTATATGTTATGTCATGATGCAATATTTGTCATTGTAAAATATGTAACAATAGCCTGTTTTTTCATTGTTCCTTCTTCCTTTCAGGGGTATAAAAAGCATGATGACATTTTTTCATTGCAATATTGTCTCCTGAGAATTAGCTAAAATGTCAGAATCCCTTTCATTTGAGACTATGCACTTCAGATCGTCAAAATAGAGTCCTTAGTCTTTTGCATGTTTGTGTACTGCTGCACATGCCTGTGGGTGTAACAAGCAGCATACAGTATGTGCACCGTACACGTGTCTGTGTGGCTCATTTTATCTTAATAATGCATCCTTTAAGCTAGCAAAGTCGCCTTTATCGCACCTGGGCTGCATTGCACCGGGTTTGCTATAGACCATCGCCTAGGCACAGACCCCCTTCTCTCCTGCTTTTTCAGTCTGAGCCTGGAGTCTGGGAGTATGTTAGGGCCGCATGTGTTTAAGGCTGGCTTGAGTGTAACCTTCGGTTTACCTTTCCTTCTGATCCAGACTCTTCATCTAGCCTGATCTTGTGATGCTTTGTTATATATGACAAATGAGAAACTGTTAATAGCCACCTCTGGGTTCAGAAGGATCATCAGTATGGTGCTGAAAGTTAGTTGTGGGGTATGAACCTGGGGTCGGCGATGTCCCTGGGGTCTGTAGGGGGTTTGTGAATGAGCTGCAGGTGACTTGCAAACATGCTTCATAAATTGAGGAACATGTTTTATAAATAGACGAAATTCCAGCAACATCATCCAATTCAGACACAGAAATACTTGTAGGGGGGGCCACCCACAAAGAGACGTATTAAAGTCACCTTCCTGATGTGTAGTTCTTAGTAATGTGTTCATGCATAGAAGGTTTATTTTCATTTTCAGTTGAAAATCCCTGCTATAGACCATTGCCGAGGCACAGACCCCCTTCTCTCTTGCTTTTTCAGTCTGAGCCTGGAGCCTTTTCCAGGTAAGACAGAGCCAAAGGCACAGTATGTCATGGAAGTCATATTCACAGTTCTCCGGCCTGTACAGTACTGGATTATGTCCATTTTAAATAATTAGCTCCAGTAAAATCCTTTGATTAACGGTAATGCTTATTTGCATTGTGACAGACAGCCTCATTAGCTTCGCCACCAGCATGCACCATGTGTGATATGAGGCAGCTGCTTTCAATAAGTGTTACAGGAAGTAATGGAAGGAGCAGCATTTCGCAATAAACAGGCTCTGCTGTGAACCTCAGGCAAGGGATATATGTGTATCTGTGCACACACACATATAAGTGTGTCTGTGACTGATGTGTATAAAGCAAAGGCCATGGGGTTTGCTGGAACAGCATCTGGGGGTCTGAGTGTCTGAGACCACAGACAGATGCAGAGGCTGGAAGCACATGGGCACCCCAGCAGCCATGGGGCTGTAATCTGAATGAGTATTGGCAGGTTTATAAAATAAGAAACAGGGCTTTCGGTCTTCACTATCGGAGGGGGTGGTGTGTCTCTTGCGCTCCTTTCATCTCTCATGGTTATAAATGCAATTCCCATCCCGGTGGAGGGTGCTGGAGAATGCGCCTCATGATATGGACACTGTTCCGTGGACGTTTGTGTGTGAACACATAAAGCCTGCATGTTTGTCTCACGCAGTGTATAATGGGAACCAGAGCTCAACTCCTTAGGTGAACAATATGACGAATAGCTGAGTGCTCTTGCAACTTGTGGCTGCTTTAAATCCCTAGATTAAGAGAGAAGTCTGGAAGATATCGCTTTAGCAACCGGGAAAGCGACAAACAGAGGATGTAAGATGGAATGGAAAAACAGTGTATTAATGTAGAAAAAACAGCTCTTTTTTGGCAGGAACATTTCCACAGGTCCGGCTAAGTCCAAAACAAACCCAAATGTATGACAAACCTATTAAAAAGTCCTGGACTGATTTTGCAAAGGAAAACACATTGTCTGTCAATGAGTAAAAACAAAGATTTTGAAATTGGCAAAAATATCTGGCAGAAATATGGAGTGGTGACTGACGGGGCCTGCAGAGAAAGCGAGATGCCTCCCATTTATTCAAGCTTAGTTCCTGTCTGGTTCAATCCATCCCCGATGACCAATTCCATACAAGTAAAATTCAAGTCTTTTCATGCCGCTCCTTTGGGTTATAGCACCCCCTAGCAGATAGATAGTAAAGCACTCCCCAGTGAGTCTGGGAGATGGGGCTCTTTGGACAAAATTTACGGATAAGCGGATTTCCATGCTTGTGCTCTTCCCTTTAAGGATGCAGCCATTTTGAAATAGTCAGTATAAAGACTTGGTGATTTTAAGCACATCAGGGGAATCGTGTTCTACAGTAACAGGGTCAAGCAGGGCCGAATAGCACAAGAGAAATACATTTCTACAGATGGACTCACTGTCAAGCATTTTGTCCCTTGCTAGGCTTCTATATCAGTTCCAATCTTCACTTTTGAAGGAGATGTTTTTCCTTATGCCATAGGTTAGTGGTCTTACTTAGAAGAGAGGGGTAAGTTTTTAAACTGGCAACACTAAGAGATGATGGTCAAAATTTCTGGGTTTTTTTCCTAATAGGTACATGCTGATTAATCACATTATGGTTGCTGGAGAGGAACTCTGGATGTACCCTTCAGTACTTCATCATCGTCCAGTAGGGATTTACTGAGGGGTGGGGGAATGTCTGGGTCAGTTCCCTCCTCAGTGTCGTTGCCAGTCTGGCTCTGAAAAGAGAATTTATTTGTGGCGGATGTACCATAAATAAAACAGGGTTTTAGCTCACAGTGGAAAATGATGAAGAACCAAAAGCCACAATAACAGGATTTGAGTCTTCTCGAGTTCTGTGTTAGATTTAGGTGACAGTTGCTATGGACGGTCCTGCCCCAGAAAAAGCCCTCTGTGTCCTCAGAATCACTAGGTTCCTGTTTCCAGGCTTTCAGAAGAAACCTCCATGTGTCCAGATACAAGATGGATTTCTCTAGGGGCTTAGTGTACAAATAATCGTTTTAAGATCGACCTTCCTCATCATCTTGGACAACTGCATGAGAAGAAATCAAAAGTCCTGCCAAAAATTCATGGCTCTGGAAGTTTGTTCTCCATCTCAAAGCAGGTTTTGGGTCCTGCTCTCCCTCCAGCTTGCCAATCATTTCACTGTCTCCATCTCCACAGCTGACTGATGTAAGGTGACTTGCTGGTAACCAAATCACATGCCGTTTTGCTCTCCAGCTGAGACCCAAATAATCCAAATGGATCTGATGGTGTGAAAAATCAAATTGATTTGTGTAACTTCACATTTTATCCAAAGTTTGCAGACTAGAGGAGTGTTCACCTTGCTATGATGAGCTTGGATGACTACATACAATCAACAGATCTATGTTACATATCCTGGTAACATTCTTCCAAGATAGTGAGAAATAGTCTGGTCTGTTTTACGAAAAGCACATGCAATTTTCTCAGGGTAGATGTTTCGACAAGCCTGGTCTTATATGTCTCAGTTTGACAAATGCTATAACAGCCACGGAATAATGTCCATCTCTCTGTCTAAAATCACTCTTTCACATGAAAGCTAAGCAATCATCACCTTGATATTACCTCTTACAGTTGCAGTAATTTGTACGACTTGGCTATTTTTTCAGGGTTTGACCTGTAAGAAAACGATGTTGCATACTACATACTTACATACTAAAAAGCTGCTTACGTAGTGAAATGTTTTTGTAAGTACTTGCAAAAATATTTCAGTTCCTTCAGCCTTCTTGCCAGTGATCCAGTGTTTTCCTCAGACTTGTTTATACTGCATATCAATCCATTTAACCAAACTTCAAAGGAATACCTGGAAAGATAAAACTGACACTGATCACAGAACAGTTGTGAAGGACAGGTAATGATGGCCTCCAATGGCTTTCAGCACCTTTTGCTGCATTGTGCAATTTGGAAACATTACAGAATTACTCAACAGCACATACACTGCCTGGCCAAAAAAAAAGTTGTACTCTTTAATATGTTGTTGGACTACCTTTAGTTTTGATTATGATGCAAATAGTCATTTTCCCTAAGTATTATCACTTCTTGGTTACAGGATTGCTGGACTATGCAGTCTTGATGTCTGTATTACACAAGGCTTCAACTACTTGGCTATATTAATTCTTGGTGTCTGATGATCTAATTAAGCCACAGAGATGCTACCTACAGTACAGTACTGTACCATCACTGACTGCTTTGTCTCCTTGCCACACCATGGAAACAACATCCGGTAGCATAGTACTGTACTGTCTGCAATGTACTGTTGTCTGGTAGATTCACAGGATACCTCAAAGGGATATCTGTGTCTGCATTCTGCCTGCCAGGCCAGTACTTTATATCGAAATGAAAATCGGCGGCTCACCAACCCAGTGCTGCCCCTCAGCATTAAGTCAGCCACGCTGCGAACGAAAGACAGAGGATTATTGTTAGGAAAAATAAGTGCATAATTGCAAAAGTTGGTGCCATCACAAATGGGCCACTTGAGGCTAGGAAATGAAGCTTCCCAAAATGCAAATGGGAAATGCACTCTGCTGGGGTCAAAGCTCTGGATCCATATGCTGGTACGTTAAGTTTAACATGCTGGTGTTGATAAAGAACAAAAGAAGGCTTTCATTGGACGCATCTGTGACAGTCTGGATATGCTAGTATAGGTGTTCTGCTACAACCGCTTGGTTTTCTGAAGTTCATTTGATGGGCGTCCTGGACAATATGGGCGATATCATATTGATATTATATCATTCATGCACAATAATCACCAAATGAGCGGTGAGGCATTTTGCCGGGTGCCAGCTTTTCAGTACTATATGGACATGTATTTACACCCAGAATTTAAGCAGATTAGTAGTATGGCTAAAATATTAATGAAATGTGTTTTGTGACACCTAAAAGTCAGTAATCTGTATAAACTTGCGTATCTTTATGTTTATTAAATTCGGTTAGTGGAGCACACCACGTAATACTGTTCTGGTATGCTGTCACTGTTGTCTTGGCCTCAATATGGATGTTACGTAAGTATCACATATAGCACTGCACTGAGTAGATACTATGGTCAAAATATAATTTGCCATCATTTTTAACATAGTTTTTAAAGGTGTAATAGAATGAAAAAGAAAATGACTTTACTGCAACATAATTGAATAAGGATCGAGAGTTCAGTACATGTACTGGCAGACCAGGAATCTCAAACACTTTTCAAAAACCCTAACCGTTACGTAACAGTGTGAACTACGCTCCCCAACGTAACATACCTCCTTTGAAGCCCAATGGACCAGCACTGCCGGAACTCCAACAGTATCATTTGTTGACTGAGAACCAAAATAATTAGGCCTACACTTTTCTTGTTACAATCAGGGATGTAGTAGAAGGTAAATACACATAAATGCTGTTAACGCACCTTTTAAATTAAAAGCAGCGTTTATTCATCTTTTTATTATCGTTTACACACTTGTCTTTATGCAATCTAAAAAAATTCAGTCAGAAATATACCGCGTCATTCACTGCGTTATCCTAAACAGCCCAGCACGCTAGACTATAACTAAATTTACATCTTATCTGAATTTGCAGTTATCCTATCATAAACTGATCTATTTCAATCGTATTTACTTAGTGAAAACTATCCCACATCACAAGGTTGTAGCTTCTCGTCAGTATAAACATAATCCAACCATGAGCTTTTGTTTATAGGAGTCAAATCAGGCATTTTCATTTTTATAATGACTACTGGATTGTTGTATCGTTATCATGTGAATAGCGCTATTTGCAAATGGGTGGGTGATTATAGTGCTTATTCCCCTCAGAAAGCTCTAAAACATTTAGTTGGTATCACTATATCAGAGATTTTCACGAGTCACAAAATTAAAGTCTCCATTGTGGTTACAGTTTGACATACGACTGCGACTGAATGCGAATCACCACTTGAACAGTACATGTCTCATACTTCCTTAGGCTATATATATATATATGCAGTCGTTATGGGAGACCCGTATGCGGGGCACAATGACAAGATGCAGGCACTTTTTAATTTGTAAGAAGATAAAGCTTGACTTAGAAGGGTATGTTAGAAACGAGAATGTGTTATGCGACATATCTGCTAAAATTTATTGCAATAATTGCTTATCTGTGTCACCATATAACCAGTCGCTATCGACGAGTCTCAGTTGAGTTAAAATAAAAAATATATGTTAGATAGATAGCAGAGGCGGACATTTCAGGTCCAGAAAATAAAAATCCAAACCAGGATTTTGTTTCAACCAACCAGTTGAGTACAATG
>JAODLC010000133.1:14289317-14303555 GCA_026781145.1 Hippopotamyrus pictus
CCATCTGCTGGAGCAGAGGTCCAGATAAGAAAGCGATCCCTCCATCTGCTGGAGCAGAGGTCCACAAAAGAAAGCGATCACTCCATCTGCTGGAGCAGAGGATGTTGGAGGAAGACGCACAGCGTCATCTACTCCACAGTCATTCTGCTTTCAAGCAGGTGCTACAGTAACAAAATTAATGAAATTAATGAAACTCCCTACAAAATGTGTGCAACGACCCTGTGTACCAGCTTATTTATCCCACCTGTATCCCAACTCCCCTTGCTCTTTAAAGGGGTAGCCCCACGTCCATTAAAGTCATCACAGGGTCATCACACTGCCTCCTGCCAAACTTCCTCACCCCTTGGGAAAAAAGTCTCTGATTCATCTTGGGGGCTGCCTCTGCCTCCAAAGTGCTGTATGTGGCTGCCCTGTGGAAACAGGGAGGTTGACAACCAGGTGTGGTATAGGTGGGGCGGGGGGTTGGGGAGGTGCAGTCACACAGGGTTCACAGACTCAGCCTGGCAGGGGTGTGAGCTCCCCTGGTATGGGGCTAACCTGTCCTTATGCAGTACCACCTTCCTTCCCCTGTGCACCAGCTGCACCTGGTAAACCACCTCCTCCACCCTCTCCAGTACATTGCAGAACCCACACAGGGGCATTCCAGCTTGGGTGACGGCCATTTTTCCTCCTGGGGCTGTGTATCGAACTCTTTGTACTTAAAGTGCCCCCTTCTGCTCCTCGGGTCATACTTTTTTTTTTGTCTCATGCTAGCTTTCTCCAACTGGGCCCCGGCAAAAGTATGGGCTGGCTCAACGTGGCCTTGTAACTTCCAGGCATGCTCCTGGTCAGGTAAGATAGTAGGGGAGTCCCACACTGTGCCAAACGCCAACTCAGCAGAAGTCTGGAGCTCTCGCCCCAGCAGGAACAGGGCGGGAGTGTACTGTGATATGTCCTTCACCACTGACCTTTAGGTAAAGAGGACAAGAAGGAGGGGGGTGTTCTAGGCATGCTGGAGGTGTGTTGTCAGTAACTGCTGCGCTAGCGTTCTATTGAAACATTCCATCAGCCCATTGCTTGTCAAGTGTAATGTCTTCCCCCATCCTATGGCCTAAAAACTCAACCTCCCTTTTCCCAGTGGCACTTCTCAGGGCACAGTGGCCACCCTCCCTAGTACATGCCACAGAGCACTCAAGGTGACCTTGTAGGATGTCCCATGAAGAAGGACATTGCCCAGATATACAAGGTACTCCTGATAGAGATTGCCAGCAAGTACCACGTCCAGTAACTGCTCAAAAATAGTGGGTGCATTGTGCAGACCGAAGCAGAGAACCTTCAACTGCTACAGTCCCCTAGTGGTGCAGAAAGCTGTCTTATGCCTGGCCTCTGGCAACAGTTTTACCTGCAAATACCAACTCCTGAGGTCTAATGAGGTAAATCATGAAGATCCAGCCACCAGCTAAAGTGAATCATCAACTCGCATAAGAGAGTAGGAGTCCTTCTTAGGAACTTTATTCAAGCCCCTGCATTTGGCATAATATTTCCATCTAGAACTTTCTGACTTTGGGACAATCATGACTGCTAAGGCCCAGGGCATATCTGAAGGCTCTTTGATGTTTGCTCTCAACATTTTGTCCAGCTTGCGGTTCGCAGCCACCTGACGAGAGAGGGGAAGGAGTTGCAGTTGTGCTTTAATGGGCTGTGCATCACCTGTGTCTATATTATACTGTATTAGATATGTCAGACCTACCTCACTCTCACTGAGTAGGAAGATAGCAAACCTACTGCCTATGCATCTGAATCACTCAGCAATACAGAAGTAAATTATGCTAAGACTGAAAAGGAACAATATGCGGTGTTTTTGGCCCCAGGCACTGTCACAAGTACAGTCACACAGTGATTGTAGAATCAGTCCAGAAACCCATGAAAGCGATACCTTGAAAGCCACTGGCAGCAGCATCACTATGACTCCAAAGGATGATGTTACAGCTACAAAGGTACAACATCCACATCTTCCACTGCCAAGATAAAGACATGCCAGTGGCCATCACATTGTCCTGAAAACCAATGGAAACCTGTGATGATGGCCTGATGGAAGGCATGGAAGCCCAAGCAGACACCCTCATTAGTTCCAGTAAGTGACAACTGGCTACAAGGTGCTCAGCTCACCATACTGGAAAGAGGCGTTAAGGCCAGATGGCCGGAGACGAAATCTCTGAGGTAGATGGCATAGTATTCAAAGGCAAAATGACCATAATTCCTCAAATGCTCAGAGAAAATATAATAGGGTGCATACATAACAAACACTTGACATTGGAGAAGAGTAAACACAGAGCACAAAATCTCTTATTTTGGCCAGGGATGGGAACACATACATACCGGACACATGGCTTTGGAGAAGAGTAAACACAGAGCGAAAAATCTGTTATCTTGACCATGCATGGAAATGCAGATTGAGGCAACAGTAAAGAAATGGTGCCCATGCCAGGAGCAAAGTAGTGCAAACCCCAAAGTGCCCCTGCTATGATATTCTATACCTGATAGGCCATAGCAAGCAGCAGGTACAGATTTGTTCATATGGAATGCACAAGATTACATCGTCTTGTTAAACTATTGCAGCAGGTCTTCATCAGTAGTCATCACCAAACTCAAATCAGCATTTGCCCATCACAGAATCCCAGGATCCATCGTCAGTGACAATGGCCCATGCTACAGTTCAGAGGAATTCCGGCATTTTGCACAGATATGGGATTTCAGGTACATCAGTACAAGTCCCTGTTGTACCCAGAGCAATGCATGTGCAGACAGTACAGGCAGCAGACAGTATCCTAGGCAAGGCTAAAGCTGATAACAAAAACCCTTACCTTGATTTGGGGAGAGTACCGGAACACACCTGTGGACACCTGTGTCATCTGTCCAGTTACTGATGAACCAAAGATTATCCTCAATACTTACCACAACAGCCAAGCAACTCCAACTGCAAGTGACATCCCAGAAAGTTGTATGCAAGAGATGAACAGCATGCCAAAACCACTAGCAGTGATACTGCTACTGGTCTGTCAGACCTCTTCCGCACATGCGTGCTGGTACACCCATCCATCGCCAACATGAGGATGTAGCCTGTCAATTACATTTTTTACATTTGTTACATGTCAGAATAAAGACTAAAATATATATATATATTTTTGTTTTTATTACTTTCATCAAAGTCAGAAGTTTATATACGCTAAGTTTATTAAGCCTTTAAATAACAATCCAGATGATTCCATTCTGAACTTTAGAAGCTTCTGATAGGTTAATTGACACCATTTGAGTTAAATAGTGGCACACCTGTGGATGTATTTTAAGGCACACCTCAAACATGGAGCCTCGTTCTGTGACATCATGGGAAAATCAAGAGTCTGGTTCATCCTTAGGTATAATTTCTGGAAGGTTGAAGGTCCCACGTTCATCAGTTCAAACTATAATACACAAGCATAAAGACCATGGGAGTATAGAGCTCAGGAAGGAGACGGATTCTGAGTCCCAGAGTTTTTGGGGCGAAATGTGCAAATCAACCCCAGGACAACAGCAAAAGTCCTTGTGAAGATGCTGGCTGCAACTGGTAAGACAGTGTCATTATCAACAGTAAAACGAGTCCTGTACCGCCATGAGCAGAAAGGCCACTCAGCGAGGAGAAGCCATCGCTTCAAAACCACCATAAAAAAGCCAGACTACAGTTTGCAACTGCACATGAGGACAAAGATCTTAATTTTCGTAGACATGTCCTGTGGTCTGATGAACCTAAAATTGAACTGTTTGGCCATAATGATCAATGGTATTTTTGGAGGAAAATGTGGGAAAATTGCAAGCCTCAGATCACCCTCCCAACTGTGGGGTATGGAGGTGGCAGCATGATGCTGGGGGGGTGGAGGTGGTGCACTTCTCAAAGTAGATGGCATCATGAGAGAAGAAACTTAGGTGGATATATAAAAGCAACATCTGAAGACATCAGCCAGGAAGTTAAAGCTTGGGTGCAAATGGGTCAAATACATGGACAATGACCCCATCCGTCCATCCATTGTCCAACCTGCTTATCCGATTGGGTCGCGGGGGGTCCAGAGCCTATCCCGGAAGCAATGGGCACGAGGCAGGGAACAACCCTGGACAGGGGGCCAGCCCATCCAATGACCCCAAGCATACCTCCAAATTATTAGTGACAAAGTGGCTAAAGAACAACAAATTCAAGGAATTGGAGTGGTCGTCACAAAGCCCTGACCTCAGTCCGATAGAAGGTTTAAGGGCAGCACTGAAAAGGCATGTGTGAGCATGAAGGCTTACAAACCTGACTCAGTTACACCCGTTCTGTCACCAGGAATGGACCAAAATTCCAGCAAACTATTGTGAGAAGCTTGTGGGAGGAAACACAAAACGTTTGGTCCAAGTGAACCAGTTTCAATGCAGTTCTACTAAATACTAAGGAAGTGTATGTAAATTTGTGACTTTGATGAAAGTAATTTAAAAATTCTCTATAAAATGATTTCTCTCTTTATTCTGATTTTTAACAAACACAAAAAAAATTGGTGATCCTAACTAACCTAAGACAGAAAAAGTTTGATTCAATGTTCAACAGTAAGAAATAAAAAATGTATGTAAAATTCTGGTTTCAACTGTACATCTATTCCTGTATTTCAGGCCTGCAACATATTACAAAAAAGTGGGATGGGGCAATTTAGGTTTGATAATGAGGTCAAAAAATAATGATGTGATTTCAAACAGGTGATGTCAACAGGTGATTGTAATCATGATTTGGTACAAAAGCAGTATCCACAAAAGACTGAGCAAAGATGGTCAGAGAATCTCCAGTTTGTTAAATAATGCATAAGAAAATGTGTGTGTGAGTTACTGAATTTGTCTAAAAACAATGGTCATCAAAGACAAATTGGAAGGGATTTGCATATTTCTCCCTCTATGGAGCATAATATCATTAAAGGATTCAAGAAATCTGGAGGAATTTCCATAGGGAAAAGGCAAGGTCGCAAGCATAAACTGAACACTTGTGATCCCTGATCCATCAGACAGCACTGTGTTACGAACTGTCATTCATCAATAGTTGATATAACCGCATGGGCAAAGGATTCCTTTGACAGACCTTAGTCAAGCACTACATTACGGAGTTACGTTCACAAATGTGACATAACTTAACTGCGCAAAAAAGAAGCCTTATTTTAACCATGTCCCAAAGCGACATTGACTCCTCTGGTATCACAGTGGAAACGTGTATCGTGGTCAGACTAATCAGGCTTCTGGATCTTAACTGGAAGAAGTGGAGGCCATGTGCTCTGGACCAAAGACGAACAGGACCATCGAGTCCAAAAGCCAGGGTCTGTCATGGTCTGGGGTTGTGTCAGTGCCCTTGGCAAAGGTCATTTATACTTCTGTAATTAATGCAGAAAAGTACACTGGCATTTTAAAGCAACGTATGCTGGCATCAAGACAAAATCTTTTCCAGAGATGCATTTTTCAACAAGACAAAGCAAAACCACATTCTGCAGGTATTACAAATACATGGCTGCAGAAGAAGAGGGTGTGGATACTGGACTGGTCAGCCTGCAGTCCTGACCTCTGCCCAGGAGAGAATGTGAGGAGAATTTTGAAACAGAAAATGCAGCAACTTGCACAACAGCACAACTTTCGTTGTGTTTGCAGGAAAAATGGAACAAAATAACACCTGAATTCTTCATTGCTTGCTGTCCTCAGTGTTGTGAGAAGGAACATTACAAGCTGCTGATTGCTTTACCATCCTATTTTTTGGAATGTGTTGCAGGCCTGAAATGTAGGAATGGATATATACTGTATTAACACGTGAAATGAAGTTGACCAGACAAAAGATGAAATATCTTGGGTTCATACCGTCTGCAGTGAATAAGTCAAAGTAAATTTTACAATCGCGTCTTAATTTTTTTTTTTTTTTTTTGAATTTTCCATAGCATACCAACTTTTTCTGATTTTGGGTTGTAGATGTTGCTGAACACTTACAGTGCATTGGAAAATATGCCTACAGTATTTCAAAATAAAAAGACATCAGTTTTATTTCTGCTTATTTGAATTATATGCTATACAGTAGGACCTCTTTACTTAGGGGGATGAAAATATTAATATACATGAAAATAATTATCATCGCAGGGGTTGTCACCTTCGATGGATTTATATTTTTTTCCTGTACATTTTTTACCCCTATAAAAACCTGTAAAGTAACTTCCTTGCAGATTCATCTTAAACTGCTGAAGGTGAAAAGCAAACTTTGGCCAGGAGGTGGCAGCAAATCGCTTTTATACTTAATATATATTTTACGCTCAAGGATACCGTTCTGGCAATGTTTTACTTTTGTTTAACGATATCTGTTGAACCAAACACCCCAGGGCTTTAAACAAAATACTGGATTGTTGCACTTCACATTCAGTTCAGAGCTCACAAGTTGAATTGTGATCTTGTTGTTTGAGTCCCAAAAACACAATGTAAAAACATCTCCCAAAGGATGATAGCACAACACACTGCCTAGCGATTTTTGGTGTACTTCCCCAATAAATTACCTCTTTTTAAATAAGAATATATCACTCTCTATAAAATATATTTGAAAAATTCATATTCAATGTTTTGCTGAGTAAGTGGAGAGCCTATTAACAAAGTTATGAACAATGTACAATGTTTTGTGTTAAATTATTTTATTACAAGCTAAACAGTTGTCACACAGTAATGACTGTGTTCTGGAACCTATGAAGGAAAAGTAGCTGTGCTTGGCTGGGTTAGTGTCACCCCCTGCATTCCTGCCTCCTTTGCATTTGGCTTGTGACCGTATTATGTTCCGGTGAAACTGTGGCTACTCCCTTTAATGTACTGGAAAAAATAAGCAAAAAAACTAAGCAAGTTTCAGAAAAATGAAACAAATTTTAATCCGCAATAATTTAAAATGAAGTTTTTAGTTTTTTCATGTATGTGCACATGGCCGTAAATTACGGGGGGAATAGGAGGGTTGTAGCCCCCCCCCCAATAAATCAAAACCAGCTAATACAACCCCCCCAATAATCATGTTTCTTCCATAATGGGTGGAGACCGCAACCCCCCCAGTGTTCCAGCCAAAGTTACGCCCTTGCATGCGCATGTGTTCACATAGCATATAAAAGACTGTGCCTGCAAGCATCCTTGGATTTTATTTCTTTATTTTCACTAAAGTTTTTCACTGTTTTTGTTGTTTAGCACCAAAATTGTGAAGCAGATACAGTGCATCTATTCAGCACCATTATTATAAAAAGCACCAAGACACGCATGAGCAGTTATGCATGTGGATCTTGTGTAGTAACTAAACTGCAAATAAGAAGATAATGCTTTCTAAAAACACTGAAAGAAAAAGTGTCATACTTCAATCAACACGGATTGAAGGAGCTTTCTGGTCAATGATGCACTATGAAAGCTGTTTAAGGTGCGTTTTTCAGATCTTGTATGATAAACATTTACAGGAACAGGGGGCATTACAGGAATTGTATTCAGCTTCTTTCCTGTGGGCTGGAGGAGTCTAAGCTATCACGCTTTCCTCGGTTCCGTTCCTATGTGGGATGAAGTACCGACACAAGCGAAGTACCTGCCCTCTGTGCACCATCATAGCTACAAACTACTGAGGCTGAGAGCCTGAGCCTCTCTCCTGACCTCAGCAGCGCCACCTGGCTGTGGCCTACATGCCTGAACCTTCCTCCGACGCAGCCACACTGACCCGTCCCTGAGAAAAAAGAACCCCGGTCAATACCTGTCTTTTTAAAAGAGATTAACATAGAAACAAAAAATAAAATCAGTCTACAGGAAAAAAACTATTTTTAATATTTAGCTGTAGTGGTCCAGCTTTGGGTTTCCTATACACAAACATTCATGTGTATATGAAACTGCTTACTGAACACTGGCTGTCCTGTACACAAATGGTCAGACACTCACATGAAGCTCTTACCAAATTTTGTATCAATTTGGACCCATCATTCAGTCGGGCCATCAAAGTCTCCTCCTGTGGATGAAAAGCAGCTCAGGACATCATAGGATGTGTTTTTTTATGAACATGACACTTATGCCAGATTGTAAATAAACACTGAATGCATACAGATTGCTTGTTCAGGGTGTAACCTGGATTTGCATTCTAATTTCCACTGAATCACCACAACTGTCAATGATTAAATGAACAAATGAATGAATGAAAATGGTTGTAGGAAATGGTTGGGCTAGCATATTACAAACAAGCTCTACTGATAACCGATAGGAATATACCTACTATCTCAGCAAATATGATGATGTTTCACAGGGAAATGTCACTTTTTATTTATGTATGTAGGAGAATGTTATTGTAATTAGTTGGACAGTAATACAATTTTAAAGAACGAGTGTAATTAATAATATTTGAATACTACTTAATTTATGAATATTTTTACACTAAAGTGGTAGTACTACTTGTAAGATAATGCAATAATGACAGCAGTGTAATTTGTGCTCCTGGGACGCCCTCTGTCTGTGCCCTGCTAAGCATTATCACGAGTGACATCTTCCTCACGTAATCCGAGTTGGCTTCGAGCGACTCCTCCGCCTCGCTGCTCTCCATGTTGCAGCCCCTCAGGCAGCGCGAGGGCGGCTTCTCCCGGCCGCGGCTCAGGAAGTTTGCTGCTGATGACTTCCTCTTCAGCGCTGGAAGAGCCCCTTCCCATGTCAGATCGTGCACATTCGGTCATGCTTTACATTAACCGCACCTTCATAATGCGTTCATAGAACATTCGCTGCACCTTCATAATGCGTTCATAGAACATTCGCTGCACTTTCATAATGCGTTCATAGAACATTCGCTGCACTTTCATAATGCGTTCATAGAACATTCGCTGCACCTTCATAATGCGTTCATAGAACATTCGCTGCACCTTCATAATGCGTTCATAGAACATTCGCTGCACTTTCATAATGCGTTCATAGAACATTCGCTGCACTTTCATAATGCGTTCATAGAACATTCGCTGCACCTTCATAATGCGTTCATAGAACATTCGCTGCACCTTCATAATGCGTTCAAAGAACATTCGCTGCACCTTCATAATGCGTTCATAGAACATTCGCTGCACCTTCATAATACGTTCATAGAAAATTCGCTGCACCTTCATAATGCCTTCATAGAACATTCGCTGCACCTTCATAATGCATTCATAGAACATTCATGTGCATCATGTAAGTATATCTAAACATCCTAACATTCCTTAACAGCTTTAATATACATTAATAATCATTAGATGATAATAAGAAACATTATAATTGCATAATCATATAATGTTTGTACTTAATTTATATTAAAGCTGATAAGGTATCTTAGGTAGATTGCTTATGAATGTTCTTTGAATGCATTATGGAGGTGCAGTTAATGTAAAGCGTCACCAGATTGTGCACACCATCAGCGAGAGTGCGGAGGAGGGTGCAGGTACCTGGGAATCCTTCCTTGCTGCTGCCCTTGAGGTGACAAAGACTTGAATGTGAACCCAGAGTGACAGGATGGTGCCCAAGCCCTCGGTTTCACTTACCGGCCTCGATGCAGACGTAGTTGAGCAGCAGCAGTAGCACGAGCAGAGGCATCAGCGTGTCAGTGCGTGGCCCCATCTCCCCGGCTCCGGCCCTCAGTGGTGCGCTGGGCGGCAGCCCGGCCCTTTGTACACTGTCGGAAGCGAGGCCACGCCCCCCAGCAGACCCCGGGGGGGTCCCCCGGCATTGCCCGCACTCAGGAAACAGCGGGACCTTTTAAAGTCCATGCATGGCTCATTATTCATTCAAAACAACAGGATTTTATCTACTATTTTAATTATTAGTTGTAGTAAGAGAGGCAAAATTGTCTGCAGTCAAAGGAAATTAATTCTTTTCACTTAGTAACAGCTGATGTGTTATTTTTAATAGTTATTTTTAAAAGCCGTGCAGGACCTCAGATGTTAATGTTACCCAGTATTTTATAAATATAAATGTTTTGCCTTTAATAACGCATTAGCTAATCCTTGTTATTAGCTGCACTGCCCTCCCTCCACAAAACTTCTACCATTTCAATCTGTCGCCCCTCTGTGTTTCTCAGTCTCCGCTAAAACAATTTGGTTTTTGTTAATCAGTAGCCAGCAAATCAGATACTGATGATTCGCGTGGATTATACAGATTGGGAAATGAAATAGCGCGCTAAAACAAAGGACCTTGTGATGTTGCAGATTCTGTACCTGGTCGAAACCTGTTCAACAATCAAGACCTCAGAAAGAAGTTAAATCTCTACTGAAGACTAGACAAAATGGTTTAAAGTGACTGGAAATACTACAGCGGCAGTCCTTGAAAACAGGGAGCTGTTTTTACCATTTCTGTTATGGATCTTGTTTCTTATCATCATATCAGCCAAGAGGTCAGGGCCTTGCAGTGAGGGAAGGGTCACCGACATCTTTGCTTCTCAGACCGTTCTGAGCCACGCAGGTGCTTTTTGTTTAATTCTACCTGTGACTCCCTGATACTCTACATTTCACTTTGGGGTTTGTAACATTCCACAGGAAATGGCCCCGGGCCCTTTGAGTTTTCGGCATTGGGTTCTAGGCGAGAGGAGTTCTGGCACACACTGAATGGATAGCGTAGAAGTTCTTAACTTGATCTCCTGTTGTAACCCCACTGGTGCATGCAGACAGAACGTAATTTTGAAGAGTGAACTGATTTCTGGGAAAGTGACAAGTAATGTTCTAGAATATTCCGAATGTCCTCAGCTCAACTGAAGCACAAAATGGACTCATTCTTTGAATAATATGACTTTTCTTTTGAATGTGGCATTAATTCTTTATTTTGAAATACATAGCAACGCATCCTTGTTTTACTTCCATACACCATCTTTTAAATACTGCTGCTTACAATAATCTATGTTATTCATAACATTTGTTGTGCCATGTGCAAAAACAGGAAAAAAAGCATTGTATCTGCTCATGAAACCTCAGTGATTTAATATAAAATAGACACTGAAATCAATAAGTTAACATAAAAGGACATCAGAAATAATTATAATAATTAAACTATGCAAATCATTCCTACAGTTAAAGATCATTTGCATTTTATTTAAACAAAATTTGAAATTATGGATGATGAATTACTACAGAAAAGTCAACATAAAAGGTAAAAGGAATATAAATTAATAGTATTTGCAATAGATTTTTAATTCTAAAAAAGATTAATCTTTAAATAATTTCTGTCAGCTGCATTTAGCTTCTAAAGTGCTGTGGTAAATTGGAGAAGTAGCTTTAATAAATGTCTTCATTATTTTTGTAGGAGAAGATTAGATTGCTATTTCTATGTCTGTATATATTTGCATAGCAGCATTTTGAAGAGGAGTAAGTATGTTCTGAAATATATTAGAAAGTTACAGAAGTCCTCTCTCCAAACAGTGTACAAAGTCTCTCTCTCTAAACTCTGTTGCTTGCTCTCTCTCACACACACAAACACATACATGCTGTACATTGCAATAAATCCATACGGACTATTGATCATGTCTACATCTGACACCAGCAGGGCCTATACGATTACAGGAGAACATTCATTCAAGCTTACATTTCAACAATTCGATTTTTGGGGCCCGAACATGAAATCTCAGTGGGAACAATGAATGGGCATCAGATCGCATGCATCCCTGTTGAAGGCACTAAAAAAAGATTGATACCATAATCCAGGGATTGATTCCTGAACAAACCCTGCAAATCTCCAATGCCGCCTTGTTGCAGACTCGAAATCTTTTTTGCACATTCTATTTTGTATAAAGATTACCTGCAATTTTTTATTGATATGCATCTTTTTAATGAATTATGCTATGCGAGGCATGATCCAAGTCATTTTAAAATGTACCAAATTTTAACTAACGTCCAAAATTGTGCTGTTATGCATGCAAGCTAAAGTACAAAATGAGGGCATTGTAGAACTTTATTCTAAATATTCCCACTTTCATTAATTCAGCTTTTGGCATATATATATGTATGAGAGAGAGAGAGAGAGAGAGACATGTATAGGTTCTCTGACGAGAGAAGCGCTTATTTCTGTTTATGTGTAATACTGTCTGTACTGTGTTGCTGTTCACAGTGGCCACTGTGGAGGACATGCGGGGACAGTTTGAAGTCCCTGTGAAATGAAGCTTAGCAGTGTGAGGACATCTATGTCATATGGAGACTCTCGTCATGGGTCCACAGCCGGGTGGCATCACATTAGTGCAACTTCGGCCCCGTTTTTCACCATAAAGACAAGGCCAGTGTGGTCTGCTTCAAGTAGCCTTTTGAAGATTAGAGAGACTTTATTAGACTTGTCTGATCTAAGGTTCGAGACGGACACCAAAAACAGACATATATCATGGGCTTAAGGCCTACACACATCCACACACTCCTCTCGGCCTGCTTTTGAGGACCACCCCCCCTCCCCCCCACAGATATCACGGTCTTTAGGCCTACACACATCCAGATACGCCTCTCGGCCTGCTTTTCAGATCATACAGATCAAACGGGCACATGGCAGATTCACTTGGTCTCATTAGAGATGCTCACTGTGTGTCCGACTGGTGTGTCTCCTTTGCAGTCCAATTGCTCGTATCCATTTTTTGTAAAGGAGAGACTAGGGCTTTTCATGGCTTCAGAACATCTGCTGCGTGGTAAGAAGGGGCTTGTGTCCTGTCAGACAGGCCCCCCGAAGACTCCAAGGGTACCTTCTCACACCTCCTTTTCACCTGTGTTCATTATGCTCGTCCTTCTCAGGTTCTCCTTCACCTTTATGAACTCTGGTGCTTTCTCCGCGCCTCCCTCCTGCTTCTCCTGTTCCCTTTCCAGCTGGAACAAAGGAAGAATCATCATAATGGCTGTTGTTACACTGACATGGATCCCTCCTTCATTGTTGGCTCAGGCCTTCTGAGGTATGATCAGCCCATCTGTGGGCTGCACTCAGCCCGTCCTCATCTCCATGCTCTCTGTGTACATCTACGTACAGTACCTCTTCCAGCTTCTTGTGCCTCTTGAGGAGCTCCTGTTCCAGTGGGGATATCTTCCTCCTGGCCTCCTCTTCCGCCTTCCTCTGCTTGATCAGCTGCTCCCTCTTCCTCTGTTCCAGCACACGCTGGAGCTCTGGCTTGCTCTCCGCTCCCACGCCCCTGGTTCCGCAGAGATACAGGTGGAGGAAGAGGCTCAGCCATGCAGCACCGGTCTCAAAGAAGGAGCCCCCCCCAGGGGCCCGAGCCCAGGGAGTTCAACTGAGTACTTAAGTGCTCAGACAGAACAAAGACACCCACAGAATTCAGCCCTCAGGGGCCGTGAATGGGGACTTCTGCTACAGCCCTGGAAAACAAGTGCGCCTCGCTGAACACTGAGTGCACGTATAAGCATGAATGTTATTTCCATATTAGACATCAGAAAACTGCAGTTTTGAAACATGCAAAACAGGTAAATTTATGTGCCCAGTAGAGGGCACTCTTGCCATGCTTATAACTCAACAGATTTTACCAGCTGCAGAAAAAAATGTGTCTAAAACACAGCTGTGAATAATTCAATATTTGACAGCTGATAATATTATGTAAGAAATATACTGGAATATATAAATTATTCGTATAAATTATACGATATAAATACTAATTATAAGATGTAAGTACTATATTAACAGAAAAAAGCATTCTTAATAATGACATTTCAAAACCCGGACCTGCTAAAAATTAGTTTTATCAGCTTGAATCCATTTTGTGTCTTTGCATATCTACTCATGACATAATTAAAATATGTACTGATTTAAATGCCATTTTATGTTGAACTACATGTGCATATAGACGTATGACTATGATAAATCGGTGAATGATTAATTTTTAGTTTGAATGTTATCTGTGGTCACTGCCCTATTTAAGAACTGTCGGAGAATCTTGGATCAAAGTATAATTTTGCAACATTTTACTTCCTACTGGTGCCTTAGATAGTGATGGATTTTTCATTAACCTGATTTTGCTAAGACACTGTTTTTCTACTCTCACTGTTTTTGTCCTGTGAACAGTGCTGATAGCGGAACAGCATTACCGAGGCTGACAAGAGGCCAGAGCAGAGTGCGCTCCAGAGGCGTGGAGCAGCATTACCGAGGCTGACAAGAGGCCAGAGCAGAGTGCGCTTCAGAGGCGCGAAGCAGCATTACCGAGGCTGACAAGAGGCCAGAGCACAGTACGCTTCAGAGGCGTGGAGCAGCATTACCGAGGCTGAC
>JAODLC010000133.1:14331325-14348915 GCA_026781145.1 Hippopotamyrus pictus
CAATCCATTGCTTTGTGACTTATTTCCATTTTGACATATTACTTTACATTTACATTTATCCATCTTACATATCCTGGCCTTGTGATAAGGCGTTTTATACTGTATCACAAATAAAAATAAATGCTTATTCACTGCAGAATTTATATAGATTTAAAACAATAATCATATGATATTTGGTTTCGGTTCAGTCTCACTGAGCAGGTCAAAGGAACCATCAGCAAGCCCAACTGTATTTGTACTGCCACCTACTGGGCTCACTGCAATATGCATATGCCCTTGGATTCCACTAATCTGCAGTCTGTTAGTGTGATTTCCTCTGTACAAGAAGTTTAGATGACAAAAGTACTAACATTATATGCAAATGTCAAAAGCACAAGATCTCATCCTTGTTATATATGTTTACCTGACACCCCATCCTTGGGTGACTCAGTAGGTTTCACAGCTATTCCTAACCTCCAGGATTGTGTGTGTGTGTGTGTGTGTGTGTGTAGTTATCATGTTCTCATGGAACACATGGAATGAAGCAGTAGACACTGATGCCAGTCCACAACAAGGAACACACACACTGTAATACACACATGAGAAGAGAGCACCCCAACATCAGTGTGGGACTCAAACCCAGCTGTGAGGTGACAATGCCCTCGGTTGCAATTGTACAAATATATTTACCCAAAACACCCAGTGTCTGAAACTGCTGAACTACTATTACCAGATGGAACTTACACCTTTCCTTCAAAACAGATTTTGGGCCCAATGGCGTTGGCGGCTCCTGTCTTGAGGTAAAACGCGAACTGGTTGTCGCTGCATGTGTTTGATAGCGGACACTTAAGGTTGTGAGATGATGCTGGTGGCACACAGAAACACATGTGTCACAGTGTGCCCGTGACAGGAAGGCTTTCTGTCATCAGCCTAGATGGAAGCTTTAAAGAACTGTCAACAAGCAACTATGAACCAGCAGGAAATCAAGGAACCAATCAGAATATACAAGATAAGGCCTCTATTGTTTACAAATTTTGGCAAAAATATTGAATCAATTTGCCATTAGAACTTGAACTAATTAAATTCTTTATACTTTACTCATAATATGATGATAAATAAAAGATGGGCCTTCATTAATTATTGCTAATGATGAAACAGTACTGCACTTTGCTTTTAAATTAGCGTAATATAATTAACCTAGTCATTATTCTTTTTGATATATTTCACAGGTAAAGATAAACACTGCTTGACCAAATGCAACAGACTATGAAGAATCTCTTTAATCAAATAAAATTAATCAGTAATGCACTTTTCCAACATATTCTGGTATAACAGGTTATTTAATTATACGAAAATATACCAATTTCACATTTGGAGCTCCGTTAGCCTCTTTTGATATACTGTGAAATGGCATGCAGATATTTCTCAGTCATATTTTCAGTTTTTCCAAGTTCTTGAGTCTTAGACTCCCTCAGGCACTGCGAGTTTGGTTTGTGTCGCACATTGCATGCAGTGACCCTGTGCTTCTACTGCTTCTTTTTTTTTTTAGCTATAAACTTTTAATTCAAATTCAGAAAACACCACAAGAAGAACATTTGATGATTAGGAAGCCAAATTGTTCAACCTCAAGTATAAGTTCAAGAGTGCAACACACATTTAACCCAACGAATCATAGTCATGGCTGGGTGAACACCTACTTGCATCTTTTGGTAGCCTCAGAAAACAAAAACAAAACACAAACATTATAGAAAGAATGAGTATTTCCCATTAGAAATGTGATCCCTAGACTCCCCACTTCAAGCAAAGTTAAAACTGGCAAACTGAAGTCAATAGTTTGTACAATTTGGCACAAATCTACCTAACCTACCTTGTGACGTCACTTGATCTTGCGATGTGACTTCGGGTTTTATAAGTAAGCTGTTGGACACAGCATACCACATAAGGAGTACAATGGTCAGAACAAGTCCACAACGGAGATGGTCTGCAAGTTAAGCAAAGACACAGTGGAGAATGCACAGCAAAACACAAAAGCGAAGCAACAAAGGGACGTGGTTCTAAGTGAATTAGTGTCTTACATCTGCACCTCATCCTGGATAGATCGCTACAGAGAAATGTCTATGACCTGTGATGGAGAGAAATCATGATTAGAACAGTACAGGGTGGCAGGGAGCCTGCTGGGTGGAAGACAGAAGAATGGATGGATGCATTATACATTAATGATGGAGTTTATAAGTAACACAAGTAATTCTTCAAAATTAATTCTTTTTTTTTTTCGACTTGCACCCCGATCGAAATCTCGGAACCCGACCTTTCCTGCTAAAAGTTTTACGGGTTGAGACGCGTTCAACTCTAGCGATTCGCCTTTGAACGAGTGAGTCAAGACAGATCTAACCGCAACTCAACCGAAAACTCGGAACACAGCAAAACAACCCACACCCGCTAAAACTCGTACGGAACAAGACGCGTCTCCCCTTCCAAACAATAGCCCAGCGACCCCTCCATCCCCCCTCTCCACCTGCCAATGCCAGTATGGCAACAGCTCACCACAATACAGGTAAAGTGCTCATAAATGGTCATTTATTTTGTGTTCATTGCTTGTGTGCTTTTTCATGTGTGTATTAGTTTTATATTTATTGTTATGCTTTTTATCATTAGATTTAAATAGGCAATCATTTGGGGGTCTGAAACAGATTGAATTACTTTACATCATTTCTTATGAGGAAATTCGACGTAGACCTCAACCAAATCGCAACTTGACCAGCCTTCTGTAACGAATTAAGTTCCTGTTCCAAGGTACCACTGTAATTTAAAAATATTAGAGCTGACTTTTATGGGCTTAGTTACACTGTTCATGTATTTTTTTTGAAAATCATACAAAATATACAAAATAATATTTTAGATCAATGATTTTGGTGATATATCAATCCATCTATCTATTTTCCATACTATATATCCACTATGGGCTTGTGGAAGTTTATGTAAAATAGTTTTACTAGTAAGTATTTCTTTTGTATTGTACAATTTGTATTGTATTTTCTACAATTATAATACAATATAATACAATTTTACATCACATCACACAATGACCACTTTATATGAAATTCGATAAAAGTTTCTTATAATGATTTACCTGATTCTGTCAGTCTTCCAGGGAAAGGTGTGTCTGGCTAGCTGCATAAACTGAAGGTATAGTCTGTGAGTAACTCACAGAGAAATATGCATGTCACACACCTGTAAGGGCCAAAATGCAGCCTGGCTTCTGAAGAAAAACGCGTTTGACCTGTCTGACGTTACAGACCAGGATCTACAGACATACCACACCCAGAGAACTTGTGGGACGGCCTTTATTTGCATTATTTTGTAATAGTGAAACAGATATGGGCTTGATCCGCCCATGCTTGTGCTCGTGCTCATAAATCCTACTTTTAGATGTTAGATCCCAAACTGCTGGACTGACTGTTCTCAGCTTTTAAAGAGCAGTCTATAGGAATGACCTCCAAACCACGAAGCGATGTGATAGATGAAAAAAAAAACACTTATGCTTCGGTTAAAATTCTAATTCATAGCAAGTTACAACATTGTATACATCTTCTCATTATAGGTGTAACACCCCAATTTCAATGGGGAATCACTATGGAATTTTAAGAGCTTTTGTTTGCTTATATTATGTGAAAATAAAATAAAAAACCATGCAAATGATACCATTAAGAAGCGGTATAACTAAAAGAGCTCAGTTCATGAATGTGTCCGCAGTTCAGGCAGCAAAGCGGCAGCAGAGGCTGGGCTCATGCAGCAGCAGGTGAGCTGGGCTCCACTGAGCATGGTCCCATTTGCATGGACCATGTTGACAGGTCACCAGCAGGGGCAACCCCGCACTCAAAATAGCGGAATCCATTAATTCAGTCTTGTTTCCCATTTGAAAACAGTTTTATTTTCCCCAACAGTAATGTGGAATGCAGATGTCAACCCTTTAAAGATAAAGAACACTATTTGTGACCTTCAGAGAATTATACCAGTCCAATATGGTCTTGATAATCAAGCCATCTTGGGCGTGTGTGTGTGTGTGTGTGTGTGTGTGTGTGTGTGTGTATATATATATATATATATATATATATGGCCCAGTGCTCATAATGAAGGACACTTTTGTCATTTTAATTCAATGCTGTACCCAGGGACACAGTCGGTGACCTCAGTGGGAGTGGCGGTCACCGTGTCTGCTCTCATCAAGATGGGGAGCGGCGCTCATCGTGTCCGTTCCCACACAGACGGGGAGCGGCGGTCGTCATGTCTGCTCTCACATAGACGGGTAGTGGTGGTCGTCATGTCCGCTCTCACCATGACTGGGTCGTCATGTCCGTTTCAAACAGACCAAGGAGGAGGTGTGCAAGAGATGGGCTTCTCTGATGCGAAGGGTGGGGGCCACTTCTCTGCCCTACACAGCCTGCAGAGTGGGTGTTGCTTTAAAAGCTTCGAGAAACACTCTTTGGAGTCCCTTGGCAGTCCTGCTCAGTAAAAGCTGGTTCAGGCAATGTGAGGAAAACAGCTCCCCGAGGGCTTGTGAATAGTAGGAGACAGCAGATGCTAAAAAGGCATAAAATGGCTTATGTCGTCATTTTTTGTTGTGTACAAGTTTTGGTTTGGGTAAAATTCAATTCAATTCAATTCAATTCGATTCAAACCAATTCAAACCAATTCAAGACCCCCAGTGAGTAAGCCAGATGTGACAGTGACAAGGAAAAAACTCCCTAGAGAGAAGAAACCTTAGGAGGAACCAGACTCAAAGGGGGAGCCCATCCTCTAGGAGTCTAGGGGCCAACAGAGGAAGTCAAATGAACAAGATGGCAAAGTCCCAGTTCACATTATCCCAACTTTAACATTTGAGTTTCAAAGCAGGCGACAGGCAGGTGCTGATGCTGCTGCTGATGGCATGATTAACAGTGGCACAGCAGTAGAGCATTCAGGAGAGACGTCACAGGCAGAAGGGTGAGCAGTTTTGGCCAGCAGGTGTCACTGGCCATCCCGCCTTTTCACCCCCTTCCTGTATATGCTTCTTTCTCCCTGAACTGCTGCATAGCTCAGTGGGTTGAGTTTGTGGCACAGACCTATAACTGTCAGGTCATGGGTTTGAGGCTGACCAGTGATCAGCTTCCTGACTTATTTGTATCTGATAGTTTTCTGTTCCTTGGTGTTTGATATTTTCTATCTTGTCTTCTTATTGCCCAGTTGTGTTTCCCTGTTTTTGCTTTGTTGTGTTTATTATTCACGTGTATTCTGATGGTTATCGTCTTTCCTAGTATTGTTATCCTAGTGTTTGCTTTGTTTCTTAGTTTTCAGTTTTGCTAATTTCTCAATTTCTGTGTGCTTGTTAATGTTAATAGTTTCATCTGTTGCTCATTGTTCCTGTACCCTCCTTGATTGGTTGATTAGATTATGTTTTACACCTTTGTTTGCCCTGGCTTTTGCTATGTAAGTTCCTGCATTTGTTCAATTCCTTACTTAGTCACTGCATTAGGTGCTGTACCATGTTCCGTTTGTAGGTCCCTTTTATGGTTCTGTTAGAAGTGTTTACCCCTGTTTATTTCTGACCCCTTGTGGTTCTTTTGTTTTGTAATTTTCCCCAGTGTGTTCAGTTTCTTTAATAAACTCCTTTGAGTCTCAGGTGCCAGTGGATTGACCTTCATTCCTTGCCCACACCATGCCGTGCCATGACGGATGCCGGAATGAGTACCCGGCATACAAATACACAATCGAAAACAGAGAGACACCAATACACTCAGCCAACATGCCTTTGGTCTTCAGGAGGAAGCCCAAGCGATACTGGGAGAACATGCAACCTCTACACACACAGAGCAGGAAGTGAGAACCACAATCCCTGGAGGTGTGAGGCTACGGTGCTGCCCACTGAACCACTGTGCCAATAAAACATTGAAACGGAAAATATAAAACATGCTGTGCGAGATGCTAGTGTCAAACACCACATATCAATGCTGGGAGGATCTTACTGGCTGAAACTTTTCTCCTGATTGATTGCATGTTTACAGGCTTCATATCCATAAATTGTCCCGATTCATCCCTGAATGGTCTAGCCTGACAGACGGATGCTGCACGGATAAAACAAGGTGGCTTAATTTAATGTGCTTGATGGAAGTTTTGTTGGGAACCCACCCACTGTTATCACACCTCAGAACAGGAAAAAAGGGTGGGGGGGGGGGGTTCAGAGGCTATTGACTTTCCAGTCATTCAGTCAGATTTCCTGTTACAGCAGCCTGGGAATGATTAATGGACTCTGGAGCAGGCAAATGTGTTTTGACTAAAGCATGCTTTGGTCGATATACAGTATTTGCTGATGCATCCTGCTGATGGCTTTCAGAGGCTCGCAACAGGCTGAGACCACTGAGATGGAGGCCGTGCTTGTAACATGAAAAGGACGACTTTGGTCCTC
The DNA here is from genome assembly GCA_026781145.1 of Hippopotamyrus pictus. Classification (NCBI taxonomy): domain Eukaryota; kingdom Metazoa; phylum Chordata; class Actinopteri; order Osteoglossiformes; family Mormyridae; genus Hippopotamyrus; species Hippopotamyrus pictus. The sequence continues at coordinate 14,337,747 of JAODLC010000133.1, forward strand.
CCCCCCAGTTATTAGGACAACGGCACAGAGAAGAGAGGCAGATCAGCAGGATCACGGCAGGGACACAGGTGCAGGTTGCTTGCCAGGAAGCACAGAAGAGGTGGCCCCTTCGCTGCAGCCTTGCAGAGTTTCGCAGGGTGTTCCCCATTTCCCGTGCTGCCTCTCTGCAGCTGCACTGCAGAAGCTTGCCGATTCTCACTGTGACCGATAAAACCCATGGGTGTGGAATCTGTTACTCACTGCAAAAGGCATTTGTTGAATATAGAATATTTTATAAAACAAAAAACAGCCACAGAAAATTTAAGAGCAAATTTTCAAAACTCAGTCCACATCATATGTTTTCGTGAAAATTCCTGTGTGCATTTTATAAGTATAACAGAAGTTTTTTGTTGCTTCACATGAGGACTGAGTGGGTTTTGGTTCACAATTCTGTAACATATGATGAGGAAGCCTGACTTTAGGTCACCGGCGGTTTCATCTCAAAAACAACACGAAAAAAGTTTTGGAAATTTGGTCAATAATTCTGTATCTTCAGGATGCTTCAGATGAAAATGATCATGTTAGTAGCAGCAGTGAGCATAAAGTACGCTACAACTACGACAACTCAAAATTTTGTCTAAAATTGGGATCGCCCAGAACTAAACCTACTGCACGGTGTGCAATCAGGCAGCACTAGAATAACAGGAGATCAGTTTACCGATGTACAGCTGCAGGGTGATTGTGGAACAGGCACAACGCATAGGCTGCAAAAATGGCACAAAGGATACAACTCATAGCTCGAGCATCACGGAGGAAATGACTGCTGTGACAGCGAGCGAGCAGGGAATACAAAGATGTTTAACAAAAGCAAAACTGACGGAAAACCACACGTTTGGGGGCGGCGTTTCAGCCTCTGAGGAGATAACTGTCGTTCTCCCACAAGAAAGGAGGTCTTAAGAGGAGAGACGTCTCATCTCATGGAAGCCCGAGGTGCGAGGGAAAGAGCGAAAGACTGTGGCCGTCAGCCGACATTCATAGCCTTGTTAAGGTAACCACAAGGGTATATTCAGCGTTTTGACAGCCGCTTGGCATTCAAACAAAAGCAGGAAGAGAAACATCTTGGCTAAGTTTGCTCAGGGGAGCCGGTGTGTTTTGTCAATGTTGTCCTAGATCAAATCACAGAGCGCTCCCCTGTACTTTTCATGAGTTTTTTTGGGGCCGGTTGTGCTGCTTCTCTCATTTGCTGATGAAAGAAGAAAATGAGATGGCAAACAATGTTATCATAATGCTATCCTGAAGAATGATAAAATCAGTCATCGGTGTCACATGACCGCAGTAGCATTTTCGCTTTATGGTACTGTGTGATAGTATTTTACAAGCAGTTTTCTCATGTTTAATTCAAGTTAATGGTACAGCACTAATATGCTTCCTGCACATACATAGTGTCAAATGTGTTCCCCCAACACCCATTTTTCTCCTATGTGGTATTTTAATGAGGTTCTGGTTAAACATAAGCCAGTGAGCTCAATAAATTGACGTAGTCGTTATACATGTTGCATGTGGTCAAAGTCTGTGTATTGAGTAAGTTCCTAGAAGAGAGGTGACTACAGGGAAGAACACTTTCCTGATCTTAGCTTGATGGAACTACCCAGTGCTCCTTGAGATCTTCCACTGCTACAATTCATGCTGGGCAGTGAAGTGTTTCAGTTATGTAGATGCCCAGCGCAAGAGCATGGAGATCATTTAAATTGCTATACAGACCTAAGATATTGAAATATTATCATTTCATTTTTTCTCATATTTCTCTTGTGCCCTCCCTCATTAAAACTGTTCTCTGTTTCTCTGGGATACGTTGCAAAAATGTACCATGGTACAGTACTTTTATATTAGTAGAAGTGGTTTCTTTCCCTGCCCTAATATCATTGAAAAGGTATATTGCTTCTTCTGGGTCTAATTTGAAATATATACTGCTCTCAGAGTTTATATATTGCTCTCAGGGTTTATATACTGCTTTCAGCTCTGGGGAGATGGACAGCGAAACCTGCTGATACTCTGACATGGCACTGGGCCATTTTACAATGGTCAAGCTTTACCATTTGTTTTCACACAGAAGAGCCTGTTCTTGGCAACGTTGAGCTTGACACCATAAAAGTGTTGCTATAAAATGATTTTTTTCCCTCTCAAAGTAGCCGTCTGTCTGGATGCCTGCTGGGGATTCTCAGGGTTTCATCTTGCTGAATACAGATACAGCAGATATCGTGAAAATTTCCCCACTGAAGATGCTGCCAGCATACACTTTATCATTTTTTCCCCTTAACTTTTGGCATCTGTTCCAAAGGGTTTATTCTTGCCTATGAGTATGTAGTCTGTATGAGTGAGCTGTAGCAGTTGAATGGATTTCCTATTTATTTGAAACAGTCTTTCAATGTTTTGTGAAGCTGGTAACTAATCAAGTCACTGAAGTCACTGAAAACATGACAGCAATATTACAATATCACAAAAAAAAATCACGATTTTTTATATATATGCCAAATCGTGATTTTATATTATATATATATACACACATATATATATATATATACACATATACTGTATATATATATATATATATATATACACATATATATATATATACACACACACACACACACACACACACACATACCAATTTTTGCATATATATATATTTCTCCAAAAAAAAACAGGTCTGATATTATTTCAGAAGCAAGTCTGTGTCCTAAAATATTCCAAATGTGCTAAATGCCACAAATATTCTTCAAGTCAACAGACTATTTTTCTTTGGTAATCATTTATAAATAATCAATTATTTTACATGCAGAATTTAGTCCATATTTGTTGCTCTGTAGTTACTGATGCTGTCCTAGAGGCAATTTGTTTAAAATAAATATAACATTATCCCTTGTGTTTTTAATCAAATTAAGATTTATGATAGGCTGCCAGAAAGTGATGGTCTTTAATATTTATGAATTGGTGATACTCGTTATTACAGCTCATCCCCATTAACCCATGCACATCTAAGCTGTGTACCTCATATTCACTGAATGCAAATTTTGAAATCAATAAACGATTGCATGCAGACCTACATTATGTTTTAAACATCATTCAACCAAAAACAGCTCTGATTTAACGGTTTGCAAAAATGATCGGTGTTCAGTGTCACTGTAATCTCTCAATCTGACTCACCCATTTTATTATTTGTGCATTACGTGTTTATACATATTACTTGCTAAAAATACTATTTTCTTATGGTATGTTTTGGCCGCAAGAAATTCAATTTTGTCATGATTTGACAGTAGAACAAAATGAGGAGAAAATGTCATGTGATTATATTTTCCTGTAATTATATTGTCCTGTGATTATATTTTCCTGTAATTATATTGTCCTGTGATTATATTTTCCTGTAATTATATTGTCCTATAATTATATTTTCCTGTAATTATATTTTCCTGTAATTATATTTTCTCCTGAGAACTACACTTTTCCTTGAAACTCACAATATAGTTCTTCATATATTTCCAGCGGGTGGCGCCAATGACCCATTATGTCATCTCTTCAGTTAATCAGACTGACATCCTACATACTAGATAAAATGGCATTTTCTTTCAGCTTATATCTATCTATTCCATCCAGATAAAATCACCCATTAACATGCAATTTCAAGCTCTCATAAGCTAAGTGAGATATACAAAGCCTCCTACGCTCAATAAACAAAAAAAAAACAATAGTATTTTTCACTAAAGGTGTTTTTTTTCACCTGTGACTCATTAAGGTATCACATTTATGTTTTACATAGTGACTGTCGTAAGCATAAACAAGCTGTGAATTCTTGGCATAGATGTTATACACATGCTGTTCCTGTGACATCTAACTCCTGATCCTGAAGGTACACGTTACATTTTCTGTAACTGCTCCATCGACAGCATGCCTGGCAATTATATGGTAGCATGACCCTCCATTTCTCTTGGTGTAATGACTGGATTTGTTGTGGCAAGTTACAAATAAATGCCAGGCACTTTGAGGAATTCCAACAAAACTCTCTTACTCCGTAGGCAACAGAACATACAGAAGACTGGAATCCAGAGGAAGAATGAACCTGTCTTCATCTTTGTCTCTAGAATGTTAATTTGCTCTCGTTGCACACAAAACGGTGATGAATCGTGTTTCCCAAGTGCACTTACAAAGGCCCACAAACCAAGCCATCAGTTATGCTGGTAGCTTATGTGGCACACTGCAGAGTAGCATTAAGGAACATCCAAATGCCAAGGTCCTAATAGATGCTTCACATTTTATTTATTTAGCAGTGCTTTTATCCAATGCGACGTACAATAGAGAAGGCGGGACCAGACAATCCCAGGACCAGTTCAGGGTTAAGGTTTTGCTCAGATGCCTAAAAATGAAACCAGCAAGCCAAGGCAGGGATTCAAACCTGCAGCCTTTCCATCATGGGCAGAGAACCCACACCCTGCCCCTGCAGACTAAAACACATACATCTGAACCTTTATCAACAAGGCACAAAAGAAACCATAGGCTCCAGATGACTCCCACTTGAGGAAACTTCACAATGTATGCATTTTTCACACGTCATACTTAGAGTTACAGAAATGACTGTAAGTTTAAGGTGAAAATGTATCCCCCTGTACACCGATTTACACCCAGTGGCTGAGAGGGCTGTCTGTTACAGGACACTGCAGGGCTGGGCAAAATGAAACATCTCTGTTATCTAATAGCCTGAGGTCTACAGCACTTCTGTTTCTAACTTATTGATGATTTCGTAATAAAAACCCTTCTTACATGGTGCTGTAAGTCCACAACCCCCTGGGGGTCATCAAATAAGTGGGTGGGGTCATGGGATGGGTTTCTGAAAGTTAAAAAAAAAAAAAATAGCCCCCTCTCCAACAAATTTTATTGTTAACACTTTGTTGCCAAATTTTATCATTGGTTACTAGCCCGTCCCCACCGCTTAGCAAATTTTAAAATATCGAAAGGGGCACCTCCACAGAAAAGGTTTGAAAAGCACTGCTCTACAGTACAGAGAACCTGAACTAGACTAACACAAAAAAAAACCAAAATGTATCAAAACAGCAGAATCCGAGTGATGCAGGCAGTTTGTTTTTGACTGATTCTCGTGTACTCCTGCACTAATCCGAAACCACAATTTTCCACTGCAGCATTCTGGTACAGAAATATGACATTGTTTCTGAATACCTGCTAGACTTGTTTCAGTTGAGGTCGAGCTTTCGATAGCTGCGGAATGGGCACCTCACCTAACTCCACCCCAGCTCCACATGATTTCCTGCATTTGCTGTCTGTGATACTAGAATGTATCTCACTTCAACATAACTAATAATATAATAGACAGTATGATACATAATGTAATATAAAGAGAGATCATATTGCTCATTCATCGGCACAAAATTTGTACCTGTTTTTACTTGAGTTTTACTAAGAGCAAATATGCGGAACATATTTGAAAACAGCACATTGACGCTGAAAGTGTCGCAATATGAGTTCAGAGAAAAGGCCTTATGCCACAAAAAGTGCGAAGTGTAAAGTCAGACACAACAATAAATAATAAAAATAGCAGAATGCTGCTTCATCTTCCTTTTACATTGTTTATCAAAGAGTGATGGCAAGATGAAGAGTTTTGGTCTTCACCTGAAATTTGCTTAAAAATGGAATCTGACTGGGATGAAACGAGATCTCCAATCACAGGACTGTGGAATGCACACTGAGTCAGTGTTGTGAGGCTGGCAAGAGTAAACTCTGATTTCTCTGACAAAGAACACTCTTTAGTTACATCTCAGGGAGCAGTAAGTCATTACAGAGAAAACCACACAGTTCAAAACTGATTTAAAATGCCGAATGATGACAGAGAAATTTCTTCATAAAACCTTAGTGCTTTGAGGACCTCAGTATCTAGATTTTTTGTTGTGTAAGAATAAAATGTACCCATGCAGAAAAAAACATTAGATAATTCTCTCAGTTCCATTATTCATACTGTATATATTATTTTAAACCATTAACTATAGAGAAAAAAAGATAGTAAAAGATAACATTTCATCTGATAACTTTCATTCCTAAGCCATCCACTGTAGAAGAGAATAATAAAAAACATACCTGTGAGAAAATGGAAAGTGTAGGTTATTAATACAGGAATGTCTGATAGAGCAGGATTGATCCTTTTAAATGTGCTCAGAGCATTAATCCAACAAACAAAGGCACAGTGTTGTGGAGGAGGCTGGGAATAAGATAGCCGCCATACTTGTGTGGGCAGGAGAGAGGCCAGCCAAAAGACCACTGGCAATAGATACTGAAGGACATGAAACTAAGAAGGAACTGATCTCTGTCTCATTCCCTCTGTTATGCCCTTCTTAAAATAATGTACATTTTACATTTGAATTGTCCTTCCTGCTGACCTTCATGTGATTGGCTTATTCATTCATTTGGCATATTTATACGATTAACAGATCCAGTTCACATGAGATTCTACTGATGCATGTTACAAGATTATGAATAAAACCATGGATGCTGATTAGCCAGTGCCGTGTCTCAGTGAATACTGCCCAGGCAGACAGCCACATAGTTCCCTCTAGGTCATTATTCTTAAAAGATGTTTATTCAATTAGCAGTCGTTGTAGCTATGCGATGGGCTTCGCGTGCCGTCAGAAATCCCAGCTAGCAGGATACGTTAACATTTTGCTCCCCCAATCAGAGAAGGTCTTCAAAGTGGAATTTTTATCCGTGTGACTGACATTAATCCTTGTAATTGCGGCAAGTAACTAGGAGGGGAGCAGGAACGATAACAGGCACATGAAACGGCAGCGCTGAGCCCTGGACAGTGCAGTCAATGCTGAGATAATGACAGCCTGGTAACATGAATTAGGCCTCTGTATTTTCCAGGGTGGTCACCAGTTTGTGGAAGATTAATCAAAAGTGACAGCAGCGGCTAATGAGACAGGTGAAGACGCCGCGGCGCCTGCGACCGGACGGGAGGACGGGCGTGCTGATGTAATGGCATGCACACGCACGGTCTGCGCATGGGGCGCAGGGAAGCTGTCAGCCTCCTTAATGCGATGCGATAAATAATGGGTTGATAAAACATTGAACTTCAGGACCCAGTTATACTCACCAAAGACACCCCTAAAACAAACAGTGCAGGGCTTTCTGTGAAAGTTTGTACTTTGTGCCTTGAATTACAAGATGCTTAGCGTGGCTGTTCCTCAGAGGAGAATATGCTGTTTTGAATGCACTTGAATAGAGGAAATAAGATAGATTGAACCTACAAAGGCACACAGCATACCAGATCACCGAGAAGTGATTAGTCCGCATTACAGTAGCTATGGCTCTGTAAGAATAATTAATTAAGAGCTCAGCATAAACAAAAAGTAGCCTACCTTCTAGAACGTGTCACAGGGGGTTGCCCATCTCTGACCTACATTAGCTGGCCTCACAGGTTCTCACAGGACATAATGAACGGTGAGTGACTCAGTGTGTTAGGACGCTGCACCTTCGGTCAGCAGAAGGATGTCACTACTGGGCCCTGTAGCATGGCTCTTAAATCCCATCGCTGCAGGGACTGACTGTCCCTGCTTTCTTAATTGCATGCTACTTTGGATAAAAGGTTCTTCCAAATAAATAAAAATCTAAGTGTAAAATAATGCTTCTTCAGAAACACAACAAAAATCAAACAGGAAAAGCTATATCTCTGGTGCAGCGTGTTGGTCGGTTTTGTGGTCAGCATTGTGCATGGCGGCCTGCTCTTCATACTACCTGCAGGGGGCTCCTCATTCAGCGTGCTTTATCCTTCATACTACCTGAAGAAGGCTCAACATTCAGCGTGCTTTATCCTTCATACCACCTGCAGGGGGCTCCTCATTCAGCGTGCTTTATCCTTCATACTACCTGAAGAAGGCTCCTCATTCAGCGTGCTGTATCCTTCATACCACCTGCAGGGGGCTCCTCATTCAGCGTGCTTTATCCTTCATACTACCTGCAGGGGGCTCCTCATTCAGCGTGCTTTATCCTTCATACTACCTGAAGAAGGCTCCTCATTCAGCGTGCTTTATCCTTCATACCACCTGCAGGGGGCTCCTCATTCAGCGTGCTTTATTCTTCATACTACCTGAAGAAGGCTCCACATTCAGCATGCTTTATCCTTCATACTACCTGCAGGGGGCCCCACATTCAGCGTGCTTTATCCTTCATACTACCTGCAGGGGGCTCCACATTCAGCGTGCTTTATCCTTCATACTACCTGCAGGGGGCCCCACATTCAGCGTGCTTTATCCTTCATACTACCTGCAGGGGGCCCCACATTCAGCGTGCTTTATCCATCAAGTCAGTCCGAATCTGCTCACACGGCGCCTCAGCTCTGCATTCCTTTGCTCATCTGCAGTTTCCATTCATGGTGGCTAATCTTAATCCCACTGCCCTGGTGACAATATGTTTTCCTCACAAAATATGAAACATTTATAAATTTACAGATTCACATTATTATTATTTAAATGAAGTGTTCTTTGTTCTGCGTGTTGGCTGAGTAACTAAGCATTCCAGTGCTCTTGTTTTGTCTCCATTATTCAACCCAGGCACAACACAATGTACAATAATCTCACATGGTAAAGACAATAAATAAAAAAACGCATGATGTTGCTTAGCAAACCAATATTTTTTTTTAAAAAGAAAAAAAACACCAGTATGCTCATCGATGGACAGGATGCAGCAGGCTGTTATTGGTTCGAGAGGTTTTTCGTCTCTCTTCTGTAACATTAGATGTTTCAGGCAGTGATAAGTCTGACCCGGCAGTCCACAGTTATTCAATAAGACAAGAAAATCAAATATTTGAAACTTGTTTTTGACAGTACTGATGCTACATAACGTCCACATTTATTTCCAAAACAGCTGCCATACTTTACAGTATGTAGGCTTTCAATAATGGATCAATGAGTGGTTCTTTTCATCCCAGGAAAATCAACATGCATAGATCACCCATCACAAAAATGATTATGGTTAATGATGTTTCTTACTACTTAACTATTTAAATCAGAGTAGTAATGAATAAAATAATCACTGCAAGGGTGCCTCCATAAGACGGCTCTCACACATTTTCACTGGACTTAGATCAATATTCAGTCAAGTCAGTTCAATGTTTTTGTGGAGATCAAAATGGACTTGAAAAGGCTTTACTGTAGATATGTATAACCATTTCCCTTACAGCAAACAGGTCAGGAGCAAGCGTCAGCCCTAAGAAGCAGCGAGCTCACATAAAACAACCAGGGATCACTGTCAGCGGCACGTTCCGCAGGAGAAGCAGGGGGAGGCTGACCTGGGGCTTGCTGTAAAATGCAGAAGCCATTTAGAAAGTGAAAAAGCACTTTCCTTGCTCTCTGAACGGAAAACAAGTATGGAAGGAGGATGTGTCCTTTTCACCTCATGCAGTATTTCACTGCCCTACTCTGTGCTTCAGTGGTGTCTCAGGTGAGTCTCTGACATCATTCTGCATTTCAGTGCAGCTATTAGGATTCGGCGATGCCTTTGGCCAGTGGTAGATCCTGATCCACCTCTGCACAGCACGCTGTCTTACTGACCCCCATCTGTTTCGGAACAAAGTGCTCCCGGTTTTCGGGTAATGTATCCTGCCATGTTGTTTACTCCCTGGTAACCTGTGAACCCTGAAACTTTGGGGATTAAGCTTCTGGGAAGGACAGGGAGCTTCCATCTGATGCTTGGTTAGGAGTCTAAGATTAGTACACACTGGTATTTTCTTTTTTTCCACTATTTTTTTTTCTGTAACCAGGAGGACAGACTCAGTGCTCACCAAACACATTAGATGATTTTTTTTGTGCTTCAGGCACCCTTCCAAGGTTTTTAAAATTGTATTTAATTTTTCCATCTGCTGAATATTTGTATAGCGCTCCTTCTTCTGCCTACCTTGCATTGTGCAGTATTGTGCACAATTGCAGCCCCTCGGAACAGCATAAAAGGCAGTGTTGTCTTAATCCCAGGGGGAACAACATGTGTAAATCAATTTTAATCAAACACAAACATCAGCAAAGCACCTACAGTTGGAGCACTTATGCAAACAGGAAAACAATAACAGGCGTCTGTCTTAAATTATTTAAAATTTAATTGCTGCAATACTGCTTTAATTATTGGTGAAACTATGTTAAAATATATACCCTGCAGAAGTAACCTTCCTACGTAATATTACAAAATAATTGATCTGGGATGAAATGCAATGGCTTCAGTGCATATCTGATCACTGCACTTGACATGTGTTTTGAATTTTAATTATTCATTACCAGCAACTAAATATAATTACCGTCATGGATCATCTCAAATCTCCACTATATATAAAATAATAAAACACTTTATTTATAATGTTAAATATCACCACGATTACATACAGAAATCACAGAAAGAATAAGTGCAGAATTTAATTTAATTTTGTTGGTCAGCAGAGGATCTCTATCAATTCCAGGCTAATTTACACATATGGTCCCTATCTGAAGATGCACCAAATGAGGACTCTAATCCCACCTAAAGATGCACCAAATGAGGACTCTAATCCCATCTGAAGATGCACCAAATGAGGACTCCAATCCCATCTAAAGATGCACCAAATGAGGACTCAAATCTCATCTAGAGATGCACCAAATGAGGACTCTAATCCCATCTAAAGATGCACCAAATGAGGACTCAAATCTCATCTAGAGATGCACCAAATGAGGACTCTAATCCCATCTAAAGATGCACCAAATGAGGACTCCAATCCCATCTAGAGATGCACCAAATGAGGACTCTAATCCCATCTAAAGATGCACCAAATGAGGACTCCAATCCCATCTGAAGATGAACCAAATGAGGACTCCAATCCCATCTGAAGATGAACCAAATGAGGACTCTAATCCCATCTGAAGATGCACCAAATGAGGATTCCAATCCCATCTAAAGATGCAGCAAATGAGGACTCCAATCCCATCTAAAAATGCACCAAATGAGGACTCCAATCCCATCTGAAGATGCACCAAATGAGGACTCCAATCCCATCTGAAGATGCACCAAATGAGGACTCCAATCCCATCTGAAGATGAACCAAATGAGGACTCCAATCCCATCTAAAAATGCACCAAATGAGGACTCCAATCCCATCTGAAGATGCACCAAATGAGG
>JAODLC010000133.1:14366188-14383733 GCA_026781145.1 Hippopotamyrus pictus
TCAGATCAGCTAGGCTGAGCATACAGCTGTCAAAGGCCCAGCTTCAGATCAGCTAGGCTGAGCATACAGCTGTCAAAGGCCCAGCTTCAGATCAGCTAGGCTTAGCATACAGTTCTTCTGGGTAGCTGTCTAATGAAGAAGATAAGCTTGTTAGCAGCAATAGAGGGAGTGTTTTATTGACTATAGTGAAAAAGAAGAATGAAATGGCACATGGGAAACTATTTACAACATCTTTACTATAAATTTCATAAAAGTGTAATTGAGAAGGCAGTTACATGTGTATAAAGGATGCCTTTCTTTATCAGGTTAGAAATCATTTTGTATTTCAATCTTAGTTTATTTAAATTAAACATAGATCATTGACTGGAAAGGGAAATCACTACGGAATCTAATGTAGAAAGAACACGAGAGACCTCAGAGGGTAGTGGAGTGAAGTCTTCCTGCAGAAAATGGAAGAATGGAATGCAGACCTCCATCAAAGTGGCCTAATTAATTTTAGCAGAACATATGTATCCTGCAGATGAAAGTGATTTCCCAGAGGAGTCTATATCGAAAGGACCAAATTATGTTTCGTTACAAAAGATGCAAATTTAATTACTGTTAAAACAATACTTTAGTGAGAGTGAATCCAGCTGCTGTGGCATGTGTTTTACTGAAACGGCGTGGATGAAAGAATCGCTATTAAGTTTAACGTGAGGATGAAGAACTTCTCCACTTCAGTAAACTCACACAGACTGCAGATGTTTCCCAATTTGCTCTGCAGCACATTTTCTTTTGTTGAAGTACTCCGCCTGTACGCGTTATGTTTGGACAGACTTTAGAATAAGTCACATGTACGTGTAACAGCATAAAGAAGGAGGTTGTCAGAGGACCCCCACAATGCCTAAAATTTCATTCGGACATTCAGTTTAATTCAGTTCAATGCCTTCTTTGTGTTTTTGTTCCTTAGACACAGGGTCCACTAAGACATGGCCGGGCCCCTCACAAATTTTACTGAATGCCCACCCCCCTCAAACAACAGCTCTGATTACCCACGGTTACAAATCCCCCCCCCCCACCCTCCCTGCCAGCCCAGTGTTTAGGACCCTGAACATCTCCCCCTGGGTGGCCCTGCTTACACGTCAGGTACGTAACTTGGAATCCACATTGTAGATGACTTAAGCACAACATCAGAGAACCTGTCTGCCCCTCACCACTTCAGTTCAGGGTGTCGTCACACCACGCGATCTGTACTGCGCCCGAGGACGTTTGAAGGGGTCGACAGGGGCACGGTTCAGTTCAGCTCATGTAGGGTACGCATCTAGTGTGATCTTTAACTGTGTCCAAGCACAGAACACAAACATGATGCCAATGATGTGACACACACATGCAGACACGTACACTACAGAAGGAACAGATCGGGCAGGCTATACAGGTCAGATGGCAACAAATATTTCACATATTTGGCAAAAAAGGGATCGTTTTGATCTATGACAGAGGTGCAGTGTTTACTGGAAATTTATACTGATGAGAGTATCCAGGAACAACTGGATGCAACGTACAAAAAATCTGCGATAAAAATGTGGGACTATCTTCTTATGTATGCAGCACGATTAACTGAATATCATTGCATTGCATTCTCGATAAATCTAGAAGAATACTGTGTCTCATTGCACTCAAAACAACTCCAAATATGGTACAAAATAAGGACATTAATCATGAAATCCACTGTACTGTGAGATAGCAATTTTCTTTCTGTTTTCTTCAACACAAAAAGTCACACGGTGATAATGAAAGCATGCTCAGGCCTGGGACATTAAACGTAGTGTGAGCACACACCAGCGGGGGAGTTGGGCAAGGGAGGGGACAATCGTGCTTGGGCACGGTGCAAGGCAACCGGCCAAGTGCGAGTACGCCCTCAGTCTCAACTAGGCTGCGGCCTGGCTGTGATGTTTGTGTGGTTTTAAATTGCGAGTGGTGCCTCTCAGTATGAGAAGAGACTATGATTAGAATGATCAGTACAATACTAATTACAAATTTGGATAGAACAAAAATCAACACACTCTGGGTGTTGCTATAAGAAAGACTGAGATTTGATTGGCTCATTTCTCATGTCATTCTGCATTGGGATTCCTACACGTCAAGCTGTCTTCACGGTCCCCAGCGTGCCGTTACGCCTCCCAGCACACTGTGATGGATCCCTGAGTAGAAGCCTTCTGGCAAGGCCCTCGAGAAAGGGGTACGTGGGCAAGGCTGTCCTCTCCAGTGCCTTTGAGAAATAATGGCAGATTAATTGGGTTGATTGGAACAGCTGGTGGGACCCAGGGCTTATCAGGGCACCTTGTCAGTCTCATTCATGCCAGCCTGTGTGTGTGTTGGCCTGAAACAAGGTGACATTGTGTGGCATAGAAAAGGGAGAAGCCAAACTCAGTTCATAGTACGGAAATTCCCTCATATCCCTCCTGGATATGCATTGCAACCTTAGTGATAGGCTAAGCGATGACGGAGTGCTGATGTGGGGGAGCTGCCCTGAAACATGCAGAACACCCAAAAAATACTCAGTCAGCAAAGAGATAAAACCCACCAGTGGAGGGGAGAGTCCTTTGGGGCAGGGGGGAAGAAAAGGAAAAAATACAATATCAGACAGTTCCTTAAGTCAGGAGAATGAATTGAGTTTAACACTATTCAGTGTGACAGAGGGATAATTATGCAGTGAGAAAAAAATTAAACTGCTAATTACTACAATTCACATTCTTGCAAAAATATACTCTCACTGGCCACTTTATTAGGTACGAATATATAATCAGCCAATCATATTTCAGCAACAATATGTACCAAATCAGGCAATTACAGGTCAGAAGCTCTAGTTAATATTCACATCAAATACCAGGATAGGGAAGTAAGGTGATTTAAAGTGACTTTGAACGTGGCATGGTTATTAGTGCTAGATGGGCTGGTATTTCAGAAACTGCTGATCTACTGGGAGTTATACACACAACCATCTATAGAGTTTCCAGAGAATGGGCCAAAAAAGAAAAATCATCTATGGCAGAGGTCAGAGATGAATGGCCAAACTGGTTCATGCTGATCGAAAAACAAAAGTAACACAATAACCACTTGGTACAACCAAGGTATGCAGAAGAGCATCTCTGAATGCACAACATGTTGAACCTTGAAGCAGATGGGCTACAGCAGCAGAAGATCACACTGAGTGCAACTGAGTGCCAAGAACAGGAAACTGGGGCTACAGTGGGCACAGACTCACGTTGCCTGTTCAAATGAGTCTCAATTTTTGCTGAGACATTGAAATGTTAGGGTCAGAATTTGGCATAAATAATATGAAAGCATGTATCCAACCTGCCTTCTATCAACAATTCATGCTGCTGCTGGTGTAGTGCTGTGTGGGATATTTTCATGGTACACTTCGGGCCCCTTGGTACCAACTGAGCATCGTTTAATTGTCACAGCCAATCTGAGTATTGTTGCTCACCATGTCCATCCCATTCTGACCACAGGGTACCCAGCTTCTATCTACAGAAAATGTGTGATGATCATGTCACTAACGATCAAAGTCTGAGGAATGTTTCAAGCACCTTGCTGAATCTGTGCCACCAAGAATTAATGCAGTTCAGATGGCAAAAGGGGGGCCAGTCTAGCATTAGCAGGAAATGGATTTCACTTTTGTAGCTAATTATTTCTGTGAGTCAAATGTTGGCTTTATTTTAGAACCTGATTGATCAGTGTAAGATGTATATTACTAAATGCTGCTGTCAAAGAGCTGGCTGGCATCACTGCTGTTTGGAATAAAGAATTGCAAAAAAAAACACACCCTGTGCGGCTGAATGGCTTATGGATGCGTGTCTGTATCCCCCGGCAAGCTTTCCTGACTTCCTGAACTCCATAAATAAGGATGTGGGCACTCTCTTCCAAGAACCTTATTCATTGTATTGATTTCTTTTTACAATTTTCAATTTCAAACAAACTAGAACTCTTATATTTCTGTCTTAGATAAAATTCAGAAAAAAGCTTTTGATTCGTTGAGTTTTTACACACTTGGAGTACAGTGAAATCATCTAAAAATGCTAATTATAGAACAGTCCATATACATTTTTAGAGAAAGTCAAAGTTTCAATAAAACTAAAATCCATCTATTCTGTAAAATCCATCTGCTCTGATATAAGCAAACTATATAAGCTCTGACAATTAATCCCCCGTAAAAACCAGGAGACATTCTACAGCTTTTATCTTACAGCTAGAGAAAATCGTTATGCCACGCACAATATACTGCTTTTAAGAGATTATTCAGGACTTGACAGAAAGTACGATACAATGTATAGCAACACACAAAATGCATTAAAAGAAAATGATTTTAAGGTTGACTGATTTCTTTTTTTAACCAGACTAATGAAAGTCTTAAATCTGAATAATTTATTCGGTGGTTAAAATTAGTACAAGTTGAGACAATCTGTCTCAATAGTTTATTTTAATTAATCTACAAGGCTTGAAAGTCTTTCTGATCATAAATTTGATATACTTTTATTTAGCACATTTTAATAAATTCTTAATGAGTCTTTAATATATTTTTTTCTTAAAGGAGTTGATCTGGCTGCTAATGAATTTCTGAGCTTGAACATGTCAATGTTTAAACTAATAGAATAATCTTATGATTAATATCAAACAAAGGAGTTTATTTAATGTTATTTATTCATTTTAAAATGTGTTCTTGTGCAGGAACGGTGATGAAGGACTTAATTGATTGCAAAACAAACTGAGAGGAGCAGGGAAAGTAGCATAAATGATACTGCAGGACTAGAGAGTGCTGTAATTAAGGAACTTGTTTAAAGTTTAATGATGAAAAGACTTCAGTAGCAGGAGTAGCAGAAATGCTGTTGTACACCATAACGAGGTAGTTAACCTGAGCTGCTAAAGCAAATGGCTCACATTATAAATCATTACAGGTAAAATTAAAACCGCTGCTATACTAAAATAATAACACAATCAATCATGTTTACATAAAGCAAATGAAAAACAAAGAGAAAAAAAAGCTGTAATGTGGGCCAGACCATGCATAACAGAAACACTTGCATCGTCGCCTTGTCTGTTTGACTGAATGTCTTATCTGATCTTTTGTGTTTCGCTCACTGACCAGCGAAATGTTGGACCTTGTCCTGTAGTTTCACATGATCACGTCTGTCCCTGCCCCCTCCTGTCCAGTCACCTTCTTCTTCTGTTACTGGGCACTTGAGAAGCCCACTCCATCACTGCCGTTTCACCCGTCCGTATCACTGGCACCTCGGAAAGTGAAAATCCTTCTCAGATATTTGCCTGAACGCTTGTCTCAGTTTGCCTGGGCGGCTTTAATTTTGCAGAGACTTTGGCTTTTTTATAGCCCGCTGAGCTCAAAAAACATGGGTGTCCTCCTCAACACCTAAATCCGAGATCAGCCGGGCCTGTACATCTGCACTGCAGCCTTTGGCAGACACAAATTGCCCTACCCAAAATATCAATTGTGTAAATAAATCTGGGGACTGCAATTAAGCATATATTTAAGAATGAAGTGCAGTGCTTCAGAAGGTAAGGAGTGTACGGCTGAATTTAGCCCTGTCTCTGTATGTGTGGAGTCTCTTCATTTTCCCACGAACGGGCTGCACTTCTCTGTGCTGTACAGTGGGAGACAACCTTCAAGAGTTAGATCCACAATGAGAAATGGAGTGTCATTGGGATGCATGAGCATTCCCAAATTAGAAATGAACAAACAAAAAATCCCACATTTTTACTGCTATAACTAATCTGTCTCTTATGTGTGACATGAGTGTTCATGGACAGATGTGTCTTCATTTAGTATTTCCAGTCGAGAGGCTATTGAGCCTGACGTTCCTCAAGCCTGCAATCTTGCGAAGTATCGACGCAATGTATCCTGGGAAAACATGAGTCTCAGAAAAAAACGGTTCACGGAGCTTCTCAAAAGAAAGTCAGGGCTATTAATGGCCCCTAAATTCCAATGTAATTGGAAATGCACAATGGCAAAAGAGGTGATATAATACAAGCAAAATAATTTCCTAGTGAGCAAAGCAAATAAATGGAGATCTTTTGCTCCTCTGTCTGTGCTTTTGTTACCGTGGCCTGTGTTCGCTATTCCTAATTATTGTGTATTCTTTGGGATCATGGGAAATAACAAGGCAATTCAATTTCACATTTCGTTATAAAATACACTTTGTGAATAGGCACATGGACTGTCCTTGGCCTGCTTCTGGGTGCTAATGCCTTACATAAACACACTATTTAAGGTTATTTGAAAAAGGGGCCTTATGCCTCATCGGTGTAATATGAAACAAACAGCCGGATGGTAGTTGCTTAAATCAAACACCTCTCCCCAAATTTCTATTTGGTCACTGCAATGGAATGTGGTCCACACCCAACCCCTGGCATAGCATATAATTACATCCTGAAAATACATCTTCTGTTTATTAACGTATTGAACACCTATTTAAAAAATCAATTTTTCAGTACCATTCCCACTGTCTCATTTCATATATCCATTCATTTGGCAGGGAACAACCCAGGATGGGGCACCAACCCATCACAGGGAACAACCCAGGATGGGGCACCAACCCATCACAGGGAACAAGGCAGGGAACAACCCAGGGTGGGGCACCAACCCATCACAGGGCACAAGGCAGGAAACAACCCAGGATGGGGCACCAACCCATCACAGGGAACAAGGCAGGGAACAACCCAGGATGGGGCACCAACCCATCACAGGGAACAAGGCAGGGAAGAACCCAGGATGGGGCACCAACCCATCACAGGGAACAAGGCAGGGAACAACCCAGGATGGGGCACCAACCCATCACATGGCACACTCACACATCCCATCACAGGGCACATTCACACATGCACACCTATGCTCAGGTTGGTAACTCCAATGAGCATGCTCAGCATGGTTTTGGGCTGTGGGGGGAAACCAGAGTAGCCAGAGGAAACCCCGCGACACGGGGAGAACATGCAAACTCCACACACACGGAGCCGTGGCGGAAAAGCAAACCCCGGTCCCAGAGACAGCGCTAACACTGTGCCACCATTTAGTATATATATGCATCATTGCATGTATAGTTGTATATATGTATGCATAATGTATATCTATAATGTGCATAAGTATGTATAACCCCAACATGTTGCAAAAACATAAACGAAGGATTAGTAAAAAGTCTATTATCAAATGAATGTACTTCAAATTCACTTAATGAAACGAAAAAAGAACCTCTTTCACCATCTGTCACTTACAGACCACATTTGTAATGAAGTTATCCTCATTCCCGAGAACACCTTATCATGGATCCTTTTAAGAAAGCTCTTATGGAAGCAGTGAAATATGATGGGTGTTTTCATAGGGAAATATGCAAATTACCCCTAATCACAATATTGCAGGATAAGATAAATTCAAGGATGATCACCAAAGCACCTAATTAACTTCTCTTCACAGATTGATGCTGGGTTCCTTAATTGCAGCTCAACATTTTAATGAGCATTTCTACAATGCATAAATAAATCTGACAAAAGTGAAAACAATTTTCATTTATTTTCCTTCAGTTGTCTCTGAAAAAGGCTTTTCTCTGTTTGGAAGCTCACTGCCGGGCACCTGCTGTCACAAGAGCCACATCATTAGCCAAAACGCTGCACTTTTAATGCACTATAATAACTCAGCCACAGTCGCATCCCCATGCCGTCCTATTAATATTTAAAAAGGAAAAATTTCAACATACAGTTAATCGGCAACCAGAAACGTAGCTAATTTAACCATAGATGACAACCATTTCAGCAGTATTAACTAAGCTTTTTCTTTTGTGGTCAGATTGCATTTTCTCTGATGTCCTGCAGTCATTGGCTGTGAAGCAGAGTTGTGGTCTAAATGCCTCTCTTTTCAGGGAAAACAGTCCTCTCTGAGATGATCTGTTGAACTGAAGCAGACAGCAGGATATTTAATGGTCATGTTAGATATTACTGAATTCCACGTGGGTGGAGTTACAGTGTCTATTTCACTTGTACACCTCTTCCTAGTAAAACGCCAACATGATCAATAATAGGGAAGCATTATAATCTTTCTGGTTGTGAAGCATAAAGCCTACTAAATTCAATAAGTACAGCAGCACTAACATGTCTAAATATTTAGTAGGAAAATGGCAAGTAATTCAAATGGATCTTGATCTCAAAATCATCCAAAGTACAAAGCAAGTATAAACACATACAGTACATAGAAATAATATATTTTTATGTTTCAAGGGCTGTTCACTACTCTCAGGGGGAAGATTCATCTCTTGTACATACAGATGTGCAGAATTAAACAATACAAACAAAAAGCTATTTTCGTCAATGTTTACTGTAAGTCAAACACACTCGACTATCACGCTGACACTGCCTGCCTATGGTCCTGGAGTCCGGGATGAGGGAGTGAGGATTTGTTGCATGTTAAAGCATCTTTTCAGTAGCATTGCCTCTTTAATTGCCCTCTGTGGAAAGACTTTGGGCCTATGAGATTCTCCTCTGACTCTTATTTAATGTCCGATTAGCGCTAATGAACCTCTCTCTCTTGCTGTGAGACGGAGTGCAGAGTAGAAATGGCCTCCAGGCGAAGGCCTGTGAACATCTGCTTATCAGTCTAGCACGTAAGTGACCCTACGAGACTCCGCTGCACTAAATTAACACACCGGCTAAGTACAGAGACCCGCCATTAAAACAAAGGGAGGCCAGGAGGCCCACCTTCCCTCAGTGGCACATTTCAGAAGCAACAGTCGAGTCTGCTAAAGAGAAGATGCCAATATCCATTAGAACAAAGCACAAGCCAGCAGGTTTTCTCGGTTCTCCGTGAATGACTCTCCCTCGTAGTGTTGGGAAGAGTGATTCAGTGGCCCTCTAGACTAATAATTCAGTAGTAATGAGCTCAGGTAAAGCGTCAACATTTGTAAGCATCCATAATCTCTATAAGCACCCAAGCAGGGAACACCTGCTGTAGGTTGAAATAGTAACAATGGAAGTACTCAGGAAACATATGGTAGACATGAAACTTGCAAACTACAGCACAAGAGTGGGTTCTAATGAAAATCAATAGGAGGTAACCACCTTGGGTTATTTTGTTTTAGAAAATCGGTGCTGATCTGTGGGAGGTATCCCCATCGCTGAGTGAATATGATTACTAAAGTATTGTATGCAGCAATTTTAGAGTCAGTTTAATGCTTGTTATTACAGATTGCTGAAATGAAATACTTCCCAATACAGTTTTCATTGATTATTACAAGAATTCTGCCGCTACACTGTAAATCTTTCCCAGCATGACTTGACCATTTAAATTCATCATTGATACATTAAGTAAAGGAGCTCAGTAACGAGCCTCCTAAGTAAAACTAAGGCACTTTGCTCACACAGTAAATACTGATTGCTTAATCTGAGTTTGTTTGCAATTTACCCTCTATGAGTGCAAAATTATACAGAAATAATTCCCAGCCTACTCTAACTGCATGGCAATTTATAAAATTAAAGAACAAAGAACTAGTCAGGAGGGTGGTAATGAATGCTTGCTGAGGAGTGTAACAGAACTACCCCTCATATTTAAATGCATAAACTTGTAGTCAAGGCTTCAGTTTCTGGTTTAGAGGTGAATGGCAGGGATGCCATGTAATAAAATGGCTGAGATTCAGGAATACATAAAAATAGACAAACTCATCCTGGGCCGAAACGCACTTTCATGGATTGCTGTGCCTGCTGGACCTTCGAGATTCCTGCTGAATTTCACTCCGCATATGCTTCTACAACTACGAGCCTCACAGAAGCAAAAGCCCTGAAGATGAGCACTTTCTAGAAAGAAATGAAACAATATCCATTGGGCAGCCATTTGGTGGCCTAGCACAGGCCATTAAGGGGCTCCTGAGGTCTTCTGAGGTCTCCATCTCCCAGAATCTCATCCGTCCCAGGCGCGGTCACATCTGTCCTGCGCACTCCCCTCCTGCAGTGAAGACGTGCCGTTCTTTCCCAGGCTTCATTTCCCCTGTCTGTATCCCTGTATCCCCCTGCCTGTATCCCCCTGTCTGTATCCCTGTATCCCCCTATCCCCCTGTCTGTATCCCTGTATCCCCCTGTCTGTATCCCTGTATCCCCCTGCCTGTATCCCTGCATCCCCCTGCCTGTATCCCTGTATCCCCCTGTCTGTATCCCTGCATCCCCCTGGCTGTATCCCTGTATCCCCCTGCCTGTATCCCTGTATCCCCTTGTCTGTATCCCTGTATCCCCCTGCCTGTATCCTCTCCGCCTGGAGACACATTTAGTGAAAGGCAGAAAAAGAGGCAAAATAACCCCTGACTCCGTGCAAGTAGAAAGTTTAACACCGAGGACCTTGCTGTCACAGAACCCTGGGATATGAGTCACTACCTGCAGAGAACAGAGGTTGGGTCTCATGCATACATCAGCTTGGGTACCAGGGGGATAATTACTGAGAGGGTATCCACTGGATCAGGACCTCCCTCCAAAATGTGCAGCATGCCAGTGTGTATTCATGTGGCACTAGCGAACAAGTACTCGAAAGAGCAAAATTAATATTAAACGAAAATTAAAATATGAGATACAAAAACATTTGTTCTTAAGGAAACAAGGAACAAGAGAACACTGGTAAATTTGGCTGGTAATCATGAAGAGTGTCTTGATAATGAAGTTAACAAATACATATGAAACAGAGACCATCCAGAATCCAGAGGCTCCAGTCTATCCAAAAAAGAACTTTTAAGGTGGCACATCTTAAACATCTATCTGGCCACTATCTGTTTTCAAAGCTGCCTATTGAATACAGTTATAAGTACTGTATTCCTATTCTAAAATATAACCATACAAAAATGAACAATTACTGCTGAGAATGCACATCAGTCTGGGTTCTTCCCCCAAGCATACAGCTTCATTTAATTCACCTTCTTTTGACCTGGGGGGCACGACTGCATAAAGTCTTCCATGTGACTAATCCTTCATAACTATAACCAAAAAAAAAAAACAACTACAATAGCCTGCTTGTTCTTTGACCCCCACATTGGACACAAGTGACCTCCAAATGACCTGCAGATAACAAGCTTGCCCTAAATGCTGGCAATCATCTTTTTTTTTTACACAGCTGATCCTCTTTTTCACTTTCTCTGCGCTCTCTTTCTCTCGGAAGAATAGTTTTAGCAGCCGTGGCCTTCCCTATAAATCAGAGTGGACCGCTAAAATTTAAACGTTAGGCATAGCTAAGCAGGGTATAATAATAACCCTCGTTTGTGCGCTCAAAATAACACGGCACAATTACCGAGACCGTGGAAAATGGGCCAGAGCGAGGAGCGCCTGACATGCCGGAATGTGCCGTGGCGGCGAGACGCCCTTCTGAAAAGGAGGATTAAGTCCTGGCAGGGGGATGGGCCGTCTCTCCCTGTCCCGGACCGCTGCAGAGCCGTAAAAACCAAAATCAATACTAATTGCCATAGACGTCTTGCCGGAAAAGATCGGCTTCAGTTCTACTGCTAGTCCCCGGGGGTAGAGGAAGGCTGAGCCCTTTCCGCTGGGTTTGTGCGATTTCCCGGATCAGTGTTCACCAGCTTAGGGCTGTGGTTTTGTGGCAGGCAGTCACCGGGCAACTTGTGTCACTGGGACACAGTTTCTGTGCAACAAGGGCGGTCCTGAAAACAGACATTGTTTCACTATCAGATGCAGTGTAGTTGTATGGCTGCGTGTTGCTTGTTCTCGGAACCTTAAGGCTTAATGACCCAGTTGAATACGGTCCTCCTATATTCAACAAAAAAGCTGATTTCCCGGAGCAGAAATTCTTCTTTCTTCAGCCAACCAATTAATCATTTGATTGATTCAGAAATCATCTGTCCGTTCATCTGTTTTCCATAACTGCTAATCCAATCAGGCATTCCTGTAAACATGTGGCATGTTTCAGGAAGGACAGGGCAGGGATCGATCTGGAAGGGATGCCAGTCTGTCACAGACAGTCAGGCACTCTGGACCAAGCTACATTCATCAAACCCCAAGTTATCTGGTTCAGTGGGAAGAAACCAGAGTACCCAGATAAGATGATGGAACCCCAACCCAGACCTGGGAGTGGATCAGATCCCCAACACTGGAGGTGTCAAGCCATTCTGCTGTCTTTGTACTGTATGAAGAAATTATTGTGCAAAATGAAGTCCACAACATTTTTATGGGAAAAGCACAAAATCAAATGAATAGTGATGCAACGATAAGGACCAAATTGAATTATTTATCTTTGAAAATGAATTCAAAGCCACTGGGAGCACACACTGCAGGGAGTAATGGGAGCACTGGGATCCTGTGGCATGACTCGCTGTTGCATTTCTAAAGACCGAGCACACCCTGCGAGGTCTCCTCTGCCGCTTCTTTCCTGCTGTTACGGTCCATTTTCTTGGGAGGGTCACACCACATACCAAGCTAACAACCAACCGCCTTCTGGCTTTGTGTGCCAGGCAGGTAAGAAAGCCAATCCATTCACTGGACCAGGGGACCATTTAATCTGAACAATACAGAAGCATTATGGGAAAAAAACAAATAATCATCCAGAACACGTAGGACACAAAGGGCCCTCAATCCCCCAGAATGCTGCAGGGGCAGTGTGTGAGTGCAAGATGGACTAACACATTCCAGTGTACCTGGGCTCTTACTTGACAATTAGCAAACGAAGAATACTTTCATATACAATACTCATCTCAAAATCCTAGTCTTTGAAATGTTTAAGACAATATATCTTATACACTACAAACATACTACAGATATTAGACCTGACAGAGCACCTTAAAGACATGCAGCCAGAAGGACATTTTCATGCTTCAGGGTTTTGGATCCAAATCTATCGGCATTCAGCATGAACCTCTGTCTGCTACAGGGCGACTCTCCATGATGTGACTATTGGAGGAGGAGAGGGAAGCCTAACAAGTGATTCCTAAAGGAACATTTGCTATGTCGACCTGTAAGACGACTTCTTTGCCTTTTATACTGGGGGAAAACTGTTGATTTAAGAGTTGGGTGTACAGAGTAAATCCAAAGCACCATATGATTCCTAGAATATCTTTTTCTCCTTTCTGTTATTCTAGAGAAGCTGGGGACACTGGATACATGCATTCT
The DNA here is from genome assembly GCA_026781145.1 of Hippopotamyrus pictus. Lineage (NCBI taxonomy): Eukaryota > Metazoa > Chordata > Actinopteri > Osteoglossiformes > Mormyridae > Hippopotamyrus > Hippopotamyrus pictus. The sequence goes on from JAODLC010000133.1 coordinate 14,379,317, forward strand.
TATGCTCGGCAAGGAACCAATGATGAAAGTACAATCTTAAAACGCAAGAAACAGATGTGTTGCTTTACCTACTCCATCTGTCATGGTTACGGATTTTTCTGTACAGGGGAGTGTTTGCTCAGTCTAATGATGTTGCAAACTGCATGACTGGCTTAACTGGGACAACAGTCTTCGTGTGCCACCGATGACTGGATCAACGATGCTGTTTCCATGGCATCACGGGACTATCAGACCTTGTGATGGGATCTTAACTAGCCTTTTGTTCAATCTCTGCTATTTTGTTAACTCTAGAAATACATAATCTTTCCTTTGCTTTCAGTGGCACAACTTCCCCGGGAGGGAAATAGAAAATCAGACCACCAGCTAGGCTTGGAATTGAAAAGCTCTGCCCCTGTGCTCAGAGGAGCTTTATCCTTCTCCCATCACTCATTGTGGCTTCTGTCTGCCCTGGGGCCAGGGGGTCTCTGCCTTAGGGCCTGGGGTCCCTGCCCTGGAGTATGGGGTCTCCGCCCTGGGCTCTCCACCCTGAGGCGTCTCCGCCCTGGGCTATCCGGCCAGGGGGTCTCCACCCTGATGGTCCCCACCCTGGAGTCTGGGGTCTCCACCCTGGTGGACTCCGCTTTGGGGCCTGGGGTCTCCGCCCTGGGCTCTCCCGCCAGGGGGTCTCTACCCTGGGGCGTCTCCGCCCTGGGCTATCCGGCCAGGGGGTCTCTACCCTGAGGATCCCCACCCTGGAGTCTGGGGTCTCCACCCTGGTGGACTCCGCCTTGGGGCCTGGGGTCTCCGCCCTGGAGTCTGGGGTCTTCACCCTGAGGGTCTCCGCCCTGGGGGACTCTACCTTGGGGCCTTGGGTCTCCACCCTGGGGTCTCCGCCCTGGAGTCTGGGGTCTTCACCCTGAGGGTCTCTGCCCTGGGGGACTCCGCCTTGGGGCCTTGGGTCTCCACCCTGGGGTCTCCGCCCTGGCATGGCATTGATCACTTCCAGAGACTGGCAAGCCATGGCCGTTCCATCCCAGATCTGCTTCATCACTTCATTCATAGTGTGTACCATCATGCAGGGAAGCTGACTGGTTCTGTTGTGAATTGAACAAGTATGATATTGCTCAGCTTTGCATTATACAGTATAGTAATCTGCATCTGTGTGTCACTCTGCATCTGTGTGTCACACACACACACACACATATATATGTGTGTGTATGTGTGTGTAGTATATACACTCACTGGCCACAGCTACACCTGTTCAACTGCACATTGAAGCAAATATATAATGAATAACCATCCAATCATGTGTCAGCAACACAATGTATAAAATCATGCAGATATCAGATTGGGAGCTTCAGTTAATGATCTGTAGAAATTTCCAGCCAGCGACTTGGTTTGTATATTAAGACAATACTTTATTGCATTATTGGTGTACCAAACAAACTAAAGTATAAGCATAAACTTAAGTTCACCAAACAGGGCACAGATGCACATGTACTCAAATGGCAGCCACAGTCATCAGGTCTCAGTCCAATAGAGCACCTAAGGGATGTGATGCTGCAGCAACTGCATAATGCTATCATGTCAACATGGGGCAATGTGTCGGAGGAACGTTTTAAGAACCTTGTTCTTCTGATAGCAAAAGTGGGTCCAATCCAGTATTAGCAAGGTGACCTAAAAATACATATATATATGCTTTATGGGACTTCAGTCCTGCTTCAAGAAGCCTGATACAAACTGTCCTAGCAGTGCACTTCACACCTGCACTTAATGTTTGCCATTCCTATTGAAGGTCACTTGATGTCATCCCACGATTCATGAGAAACTGTCAGATAAGTCAATCATCTCTGGCATTAGAAAGTCACTTCTGCCCTTTACCTGGTTCCTTTCTGGTCATTCCCAGTATCTCCTGCTTCACCGTATTCCTGTGTACTGCTGTCTTAGAAATGTCTGGAAGCAACCTGCTGCTCAATATACTCTGCCAGCAGAACCATGCTTAAGCCAGGATTTAAAAATGCAGATTAGTGTAAAAATTGTGCAAAAAGTCTCTTTTCTTCTACACAGTTGTGTGTATATATGTGTGCATGTGTGTGTATATATACATATAGACAAACAAACACACGCACACACACACACACATATATTTGAATGTGTGTGTGTGTGTGTGTGTGTGTGTATGTATGTATGTATGTATGTATGCATGTATGTATATAAAAAAACATTATTTATTAATTGTGCAGTTGGTTATTTTCTAAAGATGCTGTCCAGGAGGAAAAACAATGAATGGAAGCAGCACATACTTGCCAAATTAGGTCATTTCTAAAGCTTCATTATCCCTAATGACTGTTTGTTCAGGACCTTAAGCGAGCGTTGATTTTGCAGTGCCGTCGCCTTCCCGGAATTAGGCTGTTTCTCCCATTTTTCAGACAGAAGGGCCCCAGTTTATGACACCACATAGGATATTTCTGAGGGCTCCGCTTGTAATTCTTAAAGTGAATTTCAGGTCCAGCTTTTAAAGATGGAGCTTCAAATCTGCAATGTAATTTCATTTTGTAATCAATGCCATAGTCCCCTTGGCAAAATCAAGTCTGACTGCTGCTTTCACTTAATTCCCCTTTAATAATAACACAGTGTGAGGCAGTGTGTCACTGCTTTTAATCCAGACATAATTTAATGCCATTGCAAATGGTCCCCCACAGATACAAATGCACAGGTGGATTTGTACTCAAAATGAGTAATATTAATACTTGAGTAGTACCTTGTTACTTACTGCACATAATTCATTTACAAAATGAAACAGAGATGCACAATTCCAGATCTAATATCTCTTCATTTAAAAACAGCCATTAAAACACTGTAAACTCGGATTAATTCTAACTAATGTGTAGTGTGAGATATTGGGAAAAGAGGGTTAAAACATGCTTTTGGCTTCATGCATTATTTTATGGTGTAGGCCAGATACTGGCTTGTCTCTCCCAGTCACAAAGTGGAAGCTCACCTTTGGTTGGAACAGCCTGCTTGTAATCCCCTACAAATGGAGCGTAAGGTCCTTTGACCGCAAGCAAGATGTGAGGCCAAATGTGCTTCTGGCGTGGAGGACTCCCATCAGTGCCAGGTGTCATTAAGAAAATGCCAGCAAAATGTAAGTACATAACCGCTTCACTGTGATCTCAATTAAAGGCAAGGTTTTACTTCACAAAAGGTCACAGCAGATATCTGGTATTTTACAGTCTGTGTGCATTTTGGAAGATTTAGATATATATCCCACACATTTATGGTGAGGGAATTATCCAAGTGATTAAATTTAATGCATTTTCCACTTATAATAAAGCCAAAACATAAGACATATATTTATGTTTCAGTGTCATTTGCAGCATAATTCTGCCAAGGTGCTTCTCTCCTTTCTTTCAAATTGGTTACCAAGCTCATTTACATGTTCACACATGCATTTGGCTGATGCTTTTTTCCACTGTAAAGTCACCAAATGCAGGCAAAGTGAGCCTGATTGTTATAATTGTATTTGGTGACATCCCTCCTGAGCTGTCTAATAGGAGCATTCATACAGGAGCAGAACATCTCACTAGCTTTTTTCTCCCACAAAATAGAAGACATCCTTCAGCTTTCTCCAAACTCCAAACTTCGGTCATGTGACTCCTCTTCTCTGGCCCTGAAAATGTTTGGAGCTGCAATATTATTAATATAAAATATCTTCCAGCTGCTTATCCTGGACTGGGTCATGTGGGTGTGGGGGGCTGTCCCAGAGAGGGGGTTTGAAGTCAGTCAAGTTATGATTTTAAAACATGCTACGGAAGAAATATCTTCCTCACATTTTTATATACGGTACTTTGGAAAAGTCTTAGGCAGTCAAAGAAAATGATGTTTAAATGATCTTCATGTTTCTGCAAAGCTAATACTGTACTATGGTATCATGTCTGTTAAAGTACCTCAAAAGCTAAAGTCACCCGAGTATTTGCAGTAGGAATCCAATATACCCATGTATTTTTTGACTCGACCACTACCTCCACTTTGGCTGATCTAATTAATTAGATGTGGTTTTCATCCAGTTATACAACAAGATAAGATATTCTTTGGAGAACAGAAGAAAGAGAGGCTACATGTTGGCTGACATGGGGAGAAAGGGAGGCTGCATGTTGGCTGTTGCGGAGAGAAAGGGAGGCTACATGTTAGCTGATGCGGAGAGAAAGGGAGGCTGCATGTTGGCTGATGCGGGGAGAACGGGAGACTGCATGTTGCCTGATGCGGAGAGAAAGGGAGGCTGCATGTTGCCTGACATGGGAAGAACGGGAGACTGCATGTTGCCTGTTGTGGGGAGGAAGAGAAGCTGCATGTTGCCTGACGCGGGGAGGAAGAGAGGCTGCATGTTGGCTGATGCGGAGAGAAAGGGAGGCTGCATATTGGATGATGCGGGGAGGAA
>JAODLC010000133.1:14383794-14395499 GCA_026781145.1 Hippopotamyrus pictus
AGGCTGCATGTTGGCTGATGCGGGGAGGAAGGGAGGCTGCATGTTGGCTGATGCGGGGAGGAAGGGAGGCTGCATGTTGGCTGATGCGGCGAGAAAAGGAGGCTGCATGTTGGCTGATGCGAGCTAATGCTGCATGCGTTACCTTCGCATCATCATTGTTACATCATCGTCATTATGTACTAATCCATTATGCTGCTTAATTTTCGCAGCAATACATATGACCCAAAGGATATGGTCATTACTTATTATTTCAATTAAATATGGAACTGAAATGAACTACTTATACTGTTGAACATACATACTATTTCCTATCAATAAATGATCATTATTATGAGTAATTATAATAAGATAATGGATTTCCTTTCATGTTTGGGTTCATTTACTCGGGCTCATTACTAAAATTCCTGTATGAACAAATGGATTATTATTTAATCAATATATCAATTATCAACAAACCAATTAGTGATAAACCAATAATCCTCTTTAATAAGGGATTTGCATATATCATTGTGAACAATGGAAACAGATTAAGGTAATGTTACTTATATTCAGCTATTATTATGATATTATATTTAGTTATTATTTTTAATAATACCAAAGTAAATCATGAAAATTTGTGCTGCGTGTTTGTTGTTTTGTTCAAGAAGAATGAGCCTTAAGTCGTCATTGGTTTTGGTATTTTGAAAAGTAAGTGTGAAGACTGTATTGTCACATGAGTATGACAAAATCCCGAGAAGCAAAAACGTCTTCCAAACTTTGATAATAAGGATGCATAAATGTTAACTGGGAAAACAAGCCCTTTTTGTGATGCAGAATTTCTGCCAGTTAATAAATATGCATCACAAACTGTCTGTGCTGAAGAAGATGCCTTCCCAGTCGGCCCTCTCTTGGCAGCCTTGGCTAATTGCTGTCGGCTGCCTGTAGCTGACTTCAGAGATCGGGGGGAACGTCTTAAAGAGCTGGACAGAAACTCACTACATCCTCTATACACCCTGTGAGCAACCAGCAATGGCCGTGGATCAGAACTCATTAGCTGTTCTGGCATGCGGTGTTCTGCCGAGTCAGAGAGGCCGTTTATCAAGCGGCGGGAAGTTCCTGCACTGGCAGCTGGGAGGAATGCGTTCTGCAGGAAGTCACGTTTGCCCAGATACATCTGAAGACGCATAACCTGGAGTACTTTGATATCTGTCAGCCAATTTGCTATGTTACTGCATGGTTGGTTCACAAGAGCAAGCTGAAAAGTGAAAAAAGAGAGAGGTTTCCTGCAAACAAAGGATGTATATCGTGATTATTTCAATATATGCAGTGCATCCAAAATCAGCCAAAGCAGTAACTGATGTACTTTTAGCTGGCTCCTTTACAGGCGTGTACCAGTATTACTAGTTAATGCATTAAACCCTCGCACAGCTTGTGCCAACCTTCAGCAGCGACTTACATGTAAAGACCCTCAGGACACTCTAAAATTACAGCGACAACGAATGGTAGGAGTGAATAAAAATGTGTGTCTCTCTCTCTCTCTCTCTCACACACACACACACACACACACACACACAGCCAGACAGACAGACATACACATACACACACAGGTGCATGCACACAGACACAAATCATATCTATAAAGCACTTTAGACAGGATAGACAGTTTTGTTGAAGAATATAACTGCATGGGAGAAAGCAATTATATTTTATCCACTACAAATACCTGAGTAAGCAGCAGGAGGATTTAAATGGCGTGATTTCCCTATGAGAAACGAGGCAGCTACCAGTGCACCTGTTGTGTCTCTTTGATTTGGAGGTGATTCTTCTAAGTGCTATCCTGAAAGACGTGGGGAGTTTGGCATACGCATCTCTATTGATGACAGATAACATTAGCAGAGTATCCGTTTCTGGGCTAAAACTGGCTACCTGCCTATTGCGCAGGACCTAAGCCCCACAACACCCATTGCCATGCATACAAATGCTGGGAAAGATTCTAATTTAATGCTGTAATTCCCAGTCTTCTTTTTAAAATCTGAGCAGGCCTACATGACGTGTTTTTTTCCCCCACATGTAACAACGGGGGAACATTCATGACCTTAATAGGCAAGTTGGGGAACAATTTCACAAGAATATCTCCAGGCGGTAGCCAAAACATTTAAATGTATAATGTATAATAATTTAAATAATTAGTAATTTCACAAGTTAAATAATTTATAACATTTTATGAATAATTTTACACTCTATCAATCCATGCATTCCCTAACCCATAATCCTGGTCAGGGATATGGGGTGGGGTCTGTAGCCTATTGCAGACATAACAAGGCATAGGGCTGGGGTACACCCTGGACGGGATGCCAGTCCATCACAGGGTACAGGGCTGGGGTACACCCTGTGCGGGATGCCGGTCCATCACAGGGCTCGAGTCTGGGGTACACCCTGGACGGGATGCCGGTCCATCACAGGACTCGAGGCTGGGGTACACCCTGGACGGGATGCCGGTCCATCACAGGGTACAGGGCTGGGGTACACCCTGGACGGGATGCCGGTCCATCACAGGGCACAGGGCTGGGGTACACCCTGAATGAAATGCCAGTCCATTACAGGGCACAGGGCTGGGGTACACCCTGGATGTTAACACAGGGACCTGCAAACAAATCAGCTACCACACAAAGAGCTGGATGTACACGCAGGGACCTAAACAAGAAACAAACTGGCCTCAATCCATGACAGTAGGGGAGCACAGTTCACGCTCAGCCCGTTCAGCCACACAGTAGCCTAGGGAGCAAGGGAACATACTAGACTGTGATAGGTACTAAATACAGAGAAGATTGGGATGACCAGCGACACCTGCTGGCCAAACAGTGGATAGAAGAGGACAAGATAAGGAGTGATCCTTACAAGCTAGATGTACATATAAACATAAAACAACGTACAACCGAAATGAGAAGTGGAATTTTAAATACAATCATCATTTTCATCATCTTCATCATTGAAGAACACTGGAGCAGCCGTTGGCCTGGCTACTTTCGCGCAGTCCTAGGCTGGCCCTTAGCTCAGCCATAATACCGACGGTCATTTGGTAACTCCAAGCCAAAGCAAAGCTAATAATTTCTGAATTTTTTTCACTTTCTTCTTCATTAATCTTATGATTTATTCAGCTCTGACAGGCGATGTTTAAATTATAATTAGTCAATGTGTGGGTCAACACTTGTCTTTGGCCATTGAGCTAATTGGTTGTGTGGAAAAAACAGGTGCTTTCGATTGGAATGATGAATGGGGCAAATTCAAGCAAAACTGCATTTGTCATCTGAGCCATCCTATTCACTGCACACGTGTGTGCATGTACACACACAGCACACACACTCACACACACATATGCACACACAGACTGTACTTATATCTTTGTGGGGACTGTCTATTCATTTTCATGGGCAAAAGCAGAGGTAGGGAACCTGTTCCATGGAGAGCCAGTGTGGGTGCGGGTTTTTGGGATGACCTCTCAATCAGCCAGTGACACTGGGTCCTCAGTACTGGAGTTGAGAACCACTGCTTTATCATTGACTGATTGAGAGATCATCCAAAACACCTGCACCTACACTGGTCCTCCATGGATCAGCTTCCCCTACCCCAGGGCAACAGCCTAATCCAACAATGACGAACTTAACTCCCTCCCCAACCCTAACAGTAACCAAACAAAACATATGACTTTAGACGTTTTTAGTTTTTTGATCACATTTATAATTTTTTTTTTTTTAATAAAATTGAGGTTATCCTTTTGTAGACTGAAAAAATGCCCCACAAGGTAAAAGATTACAGGTTTTTATCTCATTGTGCGTAAATCTGGTCTCCACAATGTAATAATTACAAAAATGCACGCATGCACACACACACACACACACACACACAGGTTAGTAATTATATCTTTATGTGGAACTCTAATCCAAACATAACGACCTTAACCCCTACCCAGCTCCAGCCTTGATTGCATTCACAGATCTTTGTGGAGACCCCACAATGTCAAAATAACAGACTTTTATCAAATTTTGGAGGCCATTTGATCCCTACAATGTAATATAGATATAATCCACATTAATCCGCACGCACCACGCACACACACAAAAACACACATGCCTGATAGGGAAGTAGGCCAGATAATATTGGATTGTTTGCTTGTCAGAATCAATATTAGCATGAATGACAAAGACAAAGATTCTCAAAAGAAAAGACGTAAAAATGACAGGTGACAGCCAAGTCACAGGCTGGACATGACAGATGAGTTAACAGCCACAGTCTCCGAGGACAGACACTCCCTGACACACAGAGGAAAACGCACAGCTGTGGGACAGGAAAGCCAAATATAACAATGAAAAAAGAGACAAATATTGATTCCATTTTTTTAATGTGGTATGTCAGAATAATTTATTGAAAAGAAGTCATTTCTAGCTCTTGCCAAAGTAGAGATTGTCCGCTGTTACATCCTTTTAATTAGGGTGGACAGAAGATCGAGGAGCCTGACAGTAAGCACCATTTGCCAAATATATTCCGCCACATGGAAAAAAACGTTCATTCTTTGTGACAAAATGCAGGAAAAATTGTAATTCACCCTTCAGAAAAAACATTATAAAGGTAAGCGCTAATTAGCATTTTAAATGAAATCTGTCCATAAAATCTGAGCTTGACGCACTTTCAGCACTAATTATTATAGTCTCCAGAGGGCTGTTAATATAAAGTAACACAAAAACAAACAAAAAATATATGCAATTCAAGCCCATTGGTTCTCACGATGTTTGGCACTTCAGAAGCTGTTACGTAATATCCGCCTTAATTTAAATACCTCGATTTTCCTTAATTACAAAAATGCAAAACAGGGTTATGTTACCTTTCTCTACACTAAAAAGTTCACCACATTACTTCATGTCATCATTTTGTTGATGAAAAACTGACACTTAAAGCACTTTTTGCAAATGTTTGTTAAACCTTCATCAGCAATGGCATTCCAGATGACTGATGTATTTTTCTTCTCCTGCCTTACCCCATATCCATTCTGCAATCAGGGTGAAGACTACCTTACATAGCTCATTTTTAAAAAGACAGTGTGAAATAAACAATAATTTTCACACATTTGAAAAGTTCTTCTCCGGACCCCCCGCGACCCAGTAGGATAAGCGGCTTGGAAAATGGATGGATGAAAAGTTCTTAGGAAGCCAGCCATTGAAGGTCCAGCAGTGCATCACACATCCCAGACGATGCTGCAGTTTGGGCGCCCGGACCACATGTTCTGGACCTGTATGAAGAAACCAGCCTTTTACACTTAGATCTGGAGGTGGGAATCAAAACCTAGCACTGGCGGTAAGAGACCACAGTGCTGACGACTGAGCCACCTGTCTCTGTCCCCGACAGATGCCGGCCTTTTCTCCGCGCTTAATGTCTCACAACGGCACCCTGGCTTTCTCCAGAGAAGAGGGGAAGAATGCAAATGCCTTGCAATTGTATTTTTTGTAATACAAATTTGTATGTTTTGTGCTTAAGTGTAAAGGTTAAATATATATTTAAAAAATCCTGTGTCTACCACCACTTTTAGAAAAAAATGCATTCTCTACAATATGAGTGTTCAGAATGACAGGAAGCGCTGCATATGAAACAGAATGGCTACCGGCAGTGGTGTGAAGTGGCTGAATGGGCAGCTTATCCAGATTTTCAGTGTCTCTAAAAGCAGGCTCACAGTAATTGTGCTTTGGAAGAAGCGAGTTTTTTTAATGACTGCATTTACAAATAAGCAAACAAAAAAAGTAGAACTCTGTTATGAAAGCTGATGCTGGCTTTATGCACAAACTTGAGGCAGCATCTTTTGTATACATGGAGGATGTTTAAGTGAAATGGAAATTACTGTATGAGCAGCTACATCAACAGAACAAAAGATGTCTGTTTACCCTTGAGAATGAGCAATAACCTAATATATCATTCCTGCTCATTTTATTAAAAATTGTGCTCATTATTCACATAATCTAAATCAATAGAAAGATTGTAATGGTTTTATAAGTCACATGTCTTAAGCATTACAGGTAGCTTATTTGGCTGCCTTTGCTGTCCTTCATTTGGATGATGTCACAGCCCTTCCGCTGTCTCTGGTACATTTAATGGTAGGTTCCCGTGTTACTTGCAGGAGACATACTGACAAAAAGCCAGTTCAGATAGTGTAAATGTACTGCTGGGGATAACATAGTGCTTTAAGTGCTCCACTAACAGTAACTAATTTCATATATTGTTTGCTTTGAGTAGAATCTAAAATATTAATATTTAATTTTGTCATCTTTCTTCTAACAGCTAAATGCTGGTCAGTGTCTCCTGGATCCTCTCCCAGGCAGCAGAGGGTACAAGGCTAGGGTTACATTCTGAGTGGGATGCCAGGCCATTGCAAGGCACACACGCACGCACGCACACGCATACACACACACACACACACACGCACACACACGCACGCACGCACACACATACACACACGCACATACACGCACACACACGCACGCATGCACGCACGCACACACACACACGCACAGATGCAAAAAGCACAGGCAGAGAGCAGGGGAGGGATTCTACCCAGCAACCCCAGGAGGTGTGGGCTGCAGTGCTAATCACCGAGACCTCTGAAAGTAATTAAATTACCTTTCTTATCCCTTTGGCTTCAGTGCTGCAAATGACTGACATGTTTTTTAAATTTTAATCTTTGATTATAACTGGAACCTTGCATATAACTGGAAGATGGATTCATTTTCAGATTTACTTCTTACAATGATGCAGGAGAATATTTTTCAATGGCGATTCTATTTTTGCTCAAAGTAACTGAGTAGTTGGTGGTTAACATGGAGGCCTCGCTCCTCTAGGGCTGGGGGGTTTGATGGTGTTTCCTGGCTCTGTGCGTGTGGGGGGTGTCTCTGATACCGGTGTTTAGTCAATTTCCCTCAGTTTGCTCTTGCAGCTCAGAAACATGCAGTTGAGGTGAAATAGTGTCTCTAAATTGCCTTTATTGTATAATGGACTCGAATCCAGTCTAGAATATTGTCTTAGAGAAAGCAGACAGTAGGGAGCTAATCAGGATGCTGGATCATCAGAGGACACACACGCACACTCACGCACACACACACACACACAAGCATTTGTATTCATATCTTTGTGGGGATTCTTTCAATGGGGAAAACCCTAATGCCAAAAATGACAACCCTAACCCCCACCCAGCCTCAACCTTAGCCATAAGTAACCAAACAAAACACAAGCCTTTTGGCTTTGTTACTTTTTTGATTGCAGTCACTGATGCAGTGGAAACCCAAACAACCTAAAGGGGAGAAACACACACAAATTCCCAGCCCTGGAGATATGAGGTAAATTTATTACAATTTATTATGTAACACTCCTCTGAAACTGCTGAACTGCTTGTGGTAAATCTTTAAGACTATTCATACAGATATTTCTTTTACACTACAGAAACACTTTTCCCGGATAATAAAGGCAAGACACTTTTGAATAATTTATGAATACACTGATAGTTATTTGTGTGGAATTAGCCTATAAAAATCTATCCAGTTACGTGTGACATGTACAGACCGTAGACTGCGAATGGAGGCACCGCTTCAATGGGTCTCGCGGTCGTGAAGTCGGTTCCTGCGCCGCAGAATCCTGTGTTTTTTCTGATTCTCCCTTGGTGAGGTTTTCCTATTTAAAATGGTCATTTATCCTACTTCCTGTGGCTCTATGCATTAACATACAGTATAAAGCCCATAGCTTAACTGCCAAGGCCCACGACTTTGTGAAGACTAACACCCCTAATGACCGTGCTTTCAGTGACACACTGATAGCTATGTCAGACTCAATTATCCTGGAACATAACTCAAAACTTTATAAACCATTGTTTATGTAAGCCTAAGACAAATAGTTCATCAGCTTTGTATAACTCTAGCTTAGGAAAGATGCCAAAATTTCCTTCCCCAATTTTCTTACTCAGATAGAGGTCAGCAGAAACTACATTTCCTGAAGTCACTTTACATGCTGATTTATTTCCAGCTTCTCTAGGTCTTAACAGTTCCTTCCCCCCATAAAAGAATTCAATTTGTGTGAAGATGGGGGCCAAAGGGCTGAAATAATCAAGCTTGTTCCAAACCCCTTATTCTCATGTTATGATGAAGGCAAACTGTCAAGTGCTAAACTCAAAACATCAGGGTCTTTTTTAAGGAAAAATGCACCTGCCAATTCTGGTAGGTTGTAGGTTTTCCTGAAGCTGACCGCAAAACATTATCTGTCACTTTTACTTCTTAAACACATATCTCTAGAAGCTCAGTGAAATAAGGAACCATATTGCCTTCTATTTGGGTCATGGCTCCATGATAGAAAGAGTTCCACTTTTTGTTCTTATTCCTGCCAACCAGTGAGAAAAGGGTTTGAGGACAATCCATGATTACATGGATTCGATTGGCTTAAAAGAAAGGATGCCAAAATATTTTCCTCCTAGGGGCAACTCTCATGCAATGTGAAACCCCATTGGCTGGATCTCTAAAAGGTAATCTTTGGAGGCAGAGGGGAAAATTACCTTGGTGCATTAAATAACAATTTCACTTGAGGCATGGATGAGCCTACTGTGAATAATGACCTTTTGGAAATGCAGGACAGCACATTGTTTGAATATTGTCCACAGGCATAAACTCTGTACATACTGAACATTCAAGGGTTCCTTCCTTTTCTTAATTAAAGCAAAGCATGCACTCCTAATTAGATTAGTTTGGAGCATTGATTGAAGCGACCATTATGCTGCCATAGAATAATATTTAGTAATATAAAAATGTTCATTAGCAGTTCATTTCAAGTGTTCTCTCATAGTTGGATCAATCAAACACATTTTATATAATAGACCACCATAAATGGATTGCCACTGCAAAGTTTTTATAGTACAAAATGATGGAAGGAATGAAGCATTTAAAAGTTTGGAATAGGTCTACTTATTATAAAGACCGAAAAACATATAATAGGTCAGCAGTGAATTTTCTATAAAGCTTAGTGATTAAGGCACAACTTTTAAATGATTTTACAAAATGTTTGTCGGACTTTAATGAGCATTTCTCAAAAACCTTTGCAGACTATTCTAAGCGGTACGCGGGGAATTTCTCCATGAATGCTTCTTAAAAAAAAGGGATGTTTTTTAATAAAGATGAAGCAGCCCTTAACAGTACAGGCAAGAAAAACCAAAAGTTTGCCAATCGATGAAGACAGGACACATGACCCCCAAGAATGACATCACCACTGTCACGCTCAGCTTCTGCTATACAACTCTTGCTATCTATTAATATGATAAACAACAGTCATTTGTGCCTTTAACATTGCTCTGGAACAAATCACCATGTAGGTGATTTGCAACAGACTTGGAATGACTGTTCATGTTATTTTAGGGAGTGATACTTTCAGTGCTGATACTCTAACATCCCATGTTTTGCTATGGCACAATCACCAACAACAGCCAAGACGAGAGGACCTTACAGATCCTGCTGAGGTAGACATGGCACAGCTCAGGAAAAAGTCCATGTTTTGATGTGTTTGAATGCTGAAAAGTTGAACATTAATTTTTTTCACCCCTACACTGGGTTAGTGGTTAGTACTCTGTATAGTCATAAGAGTACTCAACTTTCCTATTTGAATCTCACGAAATGATCTCCTGTCAAGCCAGTTTGTAGTGTGGTGGCCCTTGGGGTATCAGAAGAGCAGACTGATGGTGGGATCAGCTGCCCTGAAACAGTTATTCTGATGAACTTGAGAACTTGACACCTGAATTTACTTCAGCAAGATGAGGTGAAAGGGCTGATCAGATGTTACATGTCTCATTTCCACAAGATTCCTAGTATTATCATTCGGCAAAGTGGGGGATGCCACTTATATTAGGAAAGAACCATAGAGAATGCAGCCCGGTAAGCTGTCTCTAGTGAGAGGGGAGCTGGCAAGTATAGATTAGAGCAGGGGTCTCCAACTCCGGTCCAGGAGAACTACTATCCAGTAGGTTTTCTATCCCACTTGGCATCTGATGAGCCGCACCTGCTACTGGTATTTACCTGAGAACAGGTCTGGCTCATCAGAAGCCGGGTATGATAGAAAATCTACTGGACTGGACGGTAGCTCTCCAGGACCGGAGTTGGAGACCCCTGGATTAGAGTGACAGGGACAATTCAAAGCGAGTCCCTTAATGTTACAGATCCATAAAGCAGATGAGTCTACCAGTTTTTCTATCAATTATCATAAAATTAACAAAGTCTACAAGACTGATGTCTTTCCATTCCCTAAGCTGGACACCATCATTTGGCTGGACAGGGAAAGCACGGTCTGTATCTAAGTTGCCCTTTTAAGGGTTAATGACAGGCTTTCTTAAGTGCTCATGCTAAAGGTGTCTCTGTTTTTGTCATAGCAGATCATTTATACTGCTGTTTCATTCTCCCTCTGTGATGATAAATGATCCGGCTACTTTCCAAAGGGTGTAGCACCAGGTGAGCTCATGTTTGGAGAATGTGAGGTTACAGCATGCCGTGTGTGCTTCCTGCTGGCCAGAGGCCTGAAGCACATTCCACAGTTATATGACAGCTTGGAATTTGCTGAGCCAGTCTCTCAATATGTAAGCTGGGAAAGAGCCAGTCTACTTACCTGCAGACAAGCAGCTAACATGCAAGTGCTTTCATATGTTCCCATTCCACTGTTCAAAGGAAATGTGGCTCCTACTCTACATTTATGCCTGATTTTGCTGCAGTAACTGAGCTTTTGACTAATCCTTTATGTACTGGGGTGAATTTCCTCTGGACCTAGAAGTGTCAACATGCTCCTGAGCAGATTAAAGCTAGCTTGTTGTGTGAAGCTGTTCTTACTGCTCTATGCTCTAGATTTTTCTGTCTCATTCAAGGTCACTGCCGATGCACGTGTTGTGGGAACGGTAGCAGCTTTTACAATCTGATGCTTCCGGAATTGATAAAGTTCAGTAGCTTACTTTGCAAAAAGCTGAATCCTCATTAGAGGGCTGATTTGATGATCAAAATGGAAGCTCTAGCACTTGTTTTGGCTACGCAACGCTTTGAGGTTTCCTTGTTTGGTGAAGGAGGTGATGATTACCTATGCTGATCATAATCTCCTGACATTTCTTGCAAATTTTCAGTGTGCCAATCCGTGAATTTCCAGTGGCGTTTGGTGTTACAGTTATATAACCTCATTATCTGTTACTTGTACAACATCATTGCAGACACACTGTCCAACATATGGTATATAGGGGAATAGGTTTGTTGGTTCATATTTGCTCGTTCATGTGAGCAGAGTAGCTGCTGTTTGAATATCACAGAGGTTATCAAGGATGACACTGGAAAGTGTTGAGAAATATATGTGTGTATGTGGGTTTGCATTGATAACATTTGAGGACAAGTTGTCCCCAAAGTGTAGTAAAACTGGAAATTTCCCTACTTTTGGGGACATCTTTTGAGGTCCCCATTTGGACACCCTCAATTTTATAAAAAATCTGTGATTGCAATCAAAAAAAGTATCTAAAAGGATTTTCGGTAACATTTTACTTAAAGTACGTGTGTGTAACGCATTATAGATACCTTCATAATGCATTATAATGCATTCATAATGTATTATAAGCATGGCTATAACTATTCATAAAAAGGCATAACACATTATAGCCATGTTTATAATACTTTATGAATGCTCTTTGAAGG
>JAODLC010000133.1:14417104-14476517 GCA_026781145.1 Hippopotamyrus pictus
TGATGAAATACCCTCTAGGGTGCCCTTCTGAGTGAGCAAACATGATGAAATGCCCTCTAGGTGCCCTTCTGAGTGAGAAAACATAATGAAATGCCCTCTGCAGTGCCCTTCTGAGTGAACAAACATGATGAAGATCCCTTGTAAAGGAGAGGAAAAAATCTTTAATGGATGCGCTTTCATTGACGAAAATAATATGTGGTGCCTCACTATAAGATGCAGTTACCAGTACATGCAAGAAAAGTAGGTGAAATAATGTACACTCTAGGTGTTTCTATGTGTAAAAAATGTGATATTTAGCTTTCCTCAGTAGTCGACAAAACATTACATCAATAATTTTAATCAAGGATGAAAAGTGCTTCACCATACATAATGTACCATTGTACTAGTGGGACGAGAGGGTACACACGTCATACATGAGCTTTTCATTTTTAGGTCCTGCCCTTCAAGCAGCCTGAGCCCCCCACTGAATCCTTGAAAAAGGCCCTTAAGCTCCAGGTACTGCTTGACCATGTTTCCTAAATTGTAATTGGTAAGCGTAAATAAATGTACAATGTTGAAATGGATTTATAAAAGAGACGTGGTAGAATTTCATAATTCAGGTAGATTAGAGAAGAGTGCTTTCTGTGGTAAAATTACTCCCTTTGTATTTTTTGCTTTAAGATTTTGATGAACACTTCACTTCTGGTTAATCAATACATTATGTAAGAGTGCCCCCTCAAGTAAAGTGTTACCGTTTGTTTTTTTGGCAGATATATAAGACTTGATATTTGATCTACTGATTGACCTCGTTTGAGAGAGGGGTAGGCATGAATTAATGAATTATACTTGTAAAAGCTGACAATATATATATTTTTTAATCCGTCAATAATTCGTCAATATCTACTCATGTCAAACTCTCCCAATTTTTTCTGTTGAGAATGTGTTACAAAAGGCTGCTTCAGTTCGCTCTCCTGGGAATTCAGAATCAGAGATCGATTCAAACTGTAATTTAACAGGTCTCTCTCACAAGCACCACAAATGTTTGTAGTTCAGTTTATCCATTCCAGATAAGAATGATTGGATTTATAGTGTGCTATTTCTGTTTACTCAAAAATACATATGTAAGACACGTTTATCAGAAATAAAGAGGCTGGACAGGGTGACAGGTCACAATTTATCATCTAAAGATCTGTCACATGCCGGCCTTAGATGTGGAGGACTCTGTGAAGAGTACAAGGCTGGGAATGGGGACTCACATCTCTTCAGCGACTGCTGGTTTTTCCAGGTTCCCGGCTTCACTTTAAAATTTTCATTCACAGCTCAAGAAACTCACTTCCTGGAACTGTACTTTGCTCTTTGCCATTTTTAGAGTTTTACAGAGCATTCAGCATATTCTGTACCTATATAATCTTAAAATATAAATAATATCCTTCTGTTACTTTGCATGCCATATAGTTGACTATTAAATGTGCTATGATAAGACGCCTGCAGTCAATGATCCGGCCATCTAACGCAAATGCAGGGATGTGGTGAGCTGGACCTCAGGGCAGAGAGCAGGGGTCTCCCTGGATTGGCTGCCAGTCCACCTCACTGCACAAAATAACATACTGAGGGCCTGTCTGTGAACATTTGCAGAACATGCAGACTCTGCAGGCACAGAGTCAGTGGCAGAAAACCACAGGATGGATATATTTCCTACTTTATTTTAGACACGATTGATAACTGGTAGCATCACTTAAGCTGGTGTAATTCATGATTACCAAGTTACATTTAAGGTTAAGCTAAAATTTAAGGTTAAGTTTTAAAAGTTTTATAATGTGAAATATCCATATGATTGGATGCAAGACATCATCCTTAATCAATGGCTCCAGAAAAAGTCTTCGCTCATTGCTAAGGGCTCAGTTCATTTCTAATATTGGTCAAGGCTTTTAAAAATTTCTTCTTTTTACTGTGCATAGAACAAGGATTGAGTGGTATGCCATTAGAATTGGTAATCAAATTTAACCAGTAAGGCACAAAACCATTAGTAACCAATAGTGTATTGTCATATAATCCTAGAAGAATCCCACTGTAATCCTACAAGCCTTGTAAAAGGTCCTTGGCTTGTTGGTTTTCTGAAAAGCAGGATTAGACTTTACAGGTAGGAGGCAATGCTACTTGTACGCTTCCCTTTATAATCCTTTGGTTATAACACCAATATAATCGTCAATGAAGGTGTGGCAGGTTCATACAGCAGGGGGCAGTAGCAAGCTTATAAGGCTGTTAGATATGGAAGTTATGGAGCAGGCTGAACCCAGGAGAGTTTCTGCAATATGCTTAGAGATACACTGTAGTAGTGTGCTGATCGCAGCAAGTCTTAAGAATCATGCGTTATTGAGACAATTTTCCATAAGAACATTCCGAAGTTTAGTGTGATGAGGGATTTGACCTTAAAATATATTGACAAAAAAAAGCCCCATTAAAATACATGCATTCTTAACGTCAACGAACATTATCAAAATGGATCTTAATATTCAATATAATATCAAAATACTGCCATTGTCACCAAATGTATTATTCTATCTGTTTTAAAACTTCCAAAAACTAATTTTTGGTTTTAAATGACTTTGTCTTTATAGAATTAAAGAATAACCTGTCTGAGGGGCAAAAAAATCCAGACTAGTTAAAATTAGTTCCTGCCTGGACTTTAATAGCAGTTCATTCAGCTGGACTAGCAGTGTGAAATGTTAATGGAATGTCATTCCTGTCTGTATCAGAAACTATTGCAATGTTTACAACAGACTGCGATAAATTAATTATAATGTTGATTATGTATGTGCAACTTACACATGTACCGCTCTACCATGCACTGGCATGCACACACAGTTGTCTGCGTGTGTGCGCGTGCGTGTGTGTGTGAGTGTGCGTATAAACTAGGAGAGTGATCTATTTCACGCCTGGCTGATTGGCACAAATTCCTCATCAAGGGCTACATGCAGCTTGCTCCCAGATGGACAGGTTGGATGAGTTACAGCAGCACACATGCACCTTCCTGAGGGGGGGGGGGGGGTACTGCTCATCAATACTGCTATTGTAGGTGCCGACGTGGCCTCACTCCAAACACACATCTGTTATCCAAACTCCTGTCCCAGGTGCCCCTCCTATAAATTACTGCTGGGCTCTGCCAGCTCCACCACTTAGAGACGTTACGCTTGCGTTTCGAGAGCTAAACAGATTTTAAAACTCCAAACAGGTGGGCCTGATATATCCTTCCTAAATGCTGAAGAAATCCTGTCACGGAAAAACCTCTTCCAGCCCTTGTAAAGCTTGACTTATTGTGCCTCAGTGTGGCTTTACAGCTAACCGTAAAAATGTGAGACGATAAAACAACAATATGCCACAGGCCCTCGCAGTCCACATATACGGCTGATTTATACAATTATGCCCTTAGAGATGTACTGCATGGGCTGCATTTAACAGGGCCTTTTCTCGCCGGTAATCCCTAAAGGCTTATTACTGTCTTTGGTGCCGAGTCATAAAAATGAGTCATCGTCTTACGTAAGAGCAGATTTATTCCAAATTTAGGAGAACCTAATATGATCCGGGGTCTAGGAGGAACTGCCCCATTATCATCGCCGCCATCATCATTATTGAAAGAAATGTAGACACCTACCTGCCATCTGCTTTAGTGCTTATGCCTTTTTTATTTCAAATGAAGCAGATTGCCCCCCCCCCCTCCAAAATGATCACCAAAGCAAAACAAACTGTCGTACATGCTCTTCATCGAGGAAAAACTCCATTCTGCAAAAATAGCTCCGTATCTCTGTTTATTACGCTTACTGTGGTGAGAAACAGCGAGTAATAAGCTCCCACTTAAGTAATGCACATCTGCATCAGTCGGTCTGCTGATTTCCCTGCCTGTGTCATGCTATTTAATGATTATTGATGGATCAGTGCATCTATTTATATGTGTATTGACCTCTTAATAGCGCAGCTCGCTGGAAATACTGAAACGAGATGGCAGGCTTCACCTCCCCAGGATGTCACACGTCATCGTCCCGTATCAGTAACGCAGCTGGGGTCTCGTGGGGAGGAATGACTCTGCACACCCCCTCTGAAAACTGGATACCACACTATTTTCCAAACAATCAAACTGCCTGAGGATGGATCAAATTACACCACAAGGCATTTAATATCCTCATTAACATTTAATATTTCATTCTCCGGCCCTATCATTGCACACCATAAGGGGACCATAATTCCATGTAATTTGTTTAATATAGTATCAGGAGTTAAGGTAAATGTTCATTCGATGTGTTTTCAGAACAGTGATGTAATAATTCACATCTGTTTCCATTTAATTTGAAAGGGTTTTTTTAAATGAAATATCAAGCTATCACTGAAGTTCATTGGAAGTCTTAAAAATTAACTTTGTTATACACAGAGATGAAGGCAATGACGTTGCTGTCTGGTAATTTCCTTTATTATAACACTAAGATGATGCCTGTCAATAATTAATTTTATAATACTGAAACAAAAAATATACAGAGAACCCCAATGGCAGATCAGAACTGAAGGAACACAGTCGCCACAATCGCCAGCAGTATCTGTATATAATGGTAGATATTTCTGTTGTTAACTTGCTACAGTATGTAAGTATTCATTTTACTGTAACTCTCTTTACTAGGAAACACACAAAGCATTGGAGGACAAACACTGCTACATTTCTTTGAAACTCTTCTGATACCCACAAGGTCAAAGCCAGCATACCTGAGCTCCCTTATGAGATTTACTTAATGGCTGTAAAGTTTGTGTTGGTTCATGATTAAATGTGCTGGTTTGGAAATATGAGATGTATTGCTATAAAGCACAATTTCACCATTTCATAACATTCAGTGCATATCAGTGCGGTGAGCATTTGGCCCTTGGGGCTGGATTCCTCTCCTTGCCCTGTGCCTGTGGACGTTTTGTGTTCTCATGTTTACATGGTTTTACTTCAGGTACTCTGACTTTCTTTCGCAGTACAAGGTCATGTGGTTCAGCTAAATGTCTCTTATTTGCCCTCCTCTGTGGGTGTGCGTGTGGGTGCACCCTGTAATGGTCTGACTTCCCATCAGGGGTACTTCCTGTCATGTGAACTTTGCTTTCTGGGACCCTGTATAAAAAGTGCATATGGAAGAAATGGTAGGATGGAAAATTGTTTAGAGTGTGACAAAGGGTGTGTGAGATGGAGTGTTGATGGCGGCAACACTATGCAGCCTATTCAGTCCCTGCATTGCCCTTAGGGTTCTTTGAGGAGCGTATCATAGCATCTGTCTGGACTCCGTCTAGCAGGGGCTTTGTAGAGTTATACAGGTATTCGTTACTGGGTGTGTATCTTCACCCGGCACTGTGCGTACTCCGTTTTCTCATGGCCTTAGGGTGTTTAGCTGCATATTTTCACATTTACTGGTGTGCCTCTGGATCATGGCTCACTGATGCCAAGCCCAACGGCGGAACCTTTGCCTCACAGTGTATGTTAGAGGCGGCCCCATGCATATGGAACACAGACCTACATGGAGAGAAAATCCATTTATTTGTAATGTCTCTGGGTGAATGGTCATCTGACTGAGTGAATAGGACTGTTCCCTGCCATGTGCCATAAAACAAGGGAATTCATAAAGATAGAGAACAAACTGTATAATGTCAGGTAGATTCAAATTTTATCCATATGGTATAACAACAAAACAAATAACATTAAAGCAGAGACATTTTAGGGGGATGCACAGAAGTTGCAGTGATTGAAAATGAGACTCATTATGGGTGCGTGAATTTTGGAAAGAGGAGATCCACATGAGAGATAAATGTATCTCTTCTTTTGCATCATGTTCAGGTTTGTCTCCAGGTATCACTTCACAAGCCCATGGCATTAATCTTTCTAGATGAATCCATTGCCTCATTTGGTATTTATATACATACAGTAACCTGTCAGTTATATACCCACTAACATCTTTTGCAAAATAAATATTACATGAAGTGGAGTTATACGGCATTGTATGAAAAATACATAGACATAATTTCTGATTTTTATACAAGAAAACGCATCACTGGATCCAAGAAGATTCTCCTGACCTGTGACTGAAGATTTCCAAAATTCAGTGTTCTCATGTGGATCTCCTCTTTCCAAAAACACCTGTTTGGATGCCACAAGTTCTCGCTCTGATTCATCCCTAGAATTTCTCAAGCATTCTCAATAGCAGTTGATGCAGAGTCGTCAAGGGTGAATCCAGAAAGGGTTGAGTATGAATAGAGATTAGGCAGCAATTCCAGCATCAGAATTTGAGCTTGGAAGCTTTGTGCAGTGATGGACACCAAAGTAAGGTATTTTCACAGAGCTGCTATGGCAAATGGCAAGGCTACAGTGGGAGTTCTATGAAATGATTGACAACCGTCAGAGGTGATCACCACTCACTCTACACAGCGGCCCTAACACCGAAAAGACTGACAACCGTCAGAGGTGATCACCACTCACTCTATACAGCGGCCCTAACACCGAAAAGACTGACAACCGTCGGAGGTGATCACCACTCACTCCACACAGCGGCCCTAACACCGAAAAGACTGATAACCGTCGGAGGTGATCACCACTCACTCTACACAGCGGCCCTAACACCGAAAAGACTGACAACCGTCGGAGGTGATCACCACTCTCTCTACACAGCGGCCCTAACACCTCCTATGAACCTTGCCATGTGTTAGTTTCTGCCCATGTGTTCAGTGTCACAAGAGATGTCAACTCTACTGTCTCATGTATGTGTCATGTGTCAGTTAGATCACTATACAGTAGTTGCATGAGAAATAGAATACATAAGGATATCACAAATAATAAATTGTTCTTATTTGCATAAAATTGTTTATTAAGTACTAAGAATAGTTCAACCTTCTCATAGCCCAAAAGTCAAAGAAATTCTCAACTGAATAAATACATGAATTATGAATAAAATATTCTTAATGAAATCAAATTAAAACTCATAGTTGCTGTTTCAGAGTTGTCTCCTTTCCGTGCAATAGGAATGTTTCAGTTATTCCAGGTTCACTGCCTGCATGAATATCATTAATGGCTGATTCACAATTTGCCATTGAAAATTATATTCGATAAATTTTAAATCTACCATTACAATTTGGAGTTATTTTGTTGTGATTAATACAAAGCCATTAATCTTTGATTGGTTCAGATTCTCACATATCACTTATATTTGCATTATTTACGTCCATCAGCTGTTTGGTCCTCGTATACTGTAAGAGCTTTTAGAACTGTCTTACTCTGTTAGCTTTTTCTGCCACAGCACTGAGGCAGGATTTCTTTATCTACCTGGAATGACTGATGTGCTTTCAGATGCAGTACTCTGTTTACAATTAATATTTTTAATTGTTGTATATGCCACACAAAGATAAATAGCTAGAAAGACAACCGATTACAAATGTTTCTATGTGAATTTATAAACCTGCTGTAGTAGCATGAATTCTCCTTTTATTACTTTGAAATGAACTTAAATGTGTCCAGCATATTGTCGCGAGACAGATCTGAGGCAGAAGGGGTTAGGCTCAGCAAACAGAAACACAAAGAAGTTATCCAAAATGAGGCCAGGACCTGGGCTCCCTAGACAGCCCAGCCAGGGTACCAGGGGTGATTCTGGGATTTTTAGGGCGGGGGGCACATGAGGGGCCATAATTCTGGTGCTAGGTGGCCTGCTAAGTAGCTAGTCATGTGCTGACGGCCAACCCCCGCACTTGTTTTCCAGCACAGTTTCTCCGTCCTCACAGCTCCCACACCCTCACAGCTGTATCACCTTCATGGCTCCACCTCCCTCACGGCTCCCACACCCTCACAGCTGTATCACCTTCATGGCTCCACCTCCCTCACGGCTCCCACACCCTCACAGCTCGATCACCTTCATGGCTCCACCTCCCTCACGGCTCCCACACCCTCACAGCTCTATCACCTTCATGGCTCCACCTCCCTCACGACTCCCACACCCTCACAGCTCGATCACCTTCATGGCTCCACCTCCCTCACGGCTCCCACACCCTCACAGCTCTGCTGTCACATGTATCCTTCTCTAATGTGGATTCTCTGTGTGCAGCAGTGAGTAAAGTGCTGTTTGTGCAGAGGCTCAGTGGGATAACAAATACAGCTTAACTGTCAGCGGTCTGACAGGTGCAGTTTCACTGCAGAGGGGGGGTTATGTTACCTGAATTCTGTGCCTCCCCATGTTTCTTTGCCGTCGTCGTCATGCCTTGATCTGCTCGGCTCCACAATATGATCTATACTTCCAAGGAATAAAAGTGTCAGGAAACAGCTGTATGTGGCAGAAACTTTTTAAAATTCTACTCAGGAAAACCAAACCAAAACCAAGAATCGCTACCAAAATTATTTGCAAGCATATGAATCACTTTCATCTGTGCATTTTGATCTATTGGTTGTTATATTTTTCTTCACGCAAGGAAATGTTTAACAAGAAGAGCCATTTTTTTAAGCTTTCAGCGACAACTCCATAATGAAATGTAACCTCCTCTAATGCTCAAAGGCATATGAACAGTAGCAGCCGATGTTTACTCTCTGACCATTGGTTACGAACCTCTGATGTCGTGCTGCTAAGCTTTTGTCTGGATATTCAAGTAGCCCAAAGGATGAGGCGTTGCTGTCCTTTGGCATGAAAGGCTGACATGCACAGACAAATATCCCCCCCCCCTCCCAACACACACACAACCACCCACCCACCCATATACTGTACACACATACACACTCTGACAAAAGCCCACACACACACACAAACACCCATATACACACACAAACACCCATACACACACACACACACATACACACAGACAGGGCTCACAGACGGATGGCAGTGCATCCAGGAGGAGTCAGTCTCAAATGAGTTTTTCTTGTTTGTTTCCATGTTTTTTTTTCCCTGCGATGACGGAAGAAGGACGGGCTCAGCTTTGTTGTGGTGGGCCTTCTCTCCGTGGAGCTTAACCCAGAATAAGAGGTGCGTTCTGTACCTGTCAGAGAGGGCTTCCCCATGTGCCGCAGCCACCTGTTGTTTTCCTCGTCGCAGTCACTGAGGAGCTGAGATGGGCCACAGCTGACAGATATCTAACAGTAGCGAGAGCAGAGCTCACTAACAGGCGTCGCCAGCAGAGCTGCCACCCGACTATGTTAATGGCCAACTGCCAGTTCGCTTTAGAAGACTTTCTACCTCAGAGGAACTTTAAACATGTTTATTGTGTAGCGCTAGTTCTACTCATATTGCATGGTGCCACTCAGAATATTTTAACCATGTAGCACAGAAGGGGAGATTTGAAAGAAAAAGGATGACGATTTCAAAGCAGTTTCAGTAACATCTCATATCCTGCGGCAAAATCATAGTGAAATTGTGCAAAAAAAGATGTGAACCAGAAGCTCACATTTTATGCACCCTGGAGAGAATGTCCATGAACATTATCATAAAGATGCCAGAAGATGCCATAACATATTCAAGCATTATTTATTAACTTAAAATAGCAAGCGTATGAGATGACAGAGGAGAGAGAATAGAGGAAACAGCAAAACAAGCTAATGGATTTCAGCACAAAGTAACACAGAACTCCTAATGGTTTTTATAGCACTGTCTTGGTGGAAAGTACTGAACTGACTGTTCTCTAGTAATAATCTGATAACTGCTTTGAAATGAAAGTTGGAAGAAAGAATGTTAGCAAAGACAGGACGGTTACAAGCTTTACATCATGACAAGTTGCTGTGCTACTCAAGATTAGAGAATCTCTCATAGTGTAAGCAAGACGAAACTTTTTTGTCAGTCTAAAAGTATTTAGAAAGTATTTAATTACCTATTTATAAGACTTGTATTAATCTAGAGTGTAGCAGAGATTTCCAATTATATTGTGTAAACTCTAAAGGGTCAGTTTTTTTATGATTCTGAAAAGACTCCATTATTTATTACATTTATTACATTATTTAAACATTCATATTTCACGAGATATGTCCAGTTTGTATTTTGTTTATGTGAGCTAAAACTGCAATAACATGGAAGTTTGTAAAGGACAAAAAGTATGGATAAAAACATAATCCCAAACATCCACGCCCTCAGTCAGTCCTGTGTTTAAAAATCTGCCCTCTGCCATGACTAACAAAGAACTTTCAGTTATGACTGATGCACACAGTCAGTGTCTGAAAGACAGATCTCTCCCGGAAACCTGCCTCCTGATACCTGGCAACAGATGGAACAACCTTTGTAAGAAATTCCCTCCTCTTTGTGTGCAGCAGAAAATGATATGCAAATGACCAGGGTTCTGTGGAACAACTTTGGATGGTTCTGTACCCAATCAGCCAGAGATCAAGGAGCCAAGAAGGAGTGGGATTTCTTCAAAATGCACCTGGTATTATATGCTTTAATAGTTATTTTCCAAGGGGGATTTGTAATGAGACACCGTCTTAAGCTCTGGTTGCGAGCTTCCAAATAAAATGATATATGTACATGAATGTATGCCGGCTTTCCAGACATTGAACTGAGAATAGATCTTTTAATTTTTGAGATCAATATTGAGAATAGATGTATCAATATTTGGCATCCAAGAATTCAACTGATTTTTAGATTTTCTAAAATATAAATAACACAAATTAATTTCAGTAATTTCATGAGTTTACATCTGTTACTCATAAAATTACCAAACACATAAAATAGTAATTACAAGACAAAATTTAAAAATTTAAGCCTGATTTTAAACAGCATCTTTAAAATGAGACAAACCTTGAGCATACACAGATAATGAGAATGAAATGGCTTGTTATTCTGAATTTCTCATTGCCAATTACAATGACTGATGTACATTTTAGCATATGTGAATGCCTGGCATTAGAAAGACCAGAGCATGCTTGAGTGGGAATGAAAGCAAACGCTATGTGATCCAGATGGAACAGACAAATTCTGATGGGCCCATGGCAAATGGTACAGCAACGTGATATGCATTAATCCAATGTAACTGACAAAACAGTCTATAAATACATCATGGCCCACAGTAATTACCTCTCCCATTAAAAGAGAGCTGGCGGGAAAGTAATCAGGTTTTCCTTCGGCAAAATAGGTAATTGTGAAATGGCTTCTGAGTGCCGGCTGAGGGCTGCAGCCCAAGCTCCGTTTCTGGCACCTGGAGCTGTAATGGTACCTCCGCAGTCATCGCCATGGAGACACACCCTGACTGAAAGAGCCTCTGAACATGGCCACACACTCAGCGGGACAGGAAACTACGTCAGGCACATGCTATCACATTTGTTATGGAGTCATAAGAATGCACTTAGCTAAGTGATGTTAAAAATGCTTCCAGTACCTTCCGTCCACGTGTCTCCTAAATGCTTTTAAAGCACACGGTTGTGCTGCTTCGACTTTTAGTCTATTTCGAATGAATTTGCAGTGTCAAACTATATTTATGATTCTCAAAGCACACATCATAGGAAGATCCTTCTATACAAATAAATACAGTATGTAGGTTCAACTCTACACTGTACATGAGTTACAATGAAACAAACATTCTAAAATGATTTGAAAGAAAAAAGTTCAGACTATTTTAGCTGTATTAAAATGAAACCACTGACTCGCGTTTACATAATTTCTACTCTGTTAGAAGGCACCTTTTGAAGTTTCCTTGGTCCAGCACCTTTGACCCCACAGAAAGATGGAACGAGTCCACATTTCCCGAGGCGAGCGGCAGCATCTCCCTCGCCCGGCTACAATTTATTTACCAGCGTTTTGTGATTCAGCCAAGCTGCTTGATGGAGATATATATTGTTTATGTAAACAACATCAAATCCATCTTACAGGTTTATGACCAGGGCTGCAACAAATATGCAACAGGAGCCAGAAGGACTATAACATTTAATAAAAAGGTTGTTTTTTAAGTTTTGTTGTGCAAAATTAGAAAATGATGCAATACTAGAAAGGTTTGTGGTATAATCCATTGTTATGAATAAGCTGTGTTAACTGGATGCTAAATATGGAATATATTTAAATTGGTTGGTATTTATAAAATGAACAAATAAATAAGAGTAGCAACCTCATGGAGTTTTGATTTAGCTTTTCCGATGTTAGGCATCCGTTAAACAAAGAAGTGTACACGTAAAAGAGTAATTGTGATTGTAAT
Organism: Hippopotamyrus pictus; assembly: GCA_026781145.1. Lineage (NCBI taxonomy): Eukaryota > Metazoa > Chordata > Actinopteri > Osteoglossiformes > Mormyridae > Hippopotamyrus > Hippopotamyrus pictus. The sequence continues at coordinate 14,429,240 of JAODLC010000133.1, forward strand.
CCCTAATACTCACTGCAACGCTGCACTGAATAAGAGCCCGGGATGATAGATGAATGAATGGATGGAGTTCCGATGCTGTGAATCATCATTTAGAACTATTTTTTTTACATGACATGCCAGCGTCAATATAATTTGTAGATGTCATTGTTATTTAAAGTTAATGCAAATGGTAAAAAAAAGTTTTTATTCCCTTTCTGACTTGTGGGAAGGGGACCCTGGAAGTAGAAAAGCACGGCATAAACAATTAAGGTTGCGGAAGCATGGGAGAGAGGCGGTGACCTGTGTCAGGATAATTTGTCAGTAATTTCTTTTTTGGTGGTGGATTTGTTCTGTATTTTTCTGCAGCCTTGTTTCCTTCTTTTAAGAAAAATAGATTCTGTCTGTTGTATTTCATCTTTTTCGGCTGCCAGATAGTTGAAGAATGTGGAAAAAAAAAAATAATAATCGCAACTCACGGGCATCTCCATCTCTGCTGGTAACGGAGTTCCCTGGGTAAAACACGACTTGTTACCGGGGACAGTTTGAATCACGGTGACAGGGTAATTCCGGGACTGCGAATCGCGCTCATTGCTCACTGAGGCGGAAATGCGGCGCGCCGCGGCTTGTCAGGCCGTGTCAGAGGCGCAGTGACACGCCGGCGCCTTACAGGACATCAAAGCGCCGTGGATAACGAGGCGCAGGTTTGGCACTCGCCGTCAGCCGCTCGGAGAGGAAGATGCGCCGTCATCGTCCGCGGCGCCTGAAGGAGACCGTGGCAATCCGGCGAGACCGGGGGCGATGGGGGGGGGTGGGGAGACCCACAGATCATGTTTACGTTACAGTTCCGAAGTGATGCTCCTAGTGACGTGATAGCTCATAGACATTATCGAGCTTCACCCTTTGCTGCTGCATTGAAAAACCAGTTCATAAAAAATATAAAAATAACAAATTTATATTTCAGTGCCATTATCCATGCTGTGCAATGGGCTGACACCTCAATAAGACTTTTCCTCTGCCTCACAATGACCTTGTACGGGATAGTGGATGGATGGATGGACAGATGGACGGATGAATGGATGCATGGGCGTCGCCGCCATTAAATCTGAGGGGGACGTCTCCCTCTCACATTTCATAATCATTCGTTTGCCCCCCTCCCCCCAACATTTAACATAAAATAATAATTAACCCAGCACTGTTTCTATTGCTTCGCCAAAGAATCCATTCCACTTGATCGATATGAGAATACACACATACTACTGAAAGACCACTCCTGGATTTGCAGGAAATGACATCTAATTCATTAAAAATTTCCCCAGGGTCCCCCCCCGCCACACACACACACACACACACAAAAAAAATGCTTCTGATGCCCCTGGATGGATGGATGGATGGATTTTATTGCACACAGTTACCGTTAGTTAAAATGTTTCTGCAAATGTTTAGTAGGCTGTATGATTGTTATGAACGATTGTTAGGAACGATGTCATAGACCATACACAAAGGTCATTTCAATCATCCGAATGCAGAAATAGCAGCAGCATTCATCTTCTGACAAAAACTTAAAATCAATATCTAATCTTTAGATTTTTACATTTGGTGTGTGGTTTTAATCATGAAATAAGTACCAGTAATATGTTATATGTTAATATTGATAATATACATGTCAGCACCGTGGGTACAGGCGAGCCGGGAAGCAGGCGAAAGAGACGTGAATCAGGGCAAACGGGGTTTATTTACGGGAGCACGAATAACCACGGCAGACAATATCGATGACGGACACAAAGGAAGACGCGGACTAAAATACAGAAGACAGAGCAAGCTAAACAAGGCACAGATGAGAACAATCGGGGACGCACACATGGATAATGAGGGGGCGTGGCACACACGAGGATCGAACAGAGCCGGGCGTGACAATACATCACAAATTGTAATACCAAGTGTTAAAGTATGCCCGAATAGACTGCAGTTTTTGCAGAACAGAAATGCAATTCTTGCACATCCATTCTAGTTCATTTTTGTTCTTCAAAAGTGTTAGTTAATTCTTATATGTTGCTGCTTTGAGAGACTGAATATTTTAACACATTCAAATCTGCATCCTGCTGTTGATTTTTGTAGAACTTTCTGCTTTACTTATTCGGTACAGTTTATCCCTATCACTCGACATTTTAAATTGAAATGTAAATTTCATTGTAGTTGTCCTCTCCAAATGGGTGTTAACAGGTACTGATGCCAATCAGCCTTTTCTCCTGTCTCCTGTAAGAAGTTGTATTTAGACAGTTAATTGAAATTATGCCAGTATTCTGAAACTTTTACCAGTCTTTATTTCTTTTGAAATCAAAACCATATCAGTACCTTTGCACTGCTATAGCTGCTCTCTTAACTTAGGTATCACTTATTGATGGGCTCCCTGAGTCCTTGATTCATTACTTTGCAGAGAGATTATCTGCCACTGGTGGATATCTGGTAATATTATTTAATTATAAATTGTTCAGCACTCTTGATCTTTATGCACTTTCTTTTCCTAAATTAGGGCGCAGAAGACAGACCATTCACTTTCCAAGCGTGCCTCCCCCTTGCATGTCTGGAGGGAGATTTGTGGGAATTATAAGTGTACTCCCTGAATCGCAGGGTCGTTGCTCTTCTTGAGCTCACCTGCAGTAAACTGATAGATTTATTTTCAGCACTAAAGTACCCACCCAGAGATAAACAGAAATATAATTCACATTTAGTTTCCACCAATAATAATTCAGCGCAATGAGAAAAATGTATTCAATAGATGAAATTCATGAAAGATAAATAAATAAATGCCCAAGGGGTTGCATCTCTGTGTTTCCAAAAGTGCATGTTAAATGGTTTGTTTATTGCATAAATATTAAGAAACACAGAATTGTGGGTAGCACTGTAGACTCGCACCTGCAGGGCTGTGGGTTTGATTCCCATCCAGCTCTCTGTATGTCACGTGTACATGTTCTCCAGCTGTTTGGGGGTGGGGGGGGGGGGGGGGGGTTCCTCTGGAGTCTCAATTTTCTGCCACTTCCCAAAAACATTTGGTGTATGAGGCTTTTCTAAATGATGCAATGTGCAGTATTGAGCGTGTGTGTCTGTGTGTGTAGTATGTGATGGAATGACATGTCCAGCGTATACCATACTGTTCGACCAGTGCTCCCTGGGATCGGACTCAAATTCATTGTAACTCCATACTGGAAAAGGAGATATGGAAAACCCATGGATGGGATATGGCCTGGTCCAGGCGGGATTGGGACGAGAGCCACTTGACGAGGGGATGGCGTGATGGAAAGGGATTTTATTTCAGGATGCAAACAGGACAAAAACAAAGAACGGGGCTTTTATTGAGAGAGAGATGAGAAACAGACAAACAAATCCAAAAGTTGGGTCGGGTCATGGCAGGAGTGCAAGAACTCTCAGGGGCCATGCTCTGGTTTGCTGGTAAATGAAAAACATATGAATGATGGATTGGCATCCCATGCTGGGCTATTCCCAGCCTTGTGCCTGCTGCTTCTGAGGTTTGGCTTAGGACTTCCTATAGGACAAGCACTACAGAAGATGACTGAATGAATGTTACTGTTATCTTACTGGATGGCTATAAGGACACAGATTTGTTTCCCCAATCTCGACAGGCCATCATGTATTTTTTAAGTTTCACCACCAGCTCACTTTATGAATGTATGAACTTAATTAGTTTAATAACTGGATGAGGTATCCCTCCTGAATTACCAAACAGGTATGCTAGTGGATGAGACGACATCCAGCCTTTATTGGATGGGTACCGGGGTGACTTGAGGAGAGGTTTTCAAATGATCAGACTATCATTCTTTTCATAGTTTTGCACCAACATGAAGATAATATAAACATAGTCCCACTTTTATGTAATTTGCACAAGAGGGTACAATAAGGATAAAAGGGAATAAGTCTGGTGTCCTGCGCCCCGACCCCTCCAACTGCAGCCACACTGGTGGTCTACGGAAGATGTTTCACTGTGGTTCAGCTCTCCACACAGCTATCTAGAGGGACATTCTAACCTGTTTTAGATTAATAGATTTTTAATACTTATTAACAACAGAAAAAGGCAGCAGATTTCACATTACTGCTGAAAAGAAACTCTCCAATCTGAGACTTTTATAACTCGAGTATTGTAACACAGATATATCCCCTCTCCCACTCAAGTCTAATCAACACACGCCTCCCCAACTTGTAGATATTTATGCTAATTGAGTCATTATTTCACAAAAAGCCTGGTTCAGCAGGTCAGAGCCCAGCTACAGCGGCTGCCAGAGACACCGAGTGTCATTATCTTCTCGCTGCTGGTGCCCCTGGAAAATAAAGACAATCTCAGCAGTGAGCATCATTCCCCCATGTTGCCATCTTTTCAGTGGATATAATATATGATGTACAAAGAATTATTTGAATATAATGCAAATTTTATATATACAAAATTGAATACATATGTAGGTGTGTGTGTATATATATATATATATATATATATCTTACCTTGTAAGATATATATATATACATATCTGTGAGTGTACGGTCTGTGAGTGTACGGTCTGTGAGTGTATGGTCTGTGAGTGAATGGACTGTGAGTGTATGGTCTGTGATTGGTTGGCACCCTGTTCTTTGTTCCATGCCTTGCAGCTTTAGCGTCTGGGATAGGCTCCGGACCCCCAGTGACCCTGAATAGGATAAGTGGTTACAGAAAATGGATGGATGGATGGATATAATATAAATTACATATATATAATATTTGACATTGCTTAGTTTATTCTATGTCCATTGATTTCCACTTTGCTTTGGTTTTGCCATCCTTGCTAAAATGCCCCATTTTACATCCGTTTATTGCATGCTCTGCCATTCTGCACCACAACTGTTCTAAATGCTAATTATAAATTCACCTGACCCCATCCTATGAGTGACAACTGTGCTTATACTGAAGCTGTTGTTCTAACCCCTGTACCTAATATCACTGCAATGTACACCCTGTAATATATTTAAAACACCATTATATTGTAACATTGCCCAGAGACTGATACAGTCAACACATATTTCGTCTAGGAAAGCACACAATACTCAGCAACATTAAAATAAAGAATATAATCATAAATAAACTACATATTTGTTCTGAAATAAATGTGCTCAAAATACCAGCAATTAACATAATAATTGATTCAAAGGGAACATGGCATGTATGCATATCAAATACACACACATACATGCTGCGTGTATACTGTATATACGTGTATAGATAGGCCGGACCCTTGATGGACAGCTAAGCACTGCTGCTTGTCAGGATCTCCAGATACTTATTGGCAGGTCACTGAAGGAGCATTGATGTACGCACCATTGATAAGTCCTGCAGACAGAGGAGAAAAATTCAAGCAACGAACTCGGACTGCACAGGGGTTCAAATGCAACTTAACTCTCCCTTCTACAGCTGCCTTAGACAGAAAATCTATGCTACCGACCACCAGGGAATAAATGAGTAAAGCCAATCAAGCAGCCTCTAAAGAAGCATTCATTAAATCGCCATGGATTGTTTAGGATCGGAAGGCACTGGCATGTACAGCAGCTGCAGGCCTTTTGTCGTCTTTGTGTTTAATTAAACAATCCATCGCATGAGATGCAATGGTGCAATAAATGAGCAGCCTATAACGGGGTGGTGTCCGACATTTATGGTCTTCTTTACTGTTATTATGAATAAGTGGTGTGATTCAGGGTGGCTTTGGACAGTACTCCAGGCTCACTATAACTGGGCTCTGGCATCGATTCCTTACCTGGCTCTGGGTTTGAATGGTATCATGTATCTAAGTACTTCAGTTTCTCCTCACTGCTGGATCGATTGGTATCTCCAGATGGGGTGTGTCTGTGGCCTATCATGTGTTGCCATCCCATCAGAAGCATCCAATGCCATGAAGCCCATATTTCCCAGGACAGTCACTGGATTAGCAGTATAGAGAATGTATAGATTATTCGTATGATACAGCACAGGGCACGGATGCCTATTCATGAAAGATAATTTAGATGTCTTGTACTGGATGTTTCAGACTGCAGGAGGAACCCGGAGTACCCAGAGCGATCCACCACAATGCAGAGAGAACATGGAACCTCCACACACAGCGCGAGCCCCTCAGGCCCCATGACAATTGGGCAATGGAGAACACGCAACCACCGCACACAGCCGAACCCCACAGGCACCATGATGATTGGGTAATGGAGAACACGCAACCACCGCACAGAGCCGAACCCCACAGGCACCATGACGATTGGGCAATGGAGAACACGCAACCAACGCAGAGCCGAACCCCACAGGCACCATGACGATTGGGCAATGGAGAACACGCAACCACCGCACACAGCCGAAACCCACAGGCACCATGACGATTGGGCAATGGAGAACACGCAACCACCGCACAGAAACGAACCCCACAGGCACCATGATGATTGGGCAATGGAGAACACGCAACCACCGCACACAGCCGAAACCCACAGGCATCATGACGATTGGGCAATGGAGAACACGCAACCACCGCACACAGCTGAACCACTGAATTCAGAAGGTTCCAACAACTAAAAAGCAGTCACATGTTTGCTTGATAAGATTTTAAACATCACAGTGATGAGTAGAGGTACATCGGAATAATTCTTTTTGCCTACCCCATCTCACTCTCCATAGTGCCAAGACCAGGGCTCAAGCCAGCAAGCTTCTAATGACAGACACGGAGGCTTGGCCCACTGACCTACACACCATTCCCCCTACTGTATGTATTCATGCTTATGTTTAAGAAAAAAAGCCATTTGAGCTTTCTTTCACATATAGATTTAAATTTTTAAAACCTCATTTTGTATTAAAGATATTCTTCTTTCAGCCTACAAACATACCTTCGTCTCAGAAAATATGTCTATTTCTAACAATGCCAAGATTTATGCCAAGATTCTCCGGGAACAAGTGACAACTTTAAAATTCAAGGGTTCACGGGAGGAAACTCCTGTCATGCGAAGAGATTAACAGAAAAAACACGGCGGCCATTAAAATGCACTACAGCTGCAAGCTAGTCGCCACACTTGCCCTGAAATACAGACATCAATCGTTCATCCACGATGCCCCCATTAACTTTTCACTCAGTGTTTAAGCTTCAAGATAAGCTTGGCCATTTCAGTCCACTATTTCATTTTACACGTTAATGTAAGTCTCCTTAGAGAGTCACTCTTCTTGAGAAAAGACCATATATTACAAGGGTCAATCATTTCATGTTTGGATGTCAAATACAATTAATAACAAATCAATTCATCAAATTCACTCTTTAGTAGCACAAAATAAATTGTGATTAATTCTGTTTTTCTTGCATGTAATATTTGGAAATGATTCTCTTATGGAGAGGGGCATGGTGGCCTCTCACCTCCAGCGTTGAGGGTTGGAATCCTTCCCCTGCTCTGTGCATGCATGGAGCCTGCATGTTCCACCCCTGTGTGAAGGCATAGTGCTTAGTGGCCTCCCTGTACCTCCCTGCGGAGTAAAGGCCTTCCTGTGACAGGGTGACATCTTCTACAAGGTCAGCTCTGTGCTTCCCGGGACAGGCTGCTGGCTCTCCTGTAACCCTGACCAAGATTAGTGGTAGGCTGGGTGTTTTATGATAATAATAATAATAATAATAAGAAGAAGAAGAAGAAGAAGAATATTACCCTTAAAATAACCATATTTTAAGATTTATTTTTATGGTATATGAAAAATCTCGTGCATTAGAAAAAAGGGAGAAATTAGTATTAAGCTGAACATCAAATGAATTTCTTGAGCAGCACCTAGTTAGGCAGTTTGGCACAGGTTGAACACAATCCATCCGCATGCTGCACATGATGCATCTGCAGGCTAAACATGATGCATCCACATGCTGCAGATGATTCATCCGCAGGCTGAACATGATGCATCTGTAGGCTAAACATGAAGAATCCACAGGCTGAACATGATGCATCCGCAGGCTAAACATGATGCATCCGCATGCTGCACATGATACGTCCGCAGTCTGCACATGATGCATCCACCTGGTATCATGAAGTCACTCAGGGCAGTAAAAATGATCAGATTCCTGTGCTGCAGTGTTTTTTTTAATCCAATTTGAAGAGCCATTTGACCAAAACATCCAATTGTATAGTAAACCTGTGAATTCACCATTGAGATCAAGGCTTTTATTAGTGTGAGTAATTGTCTTATACAAGACCTGACAGTCTGAAAGAATACAATACAGAAAAGTAGGTGATAAAGAAGAAAAATGGCCCTGGAGGATTAGTGACCATTAGCCGTAGTGAAAGAGGGATGCTGAGATAAATTATGGTTCCTTTGGAGGTTTCACTTTTATAAGCCCTAAATGTGCAGGAGGGAGACAAACAGCACAGACCATTATTATTGTGCGAGCCAGTGAAATTAGCTCATCAGTACTTTCAAAGTCTGAAAAACAGACAGAGGCGTCAATTAGTTGTTGTATAGACAAACTCTGATTGGCTCCTTGATCACAGCTGACAACGCAGGCAGCCACCTCACCAAAAAATACATATCTGCATATACCTACATGCCTTTAACAGATCGATGCTTCAAACAGATCAAAAAATAGCACCTGTGTGAGTATTTGACATTTATTTTCTCCTCTGCCACTGGAAATGAAAAGCAGTTTTAGTTGTTGAAGAAACTGAAAAACTAAGAAAAGCAATTTGGTTTTCCTACCCATTTGTAAATTAAAAGGAGAATGGAACAAGAAGGTTTTGACCTGCGTCTGCCTCAGAGAGGGTGATTGGCACTGACAGGAAGGACTGCCAGCATGATCACCAGCTCTTACAGACGCGTCACTAAGGAAGGTGCTGCTGTCTCCAGCAGGCAATTCTCCTGAGGTGAAACATCTATAAATGACTAATACTAATAGCATTTTTAAAATGCTCTCCATATGAAGAGAATGCCGAGGACTGCATTAGCGTGCCGAATCACAGGGGAGGTGGGGCTGCGATCCAGAAAGGATTTGAATATGTCTGTGGCTTAGCAAAGCTTATCAGGCTCAATCAGAAGGTGTGCCTGCTGGGATCTGGGATAATTTGCTGTCGCTCCTGAGGATTTTGTTATTAACAAGAGGTGCAAGAAAAAGGAAAGCCTGGTACCATATGAATATCTGGGAGGCCAGAAAATGTAACCTCGCAAGATCAAAAGCATTAAACCTTTAATAGGTGAGACTCAGGTACTCTGTTGTCGCATGTGTGTTCTTTGGCGCAGTGATAACTATAAGATTTAGCGATTAAAAAGGGAACACAGACTCAGAGAAATTTAGGTTACATGGTTTGACGACGCAACCGGCATTCGCAGCTAGAGAATTACCAGAAAAGTTTGGAATGAGCAGTGATCTATTAATACTCCCTATTTGACTGTCCACATCATTGCAACAGACTGTGGAAATTATAATACCGTCAATATCTTGACAAGTAATAGCTTTTTTGTATTTTACATATTAAATGTGATGCTTTATAGGCTTCCTTTCCAGCAGTATGTGCAGTGAGATGTGATCTCAAGACAGCTTGTTTGCGAATCATTACTGAAGCAGATGTGAAGTCAGGAAACTTCAGAAATAGTGAAGCAATGGGAAAAAGAAAAGAACCACATGGGGACCCCAAGCTAATTAACGCGGACTGTCATTCTGACGGGAAAAAACTTCTAGACTTTTCCAAAGTTAAAGGCAGACACACATAGATCAGGTATGTTTTCAAACCAATACAGACACACTATATATATTTTCTTAAATTAAATTGTCTTGGAACTTTCTGTTCTCACTGAGCTGGTAGTGAAGAACAAAGCACTAACTTCCAAGCCATTGAAAAGCCCATCAGTTATGTGCAGAATTATTAAATCATCACCGCAGCTACGTACAGTAAAGGTTGCTGTTCACCACCAGCAGTATAGATGGGCCCCAGGAAGTGAGGCGAGGTGTTTCTGTTGTCCAATCAGAAGATCTGCTGGCTAAAGAGGAGTTCTACAGCTATTTGATTATGTAGTTGTATGCAATCGCAATCAGAGCCTTTCAGAGGCAAAGGGGGGAGCTTCAGGTTGGGAGTCACTGAAATGAACTTTTCAAGCACAAAACTAAACAGGATCACATTCTGGGTAAGAATGGCACCAAGAGCCGGTCGTTCCATTTACCGGTAAGAATAAGCAGAAAGCAGCCCTGGAGAAAAGCCAGGAGGTCACTGTGGCACGAAATGAAAGCATTAATGACGTCTCCCGTTTGCTGATTAGATGGATTGATTAATTACAATTAAGATTAAGTTTAAATGCAAGTGTTCTTTTGTCTCCTAGGCACTTTTAGAAATTTGTTTTTGACTTAACGGAAGCTGGCAGGCCGAGTCACAGGGTTCTGACTAAAGGCCTTTGCACATCAAGTCCAAATTTTTCATATGTGTTTTTTTATCCATTGTCACAAGATCATTATGCAGAGAACCCTTGCACATTCATACTGATACATTTTATTATTTGATATTTGCGAAAATTCGCAATCCGAGACTAAATGGAGTCGGCAAACAGTAAGGATGAGTTTGAGGTTGTCTGACTTCTGAGCAGGAAGAAAGAGAAGGAAAATGCAGGTCGATCTGATCCTGAGAAGCCATCAAGAGCAGTGAAAATCTCACCTGCTGATTCGGGAATTGCGGAATTATCCCAATCCTTTCAAGGTGTCAGTGGTTCAGTTTGATACACTGCTAAAAATACTATAAGCACATATTTAAAAGAAGACCACCAAGTTTCACAATCCAGTTGGTCCTAAACAGTGGCTGGCAGTATGCCTAGGGTAGGGACACACACACACACACACATACACACATACACACACACACACTGCAGTCATGTCTTTGTGGGGACTCTCCATTCATTTCTAGGGGAAAACCCTAATCCCAACAATGACAACCTTAACGGTCATTGCAATCCTAGATTTTTATTAAATTGAATTTCCCCTTGTGGGGACCGAAAAATGGTCCCCACAATGTCAAAATAACTGGTTTTTAATCCCCAAAATGTAATGTATACCTGGGCCCCACGCACACACACACACACACACACACACACAAAATACAGGTTTGTAATTATATCTTTGTGGGGACTCTCCATTAATTTCTATGGGGAAAACTCTAATCCCTACCCAGCCCTAACCTTACCCATACAGTAGGTAACCAAACAAAATACAAGGCTTTTGGCATTCTCAATTTTGTGATTGCATTCACAGATCTTTCTGGGGACCCGAAAAATGGCCCCCACAACGTCAAAAAAACAGGTTTTTATTACATTGTGGGGGATATTTGGCTCCCACAATGTAATATAAACCTAATCCACACACGCATGCACACACATGCACACACACACACGTACAAAGTGTGTTCTGGGAGATACTCAGGGCACGACCTCCAAACACCAGGACATACACACAAGATCACGGTCAGTTCGCATTTGACAGATGCAAAAAAAAATGCAGAAAATTAAATCTGTTATGGAAGTTTGTGGAGTTGGTGTGGAAGTGTAACTGACACAAAGTGAGGTCATATTTATATTGAAACGTGCAACAATTTCTGGTGAAAATTACGGTCTTGTTGTGCAGTGGACATAACCTTGTGCAGTAGTCTGCAGGGTACGGCACTGCGCTACTCCCACTGGGGCCTGCAGCACTGCTACAGCAGGACCTCAGATTGTGTCAATGGCAGCAATCACATGCCTGTTGAGTGCAAAGACTGCAGACCAAGGTCCCAGGTGAAAGTTTCTGAATGTCATAGACAACACTGTATCTAGAGATTGTAATGCCCCATGAAATGTAAACATTCAGAAAACAAGCTAAAGAAGGACGGTGATCAAATCTGTGGGCAATTGTGTCTGTGTGCGAAGGCCTCGGAAAAGGCCCTTCTCTGAGTTTATCCATTAAACTTTGACACCATCCATCATTATAAACTTCATTATCAAGATGTTTTCTTTCACAGACATTAATCCCAAGTAATCTGTTGAGACTGATGGGCCCGCTCTCTGATGACACTGCGGGTGGATTTCTACCATTAATCTAGCTTCTGGTGTTGTCATCTCTGCCCTCCTCACCGAAACCACATAACTAGGAGTCCCCCACACCCACTATTTTACAGTAAGTGCTTCGCTGGGCGCTGGGATCATGACAGGAACAAAGATGAATTCGGAGCCAAAACAAATGAACAAAATAACCACAAATATGAGGCAGAATTAGCCTCTTGCGCCCTACAACTTTAAGCATAAACCAATAAAACCTGAGACTTTGCCTGGGAGCATGGCTCTTTATGGTGTTTATGAGAAGCTTTAATTTAATTTCCCGCATGATAAATCAGTCTGAGGACAAATAGCCGTGATGCAGTGAACTACATCCTGTGCCTATTTCTGGATGTGGCTTTTCAGAGTTAGTCAGAGCTTCAATAGTTTGCTTTGTGCCTCTTGGAGGCTGATTCTGTGTGTTTTGTGGGCCCAGAATAGGATTATTCTACAACTGGCACCAATTTAACTGCTAATAATGTGTGAAGGTGCTTCCTCAGGCACGTATTCACTGTTAAAGAAGCGATCCTGATCTAAAATGCAAATACGAAAGTTTACCAATTTGGAGGTGGGTTCCTTTGAGAAATTAATTAAAGCTCACTTAAACAACGCTGGCATTAGCTCTAATCTCATTTTCAGCCTACAGAAGCTTCACACTGCCACTGTCTTGGACTTGTAATTAAATTCACCCCCCCCCCCCCCCAAACCACAATCCATTTTTCTTTGATGTAATAAAGATGCCCATGAACTTTTCGTAAGTAGCTTCATTTTCAGCCTGTCGACTAATGGTGACGACTAATGGTGACGGTGAATTCAAGCGACATGCTGCACCAGAGAAGCTGATTGAAAATCCATTTTATTATCCATTTTATTATCCATTTTTATTTTGGAATTTAATTTTATGCAACTGTTTCTCCTTTTTGGCTGGCCCCCTGTCCAGGGTTGTTCCCCACCTTGTGCCCGTAGCTTCCGGGATAGGCTCCGGACCCCCTGCAACCCAGAAGGATATGCGGTTTGGAAAATGGATGGATGGATGGATGGATGTTTCTCCTTTTTCAGTCAATAGTACTTTAAAGATTATAGAGCCAAAATTTCCAGTTCTAGGTTTCATTTTGGATTAAAATACTTCCCTGATGATTTTTCAACTCACGTTAAAATATAATAGCTGTACTAACCTTACTATCGCACGCAAATATATTAGAATAGCGTTGTATACACCACAGAAATCATGGATTTCCAGAATATTTAATACTAAAGCAGAGGGCTAACATGGTTGAAAGATATCAGTTGTTAGTCTATAGCCTTTAATGTGGTTTAACCTCAATAAAATAAATGTTATGCACAATATCCTTTACATCTAAATGTATCGGTTTATGGTCGGCTCTGTTATAGTACCTTCACCTGATATTAAATCAGTACCCTTTCAGTATGCCCCCTCCACATGCTTCTTTTGGTTTTCAAAATGGCTTGCAACTGTCAGCTTTGGTTCCCTATAGCTGAGCTACGGTTCTGTTGCCTTTATCAGAAATGTAACACATACAGAGACATACAAGCAAATTCAAAAGACACAAATGCCTACTGCATGATTTAATAATTCACTCCAGTTGATGTATTGCAAAGACAGTGTATCTGTCATCTTTCATTAACTCCATTATAATGTTTGTCAATGATAAGCCGTATAAATATCAAGATTTTTTTAGAGGAGCTGTTTTTGAATCCCTTGGCTATGAGCAAACAGGACACCACTTTATTTTCTTCTGAAAATATGAAACAACCTCTGGAATAGCTATATCGTTATGGAAAAAAGAATGCTGACATAATTAGGAGCCTGTATCTGTGTTCCATTAGCGAGCATGATATCGGAGCAATCCGTACAAACTCATCTATTGATCACAGCACATAACCCTGTAGCCCGCTGTGTGCTCCAGTCTGTCTGGTGACGGCGAAGCAAATGAGCAATAAGCTCGGACCGAGGGAGAAAACAAAACTCTGATTGGTTGCCTTCACTCCAGCCGGGCTTCATCAAACAGCCTGATGCCAATTTACTTTAAACATGGTGTACCGCCTCAAATGAAACATCATAATCATGCTCAAAACCATGCTAATTGGATGGAGTCTTGGGGAGCACAGACTTCATTTAGCTAGAAGATCACAGGTCTTGAATTAAAAAAGGTATGTCATTTTTTGAGGATGGGTAAAATCCATGAGGTGTTCATTTCACAGAGATGAAATATTTTTTGATTATCTTGAACGTTTTAAATTCAAGCAATATATAGAGAGATATCACAGTGCATGTCATTAAAATTTTCATACATTCATTGATGGATGCCTTAATATGCAAAACCCATAATTCTTGGAGACATCTAAAACACACGACCGAAAGCACCAAACTGCAACTGAAAAGACTCCCTAAATCATTCTGGTACAGTTCTAAAGAGCCACCATTGACAGGACTTCCTGAAGTACTGTCTCATTTTACACTGAACCTGTCTGCTCCAAAAGCCATCATAAAGTTTAAACACAAGGATGCTAAAATGACAAGTGTAAATGGTACTGGAGCAAGAGAGGGACAGAGCTGTCACATGATCATTGCTTGGTGTTGAGGTGACTTTAGAACTCTGAGAGGAGGGCCAGATGGACCAGGACTCATTAGATGAGGAGTCACGGTTTGCTGGGAAAGTCTGGCTCAAGCTTGAGAATACCGTCGCACACCGGGTCATTGAGTCTGATTGGACCGCGTTTAAGGTCCAAGTCATGGCATCCAAAAGACAGTGTTATGGCAGCCACCCATGGACCTGCTTGATGACACCAAGGAATTCAAGGACCTCCGGACCTTGTTCATGAGTGACGGTAAGAAGGAATGTGAGATTGAGAAGCAGATCGGTTCCTTGGCTGCAACTTTGTGGGCACTGAGCAGAACTGTCATGTGAAAACAGGAGCGAAGTCATCAGATGAGGATAGTGGTTTACTGATCAATCAATGTCTCTCTGCTCACTGGTGGTCATGAGGTGGATGTGATGACTGAAAGAACAAGGTCACAAGTACAGAGGGCTTAACTGGGGTTTCACCAGGGGCTTGCTGGGCTTTCTGTCTAATACAGGTTACGGAGAGCAGTGCACTATCCAGTAGGACCTGGAAATAGAGCTTCTGCCCTTTCATACTGAATCAGCTAATATGGTTTGGACATCTCATTAGAATACCACCTTGTTGGTTTCCAAAGGGAGCTGTCTCCTGAGAAGAGCCCATGGAGCAGACCCAGGACATGCTGGAGGAATTATATCCCTTATCTTGTCTAAGACCTGGGTAGTGTGTGGCTTTAGAAAGAGACATATGGTCCAACCTGCTCAGCATGCTGTCTCTGCAACTGTCACTAAGAGAAGCCCTTTGAAGATAGATGTTTAAACCTGCACAGGGTTCTGGGTGCCATGGATTCCTGGTTTGCATGACCCCGCATTGGATAAACGACTCTCAGGAAATTAAAGAGTAAGAAATAATATGGGTGTGGCAGTGGCCAAAGTGTCCTGCTAAGGCTGGGAGTCTGGATGTCACGTCTGCCTTGTGTGTGTAGATGTGCATCTTCTCCCCAAGGAGATGCTGCTGGGCTAATCGCTATCTCAAAATTTCCCATGAATGTGAGCAATGATGGACTGGAATTCCATTCAGGGCCCCAGATTGCACTGCCAGTGATAGCCACCAGGGTCCATGCAACCCTAATCAGGATAAGCAGCCTTTGAGACAAACACTGAGCAAAGGATTAGAGATGTAACCCAGGGCTAATTGCATGAGTAAATAAACGGTAAATGCAGAACATCAAGCATCAGATATCAAAGAAATTATTTCAGTCACAGTTTCGGCCAGCATGGAATTTCCATCTCTCAGAGAAAGCGTAACCCAAAAAGTGAGTAAATGAGATTTGTATTCCTCCCTCGTCCCCTTAAATATCCAAGCGGCAAGCTTGAGAATAGCCGCAAATGAAATTGTAGCTGTGTAATGAAATAATATTTATAGTGTAATTTGTTCAAAATATATATTCATGCCCATGGGAAGAAATTATGAAGAATAACCTAAGCATAGGCTAACATAGGCTTAGGCTAACATAGGCATAGGCTAACATAGGCATAGGCTAACATAGGCTTGGGCTAACATAGGCTTAGGCTAACATAGGCATGGGCTAACATAGGCATTCGCTTACATAGGCTTAGGCTAACATAGGCCTTTGATATTTATATTTCCAGAATAACATAATAAATAATCTAAAAAGCCTTGAATCTGAAGAAGATTCAAATTTCAAGGTGTTAATAACTTTATGGCACTTAAGGCGAAAGCTAAGAGCCGCAGGATTAAAAATGCATTCAGCTGGTTCCCTTCAATTTCATTTTATCAGTTTCCCATACAGACACACGCTTTTCTCGTTTGGCTTACGAAGCATGTAGTGTCATATTATACCGCTTCTGGGGTAATAAGTTTAATAAAAGTGACCCAGATATGTCTGAAAATATTAAAGATGATTGGTTATTTAATGGGCGCCAGGCAAGACAGACTCAAAACCACTTATACCTTACAATGGACTTCAAAATAATGAATTTACAGACCAATTCATTAATTTGATTGGTAGAAAGACAGACAGACAGACAGTTTACATGTGTAACATCTCTCTGTTCAGTTTAATTAAAATTAATTAAAATTTGCAAGCAGTATTAACACAAAGGCAGCCCAGAACACCATGCCATCAATATAGGTCCCACCTTTTGAAATGTGATAAATATTAAGACTCTTAACAGTCCAAATGAAAATGATTTACCATGAAATACAAACAAATTTCCCAGACTCTTTCCTCAGAGGCGACAAGCTGTCATGTAAAACAGAATCGTTTCAGATTATCCATGGGTTAGTTTCCCCTTTTGTAGAACAGAAGATGAAAACAGTGCATACAGATTTTGCACTACATGCTGCTGCATTAACATTTAACAACATCAAGCTCCACCCCCACAAAAAAACTAGCGCAGCCTTGAGATTCTAGCATTTGCATAAACAAAAATCTGACACACCTTGCATTTTTCTACTCCCTCGCTCGGAAGCTTATGATCAGTTAATGGTCTGGGCCACGCTGCCTGTTTGCCTTCCTGCCTGGTACAAAAAAAGCATGCGGCATAACTTACTCAGTCCTCACGCTCATGCGTGTGAATCTAAGCAAAGCAAAGAGCACAGCCAGCTCTGTGTACAGACTTCATGCACAGAAGCTAAATATACCCTGTTGGTAAGACTGTTACACTTAAAACAGCTTCTTTACATGCTTCCCCCTTCAGTTTGAAAAATTAAGCTGTAGTGCTGCCCCCAAGCTCAATAAAAGTAGGTTCATTATCTACAAATATATCTGTTCATCTCTAGAATGGCTGCATTCTAATCAACATGCTATGGCACAATGGCCTCTAAGCATACACAGCCCAGCTGCGTAAGAATGGCAATTAAAGTTTCAGGCATTAGTCAGAATAAGTAAATATATGAATAGATTTGTATAAATGAGCTTCATGCGAGTATAATTAGTGTTTTTGCTTAAAAATAGATTAAAGGGTACGTCATGCTCATTCGGTTTAAAGGTGTCGGCCTGTTAACGGCATGCAGTTTATTAGCATTCAAACCAGGGAAGATGTTAATCTTTAAATACCGTGAGCTGTTCAATAATCTTAAATTAAAAATAAATCACATCATTCAAGCTCACGAGGTGTATGATTAGAAAGTGCTAGAAAATCTCTTTCAAAGCAGATTAGTGGACGTAGTGAGGAAAAGTGTGGCTGAAACACGATTGCCATGGAAACGGGAGGATCGATACCTTTCGGCTATCCAGATGGTTGACAGCAATTTCTGCTGGGTCACTGGATGGGTGAGATGTCAGGAGATATGCTAAGAAATAAACAGGTAATTATATGAAGAAAAGCAAGGGACCAGCCAAAATATTTTATGAAATATATTTTTATATACGTTATAAAATGTATTATGAACCTCAAGTAAACATACATAAAATCAAAACACTGGAAAAGCAGAGTAAAAAATCTGAATGATAAATTGCCTGAGACTTCAGACAGCTTCAGAAAGGTTACACGGTCTCGGAAGCACACATTTCCAAGGAGTCCGATCGGAGTGGAAAGAGAGCTGCACTCTCCATGTTTATCACTCCAGGGTATCTGTGCTGTGTTTGTGGGCAGATATATTTGTGCACATGATCGGGTTGCAACCACAGGGGCTGCTGTCACTGTGAGGTGAGATGACCCTGAGGTGATGGTTTCCGACCCCACGTGTCAAAAAAAAACCGTCCTGAAAGAGAGGCAGTAGTTACCGGGCATTCAAATTAATTATTCATACACTATTTACATAAATCAATCATTAATTATATTATATTATTCATAACTCTTGCTGGTTTAGTAAAAGTGCAATCAGGCAAAGAGTAACTTGATCTCCAATAGCCTTAATACATTGCAGGTCATCCAAAGCTTAATCTCTGGCATGATTTAATTAATCATTAATTTGGTAACTTTATTTATAGCAGGGTACACATTGGAATACTTCGGTTAAGCATGGAGACATATCTAACTTTCTAGAACCCATAAGAAACGATGTTATGCCGCAAAAATATATTATTCTATAACTGGCCAAGAAGAAGATAAATTAACCACTGTTTTGTAATTTGTTCCTCAATAAACTGGGTTATAAACCACTAAACAGAAGTACTAAACCTGTTCAAATAATTTTTCCCAGGACCACAAATTTTGCTTTTCATCATAATGTTACTACAGACATACTTACACACATACACACATGCAATAATTAAAAAAATGGCAACCACTCGTGTCAGGAATCCTTACAGAAGAGTTAATTGATAGAATCCTGTCCACTTGATGGAAAAAAACAATTCATATTCATCACAAGATAAGGCGATATAATAACTCTGTAAAACAAAAGGCTTTTTGTAAGTCACAAAAAGGTATTTATGGAACACAGTCTGTTCTGGTTTCAAGCTTAATGGAGCTGTTTGAAGTCAACAATGTGTTATTTAAGAGAGAGGGGAATGTGGACAAAGAGAGAACAGACACAAGCCAAATAAAACGGCATTTCATTCCACCGCAGCCTCTCCAGTGACCACTCTTGAAAAGGCTTCCTTCCCATGACTGCAAACCCAGGCGCAAAGACAAACTCAGCCAGACACAGGGATATGCACCGTTAACAAAGGGTAGGGTAGCATGGAGCATAGTAGCTTGCCCACAGACTGGAGGACAGCAGCCAGAGGCTCAGCCAGGGCCACCCTGCCAGGGGCACCTGCAGATAAAGGCGCTGAGCTGGGTGGCCGGCAGGGCAGGATTGGGCTGGACCCGCTTGGCAGTCCAGGCACACCCCTTGGACCCTCTGCTCCTGTCACACCCTGCCCGATATCCAGCACAGTGCAGCGTGAGCTAATGACACTAGCGGTTGCGGGAGTGACGTCACCTTGGATGCCGCTCTGCCTCACTCGCCGCTCACGCCAGGTCCTGCCCGATCTCCTGCACGGTCCACCGTTAGCTAATGACACTAGTGCTCACAGGAGCGACGTCACCTTGGATGCCGCTCTGCCTCACTCGCCCCCACGCCAGGCCCTGCCCGATCTCCGGCACAGTGCAGCATTAGCTAATGACACTAGCGGTCGCAGGGGTGCCGTTGCCTCTGGCGCCGCTCTGCCTCACTCGCCGCTCACCCCCGCCTGCTTGCAGCTTATTGCTTTTTTGGTGGAAACATTAAGGACGGAGACCATTAACCCAGCCCTCCATCTCATAAGGGATGTTGCTTGAAATCGTGCTGAGTAAAATTCATTTGATGTGACTCCCTGCCCCCCACCAAATACATATGGAAAAGCAAAAAAGAATTTATGGTTTTTGAGAAAAAAAAGATCTTCACTTCTTCTTTGACGCAATGCATTAATAATGGCATGAAATAACAAAGTGATTTTCCAGCCGATTTTGTACATTGTATGAAACCCAGGAATGCCCAGTTTTGCAGTATTCTGGTTAAATCACAAGTGTGATGGAAATCTTAGGCCACTTGCGCTACAGCTGATGTCACCGCTGTCAGAGCCCCATCGCCACGCAGCCGACGTCACCGCTGTCAGAGCCCCGTCGCCACGCAGCCGACGTCACGGCCCCGGTGGCTGACAGAGCCCCGTCGGCGTGTGAATCTGCCTCCGCTGGCTGTGTTAGCAGGCGCACACGGATGATGCAGGTGTGTCCCCCCAGCACCAAGCTGAAGCCACCAGCGCTCATCAGGTGTCAGAGCTGCAGCTCGCAGCCCCCCCGTCCATACCTCTGATGGCTCATGTTGGTCCCAGGAGCATTTCGGCATGGGGGGGCTGAGCCGACGCTGGCTATTTCCCGAGGTCACTCTCCTGGAGTCGTGCTCTCCTTGGCATATGAAATCTCAGTATCGGTCTGAGCTCAGCGAGTCACGTGGCCCGGCCCCCCAACAAAGAAATGTACCACCAGGCAGCGGAGCTCCCATGTCCTACACAGGTGCAACTTTTACTGCAACACCGACGACGCCTTACTACAGAGACACGCATGAGCATGACCGTTCCCGACTGCTGCCCTCCTTCCATTATCTGATTTTGAGTCAGAAGCACCCCCCAAAAAAAAGAGAACGATGAGGTGTGGGGGGTTGACCTGGACATACACGCCGACAATTCCTGTGTGTTCGCTAAATGCTTGGGACCATGCTCCGCATTACTGTTTACGGACTGCAGGGGGGGCCAGTGTGTGTCCAAGCTTCCGTGGCGGCGGGACTGGAGGAGGGCCTGACAGTGATGGATGGAGGCGGGCCTCCGCCCCCTCGTGCCGACTGCTGACTGGGCCCATGCTTAATTCATGAGATTTGGGCCAGGAAAGAGATGCCAGGAGGTTTAAGAATATATTAAAGAACTGTTTGAGATGTCAGCTGAGTTGTCAGGTGCCGTTAAGCAAAGGAGGAGAAGCTCTGCCTCCTGGGCCTGACGGAGGACTGAGGGATGAAAGGAGATTTTATTCTGCTCGGCACGTGCCAGAACAAGCTGGAAGGAATTCCTCACTGGCGGGTTATGCCATGATATCACAGCATTTTCTTATAATGATTATAGTATCTTCTCGTTAAGGACGTTTCAGAAGATGGAGGGAGAGAAGCGACAGTCGCTTGCAAATGGCAAGTCGAGTCGACGGTGTTCAAGTGGGATATGGCGGATTTTCATGGACATTTGCGAGAATCTGACACAATAGCTAATGACCTGTAAATTGTACAGCCTGTAAATGGGTGTTAGTTTATTTTAAACTGGAGCCTTTGATAGTTTACATGTGAAGATATTCACTCTGAAAACCAGTAAATTAAAAAAATAATAACTGATTGTAGCCATAAATCACAGCATTATATTCTGTCTGCGTGAACAAGAAACTGTAAAGAACAGAAATAGTAGTAAAGCCTGTAGAACTTGGCATAGATAAGAGTCGAAATATACAATCATCCCTTTTGAATTACACAGAGTAAAACATTCCAGAGGTTTCACATTTTAATTAACATTTTTTATACTCAAGGGCACCACACTTATTATGACACCCCTCCCCCCCCCCCCCACAACAGACGTGTGAAACATTCAGCCGGTATGTAGAGAAGGTTACTGCTTTACTTACAGACGCACTTGCATTCTTCAAACGTAGTGACACAGACGTTACATCTATTTAGTCATTCTTAATCAATCCCACACAACTCTTGGATGCAACTGCAAGGTTTATGCTGCTGAAATAACACGATGTAGATATTTCCCGGTGAGTTATGATTGAATACGATGGGTTTTCGCTTCCGTCATTCATCCTTTGTGTTTCTGAGCTGTTGCATGAAGATGATCTGCTACACTGTTCTGTTCCTAGTCCTGTTTCCCAGCCCCTATTGTGAGGTCTGTCGGTCGCCAGGATGCATTTGAAGCTACAAAGTGCTTGACGGAGACAAAGTGAACTTCAAGGCTCCCCGCCTGCAGCTTCAGCAGAAGACAGCAGAGTTTACTTCTGGGTTTGGCTCTGAGGAGTCTTTTCCAGCACCTTTGTCTGGCTGAATGGGTTTTTCAAAACTCAGCAAAACAACAGAGCATCAAAAGGAGACCTCAGTGTGTAACAGGATACAGAACATGTCAGGAGAGTGCAACGAGAGGAATTTAGATGAAAAGTCGTTCTTTATGCGTCGCCGTGAGCGACACTCCTGCGCCACACCGATGCCTGAGCATAGATCTGAAGGCGCATCTTGCTTTCTGGCGCCTCAGAGGTTTACGAGATCCTGACAGGAAGGAGAAGCGGTACGCGGGACCAGCGAGGACCAGCGATCAGGCCGCTAAGCGCGACAGCGTGAGCCCAGAAGGCCCTCATGTCATTCGGGGAAGGTGGACCCAGGAAAGAAGTAACGGGAGACACAGAACTTTCTGGACGGGCTTTAAGACCTGTCGCTCACTGCTCGTCTTACACCACAAGATTGGCGTTTAACTGATCCCTACGATGAGTCATAGCCACGGTGCCCCTTCCTCCTCCCCTACAGAATAATACTGTGAAGCAGCCTCGCACTCAGCATGAGGCAGACATGCCAGTCCATTGTTCTTAAATCCATGAGCACCCACCACTATCAGAACTTCCCTAAAGGCAAAACATTTTTAAAAAGCAGTTGCCAGTCAGGTAGAGATGTTGTTTCAGGCATGGATATTTCACGGCATTTATGGATTCATCTGTTGGATTGAAACGTATCCTTGGTGACTTAGTGTACAGTGTTTGTACAGCTGGGCTCTGATCAGACACATTTGAGCCGCAGATATGTGGATCCCAGGGAGTTTCAGCCCAGGACTGTCTCCCCAGCACAGACGTTGCATTTTGCTGGAGAGGGTACTGTAGGTGTTTGTGCTTCAAAAAAATCAGAAGATTAAAAAAGTTGAAATGGAGCTCCATTCTGCATGTAACCAGCTGTATTTTCATCATGTTGTATGAAGTTATTGTTTTTTTTAATAGAATTTTTGATCTTTTTCCTTCACTTTTTATACAGTACTGTGTAAACATCTTAGGCTGTCAAAAAATATGTCTGAACCTGACTATTGTGGCTGCAAGATCACATCATAAAACACACGATTCAACATCAGAACATATACAAATAAATAGCAACATATTTCTTCGGTTCTAAAGACAGTTACTGAGATGCCGTTGGATGGCTAGAACACTACTTCGCTTCCCAAAGCCCTCCTCGGGGCCCCCAATCACTCACAACCAGCTCACCTTCATGGGGTGCTGATTATGCAGTACTGTACCTGTACATACTGTATGTGTGAAGGACGTATCCCAGTACACATCAATTAATGAAAGGCGGTAAAAGAAGGAAAACAAATATCCCTGGAGCAAAGCAGGGAGTCAGCGCACTGTTTGCTAAAAGCTTTATAAGTGAGAGCTTAGTGGCTGAAAGCGTTTCTGAGCTGCCAGCCTCTCCATCCTGTTTCTACTTTCACGGACATGTAACTCATCACACACGCTTTATGGGATTTGATCTGCGCCGTGCTCCCAGCTCAGACTCATACCTGAATAGCAGCCACCTCATTCCCTGTCGGCAGGGCCTCAAACACACACTTTTTAAACTTTGGAAAAGAATGAAACTCATGGCTGTTGGCCTGAGGTCGGCTTGCTATCCATTACAGTTGCATTACAGGTGACAAATAAATTGATTATTTTTAATTGCATATTTAAAAAAAATAATAAAACATAAGAATTAACAGCTGTCCTTGGTGAATGATTATAAGTAATGCCCCATAATGCCCCATAATAGCTGAGGGGCCGCGGATGATTTTTTTGCACTCCGTTTACGTATTTGTTACTTTTTTTGTGTTTGTTAGGAAATGCAGGGTCCTGGCCACACACCGCCTACATCCATCTGCAGTCATCGCTTTTCCAGTCCAGGGTCACCATTAGCCTGCAGCCCCCCCCCCCCGCCCCCATGAAGATCAGGGCACCAGGTGGGGGACACCCTGGATGGGATGCCAGTCCATCGCAGGGCACACGCTCTAGGCAATTCAGAGACACCATTTCACCTGACGTTGTGAGAGGGCATGGCAGCACCCAGAGGAAATCTATGCGGCAGCACAGACCCTGCACACACACAGCCGGGGGCTGAGAGGTGTGAGGTCCCAGTGTGACACCCCCTGCGCTGCTCTGCTGCTCTACGGTGCAAATTAAATTCTGAAATAATTAAAATGGACATGCAGCAGCTGGAAAATTCACCTGGTTATGCTGTCTTAAATGTTGCCTGCCCATGTCTCACTCCGGAGATCCTTTCTTTCTGGGAGCATGTTAACCTTCCCCGAAAAGATGAAGGTAAGGTGTTAATGTCTGCGCCTTCCATCATTCAGCAGCACCACAGAACTCGCTCAATGTCGTTTCATTGTGATTCACCTGCCAAGCGACCGCTTTCCATGAGAAAATAAATTAGCCCTGACATTAGGGATATGGCTTTTTTAGTTTTTATTTTCTGTTTATCTTTTTTTTAATGCATTGACTAGCTAATGGAATGTGTGGGTGATGCCGTTCAGCGCCGACGTGGACTTGGAAAGCCGGCGGACTGGGCTGTGACTCTCCGCTCACAGTCCCACAGCTCAATTAGAAAGGGTTTATCTCAAGTGAAACTGTAAACAGCCTCATTTCAAATGCAGACCACACCAGCAGCACTGCGCACACTGCATGCAGCTGACAGCTGGGATTTTTTTAAGACAGATTCTGAGTATTTTTTTAATTTACATTTTCAATCACGGATGATAAAATTAAATAGGATTGGTAAATAAATAACTGAATATATAGCATTTACCCATATGCTTGTCACTCAGTTGCTCAATTTATAATTTTGAAATTGTTATATTTTGCAGTCATATTGGTAAAAAGTGACTTGCTTTTAAAAATAACTAGGTTCTACTGTTGCCAGTGTTTGTTTACCTGCAGGCTGAACCTTTACATTTGTTTGAAAAGGATAATGGACAATGTCCTCACATCTGACACACATCACTGCAAAACTTGTTTTATTTGTTTGATCTTTGGATTGAGGCACAGTTAATGTCTAATATTAAGTATATGAATTCATGATAATTATAAAATACAATCAAAGTTTATCAAAAATAATAGTCCAAAGAAATTCTCTTGCTGCCAGTTTGAAGTAACCCATATATAGAGATACCCGGACTGGGGCAGGGCACTGGTACAGTATCAAGGTGGGAAAATGACTTAACTCTCCCAGAGGCATACAGAAACAGCACCCCCATTTCTAACATATGCCTTGCCATAAGCCATACAAACTTAAAAGTATGCTTGACAAACCAGTGTATAATATTGTAAACTATGTGACAATATTACAGTATTAAAAAGACCCTAATAGAATGGGTCGTATGGAAGGTTTTGCAATGGAAACATATGCGAAGTTCAGGCCTGATAACAATGAGACTGGACACAGCTGGTAGCCTTTTTATTCAAATTTATCATTTATCATTTGAGTACCTCCAAAAATGTGCAAAATATGTGGAAAAAAAAAAAAAAAAGCTTTTTCCCCACCAACTTTCAACTTGCCTAACTATTGGTCGTCATCTGAAATGCACTGAGAAAAAATACGGAGGATAGACAAAAAATACTAAAAATAGTAAAAGGCGGCCTTTGGTAATATTCAGAAGGGTTAAAAGGAAATAAAATGAAATAATAATAATTAAAAAAAAACTCTGCCTTCTCGATTTAAAGCATGTATCATTGACCAGAGCAGATAAAAGTTTTATATCTCACCAGTAGAGGGAGCACATAACTTGAACTGAGGTGTAATTAAAATTTACTGTAAAAGTTACTGTTGGTAGTGCTGCAAAAAGGAGATGGAGGTTTTTCAAAATGTTTCGTCTAAATGATTATTATTATTACGGATTATCTTGTCCGTGATGGAGGCCTTAGGCACAGACCGTGGCTGCCTGATACCACTCTGCGCCACTGCATTGTGTGCAGGGTAAAACAGATACGATATCGCTTTGTGAGCTAATGGTCCCGGCTAAATAATAGTGCGCGCAGACTCAGACATTCCAGCTGCATTCCAGTGTCGTCCATTCAACTTCTATACAAAGTAAAAGTTATTACTGTCTGCTAGAGCGCTGGTGTTTTTTAATGTAACATTGTTCCATTGACTCCAAGGGACATGTCAGGACAGCATACTTACTGGAGATATTTACTAACATTACAATCATTGTTGCATTTCGGGTCTGGAACACTAATGCCCATAGACAGAACTTTCCTGTCAGATTGCTCTCTGAATATATTCAAAGCTTTGCAGTGTAATGCTCCTTATAAGATGGTTTTACTGCTGGTTTCTCTGTGTGCAATTTCTGAAAACAGACAGATATAATGTTGTTTAATTATGAGTGAACGGGAAACTGCAGACAGCACAGTTCTGCAAACACAAAACTGATAGAAAAATGAAACAGTTTGGTTTCAAGAAGAGAAGTAAAATATTCTCCAGCAGAAGAAGGACATCAGGTATGTGTTGATATAAAAGGCACATTTTGATGCTGGCTCAGTCTGGGCTTGTATGTTTGTTGGTGGCTGAAACTGCCTCTTTCTCTGTGCAGTTTATCTGAATTCGCTCTGGTCTTCCAGGTTTCCTCTGCTTTGTCTCTGAATTGCCCAGACTCTCTCTAAGTGGTTTATCTGATCGCGCTCTGGTCTTCCAGGTTTCCTCTGCTGTTTGTCTCTAAACTGGCAAGGCTCTCTCTCTCTCTCTCTCTGTGGTTTACCTGATCTCACTCTAGTCTCCCAGGCTTCCTGGGGCTTGTCTCTGAATTGCTCAGGCTCTGACTTTGTGTGGTTTACCTGATCTTGCTCTGATCTCCCAGGCTTCCTCTGGTTTGTCTCTGAATTGCCCAGGATCTCAGTCTGTGTGGTTTGATCTCTCTGTGGAGTTTGATATCGCTCTAGTCTCCCAGGCTTCCTCTGGTTTGTCTTTGAACTGCCCAGGCTCTCTCTCTCTGCACTTTACCTGATCTCGCTCTAGTCTAACAGACATCCTCTGGTTTTTCTCTGAACTGGCCAGAATCTCTCTCACTGGATTACCTGATCTCACTCTGGTCTCCCAGACTCTTCTTTGTCTCTGAATTGCCCAGGCTCTCTCTTTGCGTGGTTTACCTGATGTCACTCTAATATCTCAGGCTTTGTCTCTGAACTGCCCAGGGTCTAATGTCCCAGAATTCCTCTTGTTTGTCTCTGAATAGCCGGGACTCTCTTGTTGTGTGGATTACCTGATCTCACTCTGGTCTCCCAGGCTTCCTTTGCTTTGCCTCTGAATTGCTCAGGCTTACTTTCGGTGCAGTGCGATCTCCTTCTGATCTCAGAGGCTTCCTCTGGTTTGTCTCTGTATTACCCCAGCCTCGCTCTCTTTGGTTTGGTACACAGGCATCCACTGCTTTGTCTCTGAATTGCCGAGACTCTCTCTCTCTCTCTGGACAGTTTACTTGATCTCAATCAGGCATCCCAGGCTTACTCTGGATTGTCTCTGTATTAGCCAGACTCTCTCTTTCTGTGGTTTACCTGATCTCTTTCCGATCTTACAAGATTTCTCTGCTTTGTCTCTGAATTTCCCAGACTCTCTCTCATTGTGGTTTACCTGATCTCTCTCTGGACTCCCAAGTTTCTTGTGGTTTGTGTCTGAATTGTCCAGACTCTCTCACTCCTCTAGTTTTTCTCTGAATTACACAGACTGTGTTTTACCTGATATCAGTAGTGTCTCCATAGTATCCTCTGTTTAGTCTCTGAATTGCCCAGACTCTCTCTCTCTCTGCAGTTTGATCTCACGCTGTCTTTGTGCAATTTACCTGAATTTGCCATGATATAAGAACATAAGAAACTATCACAGGTTTCCTCTGGTTTGTCACTGAATTGCTGGGAATCTCTCATGTGGTTTACCTGATGCAGTTACCAGGCATCCTCTGCTTTGTCTTGGAATTACTTAGAATTGCTCTTTCTGTGCGCTTTACCTGCTCTCATTATGACCTCCCCGGCATCCTCTGCTTTGTCTTTAAATTGCCCAGAGTCTCTCCTTGTGTGATTTACCTGATCTCACTCTGGTCTCCCTGGCTTCCTTTAGTTTGTCTCTGAATTGCGAAGACTCTCTCTCTCTCTCTGCAGTTTATTTGATCTCAATCAGGCATCCCAGGCTTCCTCTGCTTTGTCTCTGTATTAGCCAGACTCTCTCTTTCTGTGGTTTACCTGATCTCACTCTTGTCCCCCAAGCATCCTCTGATCTAGCTCTGAATTGCCCGGACTCTGCCTATGTGCAATTTCATCTCACTCTGATCTCCAAGACCTCTTCTAGTTTGCCTCTGAATTGCGAAGACTCTCTCTCTTTGGTTTACTTGATCTCGATCCGAGTTCCCAGGCATCCACTGCTTTGTCTCGGAATTGCAAGAAACTCTTTCTGCACACTTTACCGGATCTCATTATGACCTCTCAGGCATCCTCTGCTTTGCCCAGTCTCTCTCTTTGTGTGGTTTACCTGATCTCGCTCTGATCTCGCATCTGATCTCGCTTCCTGTGCTTTGTCTGTGAATTGCCTAGATTCTCTCTCTGCTTTATCTCCAAATTACCCAGACTCTGTTTCTCTGTGCCTTTTACCAGCACTCGCTCTGGTCTCCTAGGTTTCCTCTGCTCTGTCTCTGAATTGCCCAGCCTCTCTCTCTTTGGTTTACCTGATCTCGATCCGAGTTCCCAGGCATCCACTGCTTTGTCTCGGAATTGCAAGAAACTCTTTCTGCACACTTTACCGGATCTCATTAAGGCATCCTCTGCTTGATCTCTTTGAATTGCCCAGAGTCTCTCCTTGTGTTATTTACCTTATGTCACTCTGGTCTCCCAGGCTTCCTCTGGTTTGTCTCTGAATTGCCCATGCTATCTCTCTGTGCAGTTGCATCTTGTTCTGATCTCGCATGCTTCCTGTCGTTTGTCTCTAAATTGCCCAGTCTCTCTCTTTGTGTGGTTTACCTGATCTCGCTCTGATCTCGCATCTGATCTCGCTTCCTGTGCTTTGTCTGGGAATTGCCTAGATTCTCTCTCTGCTTTATCTCCGAATTACCCAGACTCTGTTTTTCTGTGCCTTTCACCTGAACTCACTCTGGTCTCCTAGGTTTCCTCTGCTCTGTCTCTGAATGGCCCAGACTCTCTCTGTCCGGTTTCCCTCATCTCCCTCTGACCTTGCAGGGTTCCTCTGCTTTGTCTCTGAATTGCCCAGAATCTCTCTCTGTGTGGTTCACCTGATCTCACTCTGAGCCTCGAGGTTTCTCCTGCCTTGTCATGGAATTGCACAGCCTCAATCATCCGGCAAGTTTGATCTCGCTCCGAGCTCCAACGTATCTTCTGCTTTGTCACAGATTTGCCCAGACACTCTCTGTGTAGTTTGATCTCGCTCTGGCTTCCTGGGCTTCCTCTGCTTTGTCTCTGAATTGCCCAGGCTCTCTCTCTCTCTCTGTGGTTTCCCTGATCATGCTCTGGTCTCCTAGGCTTCCTCTGGTTTGATTCTGAATTGTTCAGACTCTCTCTCGCTGTAGTGTGATCTCGCTCTTGTCTTCCAGGCTTCCTCTGCTTTGTCTCTGAATTGCCCAGGCTCTCTCTCTCTCTGTGGTTTACCTGACCTCACTGTGGTCTCCCAGGCTTCCTTTGCTTTGTATCTGAATTGCCTGGACTCACTCTGGTCTTCCACTGGTTTTCTCCCAAAGTCTAAAGGCCTTTTCTTCAGCAGATGTTGATCTGAAATCTTGTCCTGCTTCTTCTCATCAGAAATGGGTTGTTAGAGCTACAATGTGATAGCACAAGTAATGAACACAAATGAGAGCATCATCCTCGCAGCGCTGTGCTGCTTACAGCTGCCAAAAGTATTTACTGTAAAGCACAATGGTCTCACATTTCCAGGGTCTGGGCTCAGATTACCTTTCCCAGCTCTGCGTGTTGGAGTTTGCATGTATCCTGGTGTCAAAGTTAGCCTCTTTTAAGGACCCCAGTTCTGTCCTGCAGTTAAAAAAAACATATAGCCTAATGTTGCCTCTGAATTGCTTATATTGTGTAAGGATGCACCCTAAGATGGACTGACACCTCCACAGGATGGCTGTGACTTGCTAAAATCTCAGTACAAAAAGTACAAACAGAAATTCCTACCAGGACATAAAAACATTCAATATAGCCATAAAGACTGAGCGTGAATGACTGAAGCACTCAGGATGAGAATACCTAGGAGGGGTGCTGAGCAAAATTATTCTGGTTGCAATTTAATTTATGTTCAACATAAACCCTAGTTACAAATTAAAAGAGTATATAAAAATTATATTAACTCACATATAACATAGAAATTATTAAAAAATAAGGTTATACAGTTAACTTGCAGGCTCTGACTATCTTTTGGACAATGTGTACAATATGCTGACTGATTTTTAACATGAGATTCATTTCATGTCTATTGTGTTTTTTTTTTTTTTTATCTCCAGCTTATTCTGAATGAAACGTAAGAAAGTGCTAGATATCCATGTCATTAAAACACTAACATGTGGAACATAATGAATAACTTATTTCCCCATTGTTTTATGCCTCTAAGGTTAACCATCAAAAATTCGTCAGCCTAAGAGAAACCAGGCACTTGAAATTCCGAAACTTCTATTTGTAAAAGAGAGGCAATGTAAGCAAATCAGTGAAAGATTTACAACAGTTGAGGGTAATTTTGTTAGGACCTGTTATTTTAAGGGCCACATTTCATCGGCATTCACTCTGATCAGTGTTGTCATTGCCGAAAAGTGATTGGCACCAAACTGAGTCGCTGTTTAGTCATATTTTTTACCCAGAGGGGCTCTGAACAGCTCAATGACAAAACATGTATTCCACTCAGGGTCAGACCGAGGTCTGCCGTAAACACCTCATTATATCACCATGCACTTCGTCGTAGGCTATCGGAAGCCACGGTAATAAGGGGCAGGGTTACTTCTGGTGTCCCAGGCATCGCACAGCTCCATGTGACTCTTGAAACCAAGAAGCCCCAAGGCTGATCTTCTGCACAAATGAGCGAAAGATGTGTCCTACTTCCGATGACATGATTCTGCGCTGGCAAAACTAGAACAGTCGTTGTGGCTTCATTTGCTACATGGAACATGACGTCTACAAAAAGCCTGCAAACTGGAAACAGTGAAAACAGTGGCAACATAGAAACTCAACAAACTCTCACATATCACAGCTAACAGATTCTGAGTCCATTATGTTTCCATCAATAACCATAATTTTGTTCTTTGCACAGTTGCTGGTATTTCACCATAAAATATCTAGATGAGTTTGTGTGTTTGCCCGAGGAATCAATTTGGCTTACCCATCAACAAAAAAACAGCATTTGTGAAAATTAAAAATGGTATTTTGTATGAAAAGAAGATAATTCGGGGTGACAGAATCTCAGGTTTTGTGCTGTCTGCTTGTGGTATGTATGGAAGTTTCATCACCCGTTTGGGCACCTTAGAATTCTTCTTAAAAAACCTGACAGCCATTTGGACTGATGTCTAGGGAGGTTGGTCTCTGTTCTGGCAAAGTGCTAGCGAAGTAGATATATATTCTGTGTAAAATACAGTGCATCACATTTTAGATAACAGTGGTTAGATTAAAAAAGTTTGGCTAACGTTCTTAGGTGTCTTGTAATCAAACCATGATTTAACACAATATCTTTACATTAAGCATAATACATCTCATTTATGGAAGGAAACTGGCCTTATATTGTTACATTGTTATGTTTATTATTGCAGTGTGGCATCATGGAATGGATTAATTTCCAAAATAAATGAAAAAGGACAAAAGTAATGCACACTAATACAAAAGATGAACCAATAAATTAAAACATCTTTAGATATTAATCCCACTACGAGAAGAGTTCACCTCCATCCATGCATTTGCTGTAAGTTCTTGTCCTAATCAGGGTCACAGGTGGCCCAGATCCTGTCGCAGAGGCTAAGGGTTCAGAGCAGGGAACAACCCAGGATGGGGTGCCAACCCTTCACAGGGCACAAGGCAATGAACAACCCAGGATGGGGTGCCAACCCTTCACAGGGCACAAGGCAATAAACAACCCAGGATGGGGTGCCAACCCTTCACAGGGCTCAGGCACACCTACGGGCAATTTCGCAATTAGCAATTTTTTGAGCTGTGGGGGGGAACCATAATACCCAGAGGAGACCCCAGGATGACATGGGGAGAACATGCAAACTCCACACACATGGAGCCATGGCAGAGACTCGAACCCCGGTCCCAGAGGTGAGAGGGAGCAGTGCTAATTACTGCTTATTATCATTATTATTGTTTATATATATATATGTGTGTGTGTGTGTGTGTGTGTGTGTGTGTGTGTGTGTGTGCGTGTGTCTATATATATTTAAACTAGTGAATCTTGTAAATCTAGCAAATCGAGAAGGAGAATTTATTGGTGATTTGTAACCCTAGAGGGCTGAACATTGTGCAGAATTTCCAGGGAATGAATGTGGAATTATTCATTATAGATAAACTTGGCATGAATCACCATTCAATATAAACACCAATGTGGGTCTTGCTGTTTTTATATGCTGAGTTACATCTTAGTATTTTATTTAAATCAAACTTTATTTCAGATTCATGGCTTTTTTCTCCTGTCCATGCCTGTCCATGGTTAGTCTACTGTACATACATGCAGAATTGCTCAGCTAAGGTACACTCATAGCTGGCAGCCCCCAGCATATACTGTGTTCTAACAGGTCAAACAAGCTCCTCATCAGAGGCCACTGACAAATGCTGGGCTTTCACACAAATAAATCTCACAATAAACCATAATCCTTCAAAGACATCAGTTAACACTGCTGCAATGTGGAATAGGATTCACAAGTTAATCAAATATTTCTTGAATCTTCAGCTAACTATAAGCACCTATACAAAAGAGTGCAAGTATATACTATAGTATTTACTGTAAAACTGAGACTGAAGAGACTGCATAACAGATCCTAAGAAAGTGTAAGCAATACATGACTTCCCGATTGGTACTGATCCGATCCTTAATATGTCTTTCCCGTCATATCCCGAGAACAAAAGCTGACATTAATATCGTTGGGTGATCATAAAAGGTGCATATGACTATTTTATGACATCCTGAATCAACCTCAGTGTGACCACACACAGCTTCGTATTACTGACCAATACACAACACTTAATATGGCCTGGTCTGTAACTGCTCCAGGCTCCCGCTGTCAAGCAAGTGATGGTCTCTCCGGGGGAAATGTCTGAGGTGGTCTGTCCTTTATCCCAAGGGACTGGTTGTCTTTTGAAGTGTTTAACCAGTTCTGCCCACCAAGCAGCCTACAGCACAGCTATATAAAAACCAAATGCAAAAACTGTATGTTAAAATATAAGCCAGACACAAGTGCCCAGAACATTCCACAGAAAGTTCCTCATGCTGCATGTGTATTAAAATAGAAAACTAAGTTTGCTTTATTTCACACTAATACAACCTT
Source organism: Hippopotamyrus pictus (assembly GCA_026781145.1). NCBI lineage: Eukaryota > Metazoa > Chordata > Actinopteri > Osteoglossiformes > Mormyridae > Hippopotamyrus > Hippopotamyrus pictus. Next base: position 14,462,851 of record JAODLC010000133.1, read on the forward strand.
ATCTTGTCCACTGTGATGTAATAAAAAATGTGCTGGTTGACTAAACAAAGTAAGTAAAGTGATCGCGTCCATCATCTTCATTCCCTGTCCGCCGTCTCTCACTACAGCAACAGTCAGAGTCTTTGGGAATTCAGCCGGGAGGAGCGTGCCTGCTGATCTGTAAAAAAAAGAAAAGCAATCCCAAGTTCTTCAGCTGGAGTCTACTTCTCTAAGCATGCCAACAGATGTCTAGCAACCTGCAACAAAAAAGCAACGAAATAGATAATAATTAAAATAATGGGATTTAGGGTAAGGAAGCTGCCATGGAAAATTATGTCTGAATTGTGTTTATGCTGGTGTGAAAGTATGATGTCTGTCAGTGTATCAGCCATTTCTAAACTTTTTCTGAAGTCACACCAGTATTTTAACATATACTCATGCATTCACTAGCTTGACTCATTTGGCTGGTCAGCACCTCATAAAGCTGATTAACTAATTAAGCTAATTAGCAAATAAATCGAATGGCTGGGGTGCCATGAGGATAGACTTGTAAACCTGTACTGTGTTCTTCTAGCCATCCAGCAAAATATCAGCTCTGGGCTAACTGGAAAGATATCTGCCCTATGTACCATGATTCCTGTTTACCACCAGACCCAGATACAAGTAGGCAGTATAAGTGCTGGTGAAATGATGAGACGGTAGTTTCACGCCAACATAGTATAAAAAATGACCAGATCTTTCATTACGCAAAGTTTCTTTTGTTTTAATGATGACAGATATACCCAGTTACATCATAAACACAATGGTAGAAATAATTTCCTTCTCAATGTCCTGATAAATGACCTGCTTTAAAAAGTAAAGGTCACTGAGAATCAATACATGTATAAAAATATTAATAATAGATTTCAATTTGTTTAAAGAGGTTAAAATGACCTTTATACACCGTCAAATTGATTATTGTTGCCTTAGTCACTATGGCAATAAATGCCTGCCCCTAAAACTATATCAAACTAATGGCACCACATATATAATATAACAACATGTTTGGCAGCCTCTCTAATGTTCATTATTTTTACACATTATTAAGATCAAATATGCTCAGGGGTGCATTTCCCGATAACGATAACTTTTACATCTTATGAAGACTCTAGCCCTGCGATGGGCTGGCCCCCCGTCCAGGGTTGTTCCCTACCTCGTGCCCATTGCTTCCGGGATAGGCTCCGGATCCCCCGCGACCCAGTAGGATAAGCAGGTTGGAAAATGAATGGATGGATGAAGACTCTAAAGATATATCTTCCGAAAGGTATTTCTTTTCCTATGTCTGTTTCCCAAACAATATCTTAAGAGACTCCTTAAGGGAGAGCTTCTTAAGTATGACCTTAATAGGTGCTGGGAACCCCTGAAATCGATGGCTCGAGAATCGATTATTCCCTCCATGCAGCAACTGCTTGACTGCAGCATGGGAGAGGGTGGAGTTCTTTATAAAAATAACACTACAAGAATCCTTCAAAATGCTGCATTAATCAGAAATGGGGAGAACTTAAAAATAAAATACAAAATTAACAAATTGAATCATCTAACCGTAAATATAATTTTCGGCGATTGGGTGCACAAACCCACCTCCTGAGTTTGTGGTATCACCATTTTATTTTTAATAGTTCTATAAAACACCTGCATACACCAATATGTGTGCATGTCATTGATTGAGCAATGGCATTACTGTAAAGCACTTTGGGTGTCTTGAAAAGCGCTATATAAATGTAACTTTGATTCATTCATAATGTAACAGAATATCCTACTTGCTTCATTATTGACTACTAAGGGCTATTCCAGGGTACTTTTTCAGGGAAAATACATTAGACATTTGAGTCCAGCCTACTCTAATCATTCTGTACTCTAATCATGGTGTATATGTAAATGAACCGGCATTGTTGACTCTGTCATTATGAATCCACGCCTTACTGAGTGCAAGGACAAAACTTAGCAAAGATTGCAGTCATGTATCAGACAAAATAATTTTTATCATATGGATCAGTTATTTCTTAGTTAAGTGATGGTTAGTTGTGATACTGTACCCTTAGCGATGTTAGTCTTATTGTAAATGATGACATCTTTTCTTTATTATTATTAAATTTTAATAAAATCTTTCTTACGTTGCATCCTTTCAGGATTGCGATGCCCATTGCGATGTCACTATATGCATCTTACCCCAATCACCCACACAACTATTGAATGAATAAAGTAGGCTGACAGTTTGCTTTTCTGAATTTTGCTCATTTCAGAGCCATGTGGTCTGCACAGTGGTGGCCACTAGTGGTAAGAGGTGAGAACAGCGGTAAGAGACAGCTAAGAGAGGCTCAGACCAACCTTACGAAAGCAAGTCTTATGGAAGGTATACTTAATTAAGGATGTTTCGGTAACACTTCATAGTGTTACGTACAATGTAGCGTTAGGAAGGTTTTGGGAAATGCACCCCAGATCTTTTCTTAGGAACTACAGATAGTACTACAGAAACCCTACAGTGTGTATAGTATTACAGCCCTGTTTAACAAACACTATACAACACGCAATGCGGCATACAATGCAAAAGATGTGCCCCCAGAATTAAGATCGACCAAAAAGCTTTTGCAGAAACACCTGTTGTATGATATCTAAGAGTGCCAAACATTCCATGTACAACTATTTTAGAAACTGGACTTTTTTGCCATAGAGGCAACACTGTATATCACATTAAGACCCTCATGCTTCTGCATGCTGACTTCCTTATGCTTTGCTGCGGCAGGATGTCGATGAGTGACATCACTGAATGGCAGCATGAACTCTGTCCTGTTATACAGGAGGAGGTCTGGCTGCCCATCCACATGCTGAAGCTGCCACGCAGCCGCACTAAGTAAACAGTCTGAAACACACCGGCAAGTGAATCTCAGAATGACTGAGAAACAGCATTTTTTTTTGCCTTCGCTTGTCAAACTTCAGATCTAAACCCCACTGAGATGTTGTGGCAAGACCTGAAATGAGCAGCTGTTGATTGAGTGGGCCAACATTTCTATGAGCAAATGATCAATAGCTATAGGAAGCATTTATTTGCAGCCATTTTTGGTACAATTGGGCTTAGGGTGATGCATAGCTTTCTTTACTAGATTCTGATTTTTCGCCAAGTGCAAGTATATAGAAGGAATTTCATTCGGATGTGTTTGTGTATACATATCACAGACATCAGTACACACGGTTACAATAAAGACGGTGCAAAGCACAGACAGGGAAACAACCTACAGTATAACACAAGTGCAGATAGGATAGACAATATAATATTTACCATATATACTAATATTTACAGTGTTAGCTGCATGGGTATTAAAATTAATTTATTTATTTTTTCACAAAAGATGCTTTCCTTTCTAATACTCTTTAGCGAAGATAACATTCAATTTCAAAAAGTGCAAACATGCAAAATTCAGACAGCAGCCAAATCATTTTTCACAGGACCACAGCTCGTTGCTGGTTTGTTGACCAGTAATACAGTAGCTGAAAAAAATTTGCCCTAATATTCCTGTTGTGCTGACATGTGCATTCATTTGAGAAATTCTGTACTGGCTAGACATAAACAAATATGTGAATATGTATTCAGGTTTGCAAAGGCTCTCAGGATTCGAAGCTCCTTACCTTCCCATCCACAGTGCTCATCGCCTCAGCGAGCCTAAAAACGTGCCAGACATGTATAAGCCACGATCTCGCTATTTCTGTGTCATAGAAAAGAGACATTAGTATGATCCCTCCAACACTCATAGGTTTAGTGGAGATCAAAACAGCAGTAAGACCTGTGAAAGGGTACGAATGTGTAATTCCTGACAGCCAATTTCATTTCACAGTGACATTGACCAATTTCAGTATTAATATGTACCTTTTTGGCCTCACACATATATTTTTATATCAGAGAATTCTCTGGATATAAAAGAAAATGAGATAGAACTAATAACGTAATGGTACATAAGAAGTACTGCTTAGGGAGAGCTTCATAATGGAGGGCCATATGTACAAAGAGAATGAAAGGTATTCATCATTTGTAGTATTTTATTCAGGGAGACTAAAACAACAAATCAAAAGCAGAGGTTTTGCTCTATCCTCAATATTTGTTTTATATTTTCCAAAATGCACTAGAAAATAACAGTCAATAACAGTATGAGGGCTAAAAATGATGCCTTTTGTCATGCTTTCCATGTGTGTACAGGACCAGGTGTAGACTCCTGGAAATGCTATTGTAAGCCGTGCATTATAGGAAAATCAGCCAGAATCATACTAAAGATGACACAAAGACAAATTTACTACAGTTCATTGAAAAACAGCAAAAAAAAAATCCCTGCAACCACAAAGATCAGTTCAGGTCTACCTCCACGAGAAGAGATTATGATAAGCGTGTTGCTCACGATCAGATTCTGTATTGCAATGATGGCCATGCTGCATTTGCTGTGGCTACAGGAATCTTTTTATTTGCACATTTTCTGTGTAGCCTCCTTGAATGCCCACAGAGGCTTTGGCCCTGGTACGTCAGGAAGACCTTGGTGAAATTAATAGATTTCAGGGTTGATCTCTTCCGCAGCATGTATCAGTCACTTTAAAAGAGAGGAAACCAAACAGAGAATTCGATATTATTTCATTTTAATCATCATCCTTCTGTATTCTTTTGGTAAGGGAAGAATAGGCAGAGCTCATTGTACGTCCACAATCTAAAAGTTAATGCTTAAAGATAAAAGTTTAACTTAAAGACTGAATTCTGAAGGGGTCATCTTGAAGGCAAAGCAATGTTCTAACCATCTATGAGAAACTCATGTGAGGAAATGCTGTAAAAAATAGGAAACAGGATATTTTAAGTCTTCATAAAGGATTCTCAAGGTGCCAGTGCAGGTCTACTTCAAACTCGCTTTCAGCTCACTCAGGACCTTTAAAAGACATAGAAAGGAACACATGAGATATTTGCTTTGCTCTCTGAAATAGCTGTAGGTCATTTTTCAATCCTACTGCCAACCGCTGTCCATAAACTATCACTCCTGTTTTAGCAAAGCTCTGACATTCGCCAACAGTCTGACAATACCCAAAAAAAATGTTAATGATAAAGAAATACACACGTCCTGCTGATTGCCAGTTCATTAACAGGAAATTACTAAATCGACCATGCTAACAGTTTATGTTAGATCTATTCATGGAAATATTATCCTGTGTTAGCTCTATTACCATGCCTAGCTTCAGATATTACTAATAATAGGAGTATATGAATCCATAGGTATTTTTACGGACAGCATATACACAGTAGTACTAATACCCGATAATACCCATAATACACGGTGTGAATTAATTTCTGAGAAGTGTATCAAAAGATAAAAATAAAGCTGAAATATTTTGCATTGCGACTTTAGAAGCTTTGCTTTGAAGCCGATTTTCCCCTCCAGCACACAACTGCAAGACAGCAGAAGTAGCGCAATGAAAAATGCGACTCGAGCCGCATGCAGACAGAGTTCAGTGGACCAGGTGAGATGGTGAAGTCCGGCCTGTCGCGTGCACAATCCCCATTTATGGAAAATAAACGAGCATCCCCATTCCAGGGCCCTGGATGAGACAGCTCTGGCAGAACCTTTCTCCGTGGGCCTCTGAAAAGCACACGCGTGGCCGGGCTGAGCAGAAAAAGCAGGGAACCCGCAGCCATCTGCACCAGATCTGTAACACCAAGGCACCAGAGTGATGAATGACCTTGCAGTATCGCTAAGATCCTCATTCCCTTTTTTTCCCAACCCACTTCAGTTATGCTAATACAGAAAAACACATTCCTTTGACGATGTGCGCTCCGAGGTCCCAGGGTAGATCTCTGATAATGACGTTTCCTGTAAGTGTGTCTCTCTACCCATGTGCCCCTCATTCTCATGGCCTGGTAGCGTCGTGGTGAGAGCCAGCCAATAGCAGCAGGCCAGGTAACGTCCCGTCCCAGCAGCCACTTCCACGACAGAAACGCAGCAGCCATCAACACAATGTGTGTGGAATTCAATCCTAAAAGTTCACTTTCACTCAAGGGTGGCCCGGTATTATCATTTTTATTACTCTTTGTGCGTACTGCAATCCCTCTCCTGTGAATCCACACCAGGAATGAGTAATCTGCTGTTTTTGACTCAAGGGCTTTATGGTTAGAAACGACAGGTCTCGTTTCAAGAATGACCTTTGCTCCTTTTTAAATTACAGCGTGCGATAGAACAGCTCAGAGTCGCTCAGATAAAGACCTACTGTACCATTGCGGGCAAATGCGTGTCTAATGATAAAAGGATTTAAGGTCGCTGGTGGGGATTACACGCCCCATGGCTTTAATAAGGAAAATTCTTATTAAGGAAGAATACAATACACATGATTAACTGGATCCTTAAAGAGGAAATTTTCCTAAAGAGGGAGAAGGTACAAATTTGTCAAGACTAGGTAACTATGCCTTAAGGTGCAAATCAGTGTGGTGGCTTGTTGGAATGGAGTGAAAACCCTGGTTTCTGGAAACAAATGTTTTTGAAGTTTCTCTAATTAAAAGGCTGGAGGATATTGTACCACATACTTTGTAGAATTGTACTTTTTTGTCTGCACAGATTGCTTACCATTTTGAAAATAACTCCTCATCTCAAGCATCTGTTAAACATACTTTAAAATGAGTGGTCCTTTTCACTTTTTCAAGAAATACCATGTTAGCATCACATAATTCATTTTACAGGAAGTCACTTCTGAATGAGGGACTAATTAGATAGAAAACTGAAACTTCATCTATCCACATTTACATTTATTTATTCGCCAGATACTTTCATTACCATCTTAAAATTTTAATTTTTATTGATATTGATAGATGCTATATATTTCTGCATTGTGTTAAACGATGCAACTAATACTGTTTTATACTAAAATGCACAACAATAGGTGCCTTAAAGAGTATCAGCAGTTTTGTCTTAATTAGCTGAGTGCTTAATATGTAGATGCACAGAGGTGGAAAAATACACTATGAAATAAACATTTGTTAAGAAAACTATATAGCATTAGATCATATGCAACACTCCTGATAGGAAAAATACAGATATTAAAATGTATCTCTATGTATGCAAAATAATACCTGCATTGTAAGGTAAAATGAACTGAATGGACACTATTAACAGAAATTCAGTGAAGATAACGAAAGACCAAACATGGACTTTTAGCTAAAGCAAAAATGTCTGTTTTTGTCCATTTAATCTCTGCTGTCTCATAGCACTGAATTGCATTTTTATGTCAATGTGCTACACTATTGTAGCACATTGACATGGGTAACTACAGTCATATCTTTGTCATACTCTCCACGCCCAGCTAAAGTCATGTCTTTGTCATACTCTGCACGCCCAGCTAAAGTCATGTCTTTGCTTTAGTTCCATACCAAGAGAAGTGGCTCTGACATTAACTCGAAAAGAGGGGAAATAGAGCAATCAAATAAACAAAAGATTCAGATGAAAGGGTCAACTGCATAAAAGAATGACTTTTTTCCATTGACTTTTGATCAACCTACGCAGTATAGCTGCAAAGGCACTCGTTGGGCCTTTTTTGGCTGTGATAGTTAGGGCTGCTTTATAAGAAGCTTTTAGATGAACTGTCGTGGCAATCAAAGGTGCTTTTTCAGAACCCTCCAGGTCTCAGTTCTGCCTGGGGGGGAAGGTGTCAGAAGAACAATAGAAAATGAAGAGGAGCATGATGGGGCTGACCTCCCTGGAGAATCCTGCTGAAGCGGGAACACACAGATGTCAGCAGAATGTCTTTTCAGTTGAAATCTTGGAACTAGAACACAGAAGCCTTATAGTCAACTGAATGTATAATGGCACAACAGTAAATAAAATTAAAAAAACAAAAATAAATGATCTTTTTAAATTGTGTGTTCTTCCATTCTTCCATTAGTGAGCATCCCAGGGGATCTGTAGTACTACTGCAGGAAGTTATTACAGGATTGTGGGAAAGTCTTACATCATTTCCTGTTGCTGGATTCTAAGCACTAGTGTGCAAGACGAACATCATAATGACTAACATGCAAAAGAAAAAAATGTATGCAGTGGACATTTGTACTTTTCCAAATGTGTACTTCAGAATATTTGATGTTTTCATTCATCTTATTTAGATCACAAAAGAACACTTGAAAAAAAATATATGGGTAGTTGAAAAATTTGATTCTATTTATTGTATGTGTACGCTACTTCAGTGTATTTCATCAAAATGCATTATATGGACAGTATGTCTGTGTAATAATTTCATTAAATTGAGAACTTTAAAAAACAATGCAGACAGTGCAGGACTCTCGACGCGGACTGTATGCGTGTGTCTCACAGGTTTCTGCTTTCCCTGAGTTACAGCATACAGCATCAGATGTCCAGTGAAACACATAAAGCAATCTGTACCAGAGCAGTGCGTGGTATATAAACAGTAACAATAACGTGTTTGGAAGATGGGATGGAGAAAAATGAAAGAGCGACAAACAGTGAGGAAAAACTTACGCATGTTCTGTTACCGTGTTTGCATGGGTATCCTCTAGCTAATCTAGTTTTGTTCCCCAGCCCCAAAAGCCCACGTCAGGGATCTTGGTACCTAATCTGCCTTCCGTAGCGTGTGGCTGGATTATGTGTGGGATTACAGTACATGGCCAGCAATGGACTGGAATCCTCTGCCGTTTTCTGTGCCCTACGCCATCGGCCTGACTGCAGTCCTAGACAGGGTAAGTAGCTATAGAAGATGGCTAGAAATGCATCCTGGTACTTAGAGAGCATATAGCATTCACTGGACATGTTCCCAGTAATCAGGGACAAGCTACCATCGCTTAGCAATTGCATAGTTATATAAATATATTTATTTCAATATATAGCATTTATAAAATAATAACCATGACAGCAGCAGCATCAACAACAACAATAATAATTTTGATTATTAATATCGCTGTTATTGTTGATGTCGTTGTTGTTGCTGTAATATTTAAGATACAGCCCCCTAACCATAACCCTAAATGCAGAGGACACATTTCATTGTTGTGTCATCACTGTGTGTCATCACTGATCACCAATTCTATAGTCTATATTACTCTTTATTTTACATAATAATCACCCCTGCCTTCTGCCTTTTGAAAGATTCCATGTTCAACTCAGCCCTGTACTGGATATGGTTATGGAAAATGGATGGATTCAAATTTTATAAAGTTTAGCAAAATTTACTAAAAAGTGTGAGAGACTTCTGTCTTTAAGAAATGATAACTGCAGGTACTCTTTTAAGGCATGACGTGAAAGCCATAAAAGACAAATTCACCCGGCACCATCCACCTCAAGCAGGTCAGTTCAAACGTTAAAAAATATGCATTCTTCTTTGGAAGATCCAATTTATTGAAATTGCAACATTAAAGCATAAATATTAAGTGCATTAAAATAAAGGTTTAATTTGGGAGATGCATGTACCTCAGTGGCTGCTGAACTGCAGTATTTGACATTCTAGGCATCAGCAGTCGCAGCGTGCAGGAGTCAAACATCTTCCAAATAACACTTAGAAGGTGGTAAAAGGAGGAGGGAGTGATCAGGAACAGGAACACTGTCACTCGCTGTAATCACGTCATTTCACTCCACGGCAACATGGGAAGATTGTCAGGTCTGAATAAGTAATAGGTAATGTTTATTCAACACTTCAGATAAAACTGGTAGCCTACTGAAATAGTCACACAGGAAGTGTGAGATTAAAGAAGCATAAAAACATGTCAATGTCTTTCAAACTATTATTTCTTATATGCTTAAGGCATCGTGATTTTTATTTTTTTTTTTTGCAGTACACAACATATTTTAGAGGCAATTTAACCTAAACTGTTAAGCAAAAATGAAATGAAGATGCAACGGCCTTTTTTAATCCACTGAGCCTGAAATAAAAGCATACTGTGGATTCCTTTGTCTAGCAAAGTGCCGAAATCCCTTTTTATTTGATCTCTTAATGTATTCTAATAATGTCTGAGTGTTTGCTAAGAAGCATTTAGACACCAACAACGTGTCGCCATATTTTCTGAATATGTCAGCGTTACAATAATATGCGGCGTGCACTGTACATTTACGTTTCATAAAACATGTTAATGATACACCTGTACTGAAGGAATGAAGGCCAGCAAACTATGATGAAACATGTCCTGTGCATAGATGACTAATTAAACCGTACACGTGGAAGAATGGACACCCATCTGCAAAGAGATACTGAGCTACATAAATTACAAAAGGAGAGAATCTGACAATTGCATTATGCATCTATCCCCTCAAGGTTATATTCTGTATAAATTGCTGCACGCTGGAGATGGGAGTCTTCTGCTTTCCCGGGGGTGGATTCTCAGAGTCATAATGCTAAGAGCATTCCATTAACCGCTAAGCAGCCACAGAGCACTTTCACTGGGACAGACAGGCACTTACTGTATTTAAAGATGCTGATTAATGGGGTAGATTTCCCCCACCTCACACCCCGGATCCCTGCGCATCCCATCCTGAGAATGACACTGTTTATGGCTGTAATATGGAGAATAATAAGAAAGGACATTAGCGCTGAGGCATGCTGTTTATCCTCAAGCAGACATAATGGACCGAACCTGCACCTTGTGGAACCCACTCCATGTTTTTCTCCTTGGAGTCCATTAGTGGTATTGGTGTGGGTGACATGCAAAGTCACCACCTGCTATCTCCGAAGACGCCACGCGACCGCATACACGATCTGTCCTGTAGAGGGGCGGCAGGCCGAGACGAGGGGCTGGGGGAGGTCTGTCATCTGACAAGCCCAGCATCCAGGGAAAGCTGTTTGTCAGTTTGTGCAAAGTTGGGCAAGTTGGAACAATGGGGAGAGATGGGAAATTGAAGGAAGTGCAGGAGACAGAGCGTGTGTTCATTGGAAGAAAAAAAAAGTTAAGCTGAGCAGATGGATCTCAGAGGTGAGACTTTTTTTCCCTAATCACTGAAACAAACTTAACCCTTTCACGTTTCTGCAAAGAATGAGTGCAAACGTCTGAATAATATTTCCTCTGCAAGTTCAACAACCAAATGCATCCAAACCTATAGATTTCTTGAGAGAAAATCAAACGTATAACAAACCATGCTTTTTCCCCAAACAGCGTTTATTGAAAACGACTAGACACCCTTCAAAGCCAAGATCCTAAAGAATGTCTGAACGCCAAAACAGATTTAAAAAGTCATACAGCACTAACAAAGAAGAGCAGCGGTGATTCCTCACATCAAACATGCTGACGACAGCTGCCCAGAGAAAGCCAGGAGCCTCCGTACATAATTTACATTCATTATTTTTAGCTGCTTAGCGCACAGTTTTATCCCAAGCAATGTATCCATCTAGCTTCGTAACCCTTAATTCAATAGAAGGTCACGGCGGACTTCTGCCCAGCTCAGGAAGCACCGCGCACGAGGATCCTGGACAGGACAGAAATCCACTGCGAGACACACAGGGCAGACACAAATCACCTAAACCGGCCTGCGATGGACTTATTTATATTTTTGGCTTGAGAGGGGACACCTCCCGTGCGTGAGGGATGGAGTGAGCATGCAAACACAACACAAGTAGAGCCAGGAGAGGAGATCAGAGCCGCAGCCCGCAAGGTGCAGCATCTGTATATTTAGCTCTGGTGTATCTGGATGGTGGTGTGGGGGCTCGTCTGTGTATCGTGTCTTTGGCTTAACACACGTTAAGCAAATGGTTTTAAAGCCGCTTTGAAATAAAACCATGACTGTTGCGGTGGCTGACACTGTTGCCCCCCCTCTCCTCTACTAGTGGGTTTGAATCCCACCTCCACTGTGTGTGTACAGTATGTGGGGGGAGGGGTTATGTATATGTTACATTGTGGGCACCAAATGTGCCACCGATGTCACGGCACCGGTAATTTTGACCTTGTGGGAACCATTTTTTCGGTCACCACAAGGAGAAACTGAATTTTATAAAAATCTGCGACTGCAATTAAAAAACTAAAAATGTTAAAAGTTTTGCATTTAGTTTAGTTACTAATGGTTATGGTTAGGGCTGGGGAATTCCAGGTGCATACAATGGCAACATACGGAAAGAGTAAACAAAGTGCAACATTACTCATTTGTTTTAGTCATTTTTTACGAAAGACATTCATGCAGAGATGTAGTCAGGTTGTAGTGAAGGATACAATATCAGGGCTCCTCAAAACGCAGCAAGGCACATTCGCATGCGCTTTAAGTGCGTTAGCAGGCACATTCACATGCGCTTTAAGTGCGTTAGCAGGCACATTCGCATGCGCTTTAAGTGCGTTAGCAGGCACATTCGCATGCGCTTTAAGTGCGTTAGCAGGTACACTCTTAGGAAGTGCAAGGGTGGGGAACATCCAGGACAGGATGTCACGCACACACACACTGGGCAACCCAGAAACAGCAATCCACAAAAATGCATGTCTTTAAATGTGGAAGGGTCCCACTCAACAACTGGGATAATTCCACAGAGACAAAACGGGGTCAGGGTTCAAGCCCCCGAGCCTGCAGGTGTGAAAGCAGCACTTCCCACTAAACCACTCTGCCATCTACCTGGACAACATGCTAATTATTCACAGATACACGTGCAGTCATTTTCATTAGGAATTCATGGAAAGTACAGTAACATGTGCACTGGCTGAATGGTTGTTGGCTGCATCTTTCATTTTACGACCCCGTCCCTGTCGGCGTGGCACGACGGCTTGGCAGGTGTGGTGGGTTCACACCCCCACACTGGCGGCTTTGAATCCAGCTGTGTTTGTGTGCAGCTCGCATGGCTGCACCCTCGCTTGTCCTCCCACTGTACAAAAACAAGCAGTTCAGGAGAATTTGTGATGCTAAATTGCCCTTAGCTTGCGTTTTTGAATAACTGATTTACATAATATCCATCGATCCATCCAGTCACTTCCCCTGGTCAGTGTCACCTTGAGTTGACCCAAGGCAGCACAGGGCTGGGGTTCACCCTGGATGTGGAACGGTGCATCACACTGCAAATATTGTAGACAAACACTATGGGAAATTGAGTAATAGCAATAAGTCGAACAGCATGTCTTTACACTACAAGAGGAAACCTGCATGACACGGATGGAACATGCAAACTGCACACAGCACAGAGGGAGAACATGCAAACTGCACACAGCACAGAGGGAGAACATGCAAACTGCACACAGCACAGAGTGAGAACATGCAAACTGCACACTGCAGAGAGGGAGAACATGCAAACTGAACACTGCACAGAGGGAGAACATGCATGGGATAGAGATTGCCATCATTATTCCATAAATTCACTAGCGTGATACTCCAAATGTGTGACATTCTGGAGTATTCTGTGTACCGTAACGTCCCTCCTTTTCATACACAAAATACAGCATTTCTCAGCTTGTGACCATGTGCAGTATCTGCTGAAACTCGGCACCCATCCTATGACGATGAAGAAAAACAGTGTGGGTCTGTGCTCATTGAAGAAAAAATACCCTGAGTGTAATTGTTTTGTATACTGCTTAGTTAATGTAAGTAGCAGCATCTGCTGTTGATATATAGTGGTACCTCGGTTCTCGAACTTAATCCGTTCCGGACTCCGGATCGTATCCTAAAAAGTTCGAGTTCTGATCGAATTTTTCCCATAAGAAATAATGGAAAACCAATTAATTGGTTCCTGGCCCC
>JAODLC010000133.1:14524115-14541549 GCA_026781145.1 Hippopotamyrus pictus
GGGCTGGGGTACACCCTGGACGGGACGCCAGTCCATCACAGGGCACGGGGCTGGGGTACACCCTGGACGGGACGCCAGTCCATCACAGGGCACGGGGCTGGGGTACATCCTGGACGGGATGCCAGTTCATCACAGGGCACAGGGCTGGTGTACACACTGGATGGGATTTCAGTCCACTGCAGGGTACAGGCAGCGGACACCCGGATGTCAATCCACTGCAGGGCACAAGGCAGGGGACATTTCATCACTGGGCACGCGCTCCCCACTAAATCTAAAGTTGCTTGGGGCAGTGGTGGCTTAATGGTTAGGGAAACACATTTGTGATTGAAAGGTTGCTGGTTCCAATCCCTGATCAACAAGGAAGCACCCACAAGCAGTACTCCCCCGGCATGGAATTAGCTGCCAACTGCTATGTCACATATGGGTTAAATGCAGAGGACACATTATGTTGTGTGCTGTGCTGTGTCAACAATGACAATTAATCACTTTCACCTCAAGCTCAATATAAACCGAGCACTCAGCGCTCATACGAGTTCAAGAAGCGCCTTCGAGTCCAGTCAGCAGTGTGTCAGGACTTGACCCATCATAAACACATTTTTTAAACCATATTCTGCACAAAGGACATCCTACTTTCATTGAAACCTTCAAGTAAACGTCAGTCTTCTTATTTATTTGTGCCTTTCATGCAAGATCGAATTAAGAAAAAAAAAATTTCTAAGCATCACAAAACTGAATGCTGCAAACTGTATATTGAAAATGAATGCTTAATATAAATGTCTCATGTAGGTAACTGTAGCTGCGTGCTTTAGTCAGAGTTACATTCCTTCCATTTGCAGACAAATATTCTCATCTCTAAGTATTTCTTTTTGGTATCACATTCTGTTTTTCAGAATATTTCATTTATTTGTGTACTGTGTTCTTTATAAACTCTTCTGCACTATATTTACTGTGTTTTGCACTGTGTGTACTGTCATTGCACCTTATCTGTTTGGTACTATATGTATGTTTGTCTGTGCACTATGTTCTTGCTGCTATGTGCACCTGAATTTGCCCCTGTGATCAATAAAGTTAATCTTAATCTTATTAGATTATTCCTTAGACCAGAATCCAGTGAACACAATGAAAAAAATAAGACACAGTGGAAATCTTGATGATTCAGCCTATAGCCTGTGCAAGTACCATATGCATCCGGACATGAAGAGATGATATTCCTTTAACTTCTGACACAAACACCACATTCTCAGGTTGATAACTTTTTTGCAGTTTCACTGGAAACTGTAGTTTATGATAATTAGCAGGTTGTCTCTTCAGAATAATACACTCCAGACTGGTAAGTGTAGAACACTTTTTGAAGCTTTCTTAAAAATTTCACCTCGACAACAAAAGAGTTTGCCGAGATATCCATTACAGCTTCTTACAAGAACATCTTGACAATGTGAGTCATGTTCCAGTAAAAACATATATGTTATATATCGAACCTAAGCCTTAAACAAACCACACCGCGCTCCAGAGTCCACGTCATTAGAATAAAACAAACAACTTAGGGTGACATCCCGCTGCTTGCCAGAGAAGACAGCTTAATGATCGAGAACCACTAGCAATACATCCAGGTAATTAGCTAAACTAATTCATTGTGCTTGCTGAAAATCAATGTGTTTAAGCGCCAGTTCATCCTCTTTAACTCAGGCTGCCTTTAAGACAAAAGGCTTAGTAAGCTGAGGTGCTGAGACCTTTGTGTCTTTTCACAGTCCAGTCACAGAAACCCCAGTTATGAGAGACCACATATTGCATTTCACATTGATGTTAAACAGAACCTACAATGCAATTGTCTTAGTTGAGAAAAATGAATGTGACTGGTTAAGGTTATAAAATGTATGTAAGGCCTGGGCCTGCAGAGAACAATCAATCATTATTTACATTCTAGAAAAATACCTCCAAGACAAATCCTATTACTGCAAATGTTATGACATATAAAACTATAAATGGCGGCGCTGCTTGCACAATAACATATTATCACAAACAAATGTAAAATATATTTTACTGTTGGGACTTGCACATAGACTGTATTTTCTGTTCTCCTCAGAGACTCATAAGAAACCTTGTATTGCCTTATGAGTATAACATGTTAGCTGTTCTGTACTGTCACACCTGTCCATGCACCTATTGATTCAAATTACTGCAATAAACCTATAAAACACTAAAAATACAAGATGTGTGCTTTTGATATGATTTATATTAACCTTATGTAAAAGCAGAAAAGGCTGTAATAGACAAGAGAAAATGCCATTCTATTCCTCTCCTTTTGTAATTAATTGTCACACACTTATGTTTCAAGAAGATGTTGAAATACGTATAGAGACATTAAAAAAAGATGCACACTACCTCATCGTAGATGCTGTCGTTTCTTTGGAAATCCCCGGCCCGTCTTGGCAGCACATGCACATGGACGTGCTGCAAGAAAAGGGCGCGATCATTAAGAGAAGAGCAGCAGAGAACAGGGCACAATAAGTGCTATTCACACGTGGAGAAAATGATTTCTGCTGCGCTGTACATATTCCTGTAGTAACAGCGTCCTAAAACTCCACACCATTCTCCATGCTAAAGGAATTCTGGAAACATGAAAATGTAGAAACTGTGTGCTGATCCTGAGTTCTGTTACTTCTGTGTTTATGCTGTATGTCAGGAGTGGAAAAACAAACAAGATTAGGACATAATTCCGTGCCTCAGAAAATGCACCTCTGAGATTATATATATATATACACACACACACACACACATACAGTATGTTGTTATTATTATAATTTTTTTTTCTAATGCAATCAAAGCTATACATAAACCCTAAAGCTACAGTCTCACGCCTGCATCCCCACCAGCTTTATTAGCGTCATGGAATGGGAGGAAAAGTTTGTGATCAATGCATGGAAACAAAAGTGACATTAAATATGCCTTATGGCTTATGACTTATGGCTTAGTTATTTGTAAACTCCTTCTAGCTCTAACATTGTTACCCTCAAAGACATTTCATAACATTGCAGTCAGCTATTGTAACTGACGTCGATGCTGAATGAGGCCACAGCAAGTCAGGTATCTCCTGTATGCAGGAAGAACAGGCCGCGGGGAGAAGGGCCGCATTGCAACAGCGATTCGTGTTTCAAAATGCAACCACACAGCAAACACTACATTCTTTCTGAGTACTTGATTCTATTTAAACTGTCATAATTCAATATTTTTCCTTTTTTTTTGTTTATTTCTTATCCTTCTTTAAAATGTTTACTTGAAAGTATGAGTTTTTAATCAAACATTTTTACAAATATCATTACTTGTATATGAAAAACAAAATAAATATCATATATTTTAAAATAATTTGTACCATACATAAACTATATTGGTTTGAAACAATTTGCCTACAAGTAATCATTTTTATGCATTAAATTAGATAATTATAATTTGCTAAGCATCCAGTCATATAATTTAGGCAAGCAAATTCTTTGGAAATGCAGTTTAATTTTTTTCTCTGTCTTAGTAATAACTCGATAACAGTACGGCAGGCTCACATCGGCCAGCTGTCAGACTCTAATGCATGCAGTTAATGTACGACATACAGAAAACACCTTCTGGTTACTAATATTGAACCAATATAATAATTATATACACCAAATATTTCAGCATGCCTGTGCATTATGATTAACAACTGGGTTGCATATATGGTTACTATCAAACTGTTTTTTCTTTTACTTTATCACATTTGCATTAAAAAAAGATAAAAAAAAAAAGAAATATATATATATATATATATATATACATGAAATATACATATATATACATGAAATATACATATATATATATATATATATATATATATATATATGGGACAATATATGCAGACAAAAGAACTTTAAAAAAAAATTAAATAAAGGAGAGTACCTGAAGAGCAATGGAATGAAAGAAAACTGAAATAGCATCTTTTAGAATGACAGAATGAATCTGAAAGCATTAAAGAAAATGTATAATTGCCTGTATTGTTATGCAAGAAATGTTCTAGTCTCTTCTCAACTATATTAATCCAGATCTTAAATCAAGTCAAAAATATATTTATAAATATATACATATTAAATGCTTATGGCTTGTTAGCACTATGGATGTATGTAAAAATATAAAACAATTTTTAAATGGTTTCAAATAAGATCTTCCTCAGAGTTTTGTCTGTATAATGAAGTGTTTCCCATAATACATGCATTATTAAATCTTCCCACCACTAGAATATATACGAGAAACACACAGCTCGTTCATCAAGGCGAAAATAGCAGCTGCACACATGAAGGTGACAGAGTTAATTCCAAGGAACTTTAAAAGTAAGCTTAGAGACAATCAGTCTTTATATAAAGGTCATTTTTCTTTATGCGGGACACCAGACAGGCTTGCAGAGTACATTTGGAATGTTGATTTTGGTCCTTTTGGCTGCTGGCTCTGCTCTTTGAGGTTATCATGAAGATTTGTAGATGTGTTTGGGGAAGAACTGTAAGGGCTACAAATGATATAATAGAGGTTGCACCAGATATAGAGCGAACTAGACAGAGGCGCTCCTGTGCTGGGCTGCTATCCTTTGTCTCAAAGGCACTTCTGACCTAGAGGAACGGAACGACATAATAGGGGTGACGGCAGAATGAATGTCCGCATTAGGGCACAGCTAAGCTCTTAGGGGGAGAGCCGCAATACAGGGAAGTGGAGCCACTGTGACGTCAACATGCGGATGCTGGAGCCGTCAATCAGGCATCGCAATGCAATCATTACAGTCACTCAGCTAGTCACAAACACTGCAGGCCAGCTCGACGCATCAGAAGACAGACAATATTCACAGATGTTTTCTGGGACTGGATGGAGATCCGTTAGACAGTGAAATAACACCATCTACAAAAAATGCAAAAAACTGAGTATGTGATTCAAAAAAGGTGTTCTGCACTGTAAAATATTTTATTGGTGAATCAATATTAGCATAGGCTCACAAATAAATATGAGACAAGAGGAGGAGGGAGGATTATTTCAGAGCATGTAGATGCAGCATATACGCTGCAATCACCTCCCAATATCATGTAATTTATTGTGTGTGCAAAACAAATCAAAAGTGCAAATATAAGTATCCTCTGTATCAGAAGAGAAAAGCTGCTGGCTTTCATGCATGTCAGCAGTCTTGGGAATAGCTGACCAGACGCTATATGAGTTTCACAATTATCACATGCTAATGGCTCCTGCTCTTTGAGGCTCGACTTGGGCTGTCCCATCTTCAAATGCATAGGCGATCGCAGCTTTTTCCGTTTCGCAGACATACCGATCTTTCAAGAGTTATCCATTTTTGATTTAGAGAAATTGCATTTCATGCAAAATAAATGTGATCACTAAGCGCACAAGGCAGCAATAGGAGGCTGAGGGAATCAGGCATGCAGATTTTGTGTGTCTCTCAATTGTTTACAAAGATCAGCAACAAACTGATTTGCAAAGAGACCTTTTAATTGATACTAATTGTATAATTAGGCACGTGCTCATCCCAATTATCAAATGATTGCCAAATGGGGACTGCCAATAGGGGCACCTTGAGGACAACTGCCGAATGCAGCCTGACAATCAGATGATGAAAACGTAATATTCCATTATCAGATAAAAACATATTCCATGAATGACGCAGCTAAAGTTACCCCAAGTTATGTATCGCCTTTCAGAATGAATTAAAAATATATTCTCATAGGACGATATATACCAAATATCAGTGTACACTGGATATGTGCAGATGTATAAAATTTCTTGCAGGAAACAAGGATATTGTAGCTGAACCACTTTGAGCCACTTTGAGTAATCGGATTCAGATTTGACAACAAGGATCTGTTCTAGACAACTTAATGGTCAGACTTTAATGCATCTCCCTCTGTGCAGGTTCCACATAATAAGGGTTAGATTGACATTAACAATCATTTAACCACAAAACATTGTGCTTAAGAAAATAAACTGTTTCAAGTATATTAAACCATCTGTCTTTAATATTAATTAACTCTCTGCAGGGGTAAGAACAGGTCATGAGTGAAGTCCCACAATATGCATTTAGGTAAGCCAAGGGTCATTATATTATTTTCCTCAAAAAAATGCAGTTTTTAGCTTTCCATGAGAAGAATTTTTGTTCAGCTGAAAATGGGGCGACCATAAAAAAAAAAATATGATATACGTGCAGTTTTTTCAGACGTAATTAAAACAGATGCCTATTAATTAGTTCCTGACTAGACAAATGAGGAAAATGGTTACACTGCTATTTATATTGTTTAGGGTAAATCTAGTAAGACAGGTAGACAAATGTATTTTGTCATGAACAGCTGTGTTCCTATTAAGACAAGAGTAAAAACACCCGGATCTGCACACTGCAGCTACTAATTAGTGCAGCACCAATCATTCCCAGGGTCCTTTGCGTCTTCAGCAAAGCAGTCTCTCAAACAGGAAAGTGAGATTCATTGAGAGATTTGTCTTGCTTTATATTTTGATAGGGCCATTTATATCTTGTTGCTCAACATATGGTCTTTTTTCTCGCTGAAAGGGAAGAGAATAGCCCAGAATCTGCATGTTTACAGAGAATCTCCGGAAGTCTGTGGCAAAGCAAGTGGAAGTTTAGTAAAACACGTGAGCGCTAAGGCTTTCCCACCCAAGCAGGGGTGTCCTTATTGCTAGTGTTTTTGGTATAAAAGCTGTTGTTCATCTAAAGGAAAATATGAAAACTTGCACCCTCACAATGCTTGAGCATAGTGTTTTTTGAGTTTCTTGTCGGGGGGGTTCTCCTTCAGGAACTCTGCTTTCTTTCCACAATGTAAAGACATGCGCTCTGACTGTCGGTGTGAGTGTGCGTGAAGAGCATCCCAGCCAGGAGGCCAGCCTGCCTCCGACCCTAAACTTCCTGGGATGAGCTCCAACAACCTCCCCACAACATTATCCAGCAGAAGTGGCTGGTGGACGAATGGATGGTTATTTTAGAAGCCACTATGTTTCAAAGTCAAACAATAAGCTTCAAATCTGAGAATTTATGACATTTGCTGTTAATGATGATTTTTGTCTTCTGTATGGTTCAAAAACTTATCAAGTTTACAAAATGCTAGTCACACATGCCTGCCATTTCATCCATTTAAACAAATCAAAGAGTGTAGGTTAATTTGGCCAGCATATGCAAAGATTAGTATTTAGGCCCTGAGACTTTGCTATGTAAGAGCGGTGGCATTACAAGGTGCAGCAAAGTGAAGGTTTTTATTATTTATTACAGTAGTGGCCAAAAGTTTTGAGAATGATAGAAGCATTGTTTTTCACAAAGTCTACTTCTTCAGTGTTTGTAGGTCGTTTTGTCAGATGTTTCTACGGTATACTGAAGTACAGTATAATTACAAGCATTTCATAAGTGTCAAAGGCTTTTATTAACAATCACATTAAATTTATGCCGAGTCAATATTTGCAGTATTGGCCCTTCTTTTCAAGACCTCTGCAACTCGCCCTTGCACGCTGTCAATCAACTTCTGGACCAAATCCTGACTGATTGCAGTCCATTCTTGCATAATCAATGCTTGGAGTTTGTCTGAATTTGTGGGGTTTTGTTTGTCCACCTTGTCTGCCTCTTGAGGATTGTCCACAAGTTCTGAATGGGATTAAGGTCTGTGGAGTTTCCCGGCCATGGACCCAAAATGTCGATGTTTTGTTCCCCGAGCCACTTACTGTAGTTATCACTTTTGCCTTTCCATCATGCTGGAAAAATCATTGTTTGTCACCAACCTGTTCTTGGATGGTTAGGAGAAGTCACTCTCGGAGGATGATTTGGTACCATTCTTTGTTCATGGTTGTGTTCTTAGACAAAATCCTGAGTTAGCCCACTCCCTTGGTTGAGAAGCAACCCCACACATGAATGGTCTCAGGATGTTTTACTGTTGGCATGACACAGGACTGATGGTAGTGCTCACTTTCCTTCTCTGGACAATCTATTTTCCAAATGCCCCAAATAATGGGAAAGGGGATTCATAAGAGAAAATAAAACCCAGACCTCAGTAGTCCAATCCCTGTACCTTTTGCAGAATATCAGTATGCCCCTGATGTCTTTCTTGGAGAGAAGTGGCTTCTTTGCAGCCCTTCTTGGCACCAGGCCATCATCCAAAAGTCTGTCCCTCACTGTGCGTGCAGATGCACTCACACCTGCCTGCCGCCAATCCTGAGCAAGCTTGCAGTTGAATCAACTGTAATAGATGATTCTGGAGTTTGCAGGACTTTCTTGGGTGCCCTGAAGCCTTCTTCACAGCAATTGAACCTCTCTCTGAAGTTCTTGATGATCCGGTAAATGGTTGATTTTGGTGCAATCTTACTAGCAACAATATCCTTGCCAGTGAAGCCCTTGTTGTGCAAAGCAATGATGACTGCATGTGTTTCCTTTCAGTTAACCATGGTTAACAGATGCTGAACAATGATTTAAGCCCCACCCTCCTTTTAAAGCATCCGGCCAACTATTCTAACTCAATCAGCATGACAGAGTGATCTCCAGCCTTGTCCTCGTCAACACTCTCACCTGTGTTAACGTTACAGCTGATTGGAGAATCAGCCTCAAGAACCATGGACTCAGAGATGTCCAATGTCCTAGCTAAAGGGTTAGTTTTAAACAACTGCTCAAAGTTGACGGTCCAGTGGGTCACAAGTGCAGTGTCATACGTAAAGACCGTTCCATCACTCACACAATGTAAACTGAGAACAAATGCGCCACCGGCATGGCCCTCCTCAAAACAACAGGTTTGCAAAGACTCATTCTTCACCATGACAGTGATCCTTTTTGCAGACACGACAGTGGTTGGCTGGATCTCAGGCCTTACCGGTAATCTATCTGGAAAGCATTGTAGTTCAGGACGATCAACCATAATGGGCAAAGGGACTGTTTGTCTGGGATACTTCGGTATGCTCTTAACTACACAAGTGTGACCTTAATTCAATAGGCTATTTTGTGGCTTTGCAAACCACACAGTGCCTCTGGTATGATCATCATGGTAATCTGAGATCTGCTGTCTAATCATATATATATCTTCAATCTGTACACTCACAACAGCGCTGGGTCCTATAAGACCCTCATAAGACCCTCAGGTATATCAGCCATTCTCAGCTTGGTTTGATCATTCCTTGTAGACAGTGCAGTCACCGGGACATCAGGCCCTTCCCTCACTGTGTCCCTGGCCAGTTTCCTGCCAGCTTCTGCCTCTTAGTGAGATGCTGGTCGACCATCCAGAGATTCAACACTTCCACTGATAGTGCCCATCCTCTCCACACTGGTAGCAAAATATGTTTGGCCGACCCACTGCTTCCATTGAGTTACTGACTGGTGGTTCAGTTTTTGGAGGGGTTCCCACTCCGAAATTTATGGCTCCAACGAGCTCAAAACTTATTCCTGGGGCAGGTGGGGTAACCAGAGAATGAAACTCAGCGAGACTCTTTCCCTCTTGTTGCAGGAAAGCCATTAGCTTAGACTGGAAGTCTATACCACTCCAAACTGACAGACTGGCAACCCTAATGTTTGACCAGGGACCTAACTCATCAAGGACTCCTACAGCATTGGGTAAAGTCCCTTTGGATATGTCTTGGGAAGTCTCAAATAAGAACTGTGTTCGTCCCATTTTATCTACACACTGTCTCCTCAGTATTACGCTACCAAGAGCTTTAACAGTGGACAGCACCTGACGGACTCCGTGCATGTTGGAGCTCTTATTGGGCAGGAGTACTCACATATCCAGGACAATCAGAAAAC
This sequence comes from Hippopotamyrus pictus, assembly GCA_026781145.1. Lineage (NCBI taxonomy): Eukaryota > Metazoa > Chordata > Actinopteri > Osteoglossiformes > Mormyridae > Hippopotamyrus > Hippopotamyrus pictus. The sequence goes on from JAODLC010000133.1 coordinate 14,533,906, forward strand.
CCAAGTCAAGCAAGCTGAATGGCCCACTCCTCCAGGCAGGGTTTGGGTCCGAAGTCGACCGAGGTCCCGCTAGCTATGGCTGATGGCGCAGTTTAATTTTGCTGGTTGTAACTCAGTTGCCTGCTAGCTTCCGCAATTTAAATTCACTGAGCTTCACTCTCCTCCCCCCCACCTTCCCCCGACTGTCCGACAACCAAGGAAAACCTCAGTAAAGCTTGGAATAACTAGGGCTACAGTCCCAACAAGCAACCCCAAGTCAGACCAATTTGCAGTGCTACCCAGCTTTCCTCTGCTTCATCCTCAGAGAAGACTTTCTTGCACAGATGCAATTAGCCAAAATAACCCCTCCCCCCTAAACAGTGTCCCTCAGGGCAATACAATTTATCAGCCCTAGTGAACAAAATGCCACACTAATACATTCAGTGCATAATCAATTTAACTCCAACATAAAAAAAATCAAACATCTCAAACAATCTGGTTCATCAACATCTAACCCATAGAAAGGAACACATTTAAAAAACACACATGGGTGCATTTCTCATAATATGAACGTCACCCCACAATATTAACACTGGCAAAATTCCCCACTTTTCCCAGTAACATTACCACCCATTTCTATAGGGTGCCACACACTGCATGCTGGGAAGGTCTGAATCTGACAAGGATAAAGCAATGTGTTTGGCCACCTGCAGGAAAATACTCAGTGAGATTAGACTATAGCAGATGAGAGAGGACGCTGAGTAGAGTCTGCATGTTTCTCTGGGATTATAGAGCTCTTCCAACATCTTGCTTGTCTCTACAGACAAAGTTCTCTGTCTGGAAGTAGAGGTCGTCATGCAAAGCAGTTTTCACACACATTGATGGACTTGATGGAAAACATCCAGCTATATAACTCAATAACGCCATTTCAATCCTCAGCTCGGAGAAAATGTAAAAACGCGCCAGGAGTTAAAAAGATCAGGGCAGCAGAATGGAAAGCCATCCTTACTGGATAATAGCGAAGAGACAATCATTCGGGTCAAGGAGGGCTAGCCCATCAGGAGGAATCAAATGGATTCCGTCAGGAGGAATCAAATGTCCATTCTCACAGGTATTGCGAAATGCAAGGCACCCCCCACATCATTCTGAAATGGCGGCACTCAAGAGTCTGAAACAGCAGCTCTAGTAATTAGTGTTATCACCATACCAACATTTCTGTTTAGATATTGATACCAAGTCATGATTTTCAATTTTGATCATTTTCTATATTTCTCTTTAAAAAGACACTCTCAAATGTAATATATAAGCATGTTAGTCAAAGAAGCAGGTCGATCATAATTTTTTCTTTATTAATATCAGTGGTTCGAGTCAGAGTTGGGATGAATAAATCCGCAAGCTTGGGTCGCTCGTGAAATGGACCCGTGTGTCATGGTAGAGCAGGTGTCCCCAGCTATTTTTGCCTGAAGGCGAAACCAAGCTAAGGTCCACTGCATCCAAAAGGAGGGGGCCAGTGTGTCCCAGTCACTGGTGCTCAAAGACTTATAGTGGTGCGGGGGCAAAACTCTTGGCAGTATTCCAGAAATTTAACTAAAGTCTACACTATAAATTTTTTGGACTACATAATTATATCCATATTTGGTCATCCTGGTCATTGCAGGAGCCATTCCTCGGAATGAATATTAAAATAATGCAAAAATCTTGATATTACATTTTTTATTCATTATTTTTCAAGGAATCAAAAAGAGACAAATTCCTATGTACCTGTAGTCATACTTGTGCAATGGCCAGTAAAGGATTATACTTAAAATCTTCTCTTCAACTAAAGAGAACAAAAAAAATGAAAGCTTATAAAATATAAACCAAATTGTTTCATACCTATATAACAGTATCCAAAGAAAATACAATTGCTTTACTCTTCTGCTAATTTCTAAGCGATTTCTGGATGTATAATAAATTTCTCCTCCTAAACATCAGTTTGAAGCTATCGGTAACTTACCTACATAAGGTTAGTCGATTTTTACGCTGTAAACATGAAACATTTGGTCTGAATGTGGTATATAATGCTTCCTTGTTAGATACAATTAATGAAATCAGTGCTTAATCTACTTTTAGTGTTTCTGACTACTGAGATTTTTTTTTTGCAAGCAAAAGACTTTCTTAAAACAATCATTTTGGAATTATTTAACTTACTACATTTCTCCAAATATATGTTGCAAAAGAGTTGATGGAATGTATCTGCTGAAAATTAGATATTTTATGTAAAGCACTAACTTTTGCACTAGATATAATATGATTATATTGTATAATTCACATAAATGATGCAACTTGACCTCTGTTCAAAATCGATGTCTTTATTTTTCACTGAGCACCCCTTCAATTGGGTAAATTCAGTTGCGCATATTACCTGCACAATCCAATCAAATTCGGTCAGACTGGGCGGAATACATCGCAATGTAGCCACACTGAACCCGCTGACCGCATCATTGGTTTAGCTGTGCGGGTTGCCCAGTCCTTTCTTTTACGAAGATGACAGGAGGAGCAAAGTTGTGATGCAAAATTTAAAAAGTACAATACGAATATGAATATTTTGCGATAAATTACATTTTCTGAGAAGGGCATGTGTTTACATGTAACAAGAAGGGTGGGGGCAGCTGCCTCCCAGCCCCCATGCTATGCACACCAGTAGTCCTGACACAAACTTCACCAATCAAGGGCAATTGATTGTGGTTCTGAATCCTACTGTGTTTCGCTTTGAACATGGACTGGAGCCAGTTGGTGACCACTGCTGTAGACCATGTATGAAAACGAAAATTGCTGCTGCTGCAGGATTTTTTCACTACTGGTTTACCATGCAACCCTACTAGTAATATTTAATTACATATAACCCATGTGCATCCGGTGTTGCTGCAGGAAGGATGAGGATGATTGCTAGACCTAGTTGGTTGAGATGGGTCGCTAATCAGGGCTAATACTAACTAGTCAGAATAACTCACTCCAACACTGCATGACATGGTTATATGAGGCAGACATGAAGGGTAACGCTCAGAGCACAGCTGCCGTCTGCGTGTGATGGCTGCATTCTCGAAAATAAACGATAAAAATGAGGACGGCAGTAGCAGTGTAAGGTTATTCCTACTTTTAATATTAGTGTCAGTTTTTCAGGTGCGTGGGAGGGGGCAGGGGGGCTTATTTTATTCTGTCAGAGGAACATGGGGGTCCGGCACAGAGCGTCAGCACTGCAGCCTTAGGCTGCCCAAAGAGAGGGGTAAAGAAAAACAAATACAGATGTTTTTTTTTTCTGCAATAAATTTTAAGACCCGAGCCTCGCGTTTAAAGGGGCATTTACAGAAAAGTTTCAGAAATAACTGCTGTCACGGCAGTTTATGGATTAGATCAACAATAACCTTGTTAGCCATCTGCAGGCAGCTATGGAAGGAGCCACTGAAAAGTGACAGGCTTCAAAATTTGCTTTTTTCAATATAACAATGTCATTTATTATACTTTTATAAACCATTTTTGTAATCTGCGCAATCTGAGACTGTGTCTGGCTACCTATAAAAGGTGACGTACTTCACAAGGCACCAGGAGAATGTGCCACCGCCGCACTTTATAATATAGATTTGTCAAACATTAGCCTAGCTAGCTGTTTCGGTTTGTGCTGGACATTGTTCATTTGGTATTGCTTACCTTTTTGGTACTGAATGGATAAGAATATACTTCATGGATAACAAAAGAAGAAAGTAAAATCATCACAACAAAATATTCAGGGTCGTGCACTGATTGATGCATCGTGCGAAGAGAAAACAACACTGGGAGTTATCCAAGCATATTTATGTTATGTTTAGGCTATTTTGAAACAATGCTATTACATTACTAATACAGCCTAACTTCACCTGTCAAAGTTCATACTATATGTTAATGCCTATTCAAAAAGATACAGCAAGGACACAGTGGAAACTAGTTGGGAACCAGTTCAGGTAAGTGAAAATAAAAATGTCTTTACTAAACGAGTAAGGAAGAAGTCTTAGTTTGATGAAGACCCTGTCATTACAATGTCTCACGGCAGCACTAAACTAAGTAATTAAATATCCAAACAAGTAAGCTCACAGAGTCCAAAAATACAAGCTAAAATTATAATGGCTTTACATTGTAAGAACTATGCATTTGCCAGCACTTCTCATTTGTTACAGGATCGTTTCCAGATCGGACTCTTCACTATGTTCACCCTAGAAATCGTGTACCTCTTTCCAACCATTAGCGCAAACTAAACAATCCTGCAAAGAGCTTTTTTCCGCACCACTTTAATTGGGTGGGAGCTGATACTATAGACATTGTCCCGTGGGCTTTGCTCTTGTTTTGCAGTTTCAATGTGTCATCATTAGTAAAACTGGTTTCTTGCCCCATTATGGTAGCCCGATATCATGCGAGGCATGCAGCTTAAGTCTGCCGCGAGTGGACGGGGTTGCGTATCGGTGAACCGAAGGTTATTGCGCGTCATCTTAATGCCGCACTAATGAGTGAGCACAGGCCCACCGGATCCGGCTGCTGAGGGTGAATGGTAATGCGGTGCCGACACTGGGGTGAGCCGTCAGGGCAATCCCAGAGATTCAGGCCTCACAAGCTCCGATCAAATTGATACTCAGACTTATTTCTACTGCTCTGCCTCTCTCCCCACCCTCTGCAGTCACCCCACGGCAAAGAGCCGGCCATTTTTAATCTGTGGCCACCTTAGACAAGAAGCCTCCCTTATTGTTATAAGATCAGCCCAGCCCTTCTAAATCATCTTTTCAGACCGTCCTTGTCCTGCTTCTGTTAGAATTGCTTCAGAGGCCCCTGCTATAAATCCTTCATAGCTCTGGGATCAGGATCTATTCCTGTCAGTCCTGTACCACAGCAAAGTTAAACAACAAAGACAACAACCCCTTTACTTGACCTATTTCCTGACAGGGGTTTACAGTTCTTTGAGCCTGGTTGGCATCACAGCTACATAAATCCTTGAAAGACAGCACTGAGTGGCAGAGCAGTGCAGCGTTCTTGAGTATTTGAGCATCTCTCTGTCAGCGCCCAGTGTCTGTGTGTATCATAGAGATCTCAGTGTTACACACTTAGGCTAGAGAAGGGTAATGATACAGGAATATTTTAAACAGCATCTCATCTTCCAGTGAAAATGAAAATCTTTTCTCATCACAAGGTTTTTCACTGATATAGACTATAAAACAGTGTTTTCCAAAACAATTTTTTTCCTGATTTTCATTTAACCTTTTCATACTTAAGTATGATTGAGTTAATAATTTAACCGCAGATATACTGTAAAAGCATCTCTATAATGTTTCAAGCTTCTGTGCATCTGTTGTGCTCTACGTAGTATAGTGTCTTACTATTTTTATACGACATAGTACTCCAAACCTCATCTCCCTGTTTGCATTGTGCATCACGCAGGATGAGGATTCTGCCACAGAAATGACAAATGATAATAACAGAAATAATAATCTCTCTTGTTTTCCCCCCTTGATATTTTAAAAACCGAAACTTAATACCGCCACAAGCGCTACCTGCGATTCTCCTTCTGCGTTGTAAGGCCCTCGGGCTAAAAACTGGCAAAGCGTCCTTTATAGACTGCTCAGCACTTATTCAATCACAGAGCCATTTCCTTCCCGTGCACACACCACTTGATTGCAATAAGCTACTTGACAAATGGTGGTGCTGGAAGCCTGTAGCAGGTGCACTATATGCAGCAGATAATCTGTTTTCATAAAGTTCTGAGTAGAATTCTTATTTGGAGTAACTCCATGTTGGAAATTAGTGTGGAGATTCTGCAGCGCAGTTAAGAAACAACTCCTACGCTTAGCAGAAAATGTCCAGGATTCAGATATGTTGCTTACAGTGGCGTAATATATTACCTCTCCCCTTTAAGAATAAAAATATAAACATTCAAACTTCCAAGTGCTAATCCTGGTCAGCATCACGGGGGCCTGGTGCCTGTCCCAGTTCAGCAGAGGACTCAGGCTTGGGGGGCACCCTGCATGGGATGCAAGCTGTAGACATACAGTATAAAACATATTCATGTATTTTTCAAAAAAAGATTCAATGGATTATAAGAAATACGAATGTAATTAATTTCCTTAGCTGAGGCTGTTGTGGCGCACACTCGAGAGCACATCGAATCTGGCACTAGAGCATCATAACTGCAGGATTTTGCAGCCATTTATTATTCATGTTGGTTATTTTATAGTTGATTTAAAAACTGGTCAGGCAAAATGGCAAGCAGCCCAAAGGCGGATTGAAATGTTGATGTGTCAGAAGCAGACAGGGAGCTGAGTGGTAGCAAACCTCTCAGAGCGCCGTCGACTAAATCGTCATTAAGACAAACGCTGGAAAGAAAGTCAGGCAAGAAAAATGAAACCCCCTGTTTCACAGAAGTAAAAAAAAAAGAAAAACATTTAATACATTGTCTTGCACTAAGATGTAATTCTGGAATTGCCATTAGCCAAATCTCTACAAGGCTGCTTTTCTCGGTTAGAGCGATTTAATGTTCTCTGCATGCTGTGAGAGGCTAATGAACATGAAAAAAAGATGAAACAAAAACAACTGAAATCAACATCTTCCCAAACCCCCTGTTACGTGATGGTGAGTTTTAATAGCATTTTGTTTGTTTCGGAGGGGAATGGTATTTGCAGAACCAACAATCGATATGAAGTGATATTAAGAAACACAGTGGCCGTGGGCGGAGCCACGAGCCATGAAGCGCGGCCCGATCTGGCTGTGGGGAAATGAGCTCGATTTGATCGAATGACACATTTCCATCATTTTCTCCCCAGCAGACTGTGCACCATCAAAGAGGTGGTGTAGTCAAAGAAATCAGATTCATATTCATTTCAAGGTTAATACAACATATCTGGGTAGGCACATACAAAACGCAGTTAGCAAATATCTCAGTAATGAATGGACGCATTTAAAACAGATTCTATTGTAGGGTTGCACATAATAAGGTGAAGTTGGCATAGATTCAGCTGTTATTGAAAAGAGTTTGAAACGGTTTTGAAAGATAACCTTTATATTTAAAGTGCATTCAAAATATGCAGTGACAGAAGGCTTTGATTCGCCTTTCCTCCTGGGCCCCTGCCTCTTGGAGCCCGTTTGGGAACCACCAAGGATTTGGCATTTGTCAGGGAGAATGTAATTAGCATCTATCGCAAACCTCCATCTCAATAGTAAATCAAAAGTGGCAAGAGCTCCATTGAGGGTGAGGGGGAAAGTAAAAGTGGCACAGATTACAGGTTTCACTGACGCCGTCATCATTAAGAATTCGTTGCACCAAGAGAAGGAGACGATGCATGTAACGTGTCCCGCTGTCTTCCCGTAAAGGCAATGGGAGGCATTTCGGAGAAGGAGACGCTGCATGTAACGTGCCCCGCTGTCTTCACGTAAACACCACGGGAATCTTTTCGGAGAAGGAGACGCTGCATGTAACGTGCCCCGCTGTCTTCACGTAAACGCCACGGGAGGCTTTATGGAGAAGGAGACGCTGCATGTAACGTGCCCCGCTGTCTTCACGTAAACGCCACGGGAGGCATTTCGGAGAAGGAGACGCTGCATGTAACGTGCCCCACTGTCTTCACGTAAACGCCACGGGAGGCTTTATGGAGAAGGAGACGCTGCATGTAA
>JAODLC010000133.1:14549537-14573360 GCA_026781145.1 Hippopotamyrus pictus
TCCTGCCCCGATCGTCCACTCCTTCCGTGTGCCACGCCCCCTCGTTAACCTCGTGTGGGATCCCCATGTGATCAGCTATTTCTGTTTTTTTTCATTAGTCAAGACAAGTTCAAAACTATGAACATGAGGGTTCATTCAATACAGTAAGAAGTTGCATGATAACTTTGGTACATACTGTAAAAGTTCATTGATAACTATTGATCTTTTATCTTTTGTTTGAATGTTACTTGTGGCAAAGCAAAAATTTTTTCTTTGTTATTTTTTAAAATCTATTTCTGCACAAGATGAAGAGCATCTGTGATGTGTGATAACATTGTTCAATATTGCAATGACAATATGACTTTAATAATAAACAGCTATACAGTTCCTATGTCTTTCTGCTTTAATTGGTACATAATCCCTGACATAACCCCAAACAGTGATCAGCCTACACCCACTAAAGAAATTAAATAAATTTCAGTCGTGCTTCTATTGAACAAATTGCACATGAAAACCCAACCAATTAAACAGAAGATTGATTTACATAGTATAAGAAATTCAAGGTGAATTATCGCTGCTCCTTTTAAAGTATTTTCTCCTCAACACAATAAAAACACATCTTGAAAAAAAAAATTGGAGAAAATAAATAAATAAATATAAATTAAACATAGCAATTCAAAATATTCCATTACACTGTTCAAGGTCCTCAAGTATCGAGCTTAATATGTATACATTAATGATCAAATAAAACATGTCAGTAATACCATCAAGCTAAATGGAAAGTCTCTCTATATAGTAATTAATAAAAGCACACCATTTGTTAATAAAGGGAAAAAAGCATTGAATATCGATGCAAACGAAACACTTTAAAGTTACAGAGTAATTTGAAATCTACTGTATGATTACATCATCATGTATAGCTTTCAACCAGGAAGGAATGCTATTGGTCTTTATTCAAAATCTTTAATAGAGCCTTAATTTTAACCCACAATAAAAGTATATTGATATTAATTGTATCGTGTCATCGTGTAGCTCATTTTGAAAATATACCGATACAGTGTTACCAATAAACATTTGATATACCATCCAGCACCAATGGTCCGTCTTGTTTCATTGTCCTCATGGAAATGTCTGTTGTGTTTTTAGTGGACTTGAAGCATTTTTTGTTTTACATGTGTTTTCAGAATTTGCGTTTTCTGAATTTAAAGCGTGTTGCCACCTCTTGGCAAATGGCTCCAGATATTCGCTCCCGGTCCACATTGCATACGATGATCTGCATTTACATGTATTACTTATTTGTCTTACATATGCTATTATCTGATTTCAAATATAATATTATTCTCTCATACATGCGCTAGACTTTCGGTTCATATATACAATTAGCTTCATTTATATACCATTATACTCACATACTTCAACTGCTGTTGTTTGTTAATCAGACTATCATGCAAGCATATAATGTACATATAAGTAACAATAGTTCTCTGTGCAAGGAGAACAGTGCTTTGACCGCGAGAAGTATGACAGTAAATAAAAGAGAGTATGATAAGGGTATAGTAGTGTTAGTGCAAGAGGACAGTGGTGATGTGTGTGAGACTTTATTAATTATTAATTATTACGCATTAATTATCTCTCACGGGGCCACTCATATGAATGCATGTCGCGTGTAAATGAAATGATATATCTTGTTCGTTGCAATGTGGTTTTCACGATAAAAATGCAATTCATCTGTCACAACTAGTTGCAACTAAATATTCTTATCAATTCCCAGCATTTTTGTTAAAAATTTATATAGTCATTTGTATATAGCACATATACTGTATCTACATAAATCAATATATACAGTATTTTACCTTAAACAAAATTTAAAGAAGTCTGTCTTAACCTTTTTCTTGCATAACATTTCTTAACATTACAAATGCTCTGTAAAATATTTACTGCATTACTTGATTTGTCAGGTTTTAGTTTTTCCCATAAATGACTTGGTAAAAATGTCAGGTGTACCTAATGATATTTGGAAAACAATCCAGTTTTATTCCACTTTTTTTGTAATGAAGATTCATTACATATTAAAGTATTTTTGACAGTAAATTCCTTTTTCTGTGACCAAAGACCAGCTAATTTACTTCTGTATCACTTCAGATCTACTATTACTACTATTAAATGTCATCCATCCTAGAATCTGCATTTGCTAAAGTAACCACTTTAATTAACCCAAGTGTTCTCAAGTACCTTGGGGCCAAAAATAAAATGAAATTCTGAGATGGACAGCATTCAGTTTTTTTCCTTGCATATACACTTATCTCATTCTGCTACGACCAAGTGCTACACTGGTACTGCTTCTAAATAATGTATATTTCGCCTGGCAGAACCATTTTAAATAACACCAAATACGTAAGGCCTTTTTTCTTTTCTCCATTTCATTTTAATTCAAGGGACTGTATTTCTCCTCCACACAGTATTTTCCTAATACTGCTACTAAATTTTAAACTAATAAAATAAAAAAAGCTTTAAAGTGTTTTGTAAATAACATTAAATAGTTCACCAAAACGAGGTCTGCAATCACTGCAGTCACTCATCCCTACACAGCCCTCAGTGGCAGGTTTAATAAATAACAGTCCGTCTGCTCCCACATGTCCTCATTGTATCACTCGGCGTTGTCCATCGTTGCCATGGAGACTATCTGTCTCCAACTATCTGTGCTCTGCTTAGTGACAGGGGATCAGTTGCCAGCCACATCTCCGCTTGAGGTCACACCTCAGCCCACTGCTGACCAGGTCAAGGTGTGAAACGCAGCACTAACACGAGACACCCAGGGCCAATCCCTCCCCCATACTGCGGAATGCCTCAGTACTGACGGGTCGCAGTGACTCGCTCTAAGAGAGCTAAAGTGAGAAACGCTCAAACTGGATAGGCGTCAGTCCCTCCGCCACACTGCAGAAAACCTCAGCACTGACGGGCCGCAGTGACTCTCTCTCAGAGCAAAGGGAAAAAGATTCAAACTGGACAGGCGTCAGTCCCTCCGTTACATTGCAGAAAACCTCAGCACTGACGGGCCGCAGTGACTCGCTCTCAGAGCAAAGTGAGAAAGGCTCAAACTGGACAGGCATGTATGGGCTTCATATCACATGATTTAGGTTTAACTCGCAGTGCTGAAACACAGGTCACTCTGGAGAAGCTTCGGCCCTGAAATTTGCTTCCTGTGATGTTCGGCACGTTTCAGCAAAAGCTTTTTTTAAACCATGGGCATGCATTCATTCGTTCAGCTGCCTTATGACTGTTAAACCTCAGTCATGGTGTAACTGGCTGACAGCATGAAAAGACAATTGCTGGAGATCACCCCCCCCAACCCCCACGTTGAACAATGACCTGGGTAACATATCACACATGTACAGAAGCTAGCATTCATGGAGGGAATTAATGCCCCTTTGATGCAATCTTCAGGAATAACACACATCAGACTCACAGAAAGAAGGAAAGCATTCAGCAGTTTGAAAAGGGTTTTAAAACCGGATTCATGCAAAAAACTGAGCAGTAGAACTCAAAAGCCAGTGAGATTAACTGCTCCAGTTTTGTCCAGATGTGAGTTTACATTTAAAATGATCACTGGATTCATTTTCAAAATTGCACCCAAGTTTGTTTTTCATACATGAAGCACTGATGTCACTTAAGCCAAACTCCAGTATTAAATATTTTAAGCCTCATATGTAAACAAAAAAATACTGAAAAGATCAAGGTAAATCATCTCATATAGACAGTGTGCAATTACACGGCATGTGTACCCCCTTTTCTGCCATGGTGATTATCCATCCATCTACTCCTCCATAACCACCGATCCAGTCCTGGAGACACAAGGCGGGAGACATCCGGGACCATACGCCAGTATTCAGCACACAAATACTACAGCCGTTTTGGATGTGGCATTTCACCTAATTTCATGCATGCTGACTGTGGGAGGAAAGAAGAGTAAACCAGGGAAATTCAGGGAAACATAGGGAGAATGTGCAAATTCCATATGCACCAAGCCGAGGGCAAGACTGAATCTACAGCAGAAGAGATGCGACGTCATCTTTCTATTCGCTGACCAACTTGACATCACACGAGAGACATCTTGACAAAAATCTAAACACAATGCAAAGAATATAAACAGTGAAAGAAAAAAGTCAGTCAAAGTGGCTAGCTTGCATGTTTGTTTCCTCTTCCTGGAATACAAACTAAAAATTTTCACAGACAAGGCAAAATCAACAGAATATCAATGGTCCTGATTGACGACAGATAAGGCCATTTGAATTGAAAATGGGCAATTCAGTCCAGATAGGAATCTACATTTCAGTCAAGAGGAGTCAATAAAAGTCCAGAATTTCAACATCCCAAAAGATAACAAGCATTATCTAAACTTTACTTTTCCACAGTATGCAAATATTAGCAGTGGCAAATTAATTAAATGCTGCTGATCAATACTGCTCACAGCTAGACTGATCAAATGTGGTTCCCAATAGAAATAGCAGTAAATGCCTCATAGTGAGAACACAGACACGTTGGACACTAATCAGTTTTTTATCATTTAGAGCAGAAAAAAATTATTAAATAATGGATGCATTATCTAATAATCTATATAAGTTTATTTTTTAATTAGGTGTCGTATTTTTTTCACTTATTCAGTTCTTTTTTGCCATTTTGCTACTAATTGCAATTGTGGTCACTGGCTCCCAAAGGGATACTAAACACAAATGTTTGGTGTTTGTTGTTATTGCAAAGGTGTAACTAATTAAAGAGCACCCAATGTGACTGCTTATCAATTAAATTTTCCTTTTATAACTAAATTTTGGATTTCAGTTCATTACTATACTTGAAATGAATGTTTTACGTACAAGCACTGGCTGTTTCTAATGTGATATATACTTTTTGTAAATGAATAAAGTAATAATTTTGGTATAAATCCAATAAATTTGCAATATTTGTACTGATTTGTACTGTCTTTCTGTGAGCATTTTGTGTGTGTGTGTGTGTGTATGTGTGTGGCAACCGTAAATCTTAGAATAAAAGAGAAAGTAAGAAGCTGCTTACAAAGGCTGCAGTGAGGACTGTAGCAGCATTTCCAATCAATACTGTAATCAAATCAAGGTCAAGGTTAGCGGGTAGAACCTTGGAAAAGATATTAGCAGGAGAGGCCAAACTCAGAGTCAAATCAACAATAAATACTGTTTGCATTAAGCTGGGGAATATTGATCTTATTTAAATGACCTTAGCAAAGTAGCCATGTATATGGTTTCTCAATGTATAAATTCAAAAAAGGTGAACTCTTTGCATTTTTGGCTCACAATATAACATTGTGACATGAAATAATAATAATAATAATAATAATAATAATAATAATAATAATAATAATAATAATATTTCTTCACTTCTAAATGGAATACAAATTGATGACTTATTGCAATAGCTAAGCTCAAATACTTTTGCCATATTTTCGTAATTCTCTAAAGCTGTCTAGAATTTACATGCAAATAATTTCAGGTTAAAAAAAATTGCCGCATTCAATAGGGCAATTGAAGGTCACACATACTTAAAGTCACATCAGCCTAGCTTCAGTAATCAACAATGAAACGAATTTCTGTGTTCAGCATGTATTACTGCAGATGTATCTGTTATCTCCTTCTGTTTGGAAGTTGTATAGTCTGCAGATTCCAGCTTCTATCTCAGTCCTCACGTAATAGTTTTGCTCCTCCTCATAGGAAAAGAAGGTTAGACAAAAGCTGGAGTCTCACTGAGAGGTACACTGACACATTAACAGCAGCCAAGTGTAATCTACATCACAATAAAAAAAATCACAATAATCGGGCAACGGCTTGTAAATGTACATTTTTTACATGTTGTTTGTTTACCCTGGAAATACGTATTTCACATATGCTGTGATTTTAAATATAAGCTAAACAGTTATTACAAGTCAAGCAAAGACTATAGTTCACTATACATGCGAAAAACGTATCATTGTTGTGGTTGAGCAGTTGGCTGCACAATATTAAATATAACATAGAAATTAAATTAAATAAAAGGAAATGCCTACAGAAAGCAAAAATTACATTTTGAGGGAAAACACGGCAGAAGCGTAGAGACATGTTCATTGGTTATTTCCTTTGAACCTCCTGAGACCCTATGTCCTGATATAAGGACATAATTTTTGTTTAAAACTACTAATTGTTCAAAAAAAAATAATGTTTGGTTTTTATGATTATGAGGTCCTACTAATCCCAAATAGCTAAAGGAAATAAAACATGCATACCAAACAAAAGCCCGGGACTCAGGAGGTTAAGAAAGAGAGTCCAGTATTTACTTCTGACATCCATCTGCTAGGTCCCCGTCTGCAGAGATCGAAGGTTCAGGTTAAGATCATGTGGAAAACGCAAAGGTCATGATTCCCAGCTAACTAACTGCTGAAAAAGACCCTGGGAGAGAAATAAGCCTCACCTTGTGTAGCATCAATCTCACTTTTCACCATTTTACTTCCAGAATGTGCATAAACAGAACATATTACGAGCCATGAATAACAACAGAACACATAAATTACAGGAAACAAAAAGGAACAGATTGTTTAAATGAAGGGAACTTCATTCTTCACCTTCTACTCCCATATTTGGACATATTGGTTGGACGCAAAATGCATAGTAACAGCTTTTCACCGCCTGCCAGAAATATAATGTTTCTAGTTTGAAAGCCGTAAATACTGGTGCATGTTAGGAGGCTCAGTCTGGTCTCGCATGAGCCAATCCAATCCCCATGTCTCAGAGGAACGCCGGCTAAATTCATTTTTCCCAGCCTGCAGATGGGAGCTGGAGGTATGGGTGATAAACTCATTCTGAGCCCAGCATTATCTGCCATAACAGTTATTTGACCGCTTTCATCTAATACACTGCAAGGTTGCCGAGCTTGTAATAAGAACAAGGCATGCAGATTGCTTTTACATTGCAAATGCAATCATGTCTTTGAGGGAAAACATCTGCCCAGAATTATATCCCTCCTCTAGCACTGGAGCCAATGACGGAAAGTGCCCATCTCGATACATGCTACATGGAAAATCGAGTATTAAAATTAAGGTGGCTGAAAAGGAGTAAATAAAACACACAAAGACAGTCAAAGGAATCGGGCTTGGATTTCACTTAAGCAGAAGGGCTCCAACTATGAGTTCCAGGCAGAAAGTTGAAATTGCACCAGCTAATTGAAATACTGCTCCAAATGACGACTAACCAATATGGTGTGAACCTCGTTTTTTTGGCCCTGGGCTTTAATTTCACAGGCCATTCCAAAGAATATATGGCATTCTGGGGTTATAAATCTCTGTGTTTGTGAACTCAGAAAAATGGACATACGAAGGGCTTGATGAATATCAGTAAGACTAGTGGCAAAGGACAACCAGAAAATGACAGCTTCAGAGCATAAACGGCAAGTGCACGACGGCCACGCCTGGGCAAGGGGTCAGTGAGAGCAGTAATGTGTCCGTTCAGTGGGGTCCGGCTCGCTCCGCAGCAGCATCAGCTGACACACTTGACATGTTGACACACACACAGCATCACTGGCCGTCTGCTAATGAACTTTGCAGGCTGAGAATGAATCCAGTTGGCCGGGACCTACATGCCAAGTGCGGAGCTGCCAACACAGAAAAAAAGTAAATAGAGCAGGAAACAGCTTTGTGAGCCTCAGAAATCACTGTTCTGTTAAAATAGCTGGAAGAAGCCCCAAGACCATAATGAGAATGTAGACAGCGAAGGTATACACTCTAGCCTGCCGTTTTTTTTATCTGACCTTTTTAAAAACCTTAAAGAGTATTCATCTATAGTAGAGAATAATTCTGTTTTCCCTAATGCCTCTGTACGATGTGGGGGATGGTAAATGAATATATAAATGATACTCACTGAGTTTAATTTACCACAGTTGTCATTACTGAGTACATAACACTGACAATAGGGTTTTACTGAAGTCAAAAATCACTGTAATTGCAGCTCATGAATAAGATTCCTTTAAATATTTAGCGCTCTGTGAGTTGTGATTTGCTGATCTGCAAGCCAAAATAATATTACTAAACCTCACTTTATCTGCCTGTGTAAAGTAAACAAAGTCTTACAAATTATTCCCAAGTTGTAATTCAACAAGCTATGTAGTCATCAATGGGAAAATCCCATGACTTTATACCCTGCTCAAACACATCCACCACACCCTCAGAGAAGAGATGAGATTCTTCATAAATAATTTTTAATATCAGTATAACTAATTTGAAGTTTAGTTACGACAAGTCCTTCAAATTGGGAAGAGCTGCCAGGAGATGTACATGGTATTTATGCTGGGGGGGAATGATTCCTTCTACAGACAAAAGGAGGTCATTAGTACCTCCAGGACACCCCCTCACCCCACCCTCTGTTCCCATCCCCAGGACACCAAACTTGGCTGGTCCAAGAAAAGCCATCAGCGCATCCGGCAACGCAGTCCGGCCTTCTAAGGAAGCATTCTTGCAAGCGTGGCCCCGTGGAAAGAAGCCGCTGTTTGATTTAATGAAACCAGTCGTGTGTTATCTGAAGGCCTCGGAGGCTCCATGGCCTGTAACATCAAAAGCAAGCAGGAGTTTGGCAAATGCCACCGCTCACATCCAGACAATCACCCCACAGCAAAAGGCATTACATACAGAAGGTTTCACCTGTCAAAAAATAATCACTCAACATGTAACTCTGCAGGAATTTTCATCCTTTCTTGTGACTGATAACAATAGAGCTGTAACAAACATCTGAACTGTTGGGAGTTTGCGAACCATGCTTAAAATTCGAGCACAAATATTCACCACCCACCCCCCACAAAAAAAAAAAACTTTGCAGGGTTTGCAAACGTAATGCAATGCTTATTTATTTATTATTTAACTATTTATCTATTCATTACTCTGGATTTTCAGAAAACATTTGTTTTAAATGTTTAAAATTATCTGTGTTCTTATCCCAAATAAATAATGTATGAAATTGAAAGGAAACATGTGTCTGCAAGTTTGCATTTTATAAAAAAAAACTTATATATACATATACACACACATACACATATATATATATATATATATATATACATATATATACACACATATATATATACACACACACATATATATAAATATACATATAAATACACACACACATATATATATATATATATAAATATATATACATATACACATACACACACATTGTTATAGCAAGCTCTCTTGTTGCACAGCTAATTTGTTGCACAGCTAAATAGTTTCATGTATTCCAAATATCACCATCAATTGTTCAAACACGGTAACTCTTCGGAAGGCATTTCTACTATCAAACAAATGTCATGATATTAAATACGTCATTATTTGAACCTTAATCATCAAAAGTTAAATAGTTAAAAAATGAAGACTAATAACATTATTTGCAACTTCTTGTATTTAGGGACTAGACCAACTTCATGAATGGTATATAGCTAATACACTTGTGATGCACAAACACGGAGTGCAGGACTAACCTTTTCTAAGTGCCCCTGTTAAGTACACATTCAACATAGGGAAACATTTCGGGGTTTCTACAAAAGGTGAGTCCCATGTTTGTAAAATGTACCTTATGGAGCTTAAATAAAGTGGAGGAACCACTAACTTTAGACTAAAACTAAAGAAGTTTAATAACGATAAGGGCCCCAGTAGTAGTGTTAAAGCAATTATAAACTGCAGATAATTAAAATGATATTTTGAAATTAAAACACTGAAAAAAAAGTCAGTATTTGTTAACAGTTGGTAATTCTGAAAATTTTCAGATAATAAAGAGATTAATTATCACCCACTTTTTATGTTTTGTCGTATCGTTTGGGGTTACGGCCCAGTTGCCTATGGCCTGGTGATGCCCAGCCCAGGATAATAATGATATTCCTGGCAAGCATGATGCTCCCAAGAATCACAAGCTTCCCAGCATATGCCTGATGCCTTCAAACAAATACTCTCCTTTATTCCACCTTGTGCTCTCCAACACAGTCGGAGAATCGGTAATAAAAATCAAGAAAGATTTCCTTGAAACCTAAGAAAAATCTCAGCCGCTCGCCGGCGCCCACTCATGGGCTCTTCAGTCTCCTGCGCTCCGCCAGGTTAATGGCACAGCTCATTCAAAGGGCACTGACGGCACTTTCTGCCACCTCCTTAAACTAGCAGATAGAAGAGTCCTGGTCTGTGGAATCACCCTCTTCATGTGATTGCCTGATAAGGAAAAGGATTCGGCAGCCACTCGACCGAACACCTGTGCAAACGTGCCCCTCCCTTTGCTAGTTTGGCTAAACTATTTTCTTAAAAGTGCCGTACAGGAACACATTCAGTATGTTTATTTGTCTATATGCACACGACACATCAGTGGCTGACAAACAGAGCACCCGGTTATGCTCGCTCTCAGGCCAATGAAAATTCCCGATCTAACCTGCCAGCCCCTGGTATCCAATCATCAATGAGAATGAGCACTTAGCTCCTTCAAGCTGAATAGGCCACTTAGGTAAGCAACAGGGACAATCAAGTCAGATAAAAACACATCCCTATTCTTACTGGAAAAAGGCAAGTGTCGACATTAAATCATTGCTCATTAAAATGGATATTATAATAGTTTTGAATGTTGTTTTTTCTCTAACCTACCAAACAGAATTCAGAATTTGCTGTTAGTTCACCAAAATGCTGCAGAAATTAAATAATATCAAGAGATGGAAATCTAGTTCAACAGGGTAATATCTTATATATGTCTGCCTTCCAAATCAACTTGTTTCTTTAAACACAGTTTTTTCTATTTGCTATTGTAAAGGGCTTCAAAGTGGTTACTTAACAATATACAGGAAAAGTTGCAAACAGAACATGGGAGTATAATAGAAAATAGATTTAGAACAAGTAGCTAGTCTTAGTCAACTGCACAGTGCATAAACAACATGTGGGTTATTGTGTCAGGGGACACAGAAGACTAATGGGTCAACAGTGACAGCTCAGCTGGATCCTAGAGACTTCTCATTTACATTTCCAAAGAAGTAAATTTTGCTGTGTGGACCACTACTCAAGGTCTTCTGATGCTGTGAAGTATCTGCATTTTAACATTGCATCTGGATTATTTGAAGAAAGGCAACAGGAAAACGGGAACCATTTCAATTCATTGAACCTCATTTCAACAGACTGAGCAGGAACTTGACAGGTATCATTGTATATAAGCCTGTTTCCCGGCTGACGGATCCCCTGAAAGGAAAATGTGTCAAGAGAAAGCAATGGCTGTTTCTTTATATGTGGAGCACTGGATTTTAAAGAAACGATTTCCTGCAATCCCGTCACACTGGACCGGACTTGCCTTCAGTGTGTCGTCTTTATTCAGACACTCTGTGAACACGACCCTGGAAACTTCTGGAAGGAAGGGGCTTGAAAGCTTCACTCAAAATCCCCCCTCTGGAGTGTGCATTGTGTTTACATTCATATTCTACTTAAATACAGATGCTAACACACACTTAGAGATAAACACAACAAAGCACACAGTCAAATTACACAAGCACACAACCTAATAAAAAAACTTCATTCTGAGTAAAAAGAGGTAAAATGACTTGTACACACAAACAGAGAGACAGAAATCTGGTAACCTCAACAGCTATGGCTCAGGCACAGCAGGTAAAGGAGTGGACATTTCAGTCAGTCAGCAAAGCAGAGCTGACTAGGGAAGATTGTGGGGGGTAATCCCGTGTAAAACGCCTAATGTGTGCCATTCTGAAAGGACAAGTATTTTATTTTTTTAAAATGGAGAATTCCAGAAATCCAGTGCCTCGGGAAACAACAAAGGACATGAGCTAATGACTAGTTTCAGTTTTTTCTGCTTTAAATCAAACAGTTCTGCCATTTAAGGGCAGTACATACTTGAGAAAGACTTTATTAATTAAATTTACATAATACCAAGCATACATAATCGAACAGCAGAACCAAGCAAACAAATTAATCTGATAATGAAAGGCAACAGCGAAAATATACTTCATCTGCCACATAATATTAGCCAACTGATTAAAATCCCACCATTTTCCATAACCCCTTATCCAGCCAACTCCAGGAAGCACAGAGCATGTTAACACCATAGGCAGGAAAGAACATGGTGGGGGAATTCAATCAGGGATCATACTCACCATGACATTTGATTAAGAGCGATATCTGCACCACTTATAATATTTTGTTAGCTACAAGCAGAGAAAATTCAAGTAATGTCCATCAGGTTGAGTCTCTGGCTCTTGCAGGCAGTTCCTACATTAAAGCTGAAGCAGCTCCTCTCATAATAGAAGTCTACCGATATCCCACAAGCGGAAGCCTATTGGCATCTCACAACCGGAAGCCAACCGACACCCCACAGCGGATGACCACTAATATCCTACAACCAGAAATCTATTAGCATCCCACAACCGGCATTCAGCAACCAGAAGCCTACCGACACCCCACAAGCAGACGCCTACAGATATCCCACAACCAGAAGCCTACCGACATACTGCAGCTGGAAGCTTACCGACATCCCGCAGTCGGAAGCCTACAGACATCCTGCAACCGGAAGCCTACAGACATCCTGCAACCGGAAGCTTACCAACACTCCACAAGCAGACGCCTACAGATATCCCACAACCAGAAGCCTACCAACACCCCACAAGCAGACGCCTACAGATATCCCACAACCAGAAGCCTACCGGCATACTGCAGCCGGAAGCTTACCGACATCCCGCAGCCGGAAGCCTACAGGCATCCTGCAACCGGAAGCTTACCAACACCCCACAAGCAGACGCCTACAGATATCCCACAATCAGAAGCCTACCAACACCCCACAAGCAGACGCCTACAGGTATCCTGCAACCGGACTACCAACATCCCAAAATATTGTACAATATGCATTTTGAAATGGAAAATACATTTCCTGGGCATGGAGGTGTGTGTGCTGGTCCAACGATTTGTGTCCCTCGTTTCATGTCTCCTGCTTCACGCCTCCCATTTTGTATCCCCTGCTGGTGTCCCCTGCTTCGTGTCCCCCACTACATGTACCCTTCTTCGTGTCCCCCTTTCATGTCCCCCGTTGCATGCGCCCTTCTTCGTGTCCCCCCTTTCATGTCTCCCCTCTTTTATGTCTCCCCTTTCATTCTTCATGTCTCCCCGTTGCATGCACCCTTCTTCGTGTTTCGCCGTTCACGTCCCCGTTGCATGTACCCTTCTTAGTGTCTCCCCTTTCACGTCGCCCGTTGCATGCACCCTTTTTCGTGTCTCCCCTTTCACGTCCCCGGTTGCACGTACCCTTGTTAGTCTCTCCTTTCACGTCCCCCGTTGCACGTACCCTTCTTAGTGTCCCCCCTTTCACGTCCCTGTTGCATGTACCTTTTCCGTGTCCCCCGTTTCATGTCCCCCATTGCATGTACCCTTCTTCGTGTCTCACCGTTCACGTCCCCCGTTGCATGTACCCTTCTTAGTGTCTCCCCTTTCACGTCGCCCGTTGCATGTACCCTTTTTCGTGTCTCCCCTTTCATGTCCCCCGTTGCATGCACCCTTTTTCGTGTCTCCCCTTTCATGTCCCCTTTTTCGTTTCTCCATTAATGTCCCCCGTTGCATGCACCCTTTTTCATGTCCCCTGTAGCATGTACCCTTCTTCGTGTCTCCTGCTTTGTATCCCACACTTCATTTCCCCTACTTCATGTCTGGTGCTTTACAGAAGTGTAGGACGTGAGGTATCCAATCTCCAATGTGTATTTTACAAATATAGCTTAATTAACCACAACTGACTGATTCCTTCTGATATGTTTTTTTTTTTTTTTTTTTGGATTTGTAAATAGGGGTTTTAAAAATTCATCCATTAATTTATTCCACTTATTGCTTTCCTAGAAAATATGATTAATTAAATGATGAAATTAGTTCAATTAGAGGACTTGACCCAGCAGCCACGATTCAGTGGCATTAAGGAAGGCAGCGGACATTTCAGTCAAGAAAGGCAGAAATGGCAACGCAGAGATTGAAGGTATTAATCTCTGTGATCACGCAGTTTATCATATAGTGGCTTGAGATTCTCTCCGCTTTTATTTTTTCAGTTTTCCTTGTACAGTTCATGTATATATTTCATGTAATAGCTAATTTTAAGCAATTTATGTTAGGGTATTACGTCTTTGACAGGTTTACATTTTTGTTTTTGATTTGCCAGCTTTGGTTAATACTTTCTTTTTTGTGTTACATCTAGACTAGTAAATAAGTCCTGTTTTTGCTATGGATAAAAATGATTTAAAGCCACACTACATTTGTAATATATATTACTAGTCCAAGGAAGTCTGGGACATATTTCAACTCAAAAATAAATAATCATATTAAGCGACACCAAGGCCTGAAATGTTGTTCAAGAATATTCGGTTCATAAAACTGACATAAGCACCCTTAAGTCATGACAGATTTACTGTATGTGCCAAAACTGAGCCTCTAGAGGGGATTCTTTTCTCATCCAGTCATCCAGTCCAATCAAATGCCTGCATGGATTTCTGGGAAATCGCCATAGAAATGGTCATGGTTCCTAACTCTGTAGTACAATTCCCATGACAAAAAAGGGTGACAATAAAGGTCTCACTTCTCCAGTACCTACTCCACAGTGAGAACCTCCGAAACAGTTAATTAAATTCCGAAGGTTTATGCTTGGTAATTGAATTCTCCCCCAGTGTGTAGTGAAAATCCCACAGCAATGCACGGAAGGATGGAAGAAAAAATCCAGGGCTAAGATTTCTCACGCTACCACTTCAAGCTTCCGTCATTAAAACATAGGATTTCCGCCATCCATCAATAACCAATGTGATTCTCATTCAATACACAGTGTCTTGGCTGAGTGCGGCTTTTGCAATTAACATTAAACTGCCAAGGCAGATCAGAAGATCTTAAGCCATCCTGAACAATTTTTTGCAAAGCAAAAGCACAAAAGATATTCAGTGACATCCAAGGTCTTATTCTGCAACCCTTACATTTAAAGCAAGTACAAGGGAGACAAAGCCTTCCAGTATTTGGGAAATCACATACACCGTTGATATATATGATCCCAGGATCATGGTAAGATCTGTGTACTCTGTACATAGATGTCACGGATTTCTGGGAAATCCCAGAATATTTACACACAGTACATCTCCCCTTGTCTAGACGAAACGCAGGAAAAGCCATTATACACCATGTTTTCTTGTCTTGTCAATGTTTTCAAGCAGCTTTCTTTTACTACGAGCCCCCAACCTCCCTGTACCCAAATTTTCCCCGGCCCCCCATACCCAAACTCCCCACGCCTCAAATGTCACATGCAGCTTTTTTCCGAAAACCTGCTATGATATATATTTCCCTTCCCACACGCTGTGGATCAGAGGTGAATAGGAGAACACATCTAACATCATGTTTTGTAGCCTCTTTTCTTGCTGATCCTGTAGCCTATCACCAGTAAGCAAAGGGCCAGGTTCACCAATCCAATGGTACTGAGTCTCCAGAGGAAAACAGCACACACACACAGACCATAAACCACATGTGGGGGTGCACAAAGTCATCCGCCATCTGCAAGTTACATTCACAAACAAAATTTACATCCAATTTACATGCCTATATAGGTAAGTAGGCAGACATAGTTCACTGGTCCCCTGGGCATAAAATCACTTAATGTGTATCAGGTCTGGGTCAGACACATAGCCAGGCAGTAAAATAATGGTTTTGGACCCAACCCCCCCATTTGATAAGTGCTGCCGGTACCAACCTGATTTTAGGGTGCCACAGAAAAAAAGCACTTTTTATTCTGGTCACCAGGACCAGAGGACTTCCTAGCGGTCAGCAGCTGGCAGGAATGCCTGTCACCAGTAAAAAAATATGAATATATACTGGGGGGTGTTTGCAAAAGCGATTCATAATCAATCTGCATGCTAGACAAAACTTGTGTGTAAATTTCGTGACCAGAAGGAATTATAATGACAAACAATGGCTAAGAATACAGGCAGATATAATATCTCTAATTATTCATCCATCCACCCATCGCCATGGGATGTATAATTACGTTTCATTGAGGGTTTGTTTACACATTTTTATTCACGCTAAACATATTCAAGAGTGTACGCCAAAAATACAATATGGCTGATTACTGGCAAACAAGCATTCCTATTCTTAAAAAGGATCTGAGATTTAAGTCTTTTCAAATAAATCAAATCACTTCTGGAATATAAAAAATATGTTATGGCTGAATGAACAAATGTATGACAGTAGCTGCGTTACTTTCAAGAAAGAAAATCAGCCAAGTATAATTTATTACATTTGATCAGTTTTGTTGCAGTAATACAATGACATCAAACTCCTGTTGCTGCTTAAGCTACGTAGACTGTTCAAGGATGTAGGATTATGTTACAAATAAGGTGATTAAACCTGTAGGGGAGCAATCAGGGGAGACACTTTTCACAGAGTCAAGGCATTCTCTGGTAGCTACTATCCCACACTATATATGTTTGGTCAAGCTAATACACCTCATCAAATCGCCCAAACGCAAAGTCTGAGTGAAGAAAATTGTAGCTAGACAAAACTGCAGTAATCACTTTGCAGCCAAGGTCTACATATGCAAGTTCCAGTTATCGCAGACATGAACATGACATTGCTTAGATTGAAAGGGAAAATTCCAGAGGGCTATGATTAGATCATTGAAGGATTTTTCACTCAAGCAGACACACTCAGAGCCCTTTTCTCAGAACTCCTTATGCCTGAGGAAGTCAATTGTTGTCCTTTCAGAGAGATGTTGTCAGCTGGAGCTTCGCTTTTCAGGGACATTTTTTTCAGTATTACTGGGCAGCAGTAGTGAGTTTTAGGAGTTTATGCGTGAGGATTAAGGACTACTGGGACAAGATTTGGGTTTTATGCTGCATTTCCAATTTTGACAGAAGACAAAATCCTTGTGTCTGTGTTTTTGCCCATCTGGTGCTGGAGGTTGGGGTATTAAGGAACGTCAGCTGTTCGACAGAGCTTCTTTTCAATAAAACAGTTTTCCCAAAGCAACACAGAATAAATATTTTTCATAATGACAAATGAGTGTGTTTTCCTCCACACATGCTTATATCCATCAGTCCGTCCATCTAGCCACCCTCTTATCCTTGTCAGGGCCTTGGGGACTCTTTATGCTAGAATGTGGAGAGGACGTTGAAAGAAATATATTTAATTTGGTGGTTTTTGGTTTTAAAACATAGCAATCAAATTGTTTTGTGTGAATAGTTTGCAAGGCAAGGCTTTGGGATCATACACACTCAACAGTGTAACTTATTGCTGCTTATGTAGTACACACTTAACAGTGTAATTAACTTGCTTATGGAGTACACACTCAACAGGGTAACATATTGCTGATTATGTAGTACACAATCAATAGTGTAATTAACTGCTGCTTATGGAGTAGACACTCAACAGTGTAACTTATTGCTGCTTATGTCGTACACACTCAACAGTGTAATTAACTGCTGCTTATGTAGTACATTATTGCTGCTTATGGAGTACACACTCAACAGTGTAACTGTTGCTTATGGAGTACACACTCAGCAATGTAACTTATAGCTCCTTAGGTCGTACACACTCAACAATGTAATTAACTGTTGCTTATGTAGTACATACTCAACAGGGTAACTTATTGCTGCTTATGTAGTAAACACTCAACAGTGTAATTAACTGCTGCTTATGTCATACACACTCAACAGTGTAACTTATTGCTGCTTATGTCGTACACACTCAACAGTGTAATTAACTGCTGCTTATGTAGTACATTATTGCTGCTTATGGAGTACACACTCAACAGTGTAACTGTTGCTTATGGAGTACACACTCAGCAATGTAACTTATAGCTCCTTAGGTCGTACACACTCAACAATGTAATTAACTGTTGCTTATGTAGTACATACTCAACAGGGTAACTTATTGCTGCTTATGTAGTAAACACTCAACAGTGTAATTAACTGCTGCTTATGTCATACACACTCAACAGTGTAACTTATTGCTGCTTATGTCGTACACACTCAACAGTGTAACTTATTGTTGCTTATGTCATACACACTCAATTTATTGTAGTCAGACTGGACTATAGGACTACAGTCACCAACCCTACTAATGGACCCAAAAGCATTTCTCTGACTTATGGATATAAAGTTTGTGCCAATCACTGACACCCACAAATGATTAACTGCTATTAAGGTGTTCCCACTCTGTGGAGCTTGTGCCTGGCCAGTGACGTTCCGTCTTGTATAACAGCTCCCTTTCAGAGAACCAAAGCTTTGCACAAGAAGCTCCCCAAATTGCTAACTCCTGTTTATGAGATGTACAGGCTTCCACGTTCCCACAGGTACCAGCAAACTGTCCCTCTCAGCACTGTGCATTAAACTCTACTCCCCAGCTCTGCACAAGTCCCCTCCAGTGAAAAAGGGCTCTCTAATGAGGAGATCTAGAGAGAAGTCTTGCAGAAGCAGATGTGCTTCTTATGAAGACAAGGGAAAGTGGAACTCTTTTTTGGCCCTGTTGACTTCCTATTTCACTAGAAAGAAGTTGTCTTTTAATCACAGATTCTAGACCCTATTTAGGGGGGGCCTCAGCCACCAACTTTTGTCTCGGCCCCTCCTGAAAAATTACTTTTCTACGCAATTTGTCCCATATTCTAATGCACATTTTATACGTCTCGTACTTCTCCAGACTGAAAACAGCAAACCTATTGGTGGCTGACAATCACTCCTGCCTGTAATTACTGTGTGAGGTAACTGCAGAACAAGGTGTGGAGGTAAGCAAAACATGGCAGGATTACAGTGACAGGGCTTTACACCTGTAACACAAAGGCCTGCTAAGTACGCCAGCCACCTGGCAAGTGCTTATGAAAATGAATAAATGAGTGACAACAACAATATAATATCATCAGTAGTAGTGCAAGAAAGAAATGCACTTATGTAAAGAGGTTAATAGTGTGAAAAACGCAGACTACTGAACCCATCAAGAAAATGCTGTGATCCGTGATTCAAGTGGCCACAGGAAAACAACACAATACTTGGGATGATGGTGACTTCAAAAGAACAGGACAAAAATTTTGGATATTATTATTTAACCAATATATAATGATAATGATACTTTTAATTACAGGTAGATCGGACTTTTTAGGTTTTCACTTTTCCCATTTCACAGGGGTACAGCACCCTAAAGAGCAGAGTCACACACCAGCATACGGTCAAAGCTGATTATTACACAACGTGGGGCCACAATAAGAGAAATCAACACTTTGCATAACACTTTTCATCACTCCTGGAATCATTTTTCCATTAATTACCATGAAATAACAGCAATTAAAGAAGCTGAAGAAGGACAAACGTGCATTGCTGTAAGAAACACAGTTGAGGCCCTTCACACTGTTGGCTCACAGCAAGGCGATATCAGACACACAGGAGAGTGGAAGCCCTTTGCAGAACTACTGCCTCCATTAGTTAACACTATAACACATCCTAAAAACTGGTGGGGTGGCTTGTCTTTTAAAAGAGTCAGGGGGAACTTTCAGGCAGCGCTTTGCAAAAAAAAAAAAAAGAGAGAGAGAGAAAAAGAAAAGATATTGTTGCCATGGGGCATGGGGTAAAGAGAGAGGTGGATCCGATGAAAGCCGGCCATCGCTGAGGAGAGACACCCCTAGGGTTGGCCCACCTCCCATTTCCACATGGCAGGGGGAGCCCCATTCCTAACGGGCCTCACACAGCCCGGGAAATATACCCAGATGCTGCAGCCAGATAACCAATCGGGAAAGCAGGAACATCTGCGGAAGGCCAAGCTGCACCCCACCTCCAGAGCTTATTGGGATTCTTTCAAACACACTGGCAGCAGCCTCCTGGAGGGAGTTTCCCAGAAGCACCCAGCCAATGAGAAGTTTGTCCAGATCACAAATCCCTCCAGCTGCTCCTACAAACTGATTTCTTGTCTTACTTCACCAGCTCCAGTGTGACCCACTCTCATAGTACTTCACCACCCAAACGGGCCTGAAGTTACGCCTCCTGGCTCTAGGTAATTTACCAGGATAGGGTAGGGCCTGGCTGGCTTCACTGGTTCTGCAACAGGGCACCGGGGAGGGAGGGGGTTAAAAAAGAACTGCTGTTTTGTGGGAGGAGTGAGTTTGCAGGGGCGGTGCTCATTGATTGGTGCATATGCAGTTGATGATACAGCTGGGCAGCCGTGACCCCGTACCTATAGGAACGCAGCCCTATGGAGCGTCTCCCTCCTGTTCTTCATTTCTAATTCCTGAAACAGCGGCTACCTCTGAAAGGTTATCGACGTTCTATCAAAGTGAGGCCTGTGTGAACTCGCTAATGGACTAAGACGCCCGCGTGAGAACTGGGTCAGCCCTGTCATCTCGGCTCACGGGAGGCAGCGCATGCTGCCCATTGTGGGTGGTGTCATGTCCCTCACACACGCGTTTGATAATCAGATGTGGGTGTGAGCGTGTGAGAGTAACTGCTGTGGACATGCATGCTCTCACCCTCAGTATTTACCAGCACTGTGTAATTATCACAATTTAAAAAGTATATCCTGCTTTGCAGTGCAGTAAGAAATGGTCCCTTTAATGCGCTGCAGCCATTTAAATATCTATGTGTCTGTTCTTTGCTAATGAAGAATCAATACGGACAAAACTATAAACCAAGATTCGTCATGAAGATGGATTTTACCTAACTGGTACCTAAACGTTTCCATTAGAAAAAGAAATAATAAGTTACGCCAAAAGGTGCAACAAAGGACCTAATTTCAGGAACTGCACAATTTATAACGCATTTTTCCATTTCCATGTCTGGAACCCAGAAACAACGGGCACAAGGCAGGAGACCCAGCATGCATATTCCATCCATCCATTTACTGTAACCACTTGTCCTATTCAGGGTGACGGAGGTCCAGAGCGAATCTCATGGATATGGATGCAAGGCAGATAACTTCCATCATTTTTTTTTACTATTTGCTACAAATACTACTAATACATTATAATTATGACCATATGTTGGTTGTGCTCACAAAACAACTGTCTCAAACTTGCATCTCAATATTAAATGCTAAAAGTCGGAAGTACGACTCCAAATTCTTAAGTGACTATAAGCTGGCATAATGTCTAGCAAAGCTGGTACAGGAAGGGAAACGTCTCGTTGGAGATTAAATTTCTCAAAAACCTTCCTTTCATTCATGAGAATCTAGGAGAGAGAAATAGCTGGTATATGCCAGTCAGATTTGAAGTTTCCCGAGAGGGGAGAGACTGGGAAGAAGAGCAGTAATGTGGTTCATCACATGCAGCAAAACAACGGGGAAGATATCAGCTGGAGAATATAAGGAACCGGGAATCAGTGCCACGACACCTGCAAAACAGCTCTGCCATCGGATTATATGGTGTGAATTTAATTTATTTCATGTCTTAACAGATTTCATATACCTTCGACATCTATGTTTTCCTTTAAATATTAAGATTACCTCAAGGCAAGACTATGAACAGCCTTGCCCAGAGAACATTGCATTGTAAGCAAATTACAGATCAGGAAGAAAGATCAATTCCGGAATAAAACAAAGAAATGGGATGATTTTTTTTTTACACAATAAATCTTTTTGCTTGCATTGTCTAATACCATATCACATTATTTCTGATTAATGAAAATGTTGAAAGCATAGCTTAGTCACAGTGTAATGTTCCTTATTGTCCTGACTGTTTTAAATGCACTTTCCTACAGGTACAGTTGTTTTATTCATTATGCAAAAATACATTAAATTACTATATATAGGTATTTCATTGACAGTAACACAGCTTTTTTTAAAAGAATATAATATTCATGTTTGAATAGCAGGCTATTAAGTAGTGTATAGAATATAGCTGTAGAAATCTCAGAGCAGTGAAGGATTGCCAGAATTGCATGTTCCCCCCTTGTGTTGTGTGCAGTTTGCATGTTCTCCCCCTCTGTTTTGTGCAGTTTTGTGCAAAATTGCGATACCCCATATTGCTCATGAAAGTAAACAGAGAGGTAGTGAAGACAGATTTTAAATACCTGTGTCTAACAGCCTAAAGTGGTTGAGCTTGTGTTAACATTACCTTCTGTCCAATTTCTTTATTGGGACCCTGTAAATAAAAGATGCCAATTATGCATGAATTTTAAACAGTGTGTACAGCGTCTCCTGCTAATAAGGCAGCTGTATACACTGAGTTAGCGTAGGTGTGTGAGCTAGTAGTCGGAGCTTGATCCCAAACAAAAACACCTATGATGCTGGCAGACTGACATGCACTGGTGAGAGTACGCCACCAACAGGCAGACAATGGCGGCTCCCACTGCAGCTTTATGACCACTGTAGCTCCAGGTCTATGCGTCCTTGTGAGCCAGTGCTTCTCTCCCTCCAGTGGCTGGGGTTCGCTGGTCCTCCAGCCTCATGGTGAGATCCTGAAACTCAGGTAGTGCCAGGAAACACTTCAACCAGCCCAAACCCAGGGAAGCAAAGCAGACACCCGATTTTGCCTGCCTTCCCAAACAGGCCCATATGTTGCTAGGAAGCCCCACCAGCCTCATGGCCAACAATGTAGGTTGAGCTCATTGTCAAAACGCGCCGGTGTGGTGAATCCGGTGCCTGTGAGGTATAAGGGTGATGGGTGAATGCACTGATCCAACCTAATTTTCAGACACAACGGAGGGAGACTTCCATGCTGGCGGAAGAGCACCTCAAGGCTACAATAATGTTAGCCTGAAACGATTATGCTACTTAAATAGCATCAAGCGGCGAAGTACAAAAAAGTCTTAATACCTTCAGCATGCCAACAGGAATAAAAGACTCATGGCCTGCAATGAATGCTCACTTATGACTTCCACTGCAAAGACAAAACTCGAAATCAGAAATAAAACAATAATACACATATGGGACTGTTAAGCAGAACCAATTTCCCTTTTATCAAAACAGGCTTAAATAATGATAGTTAATCAACTAGCTAATTGAAATTAAGATCCATATAATCTGGCTATTTTTTCATTAAGATAATACCCATTGTATTACATCTGAAATTCCTGCAAATTAAGAACTTGCCAAAGGATACTTAAGGAGGACACATTAATCACTACTATAAGGCTAAAAAGACTGAAACTGACATTACTACAGCTATGTGAAATTTTGAGGCACTTTTGAGGAGCAGTATTACGACCACTAAATAACCTATATTCTTACAATGACTAGTGTATTAGCCATGAATGCTAACAAATAAGCTAGGTTGCACACTCAACAGCCATTTTATTAGGCATACCTAACTGGCACCAGGTGGGACGCACTTTATTAGGTACATCGAGGTAATACTGAGTAGTACCTACTTTTTAATATCCTGCCACTCGATTGAGTATCGACCGAGTTGCAGCCAACTTATTTGCCATTTACCAGATCAGGCTGTTTGCGTCAGCAAGCAGGGTAGCTGAGGATGGTAGGGGAATGACAGACTAGCTGAGGACAGCGGGGAAATGACGGGCTAGCAGAGGACGGCAGGGGACTGACGGGCTAGCAGAGGACGGCAGGGGAATGACGGGCTAGCTGAGGACGGTAGGGGAAGGACGGGTTAGCAGAGGACAGCGGGGGAACGACAGGCTAGCTGAGGATGGCAGGGGAATGATGGGCTAGCAGAGGATGGCGGGGGAATGACGGGCTACCTGAGGATGGCAGGGGAACGACGGGCTAGCTGAGGACAGTAAGGGACCGACGGGCTAGCTGAGGACGGCGGGGGAACGGCGGGCTAGCTGAGGACGGCGGGGGAACGGCGGGCTGGCTGAGGACGGCGGGGGAACGACGGGCCAGCAGAGCAC
>JAODLC010000133.1:14573454-14591767 GCA_026781145.1 Hippopotamyrus pictus
TGTGGTAATCTAGTTTGCTAATATCAGAATAAGTCTAGATAGTCTAAGAAAAGAAATATATTAGCAAATTCGAGTCTGACGGCGGGGGAACGGCGGGCTGGCTGAGGACGGCGGGGGAACGGCGGGCTGGCGGAGGACGGTGGGGGAACGACGGGCTGGCTGAGGACGGCGGGGGAACGACAGGCTGGCTGAGGACGGCGGGGGAATGACGGGCTGGCGGAGGACGGCGGGGGAATGACGGGCTGGCGGAGGACGGTAGGGGAATGACAGGAAGGTCACTGCTTATTTCCTTCCTCATTTACTAGAATAGTGTCACACTGTCTGCATAATGCTTTGAGTTTAGCACGTTCTTTAATTTAGTTTTTCAGTTGTCAGGTTAAAGTCACTTTGTCCCATGTCTTTCTAAATATTTAATCGTGCTGACAAGCACAATACAAATATAAATACAGCTTCCTTGGATTTAGTTTCCTTGCAAAAATCCTGTACTTATTTTAGAGTAGATCTTTCAATAACATTGTAATGTTTGAATATTTGTGTGGAATACATGCATGTTTTTACTTCTTCGTTCCCTTTCCTCTAAAAGTGCCTTCTAGCTATCTCATATTAAACAAACGCATGAAGGTGCAAAAGAAGAAACTCCCTTTTCATTTTCAAAAGTTCAAGAACTCCACAACACGGGAATTTACCTTGAAGCCTTAACCTGCAAATTGTACACACAACTTTCATATCCATAATTCATTTGACTTTTAAATTTAATTTAGGATGTGCCCTGTTTCACCGCAAAAGCAATTGTTTGGTAAATTAAAAAATGTATTCACGTGTGGATTGTTCCTCATAAATAAATACATCCCGGGAAAACTGATTAATGGTTATCAGCAGCCTGTCCTCAGTGAGGCGGACGTTCCCAGGTGAGGTGTGAGGAAGATTAATACTGGGAAGTGATTTTATTCTCGAACGCTGCCAGTCCCTCCAAGGGCCGGGTGACAGACAAAGGCTGGCCACCACGTTCCCGGGCTGCCTCTGCTCTTTCCACTCTGCACCTGCTAGAGTTTTAGCAGCTACCTGTAGTGTCCATTGAGTAGAGACCACAGACTCGGACAGGATTATTATTATAAATGTTGCAAAGAAAACAGCCAAATATACATTCAAATAAGCCAGCTTAAAGTTAAAGTTTCTGATTCTGAGACAGATGTCAGCAAAGAGCTAAATTCTTTTCTCGAAGTGTGTAATTGCAGCATCAGGGATGTTCAGAGCTGATTCCTTCTTTTTGATGCATGCTGTTCCTTTTAACAAGCCATGAAGTTAACATTAGTCCATCTAATCCAATAGTCCAGCCTTCATTTAAGAGGTAATGATTTTCTGAGCTTTATGCAATTATGGCAGATTGCCTCAAATACATTCAAAAAGAAATTCCATGAAATCATACTCAGCCTATGACATAACAGAAGTTATAAACCTCAATAACAAAGTAAAACAAGCAATCATTTACATCGGCTTAGTCTCTAAACTGAGCTGTTACAGCAAAGTTTTAAAAATGCCTCCCCCAGTATCCACCATCACTGGAAAACAACATGACTTTTGTAACCTCAGGGCTAAAACTTTAGTGCTCTGGGATTACATGGTTGAAATTGCATGTCCATCTGTTCCAGACAAGGTATTAACCTCTGGCCATGGCTGCAAGCCTCAATGACCTGGAGCAGCACCTCCATGTTGAAAACTACTGTAATTGAGATTTCAGTTCCAAGGGGGGGCAGGGGGGTCGCCATTTCCAAAGGTCAATAGAGCACAACCCCATTTTTTAACTTAAACTGCACAATCCTTCCACCAATCTACAGATGATAAGTTGTCATCCATGGGTCAAAATACACATTTTATTCAAATGAACCTTGAGGTGTGTATCACGACCCATCGAAACTCTAATATGTAAAATAAACTGACGTGTAAATGAACCTATTCTTCTATTTAAATTGGGGGGAGAGATTCAACCTTTGACTATATATTCATTCACAGCATATATATTCAATAAAAGTCACTTTGCAGATTCACATTTTAAAGAGAAATAACCATTAAAACTTGACTTCAAAGAACCTTTTGAATTAAAGTCTTTTATTTCCAGCCTATTTCTGGTAAAATGATTAACGGAGGCGAAATCCTCCAAAACAAGCCTTTATCACGCGAATAGTCTCTGAGTAACGCTTGCAAAAAGACAGAAAAAAGAACTGCATAGATTGTTTTATAATTGCTATTGAAACAGAGGTAGCACTTTCAGTTTTTAAAGTTTCACATTTCCATTGAGTCTTCATGCACAAAATGTATTTTAAAATGTTATGAGTAGTCGTTTGTCATGTGATTCATATATCAGACAAAGAAGACTAAATTAATACTTGAATGACAGAGTTTTCACTACATAAAGAGAGAGTGTTCATATTGCAAACTAGAATGATGATGATGGTCAAGTGAAATAAGTTTGCTGAAGGTGTTTCACTTGAAATATTCTTAATCAAACTTCTCTAACATACAATGCATCTCATGAATGCACTGCAATCAGGTTGATTTGACTCACAGCTCTGCTCATTTTAATACATTTCAATTAATTTACATTTAAATACCATAGTCCATCTTATTGTTAATTTGTATGACTGGGGCAGAAAACACACATCTTTGAGACATCTACAGCAAATAGGTGACTCTTAGTGAAAAGATTAAGACTCCAAAATAGCAAGCAATTTGCATTACTGAAGGAAATACTGAAAATATTAAGGACTGGTGTAATTCACAATAGTAGAAGCAACAAATACAGCCTGCTACAAGAGGGATTAAATAACTTCCTTGTAATGAGTATGTTTTAGGTAGTGTATTAAGAGTTTATAGTAAGGACGTGACATAGAGACCTTCATCATGTAAATGAAGAGGGCTGATCAGGTGAGGCCCAGCTTGTAAGTCATGCTGAGTCAATAATCATTAGGTTATGTGGAGGAATGATGGCGAGCAGCTGGCCTACGTGATGCTGAGCAGCCCGCCATCTACAGTCGGCCTGGATGACACAGAGCGGCCTGCCATCTACAGCTGGCCTGTGTGACACAGAGCGGCCTGCCATCTACAGCCGGCCTGGATGACACAGAGCGGCCTGCCATCTACAGCTGGCCTGGATGACACAGAGCGGCCTGCCATCTACAGCCGGCCTGGATGATACAGAGCGGCCTGCCATCCACAGCCGGCCTGCGTGACCCCGAGCGGCCCATCGTCTGCAGCCGGCCTGCGTGACCCCGAGCGGCCCATCGTCTGCAGCCGGCCTGCGTGACCCGAGCGGCCCATCGTCTGCAGCCGGCCTGCGTGACCCCGAGCGGCTTGCCATCCACAGCCGGCCTATGTGACACCAAGCTGCCCTCCATCTGCAGAGACTGGGCACGCCTTGGAAGAACCTTCAGAGCATGACCTAGTATGTAGGAGAGTATTGAAAAGTATTTTCTATCCAAATTCTCCCAATAAGAATCAGGTGGGCCTTATAATAATAGCAATTCCTATGTATGTCTCGTATTTTTTCCAGTCTAACTGAAGAAAAACGCAGAGAGGGAATATTGCTATTTTTACAATTTGAAATTTTGAAATTGAAATAATTTGATTATGGCTAGACAGTATTAATTGGGCTTGGAAGACTGGCCATTTGGCAAAGAGCAGAAAAGATGTTTCTGGGGTAAGATGATCTATTTTCATTATTTTGAGTACCAGTATACCAGTTCATCATAAGATGGGAGAATGCGAGCGAGCAGTAAATTAAAAAGTAATGGTGTGAAGCTGAATAAGACCAAGTTCAACTAAGTCCGAGTTCAGCCCATTTCCAAGAAGCTCGGCCTTGATCTGGGCAAGCAGCTCATGAAAGACAGTAACAGTTCTATCAATTATAAGCAGTGGAATACAGCAGCTATATTTTGTATGGACAATAAATAAAGTGCTGCATGAGAGCCAGGAAAATAAGTAAAAACCTAATTTGTAAGGAAGCATTTCTCAGTGCATTTAACCTGACATGGTTCTGTGGAACCGTGAAAGAAAGTAATAGGCCCAATACAAGTAAATTAGGTTCATGATAGCGGTTAAGGACATGAAGTTCTAACCAGAATGTTTACCAGTTCAAGCTCAAAGAGCAATGTAAAGAATTACAAATGCTGCTAAATATGTTGAACGTTCCTTCAGATGAAGGAGTCAGCTGGTACACGGAATGTAAATTATTTAGAAATATCAATGACGGCTTCCCATACCTCTGGCAAGAACTAAAGTCATCGCTGATTATGCATCATATGAAAGTATCCATCCATCCATCCATCCATCCATCCATCCATCCATCTCTGGAAAGTTAGGCAGCAGGCGGATAGAGTCTAAATGGATCACTGCGCACAAACACCATCCAAATCAACCAGCCACTGACCATCTGCAGTAGCTTTCATTTGCAGTGGCCGTAATAACGTCCAATTCCCTGCTTGATTACCCCCATTTCAGTGCTTATAGCACAACCCACCAATGAATCCAGGACTTACCAAGGTAAGGTTACCATAAAACGGTCAACGTTATGTGTGATCAGCAACCAACAGTTGTGAGACTGGGAGTCAATCTTCCCAGTCTCTGGTGTTCAGTTACAAACACCACAGCTGGGGGGCAGGCACGGGTGAGGGGCGACAGCGTCCACGCTGAGTACGTGAGGAAGCTGGGGGGCAGGCACCGCTGAGGGACGACACCGTCTGAGCTAGTACACATTACTCTTCAAAGTCAAACTACCTAACACAATTTCTAATTATATGTATACCAATTTAATTACACTCAATGAAACAAAAAGCATCCAGATGAGTGGTGGAAAGAAAACCAATCTGCGCATGGAGAAAGGTCATGTGACTGTATCTCAATGATTATATCATCAGATCAAATGTATTTGGCAGTATGGGCACACTGCTGGTCCTCTGTCAGTAGGGTGTGGCAACCCCCTCCCCCACGTGGGCCTGCATATGTGCGCTGATATGGTGTGGAAGGGAGTCGTACAGCCGTTGTATCCTCTCCTGCGGCAAGTCGGCCCACAGTTGTTGTAACTGGCCCTCAAGATCCTCCACATTGGCATTGGGTCTGAGTTGACATCCAAGCTGATCCCACACATGTTCGAACGGGGAAAGATCGGGGGACCTGGCTGGCCACGGGAGGACCTCAACATGACGCAGGCAGTCCATAGATTCACATGCCATGTGTGGACAGGCATTGTCTTGTTGAAAGACTGCACCAAGGTGCTGTCTTAGAGGGGTAAGACACGTGGATGCAGGATGTCGCTGACGTAGCGCCGTGGCATCAAGGTCCTCTGAATCACTGAAATGAATGACCTGAAATCATACCCAATGGCTCAGCACACCGTGACCAGGAGTAACGCCGGTGTGTCTCTCCACAGCATTGGCAGGATCGGTCCTCCCCCCTTGGCGCGCCATATGCACGCACAAAGGTCATCCGTGGTAATGCAGAACCAAGTTTCATCGCTGAACATAGCTGCCACGACAAGTCGCCACTTGTCATCAGTCCGTGCCTCCTGGTTATGGCGCCACTCCAGACGCAGCCGTCTCTGTGCTGGCATTAATGGCAGCCTACGCATGGTACGGTGAACCCGTAGTCTGGCTGATGCCAGTTGTCCAGACACGGTGCGGGATGACACGGGGTACTGTAGAGAGTCCAGTACCTGCGTCCGGATGGCAGGCACAGATGTCATGGGGTTCTGTAGTGCTTGGCGCACAATATGACGATCCTCCCATTGGTGTGGTCTGCCTTGGGTGACCAGAACCTTTACAACGTGTATGGGTGCCCTCACGTGCCCATTGGTTCCGACATCGGACGACTGTGACATCTGCATGCCCCACATGCTGAGCAATTGCACGATGCGACCACCCGGCGTAATGCAAACCCACAATGTGACCCCTATCAAACAATGTCAAGTGCTGGTAATGCTGTCTAATGCATCTACGAGGCATCCTCTGTGTCTGATGACTAGACGTGGAAGCTCCTTGAAAATCGAATCATTTACATACCCATGGCTGGTTTGCACATATACCAAATTACATCCAAATTGGACCATTACTTCTGGGTGCTAAACTTTTTTTGTCACTGGGCTCCACTTTCAGGATGTACCCTCTTCTTATAATCCTAACTGGATGAGTAGCTATTGGAAAAGTGGATAAATGCAAGCCCCGGCCTTAGCAAAACAGTCACATGCCCATGGGCCCTTCAACCAGGCCCTCAACCCCCAGCTCCAGGGTCGCCGCACAATGACTGACCCTGTCCTGTGACCCCCAAGCTATGGAGAGTGAGATAGAGTAAGCAAAGAGAAGAATTCCAATGTACTTCTACTTGTGCAAATGGCAAATAGAGGATTTACTGTATCATTTAGAAAATATAAAAAGGTAGCATCTAGTTCAGGTAAAAATGAAGACATACATCAGGGTCATAACATGGCATGAAGGTGTACATAGGAGATAAATGAAACAATTAACCACAAAGAGGCAAGGGACCTGCATGCTACATCATGAAGAGCAGAGAAGAATGAAGAGAAGTGAGTCCAGTGCAGGAAAACATTTACTTCACTAACAAAAAAGGCATATTAAAGTAAACGAAAAGAAAGGCCCATCTCACACTTCAGAGGTGCAGGGAAGACAAAGTTCAGGTGCTCAGCAGACCCCGAGTGCAAGTGAACAGCGCACAAAGCGTGAGCGTCTGCACAGCCGGGCCTGCGATGCAGCTGCGGACGTGAGCGTGCCGCCAACCAGCACATGCCTGTGGGCCCCTGGAGGACTACAGACGTGTGGCAAATATGTGCTTCAAGGAGCTGCTACCCAATAAGATACTACATCTACAGAATCACAGAAAATATACCAAAAAGCACCCAAAAGCTAGTGGAGCTGAAGCTAAGTAACACTACAGGTACATTTCATTTACATACTTGGACCTGGAGCCAATACAGACAAATTTTTACCAGAACTGCTTACATCTCAGGGTTGCCAACTCTCATGTACCTGGCGTGACACTCACACTTTCAAACTATCATGCTCATGCAAGAATGAGAAATCTATATTATTCCATAGTTAGCTACATCAAAATCGTTGAGGTACTTTGCAAACCATACAGTCTATTGAATAAGATAATAAAACTGTTATATACTTATAAATGCGTGTACATGTGTGTGCAGACTTCTCTCTCATTGAAAATCTCTTGCCAGCCAGCTGACCAAAGTGGCAACCTTGACATCTATTTGGTAACACATTAAGTGTACCTTGATAATGCATTTATAATACATTCATAGAACATTAATAAACAGCATGAAAGTATACCCTAATACGATGGTGCACTTACTGTTCTGTGAATGCATTATAAATATGTTATGAAGGTGAACTCAATGTAAATCTTTACCAAGGTGGTATCCCTTGCTTTACGAAAGTAGAGTGTTCCTGTGAAACCTTTGTAAGCTGAAATAATGTAAAGTGAAGAAGAAATTACAATTAATTAATATGGGAAGCTTTTTGAGCATTCCCAGAACAAAAAAAATGTAATGAATCATACCAAAACAGTAACATATAGAAAAAGTAGGAATGATATGATAAATGCACAACCTAAAGTAGGAATAATGTATGTACAGCTTAGTTTCGCTCTGCAGAATGAGTATAGTCATGCATCGCTTGACGACACGTCCTGTGAAGTGCATCGTTTCCGCCGCTGTAAGATCACAGAGTGTACTTACTCAAACCTAGATGGTATAACCTACTACAAACCTTAGCTAGATGGTGCAGCCTAAATAATGGTAAAAAGTACAGGAGAGTAAATACATAAGTAAGTAACATCGATATTCATTATCATTATTAAATATCAAAGCTAGCGCCAGTGCAAAATGAATGGGGAGCAGCAACTGAAGTGCAGAGATTTAATCCAAAAATATTACACATGCTGCGCAGATTAAGGATTACTCAAGAAATGTATGATTACATACGCTAACAGACCAACAGACCCCAGGAGACACATGCCCTCCACACACCATCGCATGAGAGTGACTCTCTGACCTTGATTTCAGTGACAACAGAGCCAACAATGTTTATCAACATAAAGCAGCTAGCTAAAATACCTTCTTGAAACCCCACGTCAAAGTTGCCAACTCGGAGTTGAGTTGTATGCCGCTTATTATTGTTGTATGAATGCATTATAAACACATTATGAAGGTGCACTTAATGTAAATCATCACCTTCTAATTTTATATAGATTTCTTACATTGTATAGAATTAAAATTCCGAATTAGCAACAAATTCTGGATTATGTCCTTAGTACAAAAGTAGAAACAGCGCAGCTCATAGCTACACATCCAGTCCTGCAGCCTGTGGAGTAATGCAGTAAATATAGAATGCTGAATACAAAGCACCGCAACCAGGGGCCACTGCATTGGGAAACTGTAAGGGCTGGGTGGGCGAGGCGAAGCACCTAACACCATAAATGCACCACGAAATGGACAGCTATCCTGCAGGGTTAAAGTATGCATGAGTTGTTTCAAGAAAACATCTATTCCAAGATAATTAATCTCTTAAAAGGAATATTTAGCAAAATAGCACAAAGGACCTTAGGGAAACACCAAAATTTCATTAATACTGTATCTAAACAAAAGTTCAGGAGAAAAGGAAAATACAAATTCATTAAGTAGTGTTTACCAAGTGCAAAATGCATTAATATTATAAACAAACACTTTTAGCATTTTATGACTGAATAATAGTTAAAATAATTAAAGTAATCTTGCATTACAATGCAAACAGGTGCAGGACACCTCAAAAAAGAAGAATGAGACTAAAACAAGGAAAATAAAAGCACTGATACAACAAAAACATCCACCTGCAGGACATCAGGCCACACAGACACTTTACATTCATAGGAGAGTGAGGAGTGATGAAAAAAGGCGAAGCGTCTGTAAGGTCGTCTCTGTGCAGTGCTGCGGTAATGCCACGCTCCATTCTGACACGTCTTAGCACACGCCTGAATGCCAGTATTGGCAGGTTAGTCACCGAGGAACAAAGTAACCATAGAACAAAGCATGAAAAATCTTTCTTGTTTTGTTTGAATAAGTTAAGGTTTGGAGAGGGCTGCTATTTTGTTGCACTGTACAACTACAAATATTAGCATTATTTAATTTAAAAAGTACAACACAATGATTCTCATTATATTTATAATTTCTAGACCAGTATAAACAATAACATTTTCTGTAGGCCTTACTGTCTCAAAATAAGTTTGCACATATGCATACTGTATTCTGCATGTATGCATAGTGTAAACTGTATGTATACTGTATGTATGTATACTGTATGTATGTATACTGTATACTGTATGCATGCATACCAAAAGAAGTATGAGGATCAAAGCAATAATCATGTATGACTTAAAGGTAACAATGAAATGTATTCCATCAAAGCTAAGTACCAGAACTCCTTATTTGTATATTTATAGAAGAGTAAGAGGTTTGCTAAATGGACACACAAAAAGCCTAAATAAGCCCTAAGATTTGAGCACATGGGCACCATTAAGCTTTTAAGGGTATGCATTTTAGGTATGATGACATTCGAGTCCTGTAGGTACACCAAATCACTCACTCTTTTTCTGGAAGTACCAATTACAGAATCCTCCAATCTGTAGCTTGTAGCATTTGTAGAGACGAGAGGAATACTCAGTATCCTGCAAGATTGCACTATTTACTGTTTCCCAATCTGGTCCTTGGGGACCCGCAGACAGACAATGCAAAAATGTGGACTGTCTGGCAGGGAGCAAAAACATAGATCATCTCTGGGTCCACGAGGACTGGGTCGGAAAACACTGCACTATTTGAATCAAAGAAATATTTATGTGACTGGCAAGAACACACAATACCATGAATACACCCTGAGACCATATGCTGGATCGGCAGTTGGAAAATGGATGATTAGAATTTTTATAATTTAATTGTTCACATTAATACTAATACATTAACATTGTAGAAGCATATGATTTATAATTAGTCTTTAAGCAAATCTCCTTTCTAGTTGCTGGATAAGAAAGTAAGTTTTTTACTTTGTTTTCCAGATTTATTTCCCATATCTATTCAAATGTATATATTATGTAAATGTAAAAGTAATTAATTGATTACCATTAGGAGAAAACATTCTGTATCCTTGAGGCGTTATCATATCATTATGAGTTATTTTAATGAGTCTGCCTGATCACACAGAAAAACAATAAACACAAATATGAAGTTGTTGACAAATCAGGCGTGTCACTTGGATAACACGTTATCGGAGTCCCCACTGTGAGAGAGCATGTTCACTGTAGCCAAACAACACCGACTCAATCTGCCATTTCAGCACATACCAAAAGTGATTTGTACAGCAAACAGACAACCAGACTAAACCAAACATATGTTAAAATGTCACTTAAAAGTCTTTCCTTAGTTTTATGTAACAAGTAATTGACACAATGCCCTCAGGTGAAAGGCAGATTGGTCATTTTCTCATCATCTGATAATTTTCAGTGTATCTTTAGGGAGTTTTTACTTGGACCCTTAAATGCATAACTGGCCCCTTGTTTAACAAAAAATAAAACTGCTTTCTTTCTGTATCAGAATGCATTTGAAGACTCAAAAAACGACAAAAGTTAGTAACTCCACATGGCTCAAACAAGACATAAAATACAACACAGTGATTCTACCAAAGAAAACGTCCCACGTGGGGCTGGAAATGCAGCTATATTACTCATAGAATTTAAAGGACTTTTCGTTGACACTGAAAACAACTGTAAGCTGTCATCTTTTACTAAACCAATAAAAACTACTAAATATGACTTGGAATCAAACAAAAACATGACAAAATAATGCACTTCAGTACATACACTGGCTAATCCTTGACAATGCATTCAATTTATCATATTGGTTTTCACATTAAAAGGGCACTCTTCCAGAATAAAAGATAATTCAGTGTATGAATGATGTCAAATTGGTCATGGTAAACCTGATGCAAAAAATACTCTCCGGACACAGAAAGAACTGTTTGTTATGCAATAAATGCATAAGGAAGCATTCACTGACTCTCATGTCTACCCTGGAGTCAAATTGACCCCAAAGGCACATGTCACTGATGTCAGGTGACTTCTCATAGTAACATAATTATTGTAGGAGCGTGTAAGGGTTAAGTGTACAACCTCACTCTGCCTCCCACAGCAAAAACAGCCACAGTCCCATTAATCTCATCATCCA
This sequence comes from Hippopotamyrus pictus, assembly GCA_026781145.1. NCBI lineage: Eukaryota > Metazoa > Chordata > Actinopteri > Osteoglossiformes > Mormyridae > Hippopotamyrus > Hippopotamyrus pictus. The sequence goes on from JAODLC010000133.1 coordinate 14,584,721, forward strand.
TCAAAATATATCAACGTCATTTGTAATCATCATCGATTGTCAAAGGTCCATAGCCATTTTTGCTTTCCTTTAGCAAAGAAGAAACGTAATGATTGACATTTGCACTTCATTAATTCAATTAAGTACTCAGTAATGCATCTGCTGTTTGGGGACTGAGAAACTAAATACCACAATTAGCTGTGATGTAAATTTCAACTTCTAACTAAAGATACTTTTTGCATTTTGTCGCTGAGTACACATTCAAATTATAAATCCACAATTTGTACCTACAAAATGGAATACTAAGGTAAACACAAGTGACTATTCAAGACAGCAAGAAGTGATTCTGAAAAAAAAAATGTCTCACAAGTAAGAGAAAATAGCCGCATGGTCAGAAATGCAAGAAATGCAAATCAAGAAATGCAGAATGCAAATGTGTTCCGTCACCCAAGTCATACTCAGAGAGCTGCAAACATCCATAAAACAATGCATGTACAGCCACTTACTGATTGGAGAGGTTTCATATTTTAGGGAACATGCCGACCAGCACTATGCAATCATAAAAAGTGGCCTCTTAATTCCATGAAGTATGAACATTTCAAGTGTCGCTAAGTTTATAATAACAGGACAGAGCAGCACAAACCCAGACGGTACTCCAGAGAGACCAGGCTGCTGTCGGCCTCTGTCCCCTGCTGCTGCTGCATGTGCACCCAGAAGGTACATATTTGATTTTCCTGCACTATGTGCCAGGAGAGCGGCCTGCAGAAAGGCTCTGATAGCATCACATTGCTGAGAAAAACAGGAGCCCGTGAGTCATAGGCATTCATTCTGCACGCCAGCTTGTGGGGAGAGGGCTGGGATTAGTGGATCTCACTTCTGACATGTAGATTCTTAGCCGCTTCAGTGTTTGGAAATCAATACGGTGATGCCTGCAGAGCACGCTCAGGCGAGATGCAGCACGTAATCGATGGTGCCTGGGAGCGCCTGCAGCCGACCCGAACTGTGCTCCATTCCCTCAAATTAGCATGCACAAAATTAGCCGTTGCCCTCATTGTTTTTCAAGTCAAGCGATTCCACAGATTATCAAAGTGACCTTTAGCAAAGCTACACTACCATTCCCTTTGAAGTATACTTTCCCAAAAACCATTACCAAGCAGCTTGCCGTTTAATGAAAAAGCTGAAAACAGCATTAATAGAGAGTAACTTTTGCCTTTTGAATGTTACATTGTTGATTGGCACCGATTCGGCCTAAGTATTTAAGTTGAAGAAAAGTATTCTTAAAGGGCAGTCTAAGTTTGAGTGTCAGTAACAGCAGTAGTGCATGAAATAGGAGTTTTATTGTTACCTTCTAAGACATAAATCAGGGCAGGGGTGGGGGGGGCTACAGGTAAATGACAAAAGCGGACTGTGTGATTCTGCAGCATATGGAACGATTCGTTTTTGTGAAGCATTCAGTTACAGCTCACAGCTGGTACTCTAACAAGGCTACGTCACCTGTCATCCATTTATCGCCGTTTACAATACCCCCCCTGCCCCTCCCCGTAACCAGCATACCAACTTACAGCCATGATTTATGCTAAATTAGCTCTGTAATGCTGACAGGGCGAGCCATCAAACATTAAATATTATAGATGGATAAGATTTGTCAAATATAAATATACTTATGCATAAAAAACTTACTCAAATGGGTTAAACACAACAGCCAAAAACATTAAAAACCTCAATTCTGTCTGCTGAAAGTTAATCAATTATCTGTCACATTCTGACTCATTCTACACTAAACCTTGCTTCGACTCTCAACAATGACCAGGTCCCTCTACAATTAATGACACAAGCAGATGACAGCACATGGACAAGGAACATAAATAACTATCATAATGACTCCTTATTCCTTATAACTCCTCTCAGAGCAAGTGGTTTCTCTGAGTAATGCAGTAAAAAATATAATCAAAATGGCGGCCATCATACAGACACTCGTGACATGTGCACGGTTTGGTTTTTTACATTAATTGAAGCACATATCTGTCATGTGATGCACCAGATGGGGTGAGTTAACTTATAAGGGAAGTGATAAATCGGCATAAATCTCTACCTGGTTATCTTAAACCAATGACCATCATCTTCCCCAGAACGATGATAACATGTAAGATGTAAATAAAAGACAAAGAGAAAAATAATGGCGTGTGACTGAAAGTGAGTGAACTCGTGATGCTCCTTGGTGGCTCTGTTGACACTGGAGGGCCTGTCCAATGTAGGCCTTGCATTGCCAAGGAAAACACATGATGACGGCAGAAAGAAAAAGGCACCTGATGGATGACGATCAATGCGATTTACAGCTGACAATGAGGAAAAGTCACATGACAGCAGTTCTCTTTGTTATTGTAGCTATCATGACAGCTCAGGTTGGGGAGCATGCACTGGTACAACGCATTGCCGTACCCATCACACAGTGAAACCCACTGGGATCCCAGTTGGTGACCCCCACGCTGACATGCGGTCCAGTCCAACGCTCCGGAATTGGCCGACTATCTGCTGCAGCCAGGTGTTACGTCCCCTTGGTCTGGTCCAGCCACTTGGGTCCTCAGCACTGAGGATCCTGCCAGTAGGATCACCCTCAGGGAAACACGCCACATGGCCATAGTGCCATAACTGACATTCCCTCACAATGCAGGTAATGCGCCTCATTCGGGGCTCCTCTAGCAACTGCTCATTCAACACAACGTCAAACCAGCGGTACCAAAGGATTCTCCAAAGAGACACAGTACCGAAGGAGTCCAGTCTTCATCTCAGCTCACTGGATAGTGTCCATGTCTTGTGGTCCTACAGCAAAACAGGGAGCACCAGGACTCTAAAGACTTAGTCCTTCGTGCTTTTACAAAGATGTCAGGAGCACCACACACCCCTTTCCAGTGACCCCATGACCCCTGTGCTCTCTCAATCCATCTACTGACTTCATAGGAAGAGTCACCAGAGACATGAATGCCTCTGCCATGGTAAGCAAACCTCTCAATGAGGTCGACACTCTCTCCACAGACAGATACACTGCTGATAGCTGTGCCCAAGAGGTCATTAAATGCCTGGATCTTAGTTTTGATCTAGGGAACTTTCAAACACAAACACTCACACTTCTCACTCAGTCTCTCGAGAGCCCTGATCACTCCAGATTGGTAAATCTTTCCTCACCAACAGATGCCCCAAAGCCACTGGACCCCATGACCCTGCCCAACACCCAATTCATGCAAACACTGAACAGAGCAGAAGCAAGAACAGACCCCTCGTGAACCCCAGAATCCAGTGGGAAGAAGACAGAGTTTTTTGTCTTCAGTCTGCACAGAACTCACAGTACTGGTGTACAGGTCAGCCATGACATCCTGCAAAGTCTCAGGATCTCCACAATCAATTGAGTCAAATGCTTTATGAAAATTAACAAAGGCTACAAAGACACCCTGCCGATATTTGCATTTTCACTCAATGAGAACCCTCAGTGCCAGGATGTGGTCGATGGTAGACTCCTTAGGAGTAAAACCAGTCACTGGTAGGCAAGCAAGTGATCACGGATCCTGCTGAGGATGACCCTGGCATGGACCTTACCTGGCCCGGAGAACAGGGTTATCCCGCTGTATTTGCCACAATCCAGGCGATCACCCTTCCTTTTCCAGATAGGGACAATAAGCCCCGTTTTCCAGTCAGCTAGAATGATGCTTGTCTCCCAAATGGAAGCAACGATCGCTTCCGATGCCAGGATGATAGCCTTACCAACACTTATCACAGCTATTCATAAAAATAAACTATTGTACTGAATTCAACAGTTACCATACTTAGTTATAAATTAGAATCATTGTTTTATTATAAAAATGTCCTGCACTGGCCTGTGGTCTTCCTGTACTTCAGAAGTTTCGACCTCCTGATCATGTTTTGTAGAAATGATATGACATAGGTTTGTCAAGTAATATTTTCCATCTTTTCATGTTACCAGGCTTTCATCTTGGCCTGAGATAAAAGTCATCCCCCAAGGACATCTTCAGAGGAAATGCAGCAAACACCATTTCATTAAATTGATTTTAGAGGTGTGGTTTTTCAAGAGATTGTTTTTTACCTCACTGACTGTAATACAGAGCCCGTTCAGCATAAATAAGCATCCCTTCCCATCATGGCTGCTCCTAGCTAGACAGACTTTCCCTAAACACCTCCAGAATAGTGTTGCACTGCACAGGGATTTTCCAAACTCCAAAGCTACTGGAGACAATCCCTGTGGCCACAATACACACATTTCCCTAACAAATCAAACTCCTTTATTTAATTCTTCCCAATATTCTTTAAAACGTACTGAAGACTAGTACATTTTTCTTTTCTAAAAACACAAGACATGTGGCACATGTTCATCATCTAAATATCCATAATTGCACTACTCCATAATTTACTAAAAGGAGAGTTTTGCTTGGAAGGCTTTACCTTCTCTCAAATATAACATCAGCCCCATAATCAGCATTGCCACTTAGTGTTAAAGGTTAATGTGAAAATTTGCTGATATCAGTTTTCACTCGTATGTATTCATTTACCCTTCTTATTTCCCAGGCATGCTATCACGTCTTCACACTGCCACATGCATACCGTTTAACAGAGGCTGATTAAAATGCAAATCGATGACCTACCACTGAGAAATGATGTCTAGCAAAACAGGCTCCATATCTGCAGTCTCACTCACCCAGTGTAAGAAGAGGAAGATGACCATGAAAGTTACCATGAAAGAAAATGATGTTCAGATGTTTACATTTGGTTTTATTCAAACCTTGTTACTCCCATTCTATGATTTTTTTTCTTGAATATATGATTAGTATCAAGGCTAGAGAAAATTCATTAGAAAACATACAAAAGAAGGTATGTTTTATGAAAATATGCTTACTTTACATACTATGTGAGTCTCATTACTCACCAGCTAACATTACAGGTACGGCTTATTCTGCTATAGAGCTCTGGTTACCTTGGGTACCAACAAGCTGCAGTAGGTTCCTATCAGCCAAATACTTGCAAAACAGTCCTCACTCTCCAAAACACATCTTTGTTCAAAATGTGAACATCTAGCCATAGCTGAGCTGACAGTAAACGTCTTGTCTTCTCATTTTACCAAATATTTCCATTTTCATCATCTCAAAGCTCAGCAATCAGGCAGTGAAAAGATTACATTCTGCATTTTATGTTTTACCTGACTGTTTAGCATACCATCAGCACAAACATGAAAATTAAATCCACATGACATTTTTTCTCTTAATAGCAAAACATTGCAGGGGAAATGGCTTTAAAATAGCATTTTACATCTTGTCTTAGATCATATTTATATAAGTATTCTCTCAGTCTGAGTTAAAAACAGCTTCTTATACTAAATAGTAGCTAGGCTGCCTCTATTCCTACACTATGTACTGCATCATTAGCCTTATTTTTTTCCATTAACTGATAATGTAATATAACATTTGAAACAACAATGCAATTAATTTATCTATTATCACTAATAAAATTAAATTTTCAATATGAAACAAAATTAATTTACTCTATTTTATAATAATTCATGAAGCAATATCTTTGTTATCTTGTCACTGAAACACACTACGCTTCAAATCAAACTATCTTGATGTAAAAGACGAATGTCATTCATGAATCTCTCTTATAAGATAATCTAGCAATAATTATTTAATCCTTTTAATTAAAGAGGGCAGCAGAAATAAGGTGACGATCCATCAGCTGTTACGTTATTTTCTATTGAAAGTTCTCATATCGCACGTTTGGGCTTTTGTCAGTTGAGTAAAGGTAACAGAGAAAATGGCCCCCACCTCTGCTTCAGGGGGCATGATTCTTATACCAAACTGGGTGTGGAGACAAATGGTATAGAGCACTCATCTGCATTTAAAAAAATGAAGGGGGTACAAACTATGTCTTTCTGGAAGAGGATGACGGCAGCGACCCCGAGTGTTACCCCCGCATGCAAACTGACCAGGTTCCAATAGCAGGCTTCATTCTGCTGCCAATGAGAAACTGAAAAATCTAAATGTCAAAACTGAATCAAATGGCACCACATTGTCTTTTTGTGCTGGAAACGGCACTGTGTGCTATAAACTAAGACTAGGCCGCCCAGGAGGACATAGGACCATTATAAGTTTTAGTCTCCCAGAAAGCCGTGTGTCTTGGCGAGCCTTCTAAGCTGTAGGCTATGCAGAAAACGACAGAACACACATTTTTATTTGGACACTGTTTAGATCTGTGCAACTACCACGCTATGAACCGTAAACTCGGTGAGGACACGGTCAGAGACACCCCTTTCATTCCTTAGCACACCGTGAATCTCTACGAGCAGAGGAAGACCTCATTTGTACATCCGTATTTGCATAGCTCAGAAACACTCCAGGCAAACCCTCTGTGATTGTGTTGTTTCTATTCTGGTTACCAATGCATCCATATAAAAGGCAGCAGTTGTCTTTCAGGAAGTCCTTTATATCTGGAGTAAATGAAACAGTGAACAAAACCAATGGAATTTCAAAGACAGGCAGCGATTCTAATAGACTCACGTGTAGACCCAGGACTGATTGGCTGCGTTTTGAAATGCCTCGCCCAAACTCCTCAGGGAGCCATCCACAGCGAAACAAGCAGCAGTAATGGACTGCCATGAAAAATGTTCAAACTTCATGATGATTCTCAAGCTGTCGCTTGTTTATCCAGTTTAAAACCTAGGGGGAATGCATCTTTAAACTGAGCCTACACTAGGAGTTAGTGAAGTCTATTGGCTGCTCTTAGAAGTATCACACAAACTAAACAGTGCGGTGTACAACTTCTGCATGGTTAATTTCTAATGTGAAGGCTGTGGGTGTATGATGAGGGGAATAAAAGGTTTAGCCTAGAAAAGACCTGCTGTATCATAACAAATATTACTGTATACCCTTTGGCCTAAATTATTTGATTCTAACTGAAAAATACGAAGACCCACAAAACACATCACTCTGTGTGGCTTACATATATATATATATATATATATATATATATATATATATATATATATATATACACACACACTCACCTAAA
>JAODLC010000133.1:14597581-14609294 GCA_026781145.1 Hippopotamyrus pictus
ACCACTATTTTCTTTTTGATCCTCACAATTTTGGAATCCAGTCGCGGGCCGGATTGAACGGCTCAGCGGGCCGGATTCGGCCCGCGGGCCGCCAGTTGATGATCAGAGATTTAGGACATGAAAATTAAGTATATAAAACAAAAGATAAAACAAAAAAATAACAATTAGATACATTTTCAAATTAACATCCTTATACTTTGCTATTAATACATGACAAGGGTCTGTATTATACGTCTTAGAAGGTTTTTGAGCAGCTGAATTTCATTTACAGAATAAAAAGCAGATTTGAGGGATTAAAGAAGAAGGAGGAAAAAATCTTGACCACCAGCCCTAAAACACAAGCTGTCAAACAAGCATTTTAAATGGTGATTTCCTGGGGGGGGGATCATTTGGCATTCCACATTCTGTTGGCTGCTGGGTAGCATTTAAGGAAACAGATGTTGGGATCCTGGCATATGTTGCATGTTTACTCTATTCATGGGTCAAACACGGTATGTTTTATTATTGGAATATAAAGTAGCTAGTATTAATGATACTTCCTGTGTCAGTGTCAAAATGCATTTGGCTTCACTATTAATGTAGCATTCTTTTATACTGCTCCTGAGGCATCTATCAAAAATGCTGCGAAATTTGCACCTTCCAGAATTGGATACATTCGCATGAATGTCAGAGTACAGCATCTGGATGAAATACAGTGGTTCAGCTGGTAGTGCTGTCACCTGAGAACACCTCGCTTGCAGGTCTGAATCTGTTTCAGCCTCCTTCTCTGTGAAGTTTCCAAGCAGTTCTCATTTTTGAAAGTTTAGCTTTGGGTGCTTAGGTGTCTTGCCACACCATTAGGGTGAAAACAACTTCATTTTTAAGTTTCATCTGAGGCCACTAGTCGTTAAATTTTTTAACCAATGACAGCAATTCCAGAAGGTACTGCAGAACACAAAAATGCAATAGCAATACGCAGTTTCGATATAGCGATATACAGCAGGTCATTTTATCACCCATATAGATCTGCTGTTAAAGTTTTGATTTAAATGTGGTCTTGCTGGGTTAATTATAGAAACAATGTCAGGAGCTGCTTTTTATATCTTTTTGCTCGTCTTGGTGATTTTTCTTAGTCAAATCATGGGTGTCAGGATGGGAATGTGTAGAATCAATACAAACAACCCGAATTACATCACTCTCCTTCAAAAGTCAGCCATGGCTTCAGGAAAAAGCAGGAGCCAGTCACAGCAGAACAGACAAAAAACATGATAAAAAAAACTCTGAACTTGTGTTCTGTTAATATACAGTAGGTTAACAGGACGGTGCTAAAAGTGCAATGTCTATTTCATCATCAATGCGACATGGCAATGCAATGTAACATCCGTTTCATCATCAATACAACATGACAATACAACGTGTCATCAATTTCATCACCGACAAGACAACACAATGTAACATCCATTTCATCGCCGACAAAACGAGACAACACAATGTAACATCCATTTCATCATCGACATGACATGACAATGCAATGTAACATCCATTTCATCATCGACATGACATGACAATGCAATGTAACATCCATTTCATCATCGAAGGTTTCAGCTGTTACTGCAGCTGATAAGAGCATCAGTCAATTCAACAACGGCCATCACAAGAGATCACAAGTTTACAGAATGGAGAACAGGTAAATTGGAGATAAAATCAGGGGAAAGTACAAAACAGATGACGGAAGTCTCCCTCAGTGAGGTAAGCAAACAATACAGAACACTTTAAATTAAATCAGCACAGAGATTCAGCACACTCGGAATGAACATAAAAATAGTGCAGTCACAACTCAAGTATAATTTCCAAATTAGCATAAACTCTACAGAGATATAAACTGAATTTCTCCACAATGATCCCATGTATAAAACAGATTGCTTTAAAATATACTGCATAAAATGAATAACAATAAGGCTGCCTTATGTGAAATTCAATAGATTGTTCCTTAATTCAACAGAAGGCTTAGAACATCCTTGATGAATAAAATAGCACCTGATTCATACTAAACAATCTTTGCATTGCTCCACATTCTACACAATCACCTAATCGCCAGTGTTTTCCCACAGAAATGTATATTACATTTAAAGTATGCACACCGGCACACTTTGAGTTTATACGTACAGTAGTTCACAAGAGTGTCTTCCATAACCTGCGTTCCCCAGTAGTTATGTAAATAATGTCTCCATTTCCAGATGTTTAACCGATATTGTGTTGATTCAATTTAGCTATAAGATGTTACGATACTTATGTGCAGTCAATTAATTGATATTCAAAAACTTTGTGTCACTAAGTCGGTTCTCTTTGCACTGACAACAGGATTGCCTTTTTGCGCATATTCAAATCACAATTTGTGTGATAACATTTCTAGACATTTCCGTGATTAGAAAACATTGCAACAAATATTTACATAATTTTGCTGATCACAACATAAATGACATTTCATTATTATAAAATATTAATGAGATTTGGAATATTTTCATACATAATTAATCATAACATTCTTCATAATAATACATAAATGAATTCATTTTCCTACAGCTTGTCTAATCACTACGAAAAACTGTTTCCCAACAACAATGTTTCGGCAGTAATGACATTATGCTGTATATAATACATAATACATAACCTTATTTGAAGCAATATGCTTAAAATGCAAAACTATATTGCCTATATTGTAGCTTGAATGTTTTCCCCTACGTTTCTGTAGGTATCCTCCTGCAAGCCAAAAACATGCCATTTTGGTCAACTGGTGTCTCTAAATTGTCCTTAATGGGTGAGCGATCGTCTACCCTGCAATGGACTGGCATCCCATCCGAAGCTTCACCTTCCTTGTGCCCTGTGCTTCCTGGGATAGATTCCAGGCTCACAGTGACTCACTGCTGGATAAGAGCTTATGGAAGACGGATGGATGGATAATCTGTATTGCTCAGTTTATCCAGGAACTCAGGCCGTCCACGGCACCCCAAAGGAGATCATTCACAGCCTAAAGCTTCCTTAGGTTTAATGCACTAGTTTTGCACCAAATCTTTTAACACTTTAACGCTGTTACGAGCTTGAAATGCTCTGCCTACTGCCTGCACTGCGGCCACAACCACTGCCCAGTCACACAAGCTGAGTTTTTGTCTAACTACCCTGTCCGCCACACAATATAGGTCATATTTATCATCATATTCCCCGTAAAATCCCTTCAAAATGTAGAGAATGTGTAAAAGTACAGCTGGACTGAACAGATACCTGGAAGCTGGTTAACATCTCCTACTAGCTGATGGTGCATTAATCCAGTGAACATAATTAGGCGCACTGTGAGGAGCAGGTGGGGGTCCCAGAGACAGAGCAAAGCTGCCGGGTCACAGGCAGTCACCCCCCCACCCCCCCGTGCTAGGAGCCCGGAGTCCCCACATTTCCATCCTACAGCCTGTAAGGATGCTGCATGGACACTTTTCAACCAAGTATCAAGTATCTCTTATGGCCATTCAGTAATTATACTAATTGATTCATTTTAATTGGCCATTTTGCTACGGCTGTAGCTGGGGATGACAACATCAAGCCGAAAGGACACGGGGGCTGAAGTTTGTTAAGCACAACACGAAACACTTTAACCTATAATATTCTGCCCCTTGAGCGTATCCTGCAGTACATTAGATTACATAAAAATCGCAAGCATAAAGTAATCACAATCATAACGCAAGAGTCAAGGCCCTATTAGCTGTCAAGCCAGATATTTGTGATAAACTAATTAATAGTCACACAAACTGATTCATTTAATTAAAAATAAAGAAGCTAAAAATCAATAAGGCGTCTCGTCCAGGTTACCTGGGCTGTGTGCCACAATCCAGGAGCAGACGTGGAAGATGGTGAGAAACAAGGAGGAAGAGCAGAGCTCCTCTCAAGCACAGCACAGAAGCCGAGTGCCCCGCCCATCCGGCCTATACCGCTGTGTTTTTATTTGTATCTGCTCAAATAAACTCACCTTTTGTAATAATGTAGCAATAAGACATCTATCTATCTACTATGAACACTCATACACACACACACAAGTTTCTAATTATATCTTTGTGGGGACTCTCCATTCATTTCTATGGAGAAAACTCTAATCCTAACATGGCAACCTTAACCCCTACCCAGCCCTAACCTTACCCATAAGTAACCAAACAAAATACGAGACTTATGGCATTTTTGTTTTTTGACTGCATTCACAGATCATTGTGGGGACTTAAAAAATGTTCTGCAAAATGTAATATAAGCCTAATCCACACACACACACACACACATACACACACACACACATCCATCCATCCATCCATCTACAACATCCTATTCCAGCACAGGGTTGTGGGTAGATATGCTGTATGTAATAAATCATACCCGCATGCACAAGGTCCTTTGAAAGTCCTATACGAAAAATTTAATTAAAGTTCACAGATAAAGTACAATATCACTACATTTTTATTCTTAACAGGTCTATTTTAATTTCAGTTCATACAGTTATAGTCATTACTTTTCTCCTTACACTCTCCTAATAAAACACAGAAAAGGGGCGGGGGAAAAAATTGCGGAGGACGTCAAGTCTTTCACAAGTCTGAAGTCTCCCACTCCTGACAAACACGCTTGTTATAGCTAAAATGCACAGCACACAGTCACTCACTGCTGATGAAGGCTTCTGGGCCCAGACGGTACACTGATCATATCATAAAGTTTATTATTACTTAAGTGACTGGCCCATGAAACATCACTTTCACTGTGTGTGGCACAACCTTCAAAACAAGATCATATTCAAGTCCTACTCGCAAAACTTTATTCATTGCATTTGTTACTTACAAAAACCATTTACTTAATGGATGAGTATCATTAGTTTCCCGACCGTAAAATAAAGAGCGAAACGATGTGGGCTGTGGGTTCATTAAAATAATATTTTAGAGGAATCATTTGGGATGAGAAGTTAAAGATCCGAAAGACAGCAACTTGGCGTTGAATAAATGAGGCTTCACAGCGAAGCAAAGCGGAGATTCCCAGTCCCAGAGCTTCACAGGGAGCAAATGCCAGCAGACTGATGCATGATTGATATTACACTTTTGCAACGGGTTTCAGCTCTTCATATAATATCCCCACATTAAAGAGCGATACTGTAGAGGGTCATAATCAAAATGCAAAAGTTACATTAGCAACAAATGAATGCCGTCGACATGAACGTAGGTCCAAGTTAATGCATGGCTTATTACATTATACAGGACTTCCAGTGTGTCTAAAAGCCTTCAGTGCAAAGTAGCAAACTGTCTATGAGCACATAATGCATCAGCTTAAAATGTTATCTTAATTTCTTTAAATCAGAGGATAAAATGGTCTATATAATTCACCGTAATGTATAAGATACAATGTATTCTTCATGTGCACATTTTACACACAAAAATAATACGGCTTGCAAATAAGTTGGTTTTTCCTTCGCTTAGCAGATAACGTTATGTTTATGTAACATACATACATCCATTTTCCTGAGCTGCTTATCCAACGCAGGGTCATGGACAGTTTGGAGCCGATCCCAGAAAGCAGGGGGAACGACCCGGACATGGCGCCAGTCCATCACGGGGCTCTCCCAAGCAAGCACACGCTAAGCACACTAGTCTAATGCAGGGCACTCACAGGTAAGTACATGCTAAGCACACTAGTCGAATACAGGGCACTCACAGGCAAGCACACACTAAGCACAATAGTCTAAAACAGCACACTCACAGTCAAGCACACGCTAAGCACACTAGTGTAATGCAGGGCACTCACAGGCAAGCACACGCTAAGCACACTAGTCTAATGCAGGGCACTCACAGGTAAGCACATGCTAAGCACACTAGTCTAATGCAGGGCACTCACAGGCAAGCACACGCTAAGCACACTAGTCTAATGCAGGGCACTCACAGGTACGCACATGCTAAGCACATTAGTCCATCCCAGGGCACTCACAGGCAAGTACACGCTAAGTATACCAGTTCACTGCAGGACACTCACAGGTAAGCATATGTTAAGCACACGAGTCCATTGTGGTTTCAGGACTTTCAGGACTGCCAGTGGAACAAGAGAACCTAGAGCAGTGGTTCCCAAACTTTCTCTGCCGGGCTCCCCTTTTCTAGATAGGAACATTATTGAGCCCCCTCATTCAAACTACACAGGTTGAGATTCAAACTTTATTTGAAATACAATTCCCTTTTCTAATTGAGCGAAACAAATGCAATTACAAAATATAAACGGCGCAATTTCACCACTGTGGGAGAAAAAAAGAGCAATCAATTAAAAATAAAAGTCCAGCACAAGTTTGAAATTATGCAAATACAAAGTTAACATTCCTGTTAATATTCATTGGCAAACACAAATTAAAGGTTGTCTTACGATTACCGCATTTTGTTTTTGATGATAACCGCAGGTTTCAGCCTATACTATAGCACAAAACAACACTAAATCATACCCATTAACTGAGTCTCCATGTACTTCATCTAGAAAATTTTAAACCTCGTTTTTCATGATTTATTGGGCTAATAACACTTACCTTGATGCCACTTCCAGAGTGTAACTATAGGTGCGTTCGACTTTGTTTAGACGCTTACAGCGCTGGCTTAAAGCAATGCATTCTGGTCCTGACGCAATGAATCATGGTTAGATTTTATTGTCCGGCGCTGCAAAATGTCATCACAAGTCACCATGTCACATGGTACAAAAACCTCGCGAGAGCAAGACGACTTAAGACAGATCGTACAGCACCTCTCAGCCGGCTGAACAAACTGGAACTGCCTCCGTGACGACACAACTTTGACCTTATTGGCTGAAGAACGTGACATTGGTATGACGTTTGTATCTCAGGAAGTTCCGATGCGTTATCTGCTTAGTTCTGCTATTTCTCCCGAATATTACGTAAAGCAGTGAGAACTGGTTTTCAGTTAATTTACCTGGTAAAATAAAGTTTTACCGTAAATGCTCTAATAGTACACGTAAGTTAGTGGTTTATTTATTGTTAGTTACTGTAATGTTTAATCGTCCAGTCTGTGAAGAGATTATTTTAGGGTGGCACATGCCTCTGAGGCTATCCCAGTGATGTGCCCCTCTGCAATACCTCTGCGCCCCCCAGTTTGGGAACCACTGACATAGAGGAAGCTGACACAAACCCAAGAAACTGAGGGCAAGTATTCATCCCAGAACCTTGGAGGTGTGTGTCCACAATTCTAACCATGAGTTTCCCATGATGCTTTGAAAAGGAAACAATTTCCAAGATGATCATGAAAGACTCACTAAAATTGGAATTTACTTTCCTACTTACACAGAAAGCTACTTTATTACTTGTGTAGAGGAAATACCTGCTCAGTAATGTGACACATAAGGAGTAAGATGCAGTGTTGGAGGACACACCCAATGATACCATACTTTTCAGGAATCTGGATGAGTAATCATTCAATGTTAATTTACTTAACATTAACCCTTACCACTTAAGGCCCAAATCACATTAGTCAAATTAATTATAGACAATTCTTTAGAAAGTGCTAATAATTTAATGACAGTTAAAAAGTGTTAAATAAAGAGTGCTTATATTATATAATGTTTCTTTTTTAACTAGTCCTGGTAGAGTAATTGTAATGGAGCAGGGCAATAATTGCAGATAAAAGAATCCTAATTCCAGGTAAACATTAAGTCACAAAGTGAAGCACTGCTACCTCATTCTATTGTTTTACCTTTGGGAGGGTTTCTTAATAAGTCTATAAAGCGAAGGAAAAAAAAAAACATTTCCCAAGTGTCTTCAATTAATTGTTGGAAGTACTTTGCAATTGGGGATCGAAGTTGGCGGTGCTGCAGAATTCTTTTGCTTTGAGCTTTGAAGATATTTAATAAGACACCTACTGTACATGCCTAACAGCTTTGCCGCTTATCAATTAATTTGGAATTTAATGAGTTACTAAGATTATCGCATGTCTTCCCCTTCATGTTAGTGGGAGTGGCTATTTCAGTATTCTTAAAGGACAGGTAGCCTGGAAAGGTCCTGGTTGTCAATACGCAGGTCCAGATCCAGAAGGTTTTTGCATTATTTCATTAATAGCCTCCCGTGAGTCTTGCACAGACATTTCAGCAATAGACCTTCATCACCGTGTGCTTCTTGTTCAACAGTGCAAACCACTGTTTATTCAGACTGATGATATAATTCATCTAATGAGGTAACACTAGCTGATAAGGTTGTTAAGGTAGCACCCAACCAGTGCTTATCGTAAATCCACACCCCAGCAGAATCTATTCATATCAAGGCAATACTCAGTACACCTGACCTCCAGAACACAAAACATAATAAAGCAACTAAGCGCCATCAAAATACATCATTCAAGACATCAAACATGATGCAATATATCGAAAGTATCACTCAAAGACAGTCCAATAGGAAGCTTTGGGCTGTCACTTCACCAGCTGAATATCTGTTTATGATTATTATTACTTACATGGAACTTCAAAAGAAGCAGATGTTACAATGCCATCGACTCATACACACATTCAATCTGCATAATATAACAAGACAGCCGCACAATGGAATCCACGGTGTCATTCAGGAACTGACACCTCTGTCACACCACAGGAAACTTCATCTTCATTTCAAGGAGTTAATTATCAATGTCTGCTGCTGTATTGGCACTCCAGCGGAATGAAGGTGCCAGCGACGACCGCAAAAACAACCCAAACAAAGCAATATGCTAAGCAGAGTCAATAGCTGCATTGCATCAGAGAGGCTAACAGAGCCGACACCCCATGTGAAGAGTTTTTTTCTGTCAGTCATGTGACTCATCAAGTGGAGTTTTGACTAAATGGGCAAAAGGCATCACCAAACGCACGTCCGCATCACCAGACGCAAGTCCGCATCACCAGACGCAAGTCCGTATCACCAGACGCACGTCCGCATCACCAGACGCAAGTCCGCATCACCAGACGCAAGTCCGCATCACCAGACACACGTCCGCATCACCAAACGCATGTCTGCATCACCAAACGCAAGTCCGCTCTTTGACAACTTTTTGGTAGAGATCACTTTTGGCAGTTTTCCAAATACAAAAAGCACATGAAAACTAGGAGCAGAAGTGAAAAGTACATACTTCCCCCCCCCCCCCCCCCCACCCCCACCCCCAAAAAGAAAAACCTGAACTGCATTCATTATTATTCAGTGTTTGCATCTTCCTACCTCACTTTGCCTGCTAAATATTATTACTCCCTTAATCCTCATTTAAAAAACAAAAAAATGCAATGTAATTCATTAATTCAGGTTTCTGCACAACAGAGTTCTGAATAAATGAATAAATACCTATGTGTTACTTCTTCTGCAAGCGGAGGTTAACATCCACGCCACTAAGCCGTCATTAAACATCCCCAGTCAGCCCCATCTGTCAGCTATTAATGCAGCACTTCAGGAAGTGAGGGCCGCAAGCTGTCCGCTACATCCCTCAGCGGCCCAGAATCCCGTCTGCAGCTCTTTCCTGTCCTATCCTGAGCTTCGCTCTGGAGATAACACCAAACACGACGGCTTGCTCTTGCACACTGATTGCCCTGCTTACTATAATGCATCTTAACCAATGCATATAAAACAATGATCCCACACATGCTAATGATAAACTCTCCCCAGCTAATAGGGGGGCAATGGGTGGGCAAACACCAAAGCTTTACATTATCAGCCATTGTTGTATTGTGCTTCATCACCCCTCACCTGCTTCGCAAGCCATCATCAGATCTGCTGGAATCAAAGTAAAGAGAACCAAAAATCATTCATCACACAGCACTTCAGCGACAAACGACTGGGAGATGGGACACAATCGGCTGTCTTTGCAAACTCGAAACAAATAAGGTCATTGCCAAGGTCAAGGTGACATGAGTGAGGTGATCTTTAATTTCACTCTGGACATGACCTGCAAGGCAAGACTGACTCTACAAGCACCTTAAAACTTTTTTAACGAGACAATTATATCGGTTTGCAGGTGCTACTCTGCTCGACTGGCAACCCAGGAGCTGATGAGAGCAAATATTGATAAAGCCAGTGGGATTCCTGCAGCTGACATAACAATGGCAAGATAGATACGCCAGGCTTATACAACACACACGGCACCACCACATGCTCCTTCTGACACTCTATGCCATGCGTTTCTAGGTGGTGAAAAACACTGCGCATTAAACCTGTTTAATGAATTGTCAAATGTTACTGTCCATGAGGCATTTAGTTGTGCCCATCTTAATTTGAGGATCAATAAGCCTTTTATTAACAGAAGCACATGATTTTAACATTGAGCCTACCCTCATTTGAAACGCCACATAGGCGAGTCATAAAACACAGAGGAAATATCATGTGATGGAGGCTCTTCCATAGTAATATTACCATCGATTATTACAGAGACACAGAAAAGGCGAAGGAGCATTTCTTTAGCTGGAGATGGACCTCAGTATGGGTTAGTTCACAGACAGTATGCATCTCTCCAATGTCAGAATAATAAAACTGCACATTCTTCAAAATGAATGCCATTTTTTTTGTTGTCCATCCCGGCTTAGAAAAATGCAAGTAAAAATTCTAACATTTGACCACGTGGGCAAAATGTTAAGTCTCAAATTACAAATTTGTCTCAAATTTGAATATTTGTTTTTTGCTGAAGACGCATCAGAATTACAATGACTTTATAAAGATCTTTGTTCCTGTCCTTCCACACTTTTAAAATTGATAATTAGTTTTCCTAAATCCAAGCAGCATTAGAGGAATTTAGGAGATACAGACAGAAACAGGTGAGAGCAGCTGGACGTGAGGCAAAGAGCATGCGGCGTCGGCGGCGTGTGCCCACGGTATTCGCTGCACCCGTATCCATAATTCATAGCGCATTAATGAGCCAGGAGCTCTGTTTTCATCATGTTCTTTGTAACAAACCTATGGCTTATTACTGAGTCTGAGGTAGGGCCACTGAAACTGAGCTGCAATGTAAAAAGCAGCCACATGAATAATCATTTAAAGAAAATCTAAATATTCACAGAGAGAGCGGATAACCAAATGATCTATGTAACAGTGCTTCAAAGAAACAAATAAACACATTTATTATTTTGGGATTATTTAATGCTGCCACTTTATGATATTCATTTTTACGCACCTATTACTGACCATATGTAACACATGTAACCCAAAATATCACACAAAATAACCAACAGGATTCAGAGATATTTTCACTTTCATCTATATATTATTGAGATTTTTGTTTTATTTATTATAATACATATAAATTTGGTTTCAGTTTGTCTTCGTTCAAAATGTGGCTGTTCCAGTAAATGCAGTAAATGTAACCCCTTCCTTGTAGCAACTTTATTTCTTTCTCCCCATTGTGTCACATCTGCAAATTGTAAACACACCCCACTTAGTAATCTCTGACGGATCTCATTATTGGACTGGTAGCTTGGCTAACCATGACAGAGCTGCTATACAGCATTAAACTAAGATAACAGAACGAATTATATAGGGGGAAATGTGCTATTTTAGTTACAAAAATCCCACTGGCTAATATCCTGCATATATGTAATATTCTACATTTTAATAATAATACATTTTTATATATGACAGACAGAGACAGACAAAAACAGACAGACAAACAGATAGATAGATAGATAGATAGATAGATAGATAGATAGATAGATAGATAGATAGATAGATAGATAGATA
>JAODLC010000133.1:14630026-14650015 GCA_026781145.1 Hippopotamyrus pictus
ACGGGGCGGGGCAGAGACGGGACAGAGACGGGACGGGGTAGAGACGGGACGGGGCAGAGACGGGACAGAGACGGGACGGGGTAGAGACAGGACGGGGCAGAGACGGGAAGGGGCAGAGAAGGGAAGGGACAGGACAGAGATGGAACAGAGACAAGACGGGACGGGACAGAGACGGGACAGGACAGAGACGGGAAGGGACAGAGACGGGACGGGACAGAGAAGGGACGGGGCAGAGAAGGGACGGGGCAGAGACGGGACGGGGCAGAGACGGGACAGAGACAGGACGGGGTAGAGACGGGACGGGGCAGAGACGGGACGGGGCAGAGACAAGACAGGGCAGAGACGGGACGGGGCAGAGACGGGACAGAGACAGGACGGGACAGAGACGGGACGGGGCAGAGAAGGGAAGGGGCAGAGATGGGACGGGGCAAAGACGGGAAGGGACAGAGACGGGACGGGACAGGGACGGGGCAGAGATGGGATGGGGCAGAGACGGGACAGGGCAGAGACGGGAAGGGACAGAGACGGGACGGGGCAGAGACAGGACAGGACAGAGACGGGACAGAGATGGGAGGGGGCAGAGAAGGGACAGGGATGGGACGGGACAGAGATGGAACAGAGACAATATGGGACAGAGACGGGATGGGACAGAGATGGAACAGAGACAAGACGGGACAGAGACGGGACGGGACAGAGATGGGAAGGGACAGAGACGTGACGGGGCAGAGAAGGGACGGGACAGAAACAAAACAGAGACGGGAAGGGACAGAGACGGGACGGGGCAGAGAAGGGATGGGACAGAGATGGGACGGGACAGGGACGGGGCAGAGACGGGATGGGGCAGAGACGGGACAGAGATGGGAGGGGGCAGAGAAGGGACAGGGATGGGACGGGACAGAGATGGAACAGAGACAAGACGGGACAGAGACGGGACGGGACAGAGATGGGAAGGGACAGAGACGTGACCGGGCAGAGAAGGGACGGGACAGAAACGGGACGGGACAGAGACAGGTCAGAGATGGGACGGGACAGAGACGTGACGGGACAGAGATGGGACGGGACAGAGAGGGGACAGAGACGGGAAGGGGCAGAGAAGGGAAGGAGCTGAGAAGGGACGGAACAGAGACGGGAAGGGAAAAAGATGGGCCGGGGGAGAAACAGGTCAAGGCAGAAACAGCTGCATTATCTACATGAGCGAAAAATGAGAAAAATGAGAAAAGAATGGACAAACATGATCCTGGTTACCTGCATTCTAGGGAAATCAACAATTTATATATACATTTTTACACAAACATATATGTATACACACAAACAGAAAGTGGCTACATTATTAAGTAAAACTGCTCGTTAATGCTGACATACTTTTCAGAACAAACGGGGAATCGTGTGGCTGCAAATAAACACATACGGCATGCAGACGGGGCCAGAGGTCACCACTGCTCTGCCAAGCATTAGAAAGGACAAGAGCCACGATAACCACGTTTTTAAATGGGGAGGAACATCATGAAAACAGCCCACCCTCCTGCGTTTCTCACACATTCTACTGTCTAGCCTTCATAGAGATTGTGATAAACAAAAAACATCCAGTTCAGTGGCCAAAAACACCCTGTTCATGCGAGAGGTCAGAGGAGAACAGCCAGATTCATTAAAGCTATCAGGACGGCCACAAGGGCAGAAATAGCAGCTCTGAACAACAGCGATGTCCAAAGACGCTTAAAGTGCTTCAGGAGACACACATGCTATGATACCTGCTTCTGCGTTAGTGTACCTAATAAAGTGGCTACACGTTATCATCTTACATATGAGAATACAAAGAATATTCTTTATTCATTTATTCATTGGTTTGTTCAGTTACTGTATGATGCATGTTTTAATTACTTTAATTTTGCTGTGCCTTGCTGTATGTTTTGTTACCGTCCATTCACAGAGGCACCATCTTTCTTGAACGATCTGTAATCACTTGAATTGTGTCAGGCATTATCAAGATGTTTAAAATCTGTAAGCATCAGGTGCATATTTAATATTTTAAAACGGTACATGTTCACAGTGTCCTTTACACTCCGCATTTACCCAAAGGCTCTGTGCAGAACTGAAACTACTGTAAAAGTGCGTATTCACTCCCTTACAAAAAGCAATACAGACAAATCGGGATTTGTTTTCCATTAAGTTTTCTCATTTCGGTCCAATAATTCAAGTAATTATGAATAATGATGTTATTTGACATGCTAATGGTAAGCTTGCACAATTCTAAGATTCATCCGTCACTGTCAGAGAGGTCAAATATTTGTATTAGGCAGCACTGTGTGGAGTTCATTAAACAGTTAAACGGAAGGCTGAGCTGTAATTTATTGCACCGGCCCAACTGCAACTCCATCAGCTGCTACATCGGGTCACTCTCAATGCAACCTTGAGAAATAGGTGGCAGACAAGCAAGAAAGTTTCCCCTTTCACCAGCGTCGAATCCAGTGCTGCTAAAGAGGTGGCTTCAGTGTGACGCCTGCATAATCTGAATATTCAAATATTTGAATATCCAAGTAGAACCAGTGCATGATATTTTCCCTTGTAATCTAATTATAGGCACACGGCCTATGCAAACACAAGAGCTGGTAATCACCTGATAACTGTCAATGACGTCAGAAATAATCAGAACGCTTAAGGGCAGACATTATTTATCTTAATTAACTGACATTCAACAATTAATATTACAATACAGATACAAAGAATGAGCCAACTCAAATAACAATGCAATTTTCAAGCAAAGAGCAATTATTGGTTACTTTTTTCAATACACATCCAAATAACTTGTTCCTTGTGCAAACAGTAATACAAACAAGAAGCATATCTTTGCAGCTTTATAAAATACTCACCACTAAATTTAAACAGTAGGAAAAAATAATAATTGTAGCTATAGTGGGGGGAAAGCCCGAAATTACTGGGATTGTGTGTTAATGCCTAGGATGCAGTCTATGAAAAGTAGCTGGAAGATGAAAGGATAGATTGACGGATGCTGAAGATAATTCCCCTGTTTTAATACGGTTTATTATTCACAATATACCAAAACTTGTGCATTTTCATTTACATGACTGAATTCCTGCTATTGTCTGCCAATATAATGAAACTGGGTGGTTAGTAAGTATTAAAGAAGATATTGTAACTGGATCCATTTCAGCGTGACTAATTAACACAACATTTCTGGCCGACACATCGATGAATGCATGGAAGATATTTCCATGCACTTGGGTAAGATCTAATTAGCACAGATAATGTTCTGATAATAGAATATTAGAGTGTTGTGAGGCCAGGCATGTTCTCGGAGGGCTCTGAACGACCAGTTAGTCCAAGCACACCAAATGGTGTTGATTCTACAGTCTGGCACCTTGAGGTAAAAGCATTATCTTCTTTTGACTGGCGTAAAACAATCAGGCCATCTATACATCAAGAGGAATGGAGGAACAATAAATAAATAAATAAAGTAAACCATGGAGAGAAAAGAAACATAAAAGCAAAAGTGCATGAGGAGAGTACAAGGAATTATTTAGCAAGGCATGAAAAAAATCTTCAAAGACATAAAAGCTATGCATAAGAA
This sequence comes from Hippopotamyrus pictus, assembly GCA_026781145.1. Lineage (NCBI taxonomy): Eukaryota > Metazoa > Chordata > Actinopteri > Osteoglossiformes > Mormyridae > Hippopotamyrus > Hippopotamyrus pictus. The sequence goes on from JAODLC010000133.1 coordinate 14,633,613, forward strand.
CCTTTAATTGGAGATGAACCAAAACCGATTCAAACATCCCAAATGACACCACATGCAGAAAATGCAATTCTTTTTTGCTGTTTTATATTTCTTAATTGATATGGACTTTATGTAGAGAAACTACTTGCTTTTTTGTTACTGTTGCATTAAATCTTCAGGACATTCATAGTCCGCTTGACGCTGTCTGAGAAATGGCATCAGGGGCTAAGAGAAGCGTGCAAAATGTAGGTTCTGCCTCGTAAACAGACCGGGAGCCACGCCTGGAACAGTCATCCCTTGATAATTGCAATACGGCTGAACGTGTCTGTGATGTCCGCTAGTGCAGATCCCGGGGATGGCATTCCTAGTGCAGCGTCTCGCAAATAAACAGGGGAAATAAAAGGTCAGCGCTTTGTGTGTCCCGCAGCTCGGAATACCCAACGACCTGGTTTCCTGCACGGATCCCCGCTCAAAAACACAGTGATCCATGCAGCCGCAGCGCGCACCGGGAGCGCTGCGTCTCGCCTGGGCGGCCTGGGGGAGTTGGGAGAATCACCACATCCAACATCAGAAAGGAGCCAAGACAGAGAGATCCTCAGAAGGAGATTCTGACAATCTGTCAAGGATTAGGGAGAAAAACCTGTCAAAATTCATCAGCTTGAGGAAGCTATACAAGCCTTCTGCTAGACGCATCTAACGGGCATAAAAAATGCTGGCAGCAAATTATTTATTCCAAACAAGCAGTCTTCCTAAGAAATGTTGTGATTTTTATGTTATTTTCATGTGAACATTTAGTCATATGACCTTTGTAGAACACATCAACTTGAAAAAGTTCGACGTCAAAGACGTCGGTCAACATCCTTCAAGCCTCGCATGTCTGTATCACTTGGTGCTACCGATCCATCTATGGTATCTCATTTATGATGCTGAATTTGTTTAGTTAAACTCTGCAGAAGAACACAAACACCAAGCAAAAGTAACAAAACAGTTAAGTACACCCCGAAAATCTCTAAGCACATACGGAGAAAGAGCAGCGGCTAACCTGCCAACATTTCATCCCCTCCTTATGACAGCGACAGTAAATCCACAGCTGTCCACAACAAGGCATTACACATCACGCATCACACATTATTTGTTATATTGACAAACATTGGGGGAAAGTGCTGGGCATCCGGAAGTCACAGAAAAGCACAGTAAAGACAGCTCACTCTGAAAAGCAGCGTTCAGATAGACATGATGAGCTTTTGCAATTTAAAGATGCTCTCTTTACATATCAGCTGTTGAATCAAAATTGATATTCATTCCAAATTGTAGTTTTCATATTATGCGCAAACAATTAGCACTCCAGCCGTGAAGGCTGTCCAAAACAACTCAATGCTGAATTAGGCTTTCTAAAAGAGCTGGTCACAGCACAGGGTCAGCCAGCGTGCAGCACACCTGAAGCTGGGGGGGGTCACAGCCCCAGGTAACCGACTGAGCTACATCCCTCTTAAAGACTCGCCTCGGTCAGCCCCAGATCTTGCAATACTGCAGCTCCCCAGCTCTTAAACTGTCCTAACCTAAGTCTTACACTGTAAATACGTGTCTATTGAATAGAGTGTTGGATTTGTGAGTCCGGATTTAAAACATTTGGGTCCAAACACTGCGTATGTGCAAGATGCAGAGAAGATGAGCGCATGAGTTCTGCATCTGATGTTCCTTGGGTCAGACACGCTGGAGGCAGTCAGGGTCAAAGCAAAACAAGCTGCCAGTTCACACCCCAGGGAGCTGCTGCAGAGACAGGCCCCTCTCTTCCTGCTCAGACTTCAGCACCAAACACTCTGCCTGTTATTGAGGAAAATGTGGCTATTTTGAGAAATCCAAGGCATATACTGTACACAACTTTCAATTTTTTTGAACACTGCTTTAGGGCTAGGTTTGCTTTGTCGATTTTAATGTGTGTTTTTTAACCCAACTATTCACAAAAAATACTAAATACTAAAATACTAAGACTTTGGACTTCTAGGTATCTACTGGATATGTATATTGGAATTAACTGCTATTTTAAATAAAGCTATATCTGCAAAATTGACTTCCTTACACAGAACTCGGTTTGGCAGCAGGGACATTTCCCAGTATTTATTTCAGGTCATTTTCAAGTAATTCATTCATTACCTTGTCGTGACTGGAAAAAAGCAGCTAATTATGAATTTTAATAGGATTACCAGATCTTGTAATCAACTATTCACAGCTTTGTTGTAATTAATTAATCCTGAAGGGAAATGTTAATCAAAATGTGCTACTCATGTTTTTTAAAAGACTTACACATTCACAGAAAGACTTTTCCAAAAAGGAAATCAAACACATATCGAATGCGTTTGGTCTCACGACGACTCGGTGTGACGCTACAGCTAGGAAATCCGCGCAGTCTGGAGCAGCGGGTTCCCAAAAAGGCTTTCGTCAGACGAGCCCCTGTCAGCCTGCAGGCCCGGCTCAGACGCCAAAGGGGCCGGCGTTTTTAAACACATCCTGGGCAACATTTTCTCGCACAAAACCAGGGCTGAAGGACGTGCCTCTGAGGAAGCAGCAGCACAGAGCCGCCTGTTTCCAAAAGCTGCTTCGGTCTCGGGGATGCAGAGACCTGAACTGGCACTGCGTGTTACAGCAAAAAGAAGGATCAGCAAATCCGGAGAACGGAACCTCACGTCATCCACATATCATAGTTGGGATGTTGTATAGACAAAACATATTATTTTTACTCTATTTCACATGGCTTTACTGAGGTGTAGTACAAGCTATTAAGTAAAATGTTGAGTATAAAATATTTTTAATGTTAAAAGAATGACTGAAAAACATAATTCACTCATGATAAACAGGGTATTGATGTACAGTAGGAAAAGGGTTAAATTGTATAACTTAAATAATGTAATAAAAATAAAATCACTCTAAAACGTGACACCTTGTGATTTGGTATACACACACAAACATAAATATTTACATAAAGCAATATTTATCATACAGTAAGACTCAAGTCTGCCAATAACAGCAAAGTATTGTTTTTTCAGCTGCATAATCAGCTACAGATACAATGCAGGATGATATTTGCATAAAATAAACAAACTAACAAACAAACAACAGAGGGCTTTTCAGGTACAAATGTGGTGCAGAATTTAAATGATTTAAGGAATTATCTGACTAAAGTGCTATTACTGGGTCTACACCAACTCCCTCAGACTGCAAGGTAAGTAAATAAATATATTCCAAGTTCCAAATAAATGCCACAGAAACATTTCACATGCTCTCTCTCACTCTTACCAATCGCTACACTCTTTTCAAGTTTTAGGCTGACAAATAAACACCTTGTGTATTTTGCTGGCTTTGCCACTGTTTATAAAATATGGGTTAAAAAGTGTGTGTGTGTCTGTCTGTCTGTCTGTTTGTGTGTGTGTGTGTGTGTGTGTGATGGTGTGTGAGTTTGTGTCTCTGTCTGTGTGTGTGTCTCTGTCTGTGTGTGTCTCTGTCTGTGTTTGTCTCTGTGTCTGTCTGTGTGTGTGTGTGTGTGTGTGTCTCTGTGTTTTGTGTGTGTGTCTGTCTGTGTTTGTGTGTGTGTCTGTCTGTGTTTGTGTGTGTGTGTCTGTCTGTGTCTCTGTGCCTGTCTGTGTCTGTGTGTTTGTCTTTGTGTGTGTGTCTGTCTGTGTGTGTGTATGTGTGTGTGTCTGTCTGTGTTTGTGTGTGTCTCTGTGTCTGTCTTTGTGTGTGTGTGTCTGTCTGTTTGTCTGTGTCTCTGTGTCTGTCTGTCTGTGTTTGTGTGTGTCTCTGTCTGTGTGTCTGTCTTTGTTTGTGTGTGTCTCTGTGTCTTTCTGTGTGTGTTTGTCTATCTGTGTTTGTGTGTGTCTCTGTGTCTGTCTGTGTGTGTCTCTGTGTCTGTCTGTGTGTGTGTTTGTGTGTGTCTCTGTGTCTGTCTGTGTGTGTGTTTGTGTGTGTCTCTGTGTCTGTCTGTGTGTGTGTGTTTGTGTGTGTCTCTGTGTCTGTCTGTGTGTGTCCATAAAGCCCCCTCCATAAATACTCTTCTGTCTGAGTAGCTCACACACACTCCCATGGTAACTTTCACCAAACCTGTTTACAGGTTCATAGTTTAAAAATTAATGGCCCAAATAATCACAGACTGAATACTTTAGGAACAATTTTACTGCCAGGATTGAGAGTAAAAAAACATCCGTACACGTAATCTGTTCAGTGCTTTTGTAACCTTCATCATCTTGTCCTCCAATTAAAAAAATCAGCTGAACATCCTAAAATGCAGTGTATAGTGTGAGAATAATTTGATGAAGATTCTTATAAGCAAAACAACTTGGTGTCATCCTCAATCAGAATCCATATTAGTGCATCGCAAATTCAGCCAATTCTTACAGTTTAAACTGGGTCATTATGAGCAGAATATCAATTTGGCTCAGCTTAGATGGTGAGTGGCATGGTAATTAGGTCTTATTTTCTTCATTTCTTGAATAAATTTTTAGAGATTCTAGATGTAATAACAAAGGGAAGTTTTTGCCTTGACCAGTAAGCGATTCTGGTTTCCACAATGATACATCAGTACAGAAAACAAATATTGTTGCACAGATTTTCTCCCAGTTACTTTCCTGCATCTCTATCCTGAAAATTGGATATAGAGATTGCTATGACGCAAAACCCCTTAATTTAAACCACCTGAAAACATCGCGTATGCCCGAGTGCAGGATTGTTTTATCAGGCTGTGTGGAAGATGGAATCAATCACATTTGACTCAGCCATATTTCCGAGAAGCAGCGACGGCAAGCACTGAACTTTCCGCACTGGTTCCTACACAAAGATAAATGGACCTCCATAAATAGTTCCACGGCCTCAGAACTGAATCATTGTTTCCAGCAGTCAGTCCCTCAAGTCAAGAGGTTATGATTTATCTACCTTCAAGGCAACATTGCATATAAGTACAACTAGCAAAATTTCAACTGTGTAACTAGAGAAAAACAACAAAAAGAATAACTGCTGGAGTATAAATCATGGCCTAATCATGGCGAGTTGTAAACACAGCCTAATAAAAAATAGAAAGGTCCCAAAAAAAAAGTGATAAACATTACACAGAATTTATGAAGAAATGATCAAAATAATACTACACCTAATCACAAGGATTAGGGTCTTTTTCACTTTATCATATTCACTTGACAAAATTAACTGAGAGGTAGCAATTTCATAACAGATTATAGCAGTACTATGTGTTATGTTTTTACAGTGCTTTTATAGTGACGTATCTCTCAGCAAGGGGTGTTGAGGTAAAGTCTCAAAAGATTGGTCTTGTTTGAGTCAGAATAAACAAATGCTTTAGCTGTTGTGACATCACTGAGGATTATTGTAAAAGAAAATTGTAGACGATACATTAGCTCCATGCAGCAGGAACTGTTACATGTCTAACTCAGAGGCTTCACAGCATATAATATCCTCAAAAGAGTAATCAGAGTTCTGTGCTTGACTCTGGCTGCTGCTAAAACTGTCTTTACAAAGGTTTAAAAGGGAAGACACAGTCGCATTTCAGCTAAATAAGTTGCATAACATACAAAGGAGGACAAGAAGAAGAGTAAAGAAGTCAAGAACCCAGAGCAGATGCTCCTATGAGCAAAGTCACAAAAGATGGTAGAATCATCCAGATCAGGGAAAAGGTTCTAGTAAGTAAGGGATTACTGTAAGTAAGGGTGACCTGGTCTTTATTCGTGACACGGACATATGGTGTCGATTTTATTGTTATGCTGGCCTCTGGCCAGAATGTACATAAGCTTTTATCTTGGAGACTCTGGAATATAAGTGATGGCACTGCACAGACATCCCCAAGGGACAAAATTAAGGAAAGGCTGACTATCATCAATACAGCAGTAGCAGGAAAGTATATGGACAGTGATGGAAGAATCTGACAGACAGGCAAAAAGAGAGAGAACCAAACAGTATTCCCTGGAAACGCCTTTTAATGACGTACCAATTAACAGGGATTCTCCATGATTCTATGATTTAATCCAAAATAGGATATGTCATCAATGCCAACACCATCAAAGGTGTACAGAAGATTTTCAAGTCTGATTATATCAAATGCAGAAGAAAAGCTTAGCACAATCAATGTAGGGGAAAGGTCATCAGCTGTTACAGGAGATCCAGGTCTGAAAAAAGTGCTGGCATCCTCTGAAGTTCTTATTAAAGTAATTAGGAAAGTTGGGGGACACAGAACAAAGTGAGATGTGAAAGTGAAAATTATTGTCAAAGCATTTTTTGTCTAATAACAATAACATTGTTTCAAATTAAGAAATGGCTGAAGAGGCACAGGTAAGCTTCAGATTGAGAAGGACATCCTGCTATGTTTTCTCAGGAGATCATTCATTTACCCAGGTGGTTAGGACCGGGATGACAGCGGAAGATGATTCAGACAGTGACAAACAGCAGGATTAAGCAAAGAATTCGGACAAAGTTGTGTGAGGTACAGTGGGTGCACAAGAAAACAGGGCCTTTTGGAGGAAACCGGTTGAACTCCATGGGGTGGCCACCAGCTCTGACGTGACACAATTGCTTGGGAAGACAAGATATCTGATTGTTTTCCTGGCTTGTGTGTACTGGTTGTGAATGAACCAAGGTCAAATGAGGTAAGCAGCAAGATAAAGCCGCCTCACTGAAGGCTGGCCAGGGAATTGCAATATCTGAGCATTATGATGGAAAGAATCACGGGAAGATGGCAAATCATTAAGGAACCCTTAATATTGAACCAACGTCAACAAAGAGTGGTTGTCTTACACGAATGAAATAGCTACAGTAGCATGGGCAAAACAGAAATGGTTGGGGAGATTTGGGCCAATAAGCACCGGAAGGACATTAGGGGGGATAAAGAGGGCAGGAATAACAGCGGGGTGAGAGGTACCATCGCAGCATCATGCTCAAATGGCTGCAAAGAGCAGGCAGAGTGAATGTAAAAGTCAGGGCGTTAGCAGAGTCATCTGGATTAGCGGGTTTCTGTGAGAGCAGGCTACTGGAAGCCATGAACTGCTGTACATGCAGATATACAGTCATCCTTCTTGATAGCAGACTAGCCGTTTGAAAGGCCCCCTGGGAGCAGCAGCCCAACAAGTCAGGGGCACTGGCTCCTACGAGGGCAAAAATGAATTGCTGCCTGTGGAAATTCTCCCATTCATAGCAGTTCTGATGTCAGCTAGAGAGGTGACAGGGAAGAAGGTGACAATCGAGGGAGTTCTTCAGTGCTCTAAGTTAGAATGCAGGAGCAGTGATGGCTTAATGCATGAGGTGCTTTACTTTTTAATTTTATGTTAAAATGTTAAATTAATGTGTAGATGGTGAAATCCTTCACAAACACTCACTTTAAACAGCATTCATCAGTATTCAAATAATTGCTGCTAATCGCAGATCTGTGTTGTGCTGCTGTCTGACACAGGCTTTCCCTAAAGAAGCATAGAGAGCAGGCTGTTCTGAAGCTAGTTCAGATATCAAAAGTAAATTCTGCCCTGGACAATCCCCAGCAGATTCACCCTCTGCGCTGGAATCAACACAACTAATTAGTCAGGTTAAGCTCAACTTAAAAATAAAATGTATGCATTCATTTACTTTAAACATAGAACTTGGAGTATTTGATTTGAACAATCATTATTGTTTATACAAATTAGCTTTTAGTCTAATGAATCATAGACCACCTAAGAGCATCTGCTAATGAAATTGGACATGCAAGGACAAGCAGGTAATTTTACCCTGATTTCCCTGGTTGGGGGTGAAATACCACAGATCAATGGCCTGATGAAGAAGAAAGCCAGAGGAGGACAGCAGCAGAGACACGGCATGGTGTCCTGCCACTGCTGACGCACCGCTCTCTATTGAGACCTCTTACTGGCCTTCCTCCCAGTGCGGGCCAGTGACAGATTAGCGGTTGGTATCCACCTGGGCGTATCTCACCCATCTCACAGGTCTGAGAGGCAAAGCAATTACTCTGCTGGACCGTTAGCCTCACTCCTAAGAGTTCTGAACCTTGAAGAATTGTATTATGACTATGATTATTTATAATGTACTGAATTCCATGACTATGTCATCTCAAGGGACTCATATCTTTCCACAGTTCATCCCCGATATGTTTTAAAGCAATCCAATATAATAACCTTTCTGGTCCAGTTATGGTATCATTTCCAAGGTAGCCATGCCAGCTGTAACATTAAGCATGTGCAGTGACTGCCCACAAGGATTCAATGTCATTTCCCAGGCATTAAAAAGGCATATAAAAGCATAGCCTGAGTGCAAAAAGGCCAAGGGGCCCTTGATCCATGGATTTAATATTCAGCAGAAGCTGGAAAGGGATGCAAAGGAAAAAATAAATCATCGACAAAGTGCTGTATTTAATGCAGAAGGACAGAATGTGTGCAGGAATGAGGTGTCAGGTGATCGGACTGGATTAGTGGCCACTCAGTTCATTCAGACATGCAGTAGGTAAAACAAAATGGAGATATAGTATCACGTTCAACGTTTTTTTGCTTCTGAGTGTGTGCTTGAGGACTATTCTGAGGGCAGACATGGTTAAATACTGCAGAAGAGAATCAGTCCCTGGCAATGAAATGAGGTTCAGGTCATGAGGTGTCCCTATCACGGTCATCACCCGCTTGTCACCATAGTGACACTATTAGACTGGTCATGTGTAGCCACACTCTGTGAGCCTGTCTATATGAGCCTGCTGTGATCTGCACTGTATATGGCGCAGAGGCTGCCAGCACACTGAGGCTACGTAAGGACTAGGCCACTCAGAGAACCACTGAATATGCTTGTTACAGACAGAATTCCAAGTTTTGCTAGACACGTTGCGTATATAAGGGACCATTACAGGAGTACCTGTTTGCTCTTTCATTAGCTTTCTATAACCAATCATATTGATAAGTCAAGCATTATTATTATGTAAAAGTAAGTGTAAATGCAGCTCACAACTGTAATTCTTATTCTTAAAGCACTAGTATGAAAGCATATTATGAGATTACGCTTACATCTTTGACAACATCTGGTACACCACTGGACAAGGCTACGTTAAATTCACTGTGGCCTATGAGAATGGGCGAATGCAGCCGCAGCCGCAGCAGTGGGCTTTTACCAACCAGCTTTGTACCTTCTAACCTAGATCAGACAGCTTTCTGTTACCATATTGATAGACTACAACAACCATTGAGTGATTACCAGACAGCGGCGAGGTGCACGTCTATAACACCGAAGGCATAGTAAGGTTGTGATAACATTCTTTCGTTCTAGGCAAAGATTTAAGACACTTACAATGTATTCATTTGCACATCTCAGTATATCTCTGGAGTCAGCTATTATGAAGTGAGATATTATCAGGTGTAATAACAGTGTATTGTTGTCCTGATAAAACACCTAGATAATATCATTTCTTGGATTAAGTTCCGTAATACTTTTGTTTGGCTGCATTCCTACATCGGTGGACACTGCCAGGCACCCTTCATGTTAAATCTGTCTTTATAGATTCATGTGCACATGTGCAAAGCCACTGAGCTGTATGGTTTGCAATTTATAAACTATGAATATTTACAGTACAGATACTTTGTTGGGCAGTTGCTATAAATTCAAGCGTCTACAGCAATGTGTCATAATTACTGCTAATTTTACTTTGTTTATTGTCTGATAGAACACCCATTGGAACGTCTCCTCTGATCGATTCTGCTGCAGTCAGGCTGCTCTTCTTACATACGCTTTTCCACAGAAGAAACCCGTCAACTGTGAAAGTGATGCACTATTTTATTTTTGCCTACTGTGACCATGGTGGCACCCAGCAGGCCTTGCAGGAGACACCTAAGCGGAAGCAGGAGGAACGTACAGCCAACTTGGTTAGAACTGGCTGTCCCGTTGCCCCAAAAATTATGTATATCTAAATATTCCTGGAAAGACATCAGAGTCCAGCCCAGAGGCTTTAAAATTTCTCAGATGAGTTTCTGGCTCTTTGGACCCCACTGAGCACAGCTAAGTGAGCAAAAATGGCAGCTTTGATCTGAGTTGGTGTTACCAGCAGAGCCCACTGCAGGTAATATGTCTGAGCGTATCACATACATATTCATCCAGCTTGACCCAGCAAGCTGCATCAGACACGCTACACGCCACTGGGTTCAAGCATGCACCCAAAACACAGGAACTACACAGCGTCGGTTTCGAGCATGCACCCAAAACACAGAAACTACACGGCGTCGGTTTCGAACACGCACCCAAAACACAGAAAGTACACGGCGTCGGTTTCGAACACGCACCCAAAACAGAGAAAGTACACGGCGTCGGTTTCGAACACGCACCCAAAACACAGAAACTACACGGTGTCGGTTTCGAACACGCACCCAAAACACAGAAACTACACGGCGTCGGTTTCGAACACGCACCCAAAACACAGAAACTACACGCTGTTTCCTGGGCACACTGTTTCTGCATAATTCCCAAACCTCCAGCTTTTTAATTTATAACATAACAGTCCTAATGAATGTTTCTAAATCCTGAACAGATTATTCTCATGTCCTTAAAGTTAACCATTATTATTATTATTATTAGTTGCAGTACTCAATATAACATAAATAAAGACAATATGCATTACTGAGCAAATATTTATATTTCAACCATCTGTCTACATTTTAAATCTTATATTTAAATCTTATATGTACAGTCTACATTTTAAATCTTATATTACGTATTTAAGAATAGCATTCTACCTACTGTACAAAAAAATAGAAAGTGCCCTTAAAGTGCCTGTTTTTTCTTTTTTTTAAAGCAAAACAAAGTAGATAAAAAGTATTTCACACCAACTTGCAGCAACACTGAACATACAAAACACATTGTTTGCTTCATTTGAAAAGGGATTTGAGCACAATATAAACGCAAGGCAAAGAATGTTTTATTATTACAGTATTACTTATTATTTGTGATGACAGCATAAGAATGCGTGCATTATTCAAACAGAAAATCAGGAGATCAGACTGAGAAGCCAAGCTGTGTTTCATACTAGGGATTTTAAAGACTTCCAGTACGAACTTCCTCAACTTGTAAACATCTGTTTATGCGGCCTTTTAGCGAGGCCACAACGAACTTATTGCCGAGCAAACTGTTGCCGAGCAACGAGAGGCAGCTGCACGGTCCCACTGAGCACACAATGTTCTGCTGACAGAAAAGAACGAGAAAGCGGCCTCTCACCTGGTCCCGCTTTGCGGAGGAGAGTTTGCCAGCTCTGCCTGGCTGGCATGGAGGCCCCGGCTCTTTCCAGTTAGGGCAAAACAAAAAAAAAAAGACAGAATGGAAGGATACGACCTGGAAGCACTGGTTTTCGGTTTACCAGCGCAAAAGATAATTCCGTCCTTAGAAACACCGCCGATGCCTTGATAAGGTGTTGGCCGAAACGTAATGCAGACATGCCTGTAGCAGCAGACCTGAAACAGATGAGAAGATCATTGTAAACATTATTCATTCTCATTTAAAGACATGACACTGCAAAACCTTGCTCATTAAACCAAAAGTAGCACAATGCTTTATCTCATTGCTATTTACCAGACTCTCATCTAAATGTCTAGTACTGTACATGTACAAGTACATAGGATACAACAGCTATGATAAGGTCACCTGCATTCTGAGCCCTAATATAACGTGGCCACAAGTCTGCAAGACTCTCCCCAGTCTTCTTGCAAGATATTACAACATGCTGCCATCATTGATGCATTTCAAGCAAATCCATACATAATGAATCAAACCAGTGTCTCTCATACATTCACACTAAGGCCAGACTGACCTCATTCGTTTGGAGAGAACACGCTCTTTCATTGGACCATGTAACAGATAGCTAAGAAATAGCCAAGATCAGATCACATCGCATGCGCTGTTATACTGAGGGGCTCCATCAAAGCAGGGCTGATTAGCTCCTGGCGCCATCGGCCGTTTTAATAGTGTTTTCTGGGAGAAGATTTTATTGACCCTTTTTGAGGATAAAATGAAAGTTTGTGTTTTAATATGTTTTAATACTGTAGGTGATATTATCAGGATGGGCTTTGCTCAGAGGAGTTTTCTAGAAGTTATATGGGAATTTCAACAGAATTTCATGATTCTTTATAAAATGAATATGAGCAAAGTAACTTGCTGTTATAAAATTTAAAATATCCATGTTTATTTTCTTGACAGACTAAAAACAGTGAGGAATATAAATGGTACTTTTGGACCTCATATTGTATATGATAATATTATTTCCCAGTTCCAGCTGTGAGGAGCGCATAAACAATTATTTTGAACCATGGAGTGATGTATTATTATTATTATTATTATTATTATTATTATTATTATTATTGTCACTGTTGTTTTGTAGTCATGGTGATGAACAATTGAATTTCTATATTTTAATATCATTTTAATATAATAATCAACTCTCAGGACATACAATGCTAAATTGTATTCTATGTGGGAAACAAAAAAACATCTTATTACATTTAGAATGTGCTCTATCCAGAAAGTCAGAAATACCATTCAGTGAGCCGTACCAGTAAGCTTTTCCAATCCCTGCCACTGTTCCATTTGTTCAGTTTTTAATGCAGTAGCTTCTGTAATCAGCAATCACCTCACATTCAACGAGGCTGCCCTGTTCTGCCATGCCAGGCCTTTGCATGTGTGTACATCACAGCACTCATCAACATGCTGTACCGTCTGCCCAATTTTACATTCGCTTCGCTCTTTCCCTCCACTGTGCATATGTGTCTTTTTCATAGCGTTTAGCGGGAAAGGTTTGGCTTCCTGGTTTGCCATCCTCCCTTCTGTGCCAAGAGCTTCACCCGCACTGCAGGAGGTGTATCGCTGCTCGTACTGTAAGTCGTCCCAGCAAGCAGGACTGGGTCACCTTCAGTCGCCTCCATCTGTCCTCCATATGAATACCCATTTTACACACACATGCAAACATGTTTACACTGCTTCACAAAGCCTCATAGGAACCTTAACTAATGCCTTTTGTGCTGTTTCAGGACCTCATATTTTTCTTACCCTGGTTTTTCATTCCGTTGGAAAAAAAACATGGTTTGTGAACACCTGTGTGTGAATTTGAATTAAATTAACTTTGACTGATTTAAAATCAGAAAATAACCTAGAGCTAATGGCGCTCTTTTTCTGTAATAAAGACTAAATTTGTTCTGTCTTTCTACTGAATTTTTCAGTAATGCATTTCCTTTTCAGCCTAAGATGAGAAATATATGAGGCTTAGTGCAGTGTTTACGACATCAACAGGTTCTTCATAAAGACAGTCTTTCACATAGACACATCGAATCGATATGATCTCATGTATGATGTCCGCGGAGCCACCCATTCGTCATCCACAGAGACGGACATCAGGCTCTCCTCTCCAAAAGTCAGCATGACCCTCATACAAATGAATGTTACATAGACGAAATAAAGAAGCAAAAAATAAATAAATAAGAGCAGTGTTTACATCACATTGACAGTTTAACTTCTAAGAGGCAGTTAAAAGTTTTGTCATCATTTATAACAATTATAAGCTTTTATACTAGCAATACACATTTAAAAGTGACATGACAGTAGAAGTGAATTCATCTTTCTTACAACCACAAATAAAGGACATGGAACAAACAAAGTAATTGCCATAACTCGCAGGGAAAAAGGCATGATATCCTCTTAAAACTGTAAATTGGCATATTATCATGACCAATTCCCGTTGATTTAATTGCACATAATGACTCTGAGAAGGTTTTGTGAATGAATTATCATAATGGAGTTAAATCAGGCCTAAACGATTACATGGGCCCTGTTCCTACGGCTCGTCAGCCCAGGTGAAAGCGGAGCTGAGCTGAAGCCTGCCGATAATGAGGTTACACTTCCTCTCCGCTCCTCCGCCACATTCAAAGCGCCTCCACCCTAACAATGCGCCGACACGGTTACTTTGGTGCGCATGCAGTGTGGAAACCTGACTGGATTTGGATGGAGTCCCGGGAGAGCCCTTTAAAATAAATAAATAAAATCGAACGCGCCAGAGCCAGCTGTCACCGGCATTAACATTCTAATCGGAATCCAGCAATTCTACAATTAACAATTAGAATACTGCAATTAGTTTACTGTGCATTGTGATGACCCAATAAATGTTCACCGTGCCCTTGTTATCGGATCAAATTTAATGAATGTTAGTAATTTAAGCCCCGCAAACTGAAGTAACCACTCCTTCAACCAAAACGCCATCTCTATTAACACGGATGTATGTACACGCATGTAAAAGGTGAATCAGTCATTCCCCATGTACTGGAAAACAGTTTTTGATGCCTGTTTACTGCAGCTAAGGTCTGTTCTACTTTCCACATTCTACGTGCTATTTTCACGGAGTTCGTATGTTGAATCCTTATCTTTAACCTTGGGTTCACTGACTGGAGCGTGAATATGTAGCTGTTGAGATGCGACAGTGTGCTGTCTGGGCCTGATGAGGCCTCTCCCTTCGCAGGATAGAATCGACACGTACACCTGAATGCCGGGAAGTGGGGGGGGGGGGGGGGGGCTCAGGGCGCGGGAGAAGGGGGCGAGGGGGGGGGGGGGGGGGGGGGGGGGGGGCCGTCTCAGGCAGCTGGAGAAGGAGGCGAGAGGGGCAACAAAACCGGGCAAGGCAGAGCTGACTATTCAATGAAATAAAAAAAGAACCTGCATTCGCATTCTACACTGATTGACATTTATATTATAATATGAAACTCATACATTCAAAACTTTGAAATCTGATGCAAAAAAAATTCAATCACTTCACACAGCAATGCAGATATAAAGCTAGAGAAATGGCTTGCATATAAAATAGCAACCAGAGTAATATTTCCACCCCTTCCTCCAGTGCTAGTGAAAATCACTTATTTAGAGAAATGATAAAAGCAGGTTTTCATTACGAGAAGAAAAAAACACAATAAAAGAAGGCAGGAGATGATCCTATATTTCACACTGATGTTTATGTTGCGTTCGACTAAATTCCATTTGCTGTTCCTCTCTCATGGCTGTGACCCCAATTCATTAGGCACATATTGCTCATAGACTACGGTCATCCTGGCTAGTAACAATCCTCCCAAATCTAATAGGCCTGACCCACAATATGGGTCATTTAATTCACTGATGACATGTTACATACATCCTGCAAGGAAAAGTCGGACACTTTTGCTTGTAATCACTTAATGCAAACACACTCACTCACACACACACACACACACACACAAACATCTCTAACATTCCCACTTGGCTATTGTTTAATCCATCCAGGTTAGCCCAGTGGAGGGGGCTGCAAACTCAATCACTGTAAGCTATTCCTGTACACATTGGGTTTCTAAATAGGTATTGATTAAAATGGGCGTATTGGCCAAATTGCTTTCAGGTGCTGATATGAATAGGCCCAAATGGCACTGGGCCTCGTGATTTAGGCTGCACGCTGAAAGGAGAAGGATTAGCATTTCACAGCAACACTGACGGGCGGACGAGGTGTGAGCGTGTCAGAAAAGTGCTAATTTGATTGCAATGAAATTGTTTCGTCGATGTAATGAGAACATGTGATTGGAGTCATCATTTGCTGCACTGTGTCTCTCGTTCGTATGCCCGCAGATAGGCAGTTCCAGGGATGAAATTCAATTATGCTTCCTGGTTTTATGTCATTATTTAACTGATCACAGGTTAATTAGCTATCTGTGGCCTTACGAAGAGGCGGCCATTTTTCTGTTTACCTCCTCACATTAGCAATAGATGCTTCTGTGTATCTATTTAATCGTAATACATTAGCTGAACTTTGGAAAGCAGTTGTTTTTAAGTGTCTCATAGAAAAATCACATTTAATTATATTTTATGAAAAAGATGTTTCAAAGTATGTAAAATCTAGGGTGCTAATAGTTATGTAAAAATGTTGTCATTACTGTAACATGCCAGTAGGGATACTGAAATTCCAACTTAAACTGTAGATATGTCTTCAGCAAATTCCACTCCAGTAAATGCCATTTCATTAGAAATTGACCAGTTTTTGACCACCATTTAACATCAATATTTTAGTGCGCTGCTTTTGTCCTTGTTCTGTATTTCAATGGCATTCTGAGACTGCCATCTGCAGAACATACTCATTTAGTCTTTACTGAATTGTGATATTTATATAGCAAGATTACATGATATTTAATTGAAACGTCCAAAGACATGCCATTAAACTGATGTCGCATAATGCCATGTGATGGAGTGGTACTCCGTCCAGGGTGTACCCCAGCCCTGTGCCCTGTGATGGACTGGCATCCCGCCCAGAGTGTACCCCAGCCCTGTGCCCTGTGATGGACTGGCATCCCGCCCAGGGTGTACCCCAGCCCTGTGCCCTGTGATGGACTGGCATCCCGCCCAGGGTGTACCCCAGCCCTGTGCCCTGTGATGGA
>JAODLC010000133.1:14657229-14683180 GCA_026781145.1 Hippopotamyrus pictus
AAGGTATTTATAGTGCATTATAGATGAGGCCTTCAAAGAGCATTTGTAGTGCATAATAAACATGGCTATAATGTCTTTTTATGAATAGTTATAGCCATGTTTATAATACTTTATGAATGCATTATAATGCATTATGAAGGTATGTATAATGCGTTACACACAGGTGCTTTAAGTAAAGTGTTACCGTCTGGTCTCTGCGAACAGCGTCCAGGAGAACCCACGGGAGAAACAGGTGGCGCCATGCAACCAAGGGGTTAATCTTACGTCCCCCTGTGGTGATGATAATGAGCTTTCCACATCGCTGTCTTTGTTTTAATTGGTTTCCCTGCGGACTGAGGCCTGTAGGGCCAGGTTTGCCCTATTCAAAGGACAATTTATTTGCCCTGTTTGTGAAGTGTGTGCTGTTTCCCAAAAAAAGGCTCCTGTCCCGTGAAGTTTATTTGATCTTGTTTGTTGTAGCACCGTTGGTATTGCTGCACCATCAGTGAAGCTTACCAGGGAGGAAGTCGTCTCTTTGCTGGAAATATCAGACAAAATAAAGCATAATTCTGCAAGTCTGACCTGGATCTCTGCTGCATCTGGCTGCAGTCAGCAGTCTTGGGTCAACTTTCAAGACTTCACATAACATTTTTGTAGCATCACCACTACAATTCCTTCTAAAAAGATCAAATAAAAAAACCCAAAAATATAACGAAGAAACAATAATTCTGTGAAACCATGGGCCACTGACTGCGAAGTTGTGGCATTAACAGACTGAAGAGCAGAACTTTAGTTTTCTTTATGAAAATTCAATAACCTTGATATATAAAGTCAATGTACCCTCATCAAGGCAAAATAGTAAAAGGTTCCCACAAATAAGACTGGCTAATTAGAAAACAAGTGGCTATCACTCACCTGGTAAATAGAATTTTCTCCTTTAAAAATATACAATATATTGAAAATTGGATGCAAATGTGAAAGCCAGGGTTGAGCATTGGAGGTTCATAGCCGCTGCACCAGGCTATAAGCCCCCACGCTAATCAGTGAGCATGCAACAAAACTCATATTCTTTTAAAATGTCAAGCAAAGCTTTAATGATATGATTTTGAAAACGCCACATTCATTATACTCAGAAAGCAGTCTGTATGGACTTTATTACACAATGACCTTCCAGTCATAAATGCTTTTAAAAACATGAATAGGATGAAAGCTGATGTATAAAATGCAGTGTGTCTTGCATTGGTATGGTTAATATCATTAAGCTTCCTGCAGACCTGTGTGGAGGTCAAATTCTTCGTGTTATTAAAGCTCCAGCCTAATAGTTTCTGATGGAAATGGGAAGATGCTGACCTCACAGCATGTGTCAGATGGACCCATTTGGGAAGAACTATATTCCTCTAATACTCCAGCAACAGAAATCCCTGGGCTGTCTGCATGCTCTTGCAGGCCCGTGATCAGTCAGACTGAATGCCACGGCCATTATAATTAATGCCCAAACTATATCAGCATGGTGAATCATTGATCAGATCCTGAAAACAGGCCGATCGCTTTGCCAGTTTATGACTTCCTCGAGCACCGGAGTAGCGAATCAGAGATGAAAATATTCACATGCAGGAAAGGTCATGCAAGACATCAGCAGCGAGTGCCTCGCAATATTAATCAGTCTGGAAATTACCAGCGGACAAGCTGGCTAGCACTTTGCTTGAGAACTGTTGAAGTAATGCCTTCGTAATATAGTCATAAACTTATCAGAAAATTATTATGTAATAATATAGAAATCCATTACCTGTGATGTCATGCCCAGTATGATGCTGCATGTGTAATTACAAAGCAACCATGCTCATTATAAAAAGCTCCGACTACTATATACATTATCGATTGACATGGTACAGCATTTGAGACACCAGTAACTTTAGATTTACACACTTTACAAAAATATAACTAGGACATTATCTTTCCTTGGTTTTCACTCATAATAACAGTGACAGTTGAACGACACTTTAAAATTCAGATTAAATATCACTGACACATTGAAAACTTTAATTCTCTGATACACAAGATTGCCAACACTAATTAAAAACATAAATGAAAATCTGTGAAAATGAACTTGTAACTGAGAAAACAGACTCGCAGTGACGGTAATACATGGCAAATCAAAAAGCAAAAAAAAAAAATTATCAATATATTTCACATATATGAATCATTCTAATGCTAAACTTCATTGGATATTTATTGGATAATTTTCCCCAGGGATCAATGAAGTATTATCCATTATCGTATTTACTTTTTGAAAGTTTTCCTGAAGAGGAACTCAAACTGTTACAGGTAAAATTCCACGTATCAAAACCAACAATACATATGTTTTTGTGAATGCATATGGAATGTGTCAGTCTGTCGAGGTTCATGTGTCTTTGGGCATGAGTGAGGGCAGCTGAACTGTAGCCATGGTAACAGTGTAGAATGCTAGGGGGTGTGTTTAACTGTCTCCTGAGGATGCATCACCACTCACAGCTTCCAGGCGGGAAATGCTCATTTAGCTGCTCTCTCACAGGTAGGCAGTGAAGACAATATGGAATGCGCATTCTCAACTGCCGATCAAGACCACGAAATCATTCACGGCTAAAGCAGGAAAAAAAAATCGCTGACCTAAAGAAATTAAACTACATGATAAAACTCCATGTTTTAGGTACTTTGAAAACTTAACATGAAGTAAATTAACTATGCGTTGAAACATCCACATTATTTAAAATGAAACTGCCATAAAGGCTTGGTAATTACAGTATTTAAACTTTAAAAATAAAATCTAAAAAAAAAAATAAAAATTAAGTTTATTTTAATATTTATCAAATATTAATATAAATATTTATAATGAGATTAGCACACATCAAATGCATTGTAGAACAAAATACAGAAGATGTTACTTTGGACTGCAACATCATGAGAGCAATGTTTAACACCATAATGAGTGTTATGCCTAATTTCAGGTCATATTAATTAGGATGGTGTATCCTACAAAATCATGCAGTTACCTGGAGACACTTCAGTAAATTGTCTGTAATAAAGGGCTTATTTGCAAAGGACACAGATGAGATGGAGTTAATGAGTAGGCATGTGTCAGAAAACATGCTTAAAGACAGTGTGGCAGCCCAGGTTAGACAAAGGGGTTCCAGAGAAAGACACAACCAATTACAAAGCAAACAACAAAAAGAGAGACTCAAAAATACACTGCAGCAGACGTGTAAACAAAGGAGTAAAGGTGAAATCGACTAACCAATTATGATGGAAAGAAGAGTTGAGTAAAGCTACAGGGAAACCTAACAGAGACTTGGGTCTGAAGCCGGCACAGTAATGAGTGTCTGCTCTCCCCGTCTGGGGAGGATTCTGCCGCATGGGGAAGGAAGTCAAGGGTGACTTCAGCGGCGTCCCGCTTTTTATAGCGCGAGCCGCCTCAGAGCACTGTGCACCCGACAGGTCAGCCAGCGCACCCCACTCTGCTAAACGACCCCTAATCAGTGTCCAAACGCAATTTTAACCCTTTGCAGGGTAGCCACCACGCTGCAGGAACACACCAGTTTACCTGTCAGCTGCTGACAGATTAAAGAGGCTGTCAAAGCACGTAGCTGATACGGGCAATGGGAACGCATTCACGGAGACTCGTCCAATAAAAAATAATTGAAATTGACAGCTCTCTTCTCTTAATGATTACATCAACTAATTGAGAACTGCAAGTCTTTGTTCATTGACTCTGAAGTGTGTTTTAATCATCGGCTGCTAGACAGAAGCCATAATCGCTCAGGAGAGGTTCTTCCTAATGTGGGAATTAGACAATAAGTCAGGCCAGAAGAGAGCCGCTCCGCAGGAAGATTACACCGGCAAATCATGCACTGCGTCCCTCCAGCTAATTCATTAATTGTTTCCAATCTCACTAATCAAAACCCCTCAAAATAAGTGGCTCATTAAACAGAACTGCTGCCAGACGCCTCACCTACAGCACGGCACGCGGCCGGCGGGACGATACGTGGACATTTAACCCGATGCCGAGCAGCTGGATCAGTAAGATATCTCCATCGCCGGAAAGCTCTCTCGCAGTAACTGTCACAATTAGGATTAAAATGAAAAAGCACACAACAGTGGCACAAGTCATTATCAAAGTGATTCTACTGACAGTTTGTAAGTATCTCCAGATGGGCCCAGCTACCAGTCATTAACACAGAGGTATAGCACTGACACTCTCGATTGCTATACCTTAATTTGACTGGAGAAACGGAGAAATGCATAACTGATGACAGGACGCTCCATCTCTCATGACAACTTCATGCTCGCAGATATAAGAGGCCATTTATCACGCATTTCCCTCCTTTGTTCCTCCACAACAGAAGGACAAAGGCAGATAAAGGGGGATTAAATTGACAAATTTTCTCAAAATGTGGGGAAAAAACAATAGCATTGTACACATTTACACATTTCACACAACATAATTACACTGATAACATAGACACAATGAATACATCTTGGTATCTTACATTATGAGAAATGCAAAATGAACATAAAATATGTCTAATACCTCATGAAAGATGATGCTGAATGGCTTATAAATCCAAGCAAACATCTGTAAATGACTGATATGTTGGAGATGAATAAATTCTTTGACAATTAGTGAACTCTTTATTATGAACATTTTAAGCTTCTGAAATTCATTTGTAACCTATTTGATTTAAGACAGCAGCAGACCTGGTTCTGTCGACTTTGAACTGTGTATCAAAGATAAAGAACTGTTTGTTGCCATGGCAAACAATGCAAAGCATATCACTACATAACACAACGGAACATAAAGTGTGGGAGAACTCTGTGTTGTATACGGCAGGACACTCATCTCAGAACATGTAACAATCTGCGTTATAACTTTATTCAGACCTTAAAGGGGGACATTACACATTGTACCGCATGGAAAATGATTGCACTCTATTCTCCAACACACTCATTCCACTTGACATGATTTTTACTGCATTTGTTGATTTTTGCCGTTAGGTAGATAGGCATATTCTTCTAAAGAATTCAAGCAATTTTTCATTTATCTATGCAGTCAAAATGTATTTCCAATTCAGTTCATCTGTACCATCCTTTGATTGTCACATATAATGTCTTTGTGTTCAAAAAAGAAGGAATTCGATAAAGTCAGAAAGAATGACTAAAACCAAAAAGCGTTCTATACTAAATGCTTCATTCATAAAGCAAATATTCTCAATACAGAGAGGAAACCTAGAAAAGCTGCAGTGATTACGGTTTAACACAGCATCAAATTCAAAGCAGCCCTGCATTCTCCTAAACTTTGACTTTCAATGTAAATGAGTTCCACTATTTTGGTACCCAGAACATCACTGAACAACTAAAAAAAGACAAGGATCAAGGGAGAAAATAGACAAATGCATCACTGAAATAGATTTGGCAAAATTAAGAATAAAACAGAGTAAGTGAAATGGGTTGCTATTTTGTTTTACCCCACTGATCTTCTCATCCTGAGTTTCCCCTTGAAGGGTAACAGGTTTTTATCACATTTTGGGGAAATCTGGTCCCCACAATGTATTAATTACAAAACATACACACAGAGCAAAGATGGCATTCGAACCCCGAACTCTGGAGGTGTGATGCAGCAGTGATGCTGAAGTGATCATTTTATAATACAGTCGTGTGATATTATAACACAGTCATGTGTACTTCTCTCTAGAAACGCAAATATTATGAGTTGTGTGAAATGATAAAATCCATTTGTTTGCTTAGAGATGCTTACATCCACTGCACTTGTCAAACCTTTATAGAATTAAAGGCAGGAGACACTCTGATTTCAATAATTGAGACCTTAGGCAGTATTAAATCAAGTATTAGCATTTATATTCACACAAACCCAATCTGTTATGATGAGAAAATAAGAGGAAGCTTTAATCTGAGGGAAATCTTCTACAGGATCACTGTAGGCCAAGGGTTTAATGAATTCAGTCTCGTTAATAAAACAACTGAGAGAGAATGAGTGGAAAAGCCAGCATTATCAGAAAGGACAGGAAAATTAAAACTGCCCTTTGCAATTAAGACTAAGAAAACAGGATAATTCTGCACTTTCTGACCAATAGAAATTAATCAGGAAATAATTTCAAACCCTCACAAACCTCTAGCAGTGTTAAAAAAAACACAAATGCTTTAGTAAGAAGGATATCCTTTGTCTTTCACCAGATATATTTTGAGTTATGTTTTGATTTTCTTTATGCTTCTTATGATGATTCTTGTACAGGCATAGCGTCACCAGAGATCACAAACAGCTATGAACACCATGTCATATCAATTTGCTGTTTCAGTTGCTATAGAGTGCCACAGTGACTCAGCCATTCCTGGCTTAGCCTCACACCGTAATCTTTGTGGGTCTGATCCCCTGTTTTCCTCGGGTACTGACCAAGGCTGTCTAGGCTGCCTAGTCCGAGAGGCACTGCTTACTCTACATTGTTGGTAGCGTGTGTGTGTGCCCTATGACCTATCGGCATCCTGTCCAGTGCACCCTGTGTTTCCTTGCATTGGGTTTAGCTCCAGGCATACAGCAAACCTGTACTGAATAACCGTTTAAGGATAATGCTAAATAAATAATACCCAACTTCTCTCACCCAGTGGAGTTGGACCAATCAATTTAGGTAGGCAGGTGGCTACTCAATATTCTGTAAAAATGTAACACTCTGTAACACACGGACTGTGAATACCACATCATTAAACTTTCAGTCAGGATAATCTGGCCAATGAGCTCCTTCTGTCAGATTTAGGGTGAGCAGATAATCCATGTCAGGGAGACACTTCGAGCTACTTCGGGTTTTACAAACTACTTTCAAATTGAAAGGCTCCTGTGCTCGGCTAAATTGTCCAGCTCTTCTTGTGCTTTGACTGGTTTGTGTCCTTGATTGAAAGACTCATCCAGCTGTTTCACATTAGCATTAGTGACACATGCACGATTATAGGAGACTGACCAATCAGCACACAGCAAGAACTCAGTGCTCAAGTGAAATCCAGGTCCTTTTAATTGAAATGGTAATTAACAATTCCTGTCCTAGCTCAGAGTGTCCTCCCTGACATGGATTATCTGGTCACCCTAGTCAGATTATATCTCTTAATCCCCTCCCCCATTCTAAATCTACACATCATCAATGAGTTGTCATGTCATGACATTCACGACTCACATCTCAGTGGCGGTAAACAAGGTTAGCTATCTTTAGCTGTTTACAATTGTTAGCCAAGTAAAAGTGCTACTGCAAGTATAAGAAGGCAACTGAATTGTTTCTGTGTTGTTGTCCCACAGAAGTATTTTGCATTCACCTAAAACTGTCAAAATATATCACAGACATGTCTGCTTGGGTAGCCATGTACAGTGTGAAGCTGTGTTATGAATGTAAGTTAATGTTAGTTAGCTAACGTTAGCCAGCAAGGTCGATGGTAGACCAGCTCAGTCTGTTGTTTTGCCTGTACATTAGCATCTGCATATGTGTATTTTTATGTCCTGCGTGTGGTTTTAAAATGGCACCTACCCACAAAATTGGTTTGCACAACCCTCCCTGCTCACACCTAAGCAACAAGATGGAAAAAATAATCCGAACTCCTCCTAGCCAGTGTAAAGTAATACAGTTAGCAGGATAAGTAAGCCAACCACAACTAGACACAAAAGTATAACAGCTGTACTACCAAGAATGGCAGTGTACTTGGCTCTAGGAGAACACTTAAAAGCATAATGGATGTTTCCAGCATTAATGAATAAACATCTTACATTCACTTTATACTCCACAAGCCTATTAATCACTGACATGCACATGATAGCTATGGAAGAGTGTCAGTCATGACTGATTTTTAAGAAGGTAAAAGGAATATGACACTTTTTTTGGCAGTGAATCAAGAAAATGTAAAACGTAAGTGCTTTGCACTTTTCTGAAAAGCAGACATTTTGGCACATTCCTTTCTCCAAAATGAAACCAGTGCTGACATCAATTCTGTAGTGAAATGAGAATATCTAGTCAACTGCAATTCAGGCATTGAACATTAGCTACAGGACAAATTATATTAAAGAAATGGAATTAAGTTCATTGTAGCTCCATAACAATTTTTCCATAAAAATCAAGCTGAATTACTATGGTATAGATTTAACAAATCACTTGAATTGAATGTGTTTTTTCCACATATGCACATGTTCAACGTGAAGCAGCTGCAGCAGCTCATGGGAGGCAGGCATGGCTTCCTTCCCTCTGTAACGAGCACTTTGTCAGACACTCACCGAATCCACTGGCAAAACGCGCCCTTTTTGTCGTCCGGGTGATGCTGCCGCTTTGGGACAGACGGCTTCCTGTTTGCAGTTACATTTCATTCCTTGGTAAAAAAGGGAAATTCAGCCAGAGGGGTGGAGCCTCTTTGGATGTTGACACAGTTCCACACTCCTTTTTACATTAGCAGCTGCTACAGGAGACGCTGCAGGGCCTATGTTGTACGTGCTACCATCAGCATTCTGGAGCTCCAGGACATGTTTTGATATAATCTTACTAGCAGCCTGAATCCTACTGATTTTAAGGCTTCTGCCGAGCCTTAAGTGAACAGTTAGCCCATTGCTATATTTCACTTTGTAGTATACATGTAACGTACAAAATGTAGATGTTGGAGAATGAGTGCAAGCTTACAGCTGTGCTCGCCTTAATCCTTGTCTCACAGTTACACAAGACATCACTCCTTCATGGAAGTACTTGAGGATGTGCAGCAACTCAGGCTGGATACAGAATTCCTCGTGAGATCTGCCTGTATGAAATATTCAAGGAGGGTCCATTTAAGCTGAGAACAGACCAGGTGCTGAACATTTTGTACAGCCGTAAAGCTGTGAAAACCACACCCATAGTGCCTCTAGTTTTTTGTACACACTGAAATTCTGGAAGCAGGTATTCTGCATTCTGATGAGTATGATATTAGATAACCTTACCAGCAATATCCAAGAGCTGGTATGTCCACGGTATTTCCGCAAATAGAGATGCCACATTTCTCTTATAAATAGTGACTATGTCAAGCATCAGAATGATCTCAGCAAATGTTAAAAACGACCTCAGCCAGAGCTAAAAATCCTGCGCGGAAAACTGATTATGCAATAACTCTAGAGCTCTGAGGTCAGTCAGGTGTCATCAGATTAGTATTCCCACACATCTCTGCACAATGTGTTTTTTGACCTGTCAAGACGGTACCTCTGTCAGCTCCGTCACTAAGTTAGAGTGCAGCTTTGGGCCCATACATGGTCTTTATGGCATTACAGGAGCTGTGCATCTTATTACTGTCAGAATATCCATCTCTCTTTTTTTTTTGCTTCTTGAGTGCATCATTCATTTCACCGACTCTCGAGATGGACTGTGCCTCTCTTCACTGCACCTAGCTCCGATTCATGAGGGCTTTGCATGGGGGGTTACCGAATGCAGCACTGAGCACAATGCGTTTTTTTTTCCCAAAAGTGCATCTCTTCAGAGTTTTCATCAAACCATTTATTTATGCATCTGCCAGCATGTGCCGCAGTCTCACAGGGCTTTAGGCTTAAGGGGATCTGTTCTTCATATATGGAGATCTCATCATATCTTTAAGCTTCTCGGCATAAGCGTAAGAGCGACCCGGGTCACAAAAACTCAGAGCTCCTTTGCTTGACATAAATATTTGGGAAGATGTTTTCAATTTGTTTTTATGGTATTTGTGGTAGCCAGGCCATGGTAGGGGTGGTAGTTAGTGTAATCTCTTTCCAACTTTCTAAAAGGAACATACATCTTATAGCGACCAGTATTTCTCTATGGAAATGCAATAGGCAGTTTCATGGAGGAATGGCCCTCAGGAATACTGAAGCTTGTATTCTCATAGCCTTTGTCATCAAATACAAGGCAGTGGGCTTTTCACTGCACATCACAGGTCAGTTGCAAACTGCCACACCAGATCTGTCCAAAGGGGGCAGTAGATACCATATGTCACCACAATTTCATAATAAGAGCTTTGATTTGGAACAGGCTATCAGGGTAAAAATAAAGGATTCACCTTCCCTTTTCAGTGTTTGGTTTAAGTGGCAGCGGTTATATGAATGTACATATAAGCATCACGAATGAACATCACGAATGAGCATCACATATGGGCATCACATATGAGCATCATATATAAGCATCATATATAAGCATCACCAATGAGCATCACATATGAGCATCACGTATGAGCATCACGTATGAGCATCACGAATGAGCATCACGTATGAGCATCACGTATGAGCATCACGTATGAGCATCACGTATGAGCATCACGTATGAGCTAGGTGTGCCCCTGCTCCCTTCCAGAGAAGCATCACATGCACTTATTCCTAGACTGAATGAAAAATGTTGTTTTGATTGCACGGTAAAGGGAAAGTCATCTCTTCACCTAGCTAGCTGGCCAGAATAGTTTAGCTTGGGTAGCTTGTCAGATAACTAGGGCACAAGAGCGGAGTCGCTTCACAGATACACCCCTACTTTCATTTCATCATGAGATGTTTTCAGCATGATTTACTGTGAAATTCAATTCCAGATCTCTGGGGACCAGCGATCCTGCAATCAGATATTTGCGATGCTTAACTAACATATTCCACGGCACACTTAAAATACTATGATTGGCGGCGCTGCATATACGTATACGAGTACAGAGAGAGTACAGAGTACAGAGAGAGTCCAATTAACCCGGAAAGACATAAAGCATTACAGACTGACCTGAAGTATGTGGTATTACCGTACAAGGTCAAAATATTATCATTGTCCCAAAGTCCAACACTGTAATCAGCAGGCTGAGTCCATGTGAGGGGGGGGGGGGGGGGGGGGCGGGATTTTTGGAAAATGAGAATGTGGGGGGGGTTGGTTGGTCTTTTGTAAGATAAAACTTCAAAGTGATTCTTTTTAGGCACACAATCAGGTATCGAAGTAAGAGGTGGGAAGAGTACAAAATATTCCCATTAAGCCAAATAAGAAAACTCCACTCTTTGTCTTATACTGTAACCATTGGATATTCAGGTAGTGTAAGACAGGAAGCGTGCACAGAAACAGGAATGCCTGCGATTTAGAAATACCTCCATGCTATGGCACGCAAGTGAATTAATCCTGAGCTTTTTACTATATGACAATGACTGCTTCTCATATTTATCTAAACGGTATTCATTACATAAACACAAGAGTCACTAAGGGTCTCCATACACATTTTATAGCAGAACATCAGCATAAACTACACGCCATTACGGTATATCATATTTCGTTTTTAATATTTACAGCTTGCCAGATCTGACGTGACTTATGGATTTTAATAATCCAGCAAATTTGCCGTGAGGATTTATGCTGCAAATAAAAGTCTGGGCGTTTGGTATGAAAGTGGAACTCACTTTTAAAAATTTGTTTGCAGATGTGAATGCTGACATTACCCTTTGTCAACATCAACACACATCTAGGCTTTCAAGGGCATGTAAACTCAGGGCCAAACATGTCCATCCAACCTCATTATGCTGATGGCTACAGGATTATAAACAATCTGCAGGATGTTAAAAGCAGCCCCTCATTAGCTCTGATAATGATATGCATACCTGCCATTGGATTACAGTCAGTATCTGCTGGAGATGGTGCAGTTCACTTTTTAAAAGAGAAGGACATACATTCATATCTTAAGGCAGTATAACTCAGCACTCAGACAAAACATCTCACGTCTGCCGTACTGTATGACTGAGCCACGGCATGGGCTGTGTTACTGGGGAAAACTGTCAGAAAATGCTATTATAACAAAAAGAAACCTGTTAGGCTGTAAGCCAAAGTTAAGGATGGATATGTTATGTCACATCGGTTTCACAGACTGCAGCCTTTATGCTTCATTAGAGAACCACCCGGGTACAGAGCCTTGGGGATGAAGTCCCTCAGCACTTAGCACCACCCACCCTATATGAAACACAACGTGCTCCTTACAGAATCACCCACAAGCTTTGTCATGGACAGCTGCTACATGCATGCTGTAAAAACAAGCAACACATCATAATCTTCCCTCAAACTAATTGGGCAAACTTCAGAGAACCTTGGGCTATATGTGGCAGGTATAGCTATCACATTAATGTACGCGATAACAAACCAGCAAAGCGCTTATACCATACTCTGCCGGTTAAAAGGAGCTACACCTCTCTATTTAAAAAGGTCAGCACAGAGGGCCTGAGCCACAAAATGTCTGTAAGCTAATAAGGAATTTTCCAGCAAAGCAAAAGCATAAGCAATAAGGCTAAATCTATACCACAAAAGGCTTAAGAAGCTGGCCTGAGCTGAAATCTCACTGGGAGTCTGTGGACAGACTGGCCTGCATAAGCGATTCTGAAATAACCTGAGCAAGGCTTCCTGGAAGAACTGCCAAAACTGAGAAGGGGCACAAAGTTGATAGAGACTGACCCAAATGAAACGCCGCTGTGATTACTGCGCCAAAGGGCTTCGAGGGTGCAAATGTCGACAGTATATCTGCTCACACAAAAACAAAGCTTTTGCTTTCTAAGAAGCCTGTACAGCATTTCCCTAAAGAACATGGATTGAGTTGTAAATAGTTAAGAATATTCATGTGTAACCAGTAGCGATGGCTGACTTTAGATAAACACTTTTTTTTTTAAATTGGCTCAATAAAAATACGTTACAGCCGCAGTCATGGGTCACAGTGCCGTAACACAAAGTTGAGGTAGCGCAATATAAAACTAGTAGGCAGTAAACTGGGAGCAGGATGTCGATAATAAACACAAATGCATGGCAATATCGCCATGAGTATAGGATGGCCTGCAGGAGCGTGCGTAGCAGAATGTGGCAGAGACCTGTGCTGTTACTTCATGCAGAAAAATATGCTGATCCTTTCATGTTGCTGTGCTCAACAGCCAGTTTAAGATGCAACTGGAAGACTCACATGTGACCTTATTGCTACCATTTGAATAAATATAGTTACAATAAAATAACGCAATTGAGCTTATGATGCATCCGTAAATCATAGTTACGTTTCAATTAATGAAACTGTAGTCATACATCTGTGTCTGCTTGAGGGACTCTCCCCATGTAACAACAGGGAAATCAGGGCTCCGCAGCTGAGCTCAACAAAAGGCAGCAGGTGGCTGAGTGGTGAAGGAGCTTTTCATAACCACCGGCGCTCAAAGGTGAGTCATACAAGTGTCTGCACTCAGTGGCAGGTTCATCACCCAAGGTCAAACAGACACTACCCTAAATATTAACTGCATAAATCCGCTTCTTATTTAGAAGATGCTGAAGCAGCATGTTCTGCTATCCATCTTTTGACACGAGGCCCCAGAACGAACACACCTGCCTACAGTATATGTACTCTGCACACAAGAAAAAACATTTAGTAGCACCAGACATTTGCCTGTGTCCTTCATTGTCTACATCCATACCACTGCTCACAGTATCGTGGTTTTGCATTATCGGAATTTCCTTAGGAAATATTCCACAGACAAAGCAGATGTCAGGAGGTTAATTTTTGGTTCTTGGAAGCAAAGAGTCTCAGTCGTGGAGATTTAGAGAGGCAGGGATTTCCTAGTATATCCAATACTCTGCCAATATAATGTAATGCATACGTTTTTTCTGAAACTCATTACTCACGAAGGTCCTTTCAGATTAATCGCGATTAAACTGAGGTGAGTGCCACGGAGCCCTCAGCTGACACGCCTTACACTAACTGTCAATCTGAATGTGCATTCAATACTTTATTGATGTAGATCTAGGCAGGGAAAAGAGATCATCTGTGCTCCTCCCAGTACAACCTTGATCTTATTCCCTCACATTCCAAACATGGCGTCTTCTGATAACTGGAGCATGACAACCATAAGGCAAGTCATCTTAATACTGAGCGCGATATGAAAGGAAATCACTCAGATCATGTGTCCTTTCGTGATCATATATTCATGTCCGCTGACGGTTTCAGGATGATAAAAAGCCAGCCACCAATGCATGTCATGTTTCAAAATGATACTCTGCGATGCCACTTTGTTGGCCAAAGGGAAGAAAAAGATAGAAAGGCTTTAAGAAGTCAGTCAGTTTTAAAAACTGCAGCAATATAGTCAATACTGTCCACTGTGTGTGTTGTGCATCAGACTTCCGGCTGTGTTAGAAAGTTTAAAACAGACAAAATTGACTTTCCGGCTCCTCTGGAAGTTCCTTGTAAAGTTTGTTGACGTACAGATTTCTTCTTTATTTGAAAATAATGACCTTGAAGTATACGGACCCGCTGCAAGACGATTATCATTGCTGCCAGTGGTCAGATGGCCACTGGCTGGCTACCAGCTTAGTTAGCCAGTAAGCTAAAAGCCTGCAGCAAGTCCCCAGTCACATCCCACACTGAGCTGACATGGGAAGCCAGTCACTCCCTGTAACAGCATCACATTCATCCCCCTTGGGGACAGCCCCCCCACACGGGCTCTCCAGAGGTGCCTCCTCATTGTGTTAGACCCCCCCCCCAAACCTACGCTCAGTGTTAACGCTCGATGTACAATGATGACCCCGTGCAGTGGCACAACATTAAAGCCGCAGTTTGACGATAAGTCAAAGTCGTCTTTTTCATCTTTATTACTAGACTTTATGTTTTGTTTTGTGAGCCATTCTGTGCAGCCCCCTGGGCAAATATTCTTATTTCGGGTCATTGTGCGGAAAGTGCCGGCAACGGCATTCTTGATGCATTTTTGATGATAGCAAGCTTCCCCCTCATGAGGAATTTGGAGTCATACCCTCTGGCAGCCATTTTAGTTACCAAATATCAGTAGCAATCCACGGAAATGCTCAAAGGCCATCAGCACGTCTAACAAGAACAAGGATCAGTACCCGGCCACATCGTGATTCACGTTTAAATAAAAACTAGATTCTATACATGCCTAGCTGATTATTATTTATTACTCTGTTATACAAAATAGTTTGCATTACAGATTTTATCTTTTGAAATAAAAGCCTTTAAAATTATATTT
The DNA here is from genome assembly GCA_026781145.1 of Hippopotamyrus pictus. NCBI lineage: Eukaryota > Metazoa > Chordata > Actinopteri > Osteoglossiformes > Mormyridae > Hippopotamyrus > Hippopotamyrus pictus. The sequence continues at coordinate 14,672,222 of JAODLC010000133.1, forward strand.
TAACAGATATAAGAATGTGTGCCTGGTTTGCAGGGGCTGTGAAACTCTGATTTTTATTCCCTTTTTTTCTAGCAAACTGCCCGTCATATATCAGCATGCTGACTACAGGCAGGTGAAATAACATTATAAAGGCCATTTGAACACATAACCCTATTATCAACATGGGCAACAACAAGGAAAGGGCAACCAGAAGCAATATATATGAGAGGAATTTGCTGCGGGTGCCCCTCTTCCAAGCGGACTCATAACAGAAGGGAAGGCAAACTCAAAGAAAAAAATCCCAGAAAGTCTGTATACAAAACACCATGAGAAACCAAACAGTGGAAAAACAGTGCAATTTCCAAAATTCCCAATTTAGACAGTGGCCTGTTACATTTTGGCAACCGGCATGCAAGTCTAACACGGATCAGAACAGACATAGTTATGCAGAACTCCTGAGTGCTCTATAGGAGTGTAAAGGCTGTTGGAGATATCTTCACTAAAAACATCATAACCCTCCACACAGCCCGACCTTCCAGCAACCATGCGAACACATTCAACCGAGAAAAGAGTAAAGCAAAAGTAATGTAGACTTCTTTTGCAATTTTTCAATTACAAGGATGTTTTTTGTCTCAATGACTCACTCAGATACTGCAGAGTGATCCAAGGATACTTCTCACACAAAGAACTGAGAAGAGTGGCAGTCTACTCCGTCTCATAGTTTCTTTTTTTAATATCGGTCAGTTCATCGCAACTGTGAAATTATACCTATTAGTAGTTAAGGTGGATTAAATTGGAAATCTTCACTGCTAAACATTCACAGGAACTTATAAGTTAAATAACATAATTATGTGTAATTGTGTACACACACCTATAGATTTTACATATATTCACTGCATAAATGGTATGTCAATGTTGCCACCTTGCTTGTTCTGTGCCTAAGTGAATACAAAGCCTCACTGGCATATAGAATGGAGCATATAGTCATTCAATTTACACTTCACAACTGAAGGTCCTCTTTTGATTTTTAATTAAACTTGAATTTGTAAATACGAAGCGAACCAAAACTTAATAAAGCCGAAGCTTTGAGAATCCAATATGCTGCCTAACAGTGTGAATAAGCAATGAAACATTGATGAAAACTTAACAATCATGATATGAACAAGCAATGCAATCTCATATGAATACTGCACTTGTATGTAAATATCACCCTGCAGAGTAATCAAAACTACATTTTATGGTCAATAATGTTTACAGTGTGTCTGTTGCATTATATTACTAACCAGTGCTTAATTTGTGCTGGACATGTTATGCCAAGTTTTGCATGCCGGCCACAAGACATGCAAGAAAAATGGATGCAAATCCTGGCAGCTATAAAATTGTGCTTGTTAAAAAATGCATCCCCTCTTTAATTGTCTTTTTACACACTATAGTATCAAATGGTATTACCAGCAAATGTCTTAGGCAGTTTTGACTTAATGGTGGAAATTTCAGATATGCTACAGTCATCCTTGCTGAAAAAAGGGGATGCAAATCTCAGCAACTGTAAAATCACACTTGCCAAATAATGCACCCCCTGAATTTCTGTTATTATTGGTTTTCATAAACTATAGGATCAGATGGTGCCACCAGTACATATTTGGGGCTCCTTTGGCTTAGCTATCATTAGCTCTGCAATGTAAGATCAAACCTGCGCTTAATTTGTGCCGGATCCTGCTGAAACGTGTTCCGGGACCTCACTGTTTGTGCCTGTTTGCACTTCAGTTCTTGTTGCTATGCTTTCTTTTAATTGTGCTAGCAATTCTGTATTTTGTCTAATCTGTTGAACCTTGCATACTTGTTTAATTTGTTCTGCACTATATTACAGTTGTTTTCTATACAACATTTCCGAATTACAACTGGCCCTGTTGTTAAAATAGTAATTTGGGTGAAATCGATATTCTGAATTATCTCCACTAAAATGATGTTTAACTGATTAAACTTTTGCAGCTGAACAGAAAAATATTATATAATATTATAATATTGTAGACCAAATGGACTAGGAGCAAAGAATGAACAAAGTAGCTTCATCTGTTCAATATTCTGATTCTTTATGTTTTAATAATGAAAAGGATGTCACAAATTATCTATTATCTGCTTACAATCATAAAACATCAATTAATGCATGTTGTAGACGTACTAGGAGATAGTATGCTTAGCAAACTGCAATAAATTCTTAGTCAACAATTCCACAGTACCTCATCTAAGACAGCAAGAAATCAGCATTTTAAGTAGCAGGTTTTCATTTCAGATCAATATGTGTAAGAAACTGGATTTCATCCAGTCCAAGTTATGATATATTTAATGCATCAGCAAATTGGCAATCTGTATGAGCATGTTCCTGAGTCTCTTCCTTAATTGTCTGATGACTTCCACACCCTGCAGAAACCCTAAACCGCCACAGTCCGCTCCTAAAATACGGGTGGGTTTCATCATGGCAGAAACACTACTGATGTTGCATGTTAATGTGGTGGACTTGACTATCCCAGCTACCATTGGCATCGTGGATTTGTGACGACATACTACATATTTACAACACATGAGTTACTCAAAAATGCAGGCCTTGTATACACATATCACAGTACCACTTACAAGAATTATTAGCAGCATTTGTAAGACTGACAACTGGCAATTAGCTGGTAGTGTAAAGCCTGCAATTTTAGCAGTCTTCATTAATTACATCTTAATTACATACAGTTTCAGTATAATCTACAATTACAGATTAGTATTTTCAAATTGTACCCTAGTCTGCATGTACCAGTAATTAAAAGTGATAGTATATGTTGCATGTATGTATAGTTTTTAAAAAAATGGTCAAACTTTGAAAATTCAATGATGCAATATTAACAAGCCTAGTATTTTATTTAAACTTAAAACTTAGACAGTCTTCTCTCTTAATTTGCAGAGCATGAGTTATTCCAGAAAGAACCACATATCATAGATTCACTCCAAAAATAGTAATTCTCATTTAAGCACACAGAATACAGCCTAAGAATAAAAAAATCTGCCCGTAGCTTCGGAGCTGGTTTCCTATCTTTCTTCTTTTTTGTTTTTCTTTAATCCATTCCCTTTTATTTGAAGCACAGGGTGACACTGAAAACATCGAAGACACCAGATCGCAGAATCAGAACCACTGAAAGGTTTGCCGAGGATCCCCGTTAAATATGTCGGAAAAGAGAAGCAAGGCCAAGTAAATTAAATGTCAGAGTGGAGCTCACATTAACACAAAGTAAATAAGGTAAACAGAGGCTGGAGAGAAGCCTGAACAACGCTGAAGGACAGGGAGAGGATGGAAATAACTACAGTCTGCAGGTTTGGATATTGACCCTCTCTGGGAGCTTGGGGTGGCAGCCAAGATATTGATGGATTCCCTGTGCTAAAGGTTACATTTAAATAGAAAAGAAAAAAAAAACTTTCATATGACAAAATATTAAATCCACAGCCGTCCTGACTTGGACTGGAGCACTCCATTTCGACATGGTACGGCACTTTGTGATGCTAGGGCAGAAAGCCATGTGAGGCATTGGCCTCCAAAGAAATCCCATTGGCACACTGTGAGGCTATTTAACGCACTGCGTGTTCTGAACGTGAATGGGTAGCATTTCCATGGCAACGTTGCAAAAATAATGGAGGCCCACTCACTGGATTTTGAGTACTGTTTAATTACTTTGAAATTAATGACCATTTAAATTGTTTTTGTTTTTTAAATGCAATCAGCAGAGGTCATCCCCCATGAAACTGTTAGCAATCAATAGCCATGGTCCTACATGGAAATAATGTTAAGGAGCTAATATGTTTATATTGTGGGTTGCTTTTGGTATTTTTTTGTATTTTTCATTTCATCGTATTTTTCATTTTCATAAAATCCTATTGCGTAATCTTGTTATCCTTACCCACCTTCCGTCCACGATTAGCATGTGAAATGCACCTTCAAGGTCACTTCGACACCATCCACACTGCAAAAACGGCGGCCCGTTAATGGCCAATGGCAAACTCAAATGGCCATGCGGACCGGGCCATTCCAAGACGAGGCATACGTAGTCCATTAACGCCATCCCTGGGAGTACGGAACAGAGAAGGATGGAACATCGATGCTGACTGCCGCTCCTACCGCATGTGATAGATCGGTACATCTGCGGGGAAGGGAGCAAAAGCCGACTTTCGGAAAGGAACGTCCTTGTCAAACGTGCTGACAGCAGCATGCTTCAGACCGCTCGCCAGAGAAGTGGTCTACGTCGCAGAGCCCACGCCATCAATGCATCTCAGATCAACAAAGGAAGAACGACAGGACCTCTTCATCACTCCCCAAGGCTGACGGCTCTAATGAGAAAAAGGGCCTTTGTGGTCTTCATTGAGGGAGCTAGGTGAGACTGGACAGTCCTATTGATGCAACGTTTTTTTTGTCCAGTTACTCCTGTTATCCCTAATTGCTTCCAGTGTGAGACACCTCCTCTCTCCCATGAGGCTCCCCATTGTGCTTTCGATGGCACCAAATGCAGCAAAGTAGAGGGAAATATTTGCCTCTCTGTCACTAAGGAGCACACAGCTGCAACAGAAATGGAGGAAGCAATTATATCTTCGTAAAGTCAAATAGCAATAAAGTGAATTTTTTGTTTGATTGGGGTCTGACTAACGGCCTTGACACTCAACAATGCTGCTCTGCCATTAGCCACTGAAAGCTGACTGAACCTTTATCGGATCTTTTCCGACAGTTCGTGAAATCATAATGCCACGTTGTCGGCCTTCGTTTCTAACTAAAGAATGGGCAAGAAAACTACAATTATGCAGAAAGTGAAAAGCTGAAGTTAGTACAGGAAGTATAGTTAAATCAATCATACTTCACCTGAAAATATCCCGTTTTTACTTCTGTACATATACTGTGCTTATTACATAGTATAGGAAAACTGATACAATTTCTGAAACAAGTCCCCTTGTTTCTGGAATGTTCACAGGTAAGAACACCAAAGACAGAAGCTGCATGCTCTCTGTCAAGTACTAATTAAAGCACCTGCCATTTCAAAACAAACTGGACCGGAGGGAGATTATTCATTCAGCTTAAAAGGCACAGAAATATTATTCATATGCAGAGGCCATAATGAAATGGGCGTGACAGGCTTCCGAGAGGGATCAGATGAAAGCGACGAGAGAGACACTGAGGCAAACAGACACAGATCCTCAGCAACACCAGCACAACCAGCCTCCCTGGTAAGACACACTCTCAGAACACGACCATTACCTCACATTTGCTTATTTTCTTACTGGGAGAAAATATTACATTCCTTGGATTGATCCAGTTATATTTCAGTTATATTATATTTTTCAAAGCACATCAGAAATGCTTCGGAAAATATCTGGTCAAATTTTACTTGTGGTTTTGGTCTGTAATATCACAAGATGGACTAGTCTGCATACCGAGCAGCATTAAATTGGTGATAAAAAATAAATATGCCAATAAAGGCTTACATGTGGGCACAAACTGGATGAAATGCCGAAACAAATGTGGCATTATAATGCACGTGTCTGCCAGGGCTGCAATGGCGTTACAGACAAACAACAGGTACAGTAAAGAGCAAAGGGATGAGGGCTCCATGGAAGCTGTCCGACAATCGACGTGGAAAGAGCGGCACGGCAGAGACGCCCAGGGGCTCTTCAGGAAGCTGAAGGAAAGAACGGACGGCATCCAGCACAAAAGCCAGGGTCAGTGGCAGCAGGCATCTCTTTAAAGAGAAGCCACACTGCAGCATGATGTAACAGCATGAGCAATGAGGGCTGAGCAGCGCTGGCGTGAGTCACAGCACAGCACGTGGGGCGGCGCTGGCGTGAGTCACAGCACAGCGCGTGGAGCAGCACTGCCGTGAGTCACAGCACAGCACGTGGGGCGGCGCTGGCGTGAGTCACAGCACAGTGCGTGGAGCAGCACTGCCGTGTGTCATAGCACAGCGCGTGGGGCAGCGCTGGCGTGAGTCACAGCACAGTGCATGGAGAAGCTCTGGCGTGAGTCACAGCACAGCGCATGGAGCAGCGTTGCCATTTCTCACAGCACAGCACATGGGGCAGCGTTGCCATTTGTCACAGCACAGTGCATGGAGCAGCGCTGCCGTGTGTCATAGCACAGCGCATGGGGCAGCGCTGGCGTGAGTCACAGCACAGCGCATGGAGCAGCGCTGGCGTGAGTCACAGCACAGCGCATGGAGCAGCGTTGCCGTGTGTCATAGCACAGCGCATGGAGCAGCTCTGGCGTGAGTCACAGCACAGTGCATGGAGCAGCTCTGGCGTGAGTCACAGCACAGCACGTGGGGCAGCTCTGGCGTGAGTCACAGCACAGCGCATGGAGCAGCACTGCTGTGTGTCATAGCACAGCACATGGGGCAGCGCTGGCGTGAGTCATAGCACAGCGCATGGAGCAGCTCTGGCGTGAGTCACAGCACAGCGCATGGAGCAGCGTTGCCGTGTGTCATAGCACAGCGCGTGGAGCAGCTCTGGCATGAGTCACAGCACAGCGCGTGGGGCAGCGCTGCCGTGTGTCACAGCACAGCGCGTGGAGCAGCTCTGGCGTGAGTCACAGCACAGCACGTGGGGCAGCTCTGGCGTGAGTCACAGTACAGCGCGTGGGGCAGCGCTGCCGTGTGTCACAGCACAGTGCGTGGAGCAGCTCTGTCGTGAGTCACAGCACAGCGCATGGGGCAGTGTTGCCATTTGTCACAGCACAGTACATGGGGCAGCGCTGGCGTGAGTCACAGCACAGCGCATGAAGCAGTGCGGCCGTGCATCACAACACAGCACATGGAGCAGCGCTCACCCCCTGCTGGCCCCTGCAATGATCCCAGCACCCATTTCCTTCGCGCCAACCTGGGCCTGCTCGTGGGGCTTCCGGAGGGTCCAGCTCTCACAGGCCGCGGCTGGGATCATGTCGTCTACACAGGTTGCTTCCACAACACCCAGGACGGGACGGAGCGGCCTGTTCCACAGCGTCACATAAAAGCACAGAAGCAAAGGTAAAAGGAACCATAAAACCCTACAGGGGCCCCACCAAGATGCCACAACACACGAGCACCACGATAATTGCTTCTAATTTAATTTGCTTATTTATTTAAATGCATTATATTCGTTAACAGGTGCAAACCAGTTCCCTAATAGACTCATTCCAACGATCCTCTTAGTTTAGCGCTGTTTAAAGGATTCTGTTTTGCTGAGAGACACAGCGGAGGGAGAGAGAGAGAGAAGAGGGATATACATTAGCGATCATTATCTAGGCGGTCAGAGCGATACTCCAGGTCCAAATTAAAATGATTACGACTCGAAAGCGCAAAATAGAGGCGGATGATGAAACGCAGACGCTGCTAATGACGGCCGTGTGAGGATGACCTGCCCGGGCTTTTCCCTGACAACACTTCACAAAAGTACAGTTTGGCGGCACCAAATTAGCATGGAAGAGTGAGCCACCTCCATCCCACACGCACCAGGCCGCGAAAACGACTTTTTTACGTTCGATGCGGTAGAAAGCGGCATGCCGTGTCCGCAGGAGCCCGTCAGTAACGATGAGGGCAGACTAGAATCTGTGCTGGTCAGGAGTATCGAGTGTGAGCCAGTAAACCCAATTAAATTTCATTGATATTACGATAAAGTAAACTAAGGCTAAGGGTTTACGAACAAGTTTTATGAAGCATGGTCATTCACCATTAAACAGGTCACTGAACAGTCAGAATCTGTGTGTGCCTTGCAGATGTAATTTATATCATTTAAATTTATTTTATTTTTTGATACCCGGCACCTTGCCATTGATGTCATCATTCCCCTTCAGTTCAACAGCTCCTCCAGTGAAAAATGTCACAGCGCTCCTTCAAACACGACACAGCAGCATGAGACGGGAAGCGCAGGGTCCCCAGCAACAAACTCGCGTAGACTCAATCAAGTTAATCCGGTGACGTAAATGGGACGGCCGTGATGGCTGAGTGACATCACAGGAGGAGCAGGTCATGGGGTCAAACGAAAGTGGCGAGTGAATGGCGGGGCGCCGAGCGAAGCCTGGCGTCGGGCCGCGAAGCCGCAGCCGTGAGAGCGACGGTACAACCGCCAGGGCTTTGAAGGATTTTACGTCACCCCCCCCCCCCCTCCGTGAGATCCTCTGGCACCGCGGCATCCATCATAAACCAGTTTATATCCGCTGGGACTGCACGTCTGCGTCCTGCCCAACAGCGAGCTGTCAGGCCCGTCAGATGCCGTAACCGTGGAGACAAGTGAAGCCGCGCACTGTCACCGTAGCGGCCTATCCCAGCCACGGCAGGCCTCACAAAGACACGCAGGCGGCACAGAGCCGCTCCGCACTCAGACAGTGCTTATTGGTGGCCTTCCCCGCTCAGGCAAGACTCCTATATATCACCAAACACCAGAAGGATATTCAGGAAAATCACATGACTGACAGAGCTACCAACCACTGTCCTGACTCAAAAAAAGAACAAATCTGAAGCTCAAGAGAGCTTATTTTTTTTTAAGACACACTACTGCAGGCATTAGCCAAAATCAGGACAGTAATAAATGGCATGGAAGCACTGAGCAGACACAGGACTGGCCCGGGGAACGCCGGAAATGCCGGAAATCAAACGGTTCGCTGAAATGTCACGCATTTCAAAGGACAAATTTCCAGGGGAGAATTTTGAGAAAACGGTAAAATCCACTTTTTGAAACTGACAGTGTCCTTTGTGAACACACATGCATGAAACGAGCCATTATCTATCCTGTAAAAGCATAACCTCATTCGGAATGTCATACCAGCGGTGCACGGCAAAACAGAGCCAATTTTTACAAAAAGATTTACGCAACAATTTACCTGGTACAGCACTAAAATATCACTATATACATGAAAATCATTCAGTTCTTGTATATGACGACGATCAAATTTAAAGCAGGCGAATATGACAGGAATAAAACTGCAGTTTTCGAGGTTGTTAAGGCTGTACGCCTTCGCTCAGAATGGGATTTCATACTTCGTAGAGCTTTAAAGCATTACTGGTCTTCCTACACCCTGAGACCTGAGGAAATTCCACGGTGACAGCCGAGGTGAGAACGTAACCTTGATCTCCCATACCGAAGCAAGCAATGTTAACCGCATCAGCAACAAGCCAAGGTCTCCTACAAGAATGGGAAGATCACTACACTCTAAAGGCAGTGGTCCAAAAAAGGAAATAGCAGACAACAGGGGCTGTACGTCAAGCATACAAAAAGCAGCGTCACCACCTACCAGCTGCCGTAATGAAGCTGCTTTCCTGCTGTATACATGATACTGTGGAAAAGAGTATATGTGTGCTGTTCCATGTGTTTTCATATTTTTAACATTGAATGTCAAGATTCTACATACAAGGTGTTACAGAAAAAACCTTATTTTTGTTGGTGATAAAGTTGAAGTTTAACACAAAATGCCCCCTGGGCAAACTGAATTGCCCCTTCACACTTCATAGCTGGCTAAACCAATTTCAGCAGCAACGAGTGCAACTAAATGTTTCGTCCAGTTATCAGTCATAGCACCATGGAAGCATTTTGGCCCCTTTCTTCCTGGCAGAAAATGGCTTCTACACAGTAACATTTATGCATCTGCAAGCATTAACTGCTCATTTCATGCATTCCCACATAATCTCAGTGGGGTTTAGGTTTTGACTTTGGGAAGACCGATCAAAATTATTTTTTTTTGTTCTTCAACCATTCTGATGGTGATACCACCTGTATATTTAAGATGGCTGTCTTGTGGAATGACCCACTGTGTTTCAGCTCTGACGCGAGAACAGATGTTCCAACATTCACCTTGATAATCCTCCACTGCAGAGCAGAATTCATGGGTCCTTCTCTGATGGCAAGATGCCCAGATCCTGATGCTGTAAAACATCCCCAAACGATGACACCCTCATCTCGCTTGACTGTCACCATCAGATCCTTACCATAAAATGCAGGATTCTGTTCACCTCATATAACGAGGCCCATGTCAACCCTTAAGGGTTACAATGGTGATTTCTGTTAGCTTGTCATGGAAATTTATGTTCTCCTTAATGAGTTGTGTCTTTCAAGTGACTACTGGTCATCACTGCTGACCTGTTTCGAGGTGCTCACACCCCCACAGGATGATGCAGTAAGTACATAATCTCCAAAACTTTTTGTTTCAACAGCATGGCTTTGGTTGGTTGGAGCCTTAATTTCTTAATTAAAAAAACATCAAAACATTTTTTTCCCGTAGAATACATATTGAGACAATTATTATTATTGCTGTTTGTTTAAGGAGCGATGCTGAGTATGCTATACAGTTATTTAATACCTGAATTTTGAAAATTGATTACAGTGGATATACATAGTTCCTAATGCAGGATTCAACAAATTTATCCAATCAAATTCAACTTGAATAAAATGTGCAAATTGCAGAATGCCAGGAGGAGAGCAAATACGTTATCACACTTCCTGTGGGATGAAGACTGTGTCCTCAGTTTGACAATAAAAGGTTACACGACTGCAAGTGCACCTTGATGCATCGTAACTGCTAGGTTGTATTTCCAGTCACTTCAGTGATGCCAGGTTCAATGCGTGGGAATTTTAAGCTGTTAGTCTAAGGGAAAGCGGAGAGCATTGCCATCAAAGCAGCAGCAGGCAATTCCTCCTGGGAGAACACCAATTACACACCCATGTTGACTCAACAACTTTTACACAACAGTGTCACTCCAGTTCTGAGGTACAGTATTGATATACTGTAGAACCTAAAATACTATATATGCTGTGGAATATGTTTATTATTATTTGTTAACATATGATACAATAACACACACACACATATATATGTGTGTGGGCGTGTGTGTGTGTGTTTCTCCATTTCCAATATGTATACACACACACACACACACACAGAAACCAGTGTGTGTGTGTGTGTGTGTGTGTGTGTGTGTGTGTGTGTGTGTGTGTATATAT
>JAODLC010000133.1:14683280-14700518 GCA_026781145.1 Hippopotamyrus pictus
GTTACAGTATAGTACATCACACAAATGGTGGCCTAACAGTTAGGGAAGCACACTTGTATTCGAAAAACTGCTCGTTCAAACCCCCCACTAGCAAAGTACCCCTGAGGTATCCTGAGCAAGGCAGTGCCCCCAAGCACTGAATTAGCTGCCCCCTGCTATGGCATGATGTCACATATGGGTTAAATGCAGAGGACACATTTCATTGTTGTGCACTGTGTGTTGTGGTGCGCTAACAATGACGACTAGTCATTTTCACTTATAGTATATATATATATATATATATATATACACACACACACACACACACACACACATAATAAATATCACATCACACAATCATACAATTACACAATAACTGATGTACTTTAGTTTATACTACCTAATATTGACACTAGACCTTTGAAAGCAAGAGTAACTTTTATGACCCAGAGTCACTAAAAATGTAACATGTAAACAAAACAAACCCATCTAGAAACAAAAAAATAATTTCAAAGCTGCAAGCCCACGTGTCTGGAGCCCATTCCAGGCAGCACAGGATGAAAGGCGGGGGACAGACACCCTGAACAGGACTGCGGGCAAACACATCTACTCACACACTATAGGAAACTTAGAGATGCCAACACACCTACCCACATGTCATTAGCCTGTGGGGGGAATATGTATCACAGGCCAGCTTCATACACGAAGGGGGGGGCTACCATACCAGTTTTAATAAATGTACTCTGAAGGCGATGCTTGGGAAATTAGTTTAAATTCATTCATCCTCAAAGCACAATATGCGATGAAGAAAAATGAAAAATATAACATATTCAATTTAATAAATACTGCACCATTTTTGCAACCTAATATTTGAAAAAAAAAAAAATCATTCATTGCTGTTGATAAAAGAAATTTTAAAAGGATAACAATGACTCTATTCTATAAACTTGCCTTCCGTTTCAATAGATGGATTCAGGTTTTGTGTGAGTGTAAATAGCTGCAACATATCAATCAAACAAGTGTGAACCAGCATTATACACATGCCCCATTAAACAAAAGGCTAATTCAAGTGAACCGTTATATACGTTTCATCCAGATCTGCCCATATTTTATGGCACCACTATTCAGCTACTAGTTACTATAAGATAAGACACCATTATATTCCATTTGTACATACTGTAGGAATTCTTAGGCTGTCACATATTGCTGCATACAGACCTCTGACACACACACTCAGAGCAGAAAGCCAAAGCTGGGGTCTGAGCTCAAGGTCAGCCACTTATCCTGCCCCCGCCCCCCCCAGCACTTTCGGGGGTTGGGAGCCTTGCCTATGGATGCTGATTGCTACCCTCCAAGCCCAGACTCTGACCTCCACTGTTTGTTTGCAGTGTTCATACGACGTGCGACTAATTGCCTATGGAAACTGGTGTATTAACTTTAAAGATGTAAAGCCATTTTCTGAGTTACACACCAAGATACATTATGAATAGTCAAAGACTGTCGATTTGGCCAAAGCTGTATTTATTGAACTACACTTCATTTGATGAAGTATTCTTTCTTCAAAGGAGTAATTTAAATATTAGTAAAAAACAAGATTGATATTTCACATTTAAACAGGAATGTAATTACAAATTGACTTTTACAAACACAGAACATATAACATTTTGATTTTTTTCTTTTCGCGTGAGGACTGTCCTGGCTGTTGTGAGATGCCCCTGGCGACGGGAGGATAAAGCACTAGGTCACTCTCCAAACATTACGTTAGCTAGGACACATGACCAGATGAGTGTTCTGTAATACTGTACTTAAGGCCATGTTTTTAGTCATTTATAAACACATTCATAATACATTATAATGCATTCATAATGCATTATAAATATGGCTATAAATATTTATAAAAAAGGCATAAAACATTATAGTGGGCAGTGGTGGCTCAATGGACAGGGAAGTGCACTCGTAATTGAAAGATTGCTGGTTCAAATCCCTGACCAGCAAGAGACCACTGAGGTACCCTGAGCAAGGTACTGCTCCCTGGTTTTATTTGATGCTGTATCTGCCAAGTGAAAAACAAGAAAGGTAAAAAGCTGTGTGTATATTATAGTTATTTGAATTAGAATTATTTTGCAATGTCATACATATGTAAGAGCACAGGAAGCTGACACTTGCTAAACCAGCACAGCACTATGCTGGCTGTGCTACACATCTGTTACCTTAGGTATTTATCCAGCCATATGCTCTGGGCGGCAGCAAGCTTATTGAAGACCCCTTTCATGGAAAACACTGTCGTGCAGTTACATACTACAGGGAATTTAGGAAGCCAGTTCACCAAACTGCATGACATTGGACGGAAGGGAGCACCTAAAAGAGACCCTCACACATGTAGGGAGAATGTGCCAAAACCACTGTTTATGTTCTTGTGTATTTTACTTGCAAGAATATTCAAAAAACATCCATCTATCCATTCATCTTTATGCTATTCAGCGTTATGGGGGGTCTAGAGCCTATCTCAGGGGCATCGGGCACAAGGCGGGGAACAAAGCAGGATTGGACACCAACCCATCACAGGGCACGCTCGCACACCATACACACACATGCACACCTACAGGGAACATGGTAACTCCAATTAGCCTCACCATGTTTTTGGACTGTGGGGGGGGGTTCCCTGAGGGCAACACAGGGAGAACATGCAAACTCTACACAGATGGAACCATGATGGAGGCTCAAACCCAGGTCCCAGAGGTGCAAGGCGAGAGAGCTAACCACTGCGCCACCACACCGCCCCTTCAAAGAACATTTTTATGAATAACACAAAGGAATTTCTTGCCACAGGAACATAATTCTGCATAGTTCCTCTGGGAATAATTAAAAGTTAGCTTCTGCATGTCGTGGCCAATAAAAGCTCCCTGCCAGGATTCGGGTTTTAAATGAGACAATGTCTGGGCTCATGTCAGAGTTGGTGATCAGCCATTCTGCTGTACAAGAGGCGTGCTGAACTCATCGACAGAACTAGGCCGCATGTTATCACAAGAACTCTCCTAATTGGCCAAAAGCAACACATGTTAATTACCATTAGCGCTACGGTATGGAATAAGAAGGTCATTACACAATGTTCTTCTAGGCGGCAGCACCTAAAACTACATACCTGCTCTTATGTCTGCATCTGCTACTGTACCATTCACTGCAATCGCTGCGAACATTATGATACATAATAAGGCTATTTCTTTTTTTATTTTTTATTGACAGTGGTTAAAGAATTTACCGCATTTCATAAAGTGAATAATAACCAGCTTTACACTGACATGAAAAATAATAAATCACTCTTATGCTAAAGCCAAGACAATTTCTGAGAAAAAAAGACACAAAGCTGGTCAGCAATAATATGTGTAATTCTACTTCTAACCAGTGACTCTGACCTTTTTTTCTATATCCTCCATCCTGTCCTCACCTGTAGCCATAATACATCTTCTACCTCCTACTTATAACCATGACGTCACTCACAGGTAAGGCTATGCATATACAAGGTTCTTTCTACAAATCATAGCAGAACTGCAAGGAAATATAGGTTAATCAAGCACTGCACTTCAAAATGCAGTGTGTCACCTTAGAAATAAGGTCACTGTTTTTTACAGAAAGCCCCGACTGTCGTGATTTTGAGCCGGAGTGGCTGGCGGTTACCTGGCCATTACGTGTCCCGCCTTGGCTTCACGCCCATCACTCACTGAAACGTGAGCCGTATTTTCATGTCCTTCTCTTTAGTACCGGCACTGCCTCTCACACTTCAAAGGGCTGCGGCAAACCAGCACCCAGTAAACATCCCATTTCCCACGGGCCCTGGCATTTCACAGCAGGCCCCTGTTCCCCTGGTTGAGAAGCAGCTGAACGACAGCACTCTCCTCACGAAGGTGCTTTGTGATTCTGCAGGTCCCTCGTGCGCTCGTGTCAGCGCAGTGCCAGTGTCTATACAGACCACAGCTGCAGCCTGATTGGCTCTTTCCCATTGCTTTCTCTCTGGCGGACATAACCCCCCGTGCAAGGTGTGGGGGGTTTAGGGTCGGCAATGTTTAAGTATTACTACCAATGGAGTCATTTCACTCAGAGGTTTAATTTTAGCCCGGCAGTGTGCAGTGCGCCACAGACAGCCCTGTGAAATACACTGCCTAAGCAGGTGACTCATGGCCAGGGTTGGTTGCTCTACATTTCAAGTGGCATCATGTGCAAAGATGCCTAAAAATGTCCCTCCCTGCATCTTCCCCGCATCCTCCTGCTGACCTTGCAGTGACCCCAATATTAACACAATTTTTGGAAGATTAACTGTACCCTGCGGTACCAAAAGTAACAAAATTAGGAATAAGACACGCCTATCTATCTATCTATCTATCTATCTATCTATCTATCTATCTATCTATCACAAATGACTTTACTCATCACAATAATGACAGATTTATTATTAATGGCTGTTATCTCACACTCAGCCGTTGATCCAAAGCGGGAGTTTTCTGATGAATTGTTTCTATAATAAGACCATGTATCACATTTAAATGTTCCAGATGAGACATTTCTTTGAGTTGCTTACCTAAAGCATCATACATACTTTAATTAATGCACACTCACACATTTTTTATGTAATTATAGCTACTGGGTTGGTAACTGTAATAAAAGATGTACTTTATAAAATCAAAAATTGCCAGAAGGATAACACTAAACTTCTCCCTAATGTAACCTGGTTTCTTTGACAATTTCTGATTCTGTTTCAGTAAAAAGAAACTTAGGACCGATAAAAATGAATTCTGTCTCTAGACATTTTTTGTGGCCCACTGACATTAAAGAGTTGCTTTAATAAACCCAATTTTATAGTTCTTTAATAAACTGGAAATGTGTTTAAAGAAACAGGATGTATATAAATGTTCTCTAATATACTGTAATAATGCTAATTGTTCTTGAGATTTCTGAAAAGCAAATTCCAGCAGTTGATCGGCTATCATTCTATCTGAATCGATCTCTCAATGTTCTGTTTTACCTTAAATCAAATGGCAGCGTGGGAACAGAAACAATAAGACCTAAATAATAGATGTATTCACCTTTTCGGCGTAAAATTAACAAAAATTAGTTTATTATTACTACACTTATAACATCAAACTACAGTTAACATCAAAAGCATCAATGGAATTTCCTTAGCTGCAGTATTAATTCTGCAGTGTGATTCTGATGCTCTCAGTAGAGGGCCTCCATGACTCAGTGATTTCATCACGCTCGCTTCCCTTGTTCAGACGTCAAACCACCTCCGGCTCCAGCTCCGGCCCGTTCTGTAGATTCTTTAGATCAAAACGCATTTCAGCCGGGTGGTATTATCACAAGATGCAAGATCGAGCAGAAATGTTGGCCAAGTGAGCAAAAGTAAATGAGTGAGGGTCACAAGCGCCATTTCAGGACTTGTGCGAGTCGACCGAGAACAGACTCCATACTGAATCAGAGCCGAGAAGAGCCTTAAGGCCAATAACAGTCTTCATCCTGAGAAGTCAGAAAGACTCATTTAAACTAAATCACTGTGGGCTTGGCTGTAGATAAATACTGAATAAAACACGTGCCTGGATTATAAGTTTAACATCTTCCTGATTATTGGACGCATTTCGGGGTTAAGCTCGCGCACCAGATAAGAAGAGACCTTAAGGAAACCAGAACAGCATGGCTCTAGTGAGAAGCTGTTTTGTATAATTATTATGCCTCTTTAAAAGCATTTTCATCTTAGCTATCAAACAATAGCACCCTCAAACAGCAGCTCCTGTCAAAGCAGCTCCGATGCCCACAGCCACACATTCCAGTTCTGACAAAAGTCTTTGATCATCATTTAGAAATTTGTCATATCAGGCTTCTAAAAACAGAAGCACCTCCCAAATCAGCACTATGCCTCATAATCAAATGGCAGCTGTGATTTTTCTTTCTCCATGGGGGTCACAGTAGAAAACCGAGAGCTTGGAATCATGCTTCTGATCATTTTCCGTTGAAGGCTTTATACACCCTAACAGAAAATGTCAAGCATCTGTTTTCCCAAATGCTCTGCGCTGGCCTCAAACAAAGGGTGGTACACAAGCACATGAAGATCTTAGTGAACTCTGAATTTTCAAAGGGCGTCCTGGTGTCAAGCACCCTTTAAGGGAAAATATCGGTTCAAGATCAGGGCCAGTACTGTGCCTTTGAATGCTCAAGTATAGGATGTTTGGAGAAAAACATGCATTAAGGAGACTCGAGCTTCACAAGGTGCATCATTCAGTGGGACAAAGCATGGTCTAAGCTGGAGTGGCAGCTTAATTGGCATAATTGGCAATATACTAAACCCCATTAATCTATATGGACATTTTACCAACGAGATCAAATGTAGACTTGATGACAGATTCCCCAACCCAGTCTGCAGACTACATAGTTAAGAAAAAGCTTTCACTCCAAAATTAGTAGCAACCAGTTTTAGAAATGCATGCTAAACAGCTTGAATGTACTGCTGCTGAAGAGTCATGCGCTCGGGCTGCCTGCGCAGTGAGCGCTTCCTCTTGTCACGAGAGTCATTTATTTCTGTACATCAAGCTTCATTCGGCTATTGAATTTGACACTAGAAACCCTGGTATGTGTTGTTGGCATCTAATGAAAATGGCTTGAGGAGCATCCTGCATATATTATTAGCGCTGATAACGGTGCCAAAAAAGGCTAATATCTGGGAAGCACAGGCAAGCAACGCGAGGACCTCCATTTTTTTCCATTATATGAGGGTGGAGGGTCAAATGCAAGCACACCTAGTGGGTAATGTAGCTGAAAGGCCTACAGCAGGTAGGTAGCGCTCAGCGCTCAGTCTAGCCGGATGCCCCACACAATAAGCAGCAGATGGCCGGCGCATGGCCACGCTTGCCGGCGCCAGCCATCTGGACAGTCCTGCAGGTAGGCGCGACGCTCGGCCGCAGAGAGGCCAGGACGCGCCGCCTGACTTCAAAGCAACGCAATATGGCCGCTCTTGAAAGGGAGGCGGCGATTTTCCTTAAACTGCGGTCAAGAGAGGATACTTCTCTCTGTTTAGAAGCCAAAGTGCCGGTCTGTGATTGTAGGCACCAGAAGGCGAGAGAGAGCGAGAGAGCCACAGACTGGAAGAGTAAGGAAAAGAGAGAGGCACCGAGAGACCGCAAAGGCAGACTCTGTGCACCTGGCATCAGATTCCGAGCAAGCGCTTACAGATAGCGGCATGAACAAAACCAGGCCGCTCTCCTCTCAGTTCCTGATTGGCTGGAGGGGAGCATAGATAAACAACCAGCCAGTGTTAAGGCTGCCGCAGCAGGACGGGGGGGGGGGGAGCACCAGAATCTGTGCTCTTCCTATGCATTAGTTGTTTTATGATAAAACTGTGAGTTTGTGATTGAAGACTGTTTTTTTACATTATCCTTTACATTTCTTAGGAAGATGCACTCCACAAAGCTGATTTCCATTTCTCATCATAATAATAGTAACAATAGTAATAGTATAATAATACATAATAATAATAGCAGGAAATATTAAAGTTCCATACTCCATAGTCTTATCTGCCAAGCATGGTTTCCGCCATGGACCGTGGCATGCATCTGAACATGGTGGTCATTAGGGGGTGGTGGCAATTTAATCTTCTTTTGAAGACTGCAGCTAGCAGTTAAGGACCATGAGGTGACTGCAGACGACCTGCTCTATTGGAGGAGTCACTTTCCTGTAAGAAAAGGGCCATTGACTGGGACTCCACCAGAAGAGTCACCTTCCTGTAAGACGAGGACCAACGACTATGACTCTTTCAAAGGAGTCACTATCCTGGAAGATGAGGACCATCAATTCTGGCTCCATAGGAGGAGTCACTTTCCTGTAAGACGAGGGCCATTGACTGTGACTCCATCAGAGGAGTCACTTTCCTATTAGACAAGGGCCATTGACGGTGACTCCATCAGAGGAGTTACTTTCCTGTAAGATGAAGGTCAATGACTGACTCCATCGGAAGACTCACTTCCTGGAAGAAGAGGACCATCGACTGTGACTCCATCAGAGGAGTCACTTTCCTGGAAGATGAGGATCATCGATTGTGACACTATTGGAGGTCCTGGAAGGCGAGGATCATCGACTGTGACTCCATCAGAGCAGTCACTTTCCTGGAAGATGAGGATCATCGACTGTGACACTACTGGAGGTCCTGGAAGATGAGGATCATCGACTGTACCACTATTGGAGGAGTCACTTTGCTGTAAGACCAGGACCAAAGACTGTGAAAGACATATCTCCTACCAGAGAAACTGAGAATATGAGTAGAAGATTTGCTGGTTCTGTTGTAATTTTTAATATCTATTTGGTACACATACGTTTTTGGTACCAGAACTGTGGAAATGAGTCAAAGCGGTGCTGCACTGGACTCCCTTGAGAGTTATTCTTTTTATGCGCAGATGAAAAATGTACATTTCAAAAGAACTGTCTGATGAAAGAGTTGCTACATAACTTTTGGCACAAAGTTTTTATCAACAAAATATTCAAGTAAAATGCCAATAAAATTTCTAACGTAAAATTTTTGTTGTATATTTTGTGTTATAAGGTGCCAGGTCATATTATTACAAAAGCTAAATGTTCATCCCAATTAAAAACAGCCTCCTATTGACTTGCTATGAATCAGAAAAGCAGCATTAGCCTCATGATCACATTCTTATGTAAATCCTAAAATCCCAGATTTTTACTGAATGACTTTCCATTTTTTTAAGATTAAAAGATACATTTAAATTTCCTTTTTATAGTTACTTTGCATTTTATTTGATAGATTATTCGTGAAGTGCTTTGCATTTTGCCTGAACTGCACATTTCCCTAACCCCCTATAATATATATTATACATAGACATTCTGAAACACTCAAGAGATGCAAAGGACAAGTGAAAAATGTAGATTGGTTTTTTTTTGTTGAGGAATGAAAAGCAAATGGTGTATCTAAGGGAGCATGCGCACAGCGCCGGAGCTCAGGCGCAGCAGAGTGCAGTCATATTTACGAGGCCCCACTGAAATCTCTTGTCACATGATCACCTCTTTGGCCAGGTTCCTATTTGCCTTCTGGACAGGGGTCAACACCACCACCGCTGGACTATTGACAAAGGGAATCCCACATATTTCACCTGAAGCACAATCACTATGATTCTGATTTTGAATGTGCCATCTTGGCTGAATAGCACGGTAGTGATTAGCTGGAAGTATGCATGGATTGACCATCTTTGTTCAAAAAGAACCCACAGCCAAGGCTTGTACGATTTAATTAGCCTCATAGCAGAAGGTGACTGAAAGGCAGCAGCCTGTTAATCACAGCTAGAGTGTGGAGCTGAACCTCTAAACCATGTGCAATGTTCGACAGCACAAGCTGCCATACGGTCATGCAGAGGACGCGAGAGAACGTGGCACTCGGACTTCCTGCCGTGGATACTCTCTGGCCATCCTGCCGTGGATGCTCTCTGGACTCCCTGCCGTGGATGGTCTCTGGACTTCCTGCCGTGGATGGTCTCTGGACTTCCTGCCGTGGATGCTCTCTGGCCATTCTGCCATGGATGGTCTCTGGACTTCCTGCCGTGGATGCTCTCTGGCCATCCTGCTGTGGATGCTCTCTGGACATTCTGCCGTGGATGGTCTCTGGACTTCCTGCCGTGGATGGTCTCTGGACTTCCTGCCGTGGATGCTCTCTGGACTTCCTGCCGTGGATGGTCTCTGGACTTCCGGCCGTGGATGGTCTCTGGACTTCCGGCCGTGGATGCTCTCTGGCCATTCTGCCTTGGATGGTCTCTGGACTTCCTGCCGTGGATGCTCTCTGGTCATCCTGCGGTGGATGCTGTCTGGGCTTCCTGCCGTGGATGCTCTCTGGCCATTCTGCCGTGGATGGTCTCTGGACTTCCTGCCTTGGATGGTCTCTGGACTTCCTGCCGTGGATGCTCTCTGGACTTCCTGCCGTGGATGCTCTCTGGACATTCTGCCGTGAATGCTCTCTGGACATTCAGCCATGGATGCTCTCTGGACTTCTTGCCGTGGATGCTCTCTGGACTTCTTGCCGTGGATGCTCTCTGGACTTCCTGCCGTGGATGCTCTCTGGACTTCTTGCCGTGGATGCTCTCTGGACTTCCGGCCGTGGATGGTCTCTGGCCATTCTGCCGTGGATGCTCTCTGGACTTCCTGCCGTGGATGCTCTCTGGACATCCTGCCGTGGATGGTTTCTGGACATAAGCCATGCCCCTCCTTCAGACCATGCTCTGAGTGCCCAGGAGCCGCAACTTTAATTCAAGATCTTAGCACTGAATCAGCATCTCATAAAGCAGCCAGTCAAACCCCACTGGAGTACTTGTGTAAATGAATCCTTTTTATATGACTATTTTAATACCTCTTCTTTGGCACCTAAGACGTATACCTATTTTACATAATTACTTCAGCTTCTTTGGATTTTACCCGCAGTCTAAAGAAATTTATGTATTTATAATGAGAACCAACAGATAAAAGGCATATCTTTTCAAATCCATTTGAAATAATGACACGGTAAGTATAGAAATTACCCGCCGTAAAAGTTTCAGGATGGTTTCGAAAACCTTGTATCTGGAGTGTAAGACAGAAACATCCATATATTATGGCTCAAACTTTTCCATTAGTAGGAAAATAGAGGAGTGAGGATGGTACCAAATGGAAATCGCAAGGGTGAATTTAAGAGTTCCATGTAAAATGGGCCACTGGGGGCAGCGGGGAGCATTCCTCACTTTCCTGCAACTCGCTTCCTTTGATGATCTTCGTTACAAAGCTGTTGTTGCTTTTATTTAACAGAAAATGCAGCTCCATTTCAACATCTGCTTAGTTCAACACAAAGCAATAGGCGATAGGCCCTTTTACTGCACGATAAATTTTCATTTCTAAAATCCTACTTTTCTTTCAGAGTCAATATAATATACCTATAACCACTATCAAAGCACCATGTGGGAAGTAACTGTGATAGTCTGCCAACACTATTCACAGATGTGTTAATCAAGATGTGGTCTGGCCACAGAAAAACAGATCTCATGCGTCAGAGATAGGAAACAAGCAATATTCTTTTGAAGAAGGACAACATTTAATATTGGGGAAAACATCCATCAATCCATCTTCCATAGCTGCTTATCAGGCACAGGTCACAGCAAGCCGGGAGACCATAGTAGGAGAGATTCCACTTATTTAGCCGACACTCAACAAAAGGAGCGGCCATCGAGGGTGCACATCACACACACACAGGGAAAATCAGAAACCGTGATTAACCCAACTGCCTGCATTTTGGACTGGGGAGAGAAACCAGAGGACACAAAGGCTGGGTGAACACATACAGAGCTGGGGCTGGGACTCGAACCCAGGTCTCAGAGGCATCAGCTCTACCCACTGTGCCAACACGCTGTCCCATGTCACTGGCTGGAAAACAATACATAAAAAATAAGCCCTGCTACAAGGGGAGCAGAGAGCGGAGCTCGGCCAGTACTCAGCAATAAAAGGCAGACCCTGGAAGAGACTTTTAGCACATCTGAACGTGTCAAATGCAGATTCTGGAATCATGTCCTAATCAGCTACTAGAAATGTTAAACGCAAAAGTGTCTGTAAAGTCCACACCACCAAAGGAAGGGGAAAAAAAACACGGCGATTCTTTTATAGAAACCAAAAATGCAAATTCTTTTAAAGAGCCACTGACATTCAGAGTCCAGCTTGCCGCTGGATAAACAGCATGATCTCCAGCTCATCATCCATGAGATACAGCTGCTCTGAAGCTCATACACTATGGGGCTCCCTTTGCTTTCTCTTTCTTGCCCATGGAGTTATTACCCTAGAAATCATCTTTCAAACTTGGTCCTTCAAGCCAAAGTTGAACAATTTCATCCTTATCCCTGAGTGGGTGTTCATGATCAGCTTAAGCAGCCCATGTGCTTTGGCCCCCAGCCGTCACCATAATGGGAAACATCTATTGTTGCATCTCGACACAAGTATACATAAGACATGATGAAGGGCACAGGAGCCTCACCAGGCCTCGCTGGGCACGACACAGCAAGAAGATGATGTGTGCCTGGATCAGTACTGCTTTACCTGCACATTTTACATCAACAAGCACCAGCACAGCAGCTAGTCTTACATGCAGTACGGTAAAAATGAGAAGAGGACACCGACAGCCATGGAAGGGGGCTGGCAAATCGCCCTCCGAGAAGACACCAATGAAAATCACACAGGTGGCCCCGTGGACAGACAAGGATCCTGTGACATCAGGAGACAGCCTAAATGAAGCCACTCCTGGAGATTCTCTGGAGGGAGACGTTGACTTGAATCCCATTTTCCGGATGCGGGGGACACATTGCATCAGGCCTGTCCGTCGAGGATGAGTAATCACACGGGTCCAGACAATGGGTAATGATTAATGTTCCCCTGGGCAACTGGACCGGAGACATGGAGCAACTGGTTCCGGGAGGAGATCTAGGGGGAGAGCCAGATTATTTCTGCCAAGAGAAGCAGCTCAGAAACAAGAAAAGGGTCACAATTTCGTAAGGGGGGTGGCGAGGGGGTGAAACCAAAACAAACGTATTATTGGTGTGTAAATAAGTATGGATGTAGACTGCAAGGCTCACAAGGTGCCCAGTGCAGAGAGAGAAGGAAAACGGCAAGTAACTCTGCCAAAGGCCACACATTCCTATTTCATATTTTTAACCAAAATGTGTCTGTATTATTTTTATACATTCCAAAAATAATGAACATTTCTGGCGCTAAGGATTATAAGAAATGTAATCTAATGATGCACCCCTGGTTCTTAAGGAATGCAGCTGTTCTTGTCTAATACCAAAAATTTCATGATACAATTAAGAACTGAACCACTTGCCTTGTGGTGATAATTTTAAAAATATATCTCAGTTGGTTGAAATGATGATTCTACTTTCTTGGAAAGATTCCATTGAAGTCCACGTAGACAAATAAAAAATATATATTATTGGAAAAAGTGAATTAGAATTTCATGCCTTTTAACTCACTATGGGAATTTATAAATGTTCTATAAGATGTATTGAACTTGAAAATATGCTTTATTTAGTCACTTTATTTTTAATTTTTTCCTAAGAACTTTATCAAGTAATTGCTCTCATAATATATAATTTAGTTTATTTGTTATTATTTTGGGCGTGTTTTTATGTGGACTAGTTTCTCAGGAATGTTTCTCTGGGATATGCCTTCAAATGTGCGATAGCAATTATCCTACGTTCCCAGTGTTATTTAACAGTGTGCATTTGGAGTTAATGCCAAGGTACGGCTTTTAAAAGTCATTATGTAGCTAAACCTGACTGCCTCATTCGCATCATCCACACAAGACTTCGGAGATTATAATGTGGGAAATGTGCAAATCCATTGGCGGTCAAAACATAAGGCTTTGGAAATATTCCAGAAATTCTGAGAAACAGAAAAGCCCTCTTCAGCCCATTACATCCTGACTATTAAATAGGACACAGTATGGCGAGTATCGCTGTGGCGCTGGGTATTGGTGCGTGAACAGGGAAGACCACAAAGACCATTTAAACAAGCTATCCATCTGATCCTTGTCTGGGGAGACACCTTGTAATGGTTTTTGCGCACTCTTGTATTAATCATGTCAGAAGCACTTAGCGGCCCCCCTCCACACGCCTTTACCACACAGCTCAGAGCGTACGGCGCCCTCCCCAGTGTAACAGGCCTTATTCTTCCCATTTATCCCCTAACTGACAACCGGTGGTGCAACAGTTCCATTAATAGCGTTCACCCCCCCCCCCCCAACCCTCGCGGTCTGCCCAAACAACAACAATCTGCCAGCAAATGATCACTGTACAGGTCCGCTGGTTTCATGCAGCACATGGAATCTCACATGCTGAAGTGAACGTGCATTTCTGAATGCTAACCCATGGCATTAATCAGCTCCACGATGCTTATTTCTACTGCAAGCATGATGCAGCCCCAAGGCAAGTGCAGCACCCTCGCAGCATCCTCACAGCACCTGTGCAGCAGAACCCATACAGCTCGCATGCCACAGAACCCACGCAGCACCCACTCAGCACCCATCCAGCAGCACCCGTTCCGGCAGTACCCATTTAGCACCTGTCCAGCAATACCCACTTATCACCCATTCAGCAGCACCCACACCGCTTGCATGCCACAGAACCCACGCAGCACCCGTCCAGAAGCACCAGTCCAGTAGCACCCACACAGCTTGCATGCCACAGAACCCACGCAGCACCCGTCCAGCAGCACCCAGTCAGCAGCCGTCCAGCAGCACCTGTCCAGTAGCACCCACACAGCTTGCATGCCACGGAACCCACGCAGCACCCGTCCAGCAGCACCCACTCAGCTATGTGGAGCAGCAGTAAGGTCACTACTGTCTGGGGCAGACAGATTGGCTGGGGTGCAAACCAGTGAGCCTGATGCAGGTGACCTTAACTGTACTGCCAAAATGAAATAAGTACCTATGTGCGGATGTCACCGGGGTTAAGATCATTAGCTAAAGGGAGGAATGCCATTAAAAAAATTATGAGACATCTGTGTTGATAAAGCTATATTTAAAAGCGGGAGTTTAATAGCTTATACTTTTAGCAATTACAGCTGTAAGTTATAAACAGTAACAACCAATGTGCCGAACAGAGTGAGTGGTTTGATACCCTGCTTCTTTTTTAAAGAAATTCGGCAGCAATCGGTGGTTTTAACAGTACACTGTGCCTTTAATAGCCTGATCTGAACTACTGAAGATTTTACGATAAAGTTTTTTTGTAGAAAGACGAAAGGTTATTATGCCTAGGGTATCATCCACAGCTAACAGACAGAGACACTTTTTCTCTTCGTATATTGAGTGGTCTGTTGCGTCCAAAGGAAACATGTATCAGATTATAGCTTTAACTGTCCAAAACATCATCTGCATTATTCTCGTAGACAGAGATACACTACATTCACCCCAAAGACCTATCGTGCTAAGCAAAGAGCCCACCGAGGTCAAGACTTTTAAAGATTAAAAACACGCTGGTTTGCATCTGTGACTAACTGCGATTCATACACCAGACTCTTCATTACTGTTGAAGATCAGGTATACATTATTCCTTCATTTTCTCTTTGGGGCACTTGGTTTTCCATAAATACAGTATTACTTGCCGAGATGCATGTGGAGAGCTTCACGGAAGAGCTCCTTCATTGTAAAAGAGCTAATGAAAGCTATACACATCTGCAGTTACCAGGGATACCTCTCTGTGCTGTTATCCTATCATCATACCCGCGAGAAAGGCTAACCATAACCTTAAAGGGGAGGATCGCCTTTAATATTGGAAAAATCTGTTTGAAATATCCAGTTGGGGTTACCCCCTCCCCCCCACGAAAAAAATGGGCCTCCTGACAGGTATTATTGACAGAGGATTCTGAAGGCATGCTCATATACAGACAGTACAGGGTCTTGCGGGTTCACTGAGGCAGCCTTTGTACATGATACCAAACAGAGGGCTATCCACGCTGATGTTCTGCAGCTGAGGGCTATCCACGCTGATGTTCTGCAGCTGAGGGCTATCCACGCTGATGTTCTGCAGATAAGGGACATCCATGCTGATGTTCTGCAGCTTTACTGAAGGCATCGGCCGTGGAGAGAGAGGTCAGAGAACTGGAGACAAGACCAGAACCACCAGCCAGACACATAACTCCAGGTCCATTCCAAGAGGTATTAGAACAGATTCTTACACCTGATTCCCTGTTTTGTTGTCTGCTGGGAATCGGCAGGGCCTAAAAAAATCTCACAGACATGGTATCTGTGGTGTGCGACTACAGAAGGTGCGTTAACCCAGGGTCAGTGCTGGCATGGAGCTTCATGTGCCCCGGCCAGAGACATGGCTGCCCTCATTTGTTTGTGGCTGCTGCAGAGGGTCCAGTTTGATTCAACAAATAGGCAGTAACACAGTGCCACGTCTATCCCATCTGTAGTCCACAAGAAGCCGATGAACCGGTACAATCATACTGTCGAAGTGATGTGATAAATACTGTTCCCCTTAACCTTGAGAACACAGAGGTAATTACAGGAGGGGGACTGGGGGACCCCAAACATGATGGTGAAAATGATGGTGCCAGGAGCAGATATCCTATAACGCTATAACTGTCACTGTCACCTACAGCAAATCAAATACAGGCTAAATCAAAAGCATCAAAAGCAACGCACCCCCAGTAAAGAAACCACATTTTTAATGTGGCTTCCAACCGATAGTGACGCCCAACCCGTTCAAGTATTAGATAGCATCTACAGATATTCAGTAAGATTGTCTACACTAAAAAAACCTTGTAAGTTAAAATACAATGTTGCTAGACCACAGGTATGAAACGTGTGTGTCCAGTACTTTTTTCTACAACAATGCCATTTCATTAACATTTAAAAATTGATTTAGTTGAACTGTAGGATGTGTGACTTTGTTGCTGAAAGCTCAGCTCCTGACTGTCATTCATCATGCCAATGCCATCTCCCAATGCCATCTCCCTATGCCATCTCCCACAGGTTGGCATATCTAGGTTTAAAAAAAACAAAAAAACAAGTATGGAAGTGGCTACAGCCTTGACATTGTCCTCATACTGACTTTGTGATTCTGTTAGCCCTTAGGAAAATGACAGCTGTAAAAACACCAAATTAAAAAGTATTCACAGTCTTCTTCCCATAGTCAAAATGACACGCAGTCTTTTAAACAAGGTAAGCATATGAAACATGAACCATGACAAAAATGCAAATTCCTTCAATAAAAGAAAGATAACAAAGCAAAAAACAGAAAAGGACAGAACAAAATCTCTGCTGAATGAACACAACTGACATCCCATCCAGTCAGAAGATGATACAGTAAATGATACTATGAAGAATGTTTCAGGACAATACTTGCAATACACATGACTGGCTTCACATGGTAGCAGATAAACTGGCAGAGACTCCTGATTGCGAGGCGCGCTGCCACCCACACGCACGAGTCAAGAACCAAGAAAGGCAGGCGCTGGGGGGGCCGCCAGAAAAGGGGGTGACTGAAACTCGGCGTAATTAATAGTTCTGATTAAAGTGACAGAAAGAGGACAGATATTCAGGACAAAACCTGAGTTTGAAAAATGTGCAAGATATTGCATCAACTCTGGGGAGAACCAGAGGAAGCTCACACTCCAGAACCCTGGAGCGAAGACAAGTGGGTGTGGCCTTCTGGGGGCCGGAGCAACCTTTCAAGGCTGCCCCTCAACACGTCAAACCATGTA
>JAODLC010000133.1:14714574-14732953 GCA_026781145.1 Hippopotamyrus pictus
GGCTGGGCTCCCCCTTTGAGTCTGGTTAGGGTTAGGGCTTCCTCTGCTGCCCCCTGGAGGATGGGCTCCCCCTTTGAATCTGGTTAGGGTTAGGGCTTCCTCTGTCGCCCCCTGGAGGATGGGCTCCCCCTTTGAGTCTGGTCCCTCCCAAGATTTCTTCCTTCTAGGGAGTTTTTCCTTGCCACTGTCCCCTCTGGCTTACTCACTGGTGGCTTTGGGCAGGGATGCTGTAGAGCGCTTTGAGACAATGTAATGTTGTGAAAACGCGCTATACAAATATAAATTTGTTTGCTGTTGTTGTTTGTATAAACAGGGCAGCCAACAAATGCCTACTCAGTACAGTGAGATTACACAATACTGCATTAAGAGGTGACTTATAACAAGGTCCTAAAATACACCACAAGTGAATTCTTGGGTGGTAGGTGAGCTAAACTCAGCTGAGGTGGAGTGTGACCGAGCAGAGGCTTGTCTGGCTGCAGGATAATGCCTCTGTTACTGCTTCCTTCACAAACACAAGAGAGCCTTTAAATACTGTCCTCTTAACACCAAGTCTGCTGAGACTGCTGCACTGTGTGTATCTCGCCAAGGTTCCTGAAATGAAGACACAGTGTACTATTATCAAGTTACCGCGATGGTCTACTTCATGTTCCGTACATGTCAAATATGGGTCAAGATGCAGATACAAGGAGAATGGCGAGCAGTGGCAGCACAGTGTGGGCTTTTAGCCCTGCCACTGAGGATACCCCAGGTAACGGGTCATGTGTTTGGAGGAACAGCAACATTTTGTGGGTGTTTCACATACTATTTATGTCTCTACAGGTCAGGCAATTAAAGCACATGGAAGCTACAAGTCAGCCAATTAAAGCACATGGAAATTACAGGTCAGCCAATGAAAATGCACGGAAACTACAGGTCAGCCGATTAAAGCACATGGAAGCCCATTGACTTGAGGTTCCCTGAAAGACGAAATGCTCATTCATTTGATTTCAGCCGCTTTCACTTCTTGCAAATAGAATTTTTTTTTAATAAATAAGAAATGCAAGAAATGCATTTGGATATACCATAAATATCTGACAAGTATCTTCATGCATTTTTCAGCACTCAGGCATGGGACAGTCTATGTGATCATTCCCTAATGTGAACAAATTGACCCTGAGATTTAGATGTTTCTGGAAGCATAGAGTGATGTAGCTGTCTCTGCATTGGCCCTGGGTTCCTTTCGATCCTTAAACAACCCCCTGAGCAGCATTTAGCATTTTTTTAATGAAATGATAAATGGCATGCCATTGTACCAGTAATGCAGGCTAAAGTGGATGAGATACTGACCTGGACATAGCAGTATGATGCATGTTTTAGCACTGAAAGCATAGAGACTCCACATTTTATCAAGATACCCATACAATGAAAGTATCAGCACATGTATTAAATAGGCTACAATTTAGAACTAATCAAATACTTCATATCAATATTTGGTAGTCTTTGTGATAATGTCTCCCTGCTGATTTTTACACATGAATATTACAATAGACTCGGAATTAAAATTCAAGCTCAAAATGAAAATGAAGTTAAAAGGGGAGTATAAAGGCCTTCCTAGTGTCAGAGAAATGAGGGGAAATCACGCCCTATGGTGGGGAACAGGGCTTGACCACAGGGGCCATCTGTAGGGGGAAGGCCTTGAGCACCAAGACTGGCTGACGTCGGGTTGGGTGGCTGGGATGCCGGGAGCCTCTTCCTCTCATCGCCCCACAGTGATGTCCGCTGTCAGCCAGGCAATTAGGGGGCTGTGGGTGGACTCAGACCAGTGGCACTCTACTGCGACTCGCCTATGTCACTTAAGGACGGCTGACACGTACCCTTACCAAGCTGGAATCCTTGATGAGATTAATTTGCCGTCCTAGACTGTATGAAAATCGAATATTTTCAAGGAAAGGATTAAAAGATACAGTATTCGAATGAGCAGCATATTATATATATTACGCTAATTTATTTATACTTATCAAAAGTCCATATGGTACCAGTGGCATAGACTGCTCATTAAACAATGGCAGTCTCATGACAAAGACTTTGGTTAACGTGATCAGTCATATCTCCAAGGCCATTGATTGCCAGCCCTGGGCAGAGAAACACCTTAACTAAAAAGTCCAGCTGGCCCCAATTAGGCTGCTGGCCATATTAGGGTTTAAATATGCTCAGCTGGGTGTCTTATAAAGAAAGACTGGGCACTTTGAGGTTGGAGTCCAGTATGAGAGCTTTTGGGATTATTTGTTGGTTAGCAATATTCGGGACAGTTGTTTAATTGGTTTTGCACATGGTTGCATTCCTGAGCCTTTTTTGTGTGCTTTCTGCAGTAAAGGCCTTTGTTTGCCATCCAGTACCTCTATCCTGCCATTGTGGCACCTCTCCACCCTGCTACATTGAGGGACTGTAGGCAGATGGTGGCTCTTGGAGAAGCTAAGCTATTTTCCTCATTTGTTTATTCGTTGCTAGTAATATGTTGTACAGAAACACGTGGGAGATGGGGATTTATTTGCCTTTTTGATGCTGCGGGTGACTGTTATAATACAGTGAAGAAAATGGTGTAGGGATCCCATCATTGTGGGCAATGGCAGATGAACCTGAGGGACACATGGACCAGGGAGGTTCCCGTTTGCAGGATTAGCTAAAAGAGACCAGTGCGTGCTACAGACGCTCATGGGTGTTGGTGATGCCTGAGTGGTACTTTCCTATGGATCCCTTTGGGAGTCGCCCCTTGATGTTGGAGAAAGAGCCGTCTGCCTGGAAGGTGTGTGGAAGCCTGCACCACTGCAGCAAGGAGGTTCACCACCACTCTGCTAGCTATGCCTTCCTGGCCAGAAGAACGATTGTGACATGGCAGCACCAACTGGAGCCCTGGGGAAGGTCTCACAGGTACCGGGGCTGGGTATGCCACCTGACTGTGAGGAACAGCTGTGGTCACCTTTGCCTGAAGAGGTGCCGTAGCCCACTTTTGGAGGCTGTTCTCTATCTTATCATTTTCATTAGATGTTGGTTAGTTTCTAATAACAATTCATCCTGTACTCTAAGCTCTTCAGCCCAACACTGACAAATGGCAACAGTTTCTCTTGAGTGTTGGAACTCTTCGGGGTGAGGCCACTCTCTCCACCCTAAGCATGGTTTGTGGTAGAAAGGTCATCGTCTTGCAGCTACTGTCCCATTGCACTTCAGTTCTTTTCTTTTCTTTTTCTTCCTTTACTTTTAGATATCAGTGTTTAAATTGAGGAAGCATGATTAATATTTTACTCCGTTATCCCAAAACTATCCATCCATCCATTTTCTATACCTGCTTGTCCAGAAGCTATGGATGCAAGGCAGGGAATTCCCCAGGATGGGCACCAACTCCTCCCAGGGCTCTCCCAAAACTAAACACACCCAATCCGGTGCTCATCCAGCTACATTAGAGAAACCTTGATTTTCATGGAGAAAACTGCACACACAACAACAAATACAAACTGTGTAGCTCAGGGTTAATATTTTTATTGAATAAACAGGTCAAGCAGGTGAAAAACGCCAAGGCTTGTAGCACAACACATTTCATCTTTTTGTCAAAGGGCTATTTGAACAACACACTTAAGATGCTGTCTTCACATGTTTATTCAAAGCCAACAGTAAAGCCACAAAATAAAACCCACTTCCTACCTCACATCTGCAGAAATAATTATTCAGCTCAATGCCAAGAACCTAGGCGTCATCTGTGACGTGAAGTTCAGCTTCTCTCAGCATACTATCTGCAAATTTCTCCGCTATGACATTGGCCCAGACCATGGCAGCTCATTCCAAATGTCATTCCATACCTCAGCTTACTAAAACACTTCATTGCTCATGTATCCATCTTTTTCCTTCCATACCAAGCCCAGATTAAGTTCAAAACCTTGGCACAGGAATTCCTAGTTTCTAGAGGTGCAGTTCCATCCTACAGACAGATCCTTATCAAACGATACACACTTTTAAATTGGTCAGCTGCCTGTTCAGGTCATCTGACCAATGTACATCAGATGTGCTAGAAATCACAATTAAACGTATATGTGATCAGAACCTCTCATCTGTGGAAAGATCTTCTGAATGACTCAACTCAAAACCAACTCCTTTTGACAACATTTCTTGTACCCTTACTGGACACTTAGACATGATTTTATTTAAATTACTGTGTATAATACTGTATCGGTTATGATTTTTGTGCGATATTGTTTAGTGGACTGTTTATGACCTTTGTTATTGTACTCAACTGCACTCATTGTATCTGCATTGTAAGACAGCCTCTGGGTGGGTCACTGATATGAGAATAGAAGGAAGGAATTGGGACTTTATTTAGGGTTGGAAGTGGAGACGGGCTGAACCAAACCAGCCCATAGGAATGAAAACAAGACAGCAGTTTTGGCGTCAGCACAAGGGGAAACAAAACAGAATGGGCTTGTGTGGTGGAAGCAGCTTGATTGCACTGCGCCCTGTCACTTCCACGCCCATTCCCTCTCCTGCAGGTTACATCATAAGTCAGATAAGACAAAATGTTTGTTAAAAGAATAAATGTAAATGTAAATCTGTGATTCCATGATGGTGTCCCTCACAAATAGCTTCAGAGCAAGAATGTACTTTCAAATGTTTAAAAAGGTTTTTAGTGGCAGGAAATGGTTACTAGCAAATTGATCATTGGATGATTTTCTTTCATAGAAGGTTAATATTTCAATTCTCGAAAAAATTATTATTTATTTCCTCAATAAAGCTTTCTTTTTCATGATACTGTCATGCAAATATTGAGTATTAATTTGATTTAGCCTTAATCGTTAATGCAAGAGTGTCCTTGCTAGTGTATCCTGTACTTTGCCACCTAATGTATCTTTAACATTTTATCCAAGGTATCCCCAAAAAGGTAAAGAACCTCATTGAATAGGCAAGGAGACTTCAGTGTTAAAAGAACCTTCAGATAATAACCATAATACATTTCTTCTAAGCTGAATAGGTATATTCATTCATTCATCCTCCCAAAGGTGAAATGAGTATATGTACTTGAATATTTTTATTGCTATCATCATCATTTCTTGTTACTAACCCTATTCAGCCATCCATCTTCTGCCTGCTAACCAGGTAGAGTAGGGTTCTCTACCCCCAGTTGCAGAGTGGGGGTTTTTGTGCAAAGGCTGGTTAATTTCCAAAACATAGCTATATATTTTCATTTTTTATGACCCCTCTTATTTGCACATTCTGTTCACAGATTATGAAATGTGT
Source organism: Hippopotamyrus pictus (assembly GCA_026781145.1). Taxonomy (NCBI): domain Eukaryota; kingdom Metazoa; phylum Chordata; class Actinopteri; order Osteoglossiformes; family Mormyridae; genus Hippopotamyrus; species Hippopotamyrus pictus. The sequence continues at coordinate 14,719,834 of JAODLC010000133.1, forward strand.
TGGTGACCCCCCCCCCCCAGGCCATTTTACCTGTCTGCAGACACCGAGACCTCTGTAGCGCAGGATACGGGAGGCTTGGAGCGTGTTTGAAGCACGAGGGAGATGGACGCCCAGAACCAGATGGAAAACCAGAACCAGAAGGAAAACCAGAACCAGATGGAAACCCAGAACCAGCCTGGACCAGATGTGACTCCACCAAACACACAAAACCAACTGTGCAGAATATAGAGACACCATGTCACCTGACCGCATGCTTTTGGACTGTGAGAAGATACTGGAGTACTGCTACCCTGGGGATGTAGGCCAGCAGAGCTGCCCACTGAGCCAGTGGCGGGCGAGAAGCTACACACATTTTCATTGACTACACCTACTTATGCAATCATTTACAAGGTTTTGGATGGAAATTGCTAGACTAGATTATTTGAATGTCTAAGAAGACATAATTTGAACAACTATGTAATATTCTGCATAGTTTTTCCTTATTTTAAAAATATGTTTTACTGGTAAGAAGTTCAATTATGATATCAAATGCGATATTGTACTGAGCACAAAAATGTCATGCCCAACCACCAAAATATCAAATAAAAAGCTCACCAAAAAATGATGGATTATTATGCCAGTCTGATTACATGGAATAAAAATGTTTTTGAAACCATAATCTGATTATGTATATGTTACTTATTTTAAACAGCAAAATTTGATACCCAACTCCAAGTATTTCATTATTTCAGCTTATAAAACTGTCCTTTCCCAAAAGACCTGCCTTAGTGATAGTCATTGTGTTTGTGGGCATTGACAAAACAGACATAGAGATCATAGTCACTCCCCAGGAGCTTAGCATTTCCCCCACTCAAAATCAGCTAATAACTACATTAAGTGAACAACTTGTTACAACTGGTTCAAACAAATAGCACCATGAGACAATACTGGTCAAATACCCCAAGCAGTTTATTACCCAAAGCTAAGCGCAAATAGGGAAACCATCCACACGAAGCACAATTAACAAAAGGGAGCCCAAGCCAGGAGCCCACCTGCTGAGATTGACAGCTTTTCTGCCGGAGGCGGGTAACTTACGCAGGACTCGGTGTGAATGGAGCCAGGCCACTGATAATTAGGAGAGCCCAGCTTAAAAAGTAATAAAGAAGGACTGATATGTGGAGGGAAAATGGTTCTTGCTCTGAAGGGCAACAAACAACAGCTCATATAACAAGAAACAAAACCAAAGCACACAGGAATATGAAAGCCAGAGTGAAGAAAGTAAATTAGAGTAACTATGAAATAGGACAAGAACAAACAAACAACAACCTTCATGGATGCAATAGACAAAATATCATACAAAGGCTTGTCTGGAACCACCACCATGACTGAGCAATGGACTCCAGGCCATTCATACAGCAGCCAGAGCTTGTTGCCGCAGACACGTCCTGGTGGTCTCCTTCCCGGAATGCCTGTTTCCAGGGGCGCGTTCCACCTGACCTCCAGAAGGTGTAAGCAGTTTTAAATAAACACGGATGGAAGGGTAGATTGTGAATGTAGCTTGAGGTGATAAGTTACAAGGTTGACTTTTTACCAGAAAGTGACACATGTATCTGGGCGTGAATTTCCTAGACGAGTTGGGAAATCTATGATCTTCCCTTCAAATGGCCAGGTCAACAGTCTTCATCTGCTTGGCATTTCCTGGGCTGTTCACAGGATGTATGCGATACATGACTTGCTGAGGGGGTACTGTAGAGCCTGGAACCGCAAGACACAAAGGAAAGGCGTCTAATTGGTCGTTGAGTTGACAGGGGAGTTCTGGGTGCGTGTGACCCAATCTGAGAATCTAATAAGAGAATCATCATCAGCATGTTCATTGGCAAGAACCTTGTAAATTCCTGATTTGAAGTTTCTGTAAGGTCGTTGAATCAGAGATAGCACCCTGCGGAAAGGCTGTCTGTGACTCACAAGAATGTATGAAACACCCTCCAGATGCAGGAAGTGAACTGGGATCCTTAGTCAGTGGACCTGCAACAGGTGATTAGCACCTACTGTACAAGCCAGTGTCGACATTCAAAGTCTAGCTTAATGGCTATGAGGTCTTGCTAACTGATATCATAATTCCTTTCAACAGGTAAAAGGTGACGAGAGGAAAAAGGCAGAGACTGTGGTTAGACACCTGCAAGGGGAGGGCTAGCTAGTTAATGGCATGATGATACTGGAGATGGGGAGGTAACACAACCATTGGGTTCTTGCTGAATACCTGTATTGCTATAGAACATTCCACATCTCTAGCTCCGGGGATGGAACTGAGAGGACTGGGGCCATTGACAGGCTGGAGTTCCCCAACGCAAGACGTGTAAGAAAAATGAAGAAGGTGAACATGTACAACAGGTTCAGAAAGTACAAATCCAGACCAAGATTTTGTTTCAACCAACCAGGTGAGTATAAAGAGTTTCATTCACAGTCTACTCAACGGGTTGGCTGAAACAAAATCTTGGTCGGGATTTGTACTTTCTGAACCCGAACTTTACACCTCTGCAAAAAACAACCAACACACTTAAGGAACTACAAAATATCAGGCAAGGGCTAAATGTTGCCCGAAAACACCAAAAATGACTGAGCAGCAAACAGCAGAGCCTGTCTGTCTGTCTGTCTGATCTGTCAGTCTGTCTGTCTGGCCAGTGGAGCTGTCTGCCCCCACTCTCTGATGTTCCCACCTGCTAACAGTTCCACTTCACCTCCATACTGTGACACAACACATTTTGATTGGTCAAATCGGTGGCCAAGCATTTACACTGGAATTTTGAGCCAAAAGATGATTTATCATGTGAAAAGAGACCAATGGGCTAGTGAAGAGTATAGTTCTTCAAACTAGCAAATCACAAACCCACTGAATCTCCTAATTTTAAATGAAACTCAAGTGAATTTTTATTAACAATGTACAAGACAATCTGGCATATATGGAGCAAAAATCACATTCAATAAGTCTTATGCACAAAATCTAGATAATCAATTCACAACTTAATGGCATAATTAACAGGATAATTTAATTAATAATTTAATTAATCTCCAAAACAATTTTGTCCAAATAAATGTTGACATTTAACCAGAACTGGTGGTTCATAATGCAGTGCAATACAGTGTAATGTGTTCATAATACAGTGTAATGTGTTCATAATACAGTGTAATGTGCATTGGTAATTTAATCTAATAGATCAATGGCTTCCTAATCCTCCAGGCTAAGGGGGCCTTCGACCCTCCGTGGGACCCCTGCTTTTGTGGGTCCCATCACTTCCAGGAAATGGGGAAATACACATACGCACGCACGCGTGCACACACGCACACAAGTTTACTATGGAGTCTAACATAATATATATGTGCAAATATGTAGCCAAAATCGTTTTAATTATGTAATTGTGAATGTTATGCTTTAATGATGTATTTGTAATAAAAAAAACTGTTTAAATCATGTGAATTTAGTAGAATGCGACTTATCAAACGTGTATGTACATTGATTGCTTTTCATTTCTCAGTTTACCTCTTTTAATCCGCAGCTCATACTTCACTTTTTTTCAGACGCAGACGTCCTAAATACTGCGGTACTGTCTCAAGGGAGTGATTTTGCTGTTGGTATGCAATGCAAATTAATGAATTAACAGCGTCCCTGACTTTAAGGGTCAAGGTCGTTGTATTAATTTGTCTTTTTCCCTCGCTGTGAGGTTTCCACAACAATTTTAAGGCACAAAGTTTCTTTGTTTAATATTTAATATATTAAGAGAAGGAGCCAGAGAGAGAGAGAGAGAGAGAGAGAGTCCGAACGAGAGAGCAAAAAAGTATATTTGTAATAAATTATGACCAGCTGTAATTATGGTCACAGCCAAATTCGAGTTGTATTCGCATGAAATATTGCGGATTAATGCATTTGGTGCTATCGCATTTTAGAAGAATAAATTAATTTCATTTTCACAGAAGACAATCGGTCACAGCGTTTTGGCAAGACAATAAGGTTCAGCGTTACGAATAAATGTTATCCACACCCTGCGCCTCCCCATATAGTCATCGGCTTCAAATGATACAGAAAGCAGTGGTTTATAGAAACAACGAATGGGAGTTTTACGTGTAAGTTCATCGAAGTTAGGGAATTGGGGAAATAAGCGATTGGTTTAAATGTCAGACGTGCCGTCTTTAAATAGTCCGCTGATTGCTCTTTATTCACGTAGTGGTTTCTCTCTCTAAGGGAGACGCACTATAGAGGCTCGCAGACCAAGGGGGAGTCGGAGCGGCCGAAAACCAAGGGGAGTCGCAGGTTGCCTGATTCTTCGGCGCTAGGATCCGGAGGAATATGCTCCGACTCTCCCTCCCGTTCCCTTGAATTTTTCTCCCAAGCCTGTTTTAAAGTCTCTGCCAGACCCGGGCTCACATGCTACTTCCTGGATGGAAGAATGGAAAGCTCCCAGCTCTGCTCCAACTATTCCCTTTCTGTTTTTGCAAGAACCGCTGCAGCCATCCGCTGCATGGACTAAAGCCAGCGTTCTTTTTTTACCTCCCACGATAAATGAACTGATTAGGGCTTGAGTACTGTCCCTTTCATTTTTTTGTGGGGGGGGAGGATTATGAAATTATGAAGAAGCTGTCGCATAAATGCGATTTTCTGAAATAAAAAACTATTCCTTCATATTATAACTTAACAGACCCTTCGAAACTGAGGCTAGTGATTGTGGCAACAGCAAGTTATATTGGCAGGGGGCCGGCGTTTTTTTTTTTTTTAATTATTCAAATAATTTCTTAATCTTTGTTTGAAATTTTAGACGGATAACTCCCAGCAGTTGCCTTTTGTGCTCTCGATGTGTTTTTTGACATGCGGAGGCTACTGCGATCGTGTTGCTGGTGGATCTTGTCTTTGATTTTCTCAGCCTTCGTCCTTTTCTGGGCCGACTGTCACCCCGGTAAGTTTCTTACCATCTGAAATCTGAAGTCTTTCGGACGCTGAAATAGTTTTCTTTATGCTATAAAATCTAATAAAAATGTCGATAAACTTTACTGATTTGGAATCGGGAAATCTTTCCTACAAAAAAATCTCTATATATAAACGCACGCAGGAATAGTGTGATTCAACGTACGAATTTTGAACTAGTTAATTGTTTGAATTATTTCATCATAATCAGTGATCTCAATAATGAGGCTGCCTTGAGCTTGCCTCGTCTATATATATAACGCTATATTTAAATAATGCATATTTGAATGATAAAAATGTAAGTTGCATTCATTGGCAACAATGTAAAGTAGCTATACGGGCAATGCCATCGGTATTTTTAGGGGGCTGACGGATGCTTCCAGAGCCGTTCGTGCAAAGGCATCGCTTTTGCGTTTGTAGAAAAACGGCTCAGTTAAGAAACGAGGAGCATTTTTCTCAAAAACGGTGTGGTGAAAGGCGTTCATACGAAAATCTGCTGCGATAACGCTCGTCTATTACCGGAAACAAACTCGGCTACTTTGCGAGCCCCCAGCCTATGAGGGTTGGGAGCAAACACTCAAGGATTGCGAGTTTGTGTAGAGGAGGGGTTGGAAACAACGCCGTGTCGTTCGCCAAAAAGCTTTAGCATTACGCACTCTAAACATTCCATTAAATGCCGTGTGTTTGGCGCAGTGCTCTTCTAAGGGAAAGGGGGTCTCCGTTACAACGTAGCCATTTCATAGAATATATAAGCAAGTCAGACTGAAGAGCAGCGCGATCCTTAATCGTACGTAAATCGCACCCGGGACCTAGTGACGGATAATCGGTTCTCGGCCGGCCGGTTGTGGACGTTCGAAAAGCATCCACAGAAATGCATGCAGCTAAAGTGCGTTTCCGATCACTTTGTGCAGAATGTTATTTTGGATGACCTTGAATGAGACAGGCACGTAAATTGTTCCAGTTTATATATTTGTCTGTCACCAGCTTTCACAAGAATGAGCCCGCTTATCCCTTTAACTTTGCCCTGGCCAAGTGAACGCTACTAGGATGGGAGTTGCAGGGTTTGTGATAAAATCAATATCTTCCCGTATGCCTGCTCTGTCTCTCATCCATTTTAATGTTAACACATTAAAGAAAAAAAGAGAACTTTTTGATTCCCCCATTTGGTGTCTGTCTTGAATAAAATAACTGCGAAATTAATTATTTTGCCAAACTTCAGATATGTAAAGTTTGTGAATGAAAAAACATCAAGTTAAACGGCAAACTCAGGTATAGGTAGAATACTCCGACAGGATAGTGTAAACCATTGCATTTGCAGGCACGTCATTTATTTGTAATCTCATGCTTAACAGGTTTACAGGTTCAGATTTTGTAACTCTGTAAAATATTGAATACACATCTGAATTTATCTGAAACGCTTTCTTTGTAATTTTTATTTTAAAAAGGTCAGTGTTCTGTATAGCACGAGCGGTAAAATAAAACAAAGATAAGTACAGGCTTCAGCATCATCCTAAAGTAGGTAGCTGTGTATTCTCAGTCACTCAGACTGATTTGGTCAGTGAATTTGGCCATATTTTTCCTAAGAGCTTTCTAGCAACACGTAACATAATGCATATTGTGTTTTTTGCCTTCGTTTCCCTGTGAAGTGGTCGAGATAAGAAGCCATTTCCCATTTCCTTTGTTAAGCATACATAAAGTTCTTCACTAAATCTGTACTGTCTGGCCCACTTAATAGTTTTTTACACTTAAAAGGTCATTTACAAGTTGCACAATTTTTTTCAAAGTGAGAAGCTGTGAAAACATGCCCTTTTATTAAATTAAGCACAAACATGAAGGAATTTTATAGCAGCTGTGGTTAAGAAATGATGAACCACACAACAGTCACAACCAGTTTGATCTGGGTTGTGTCTAAATAATAATAAAAACAATAAGGTTACTGTATATGTTTGTTACTGCTTCTATTATTGCTATTGTCATTAATAGTACTAGTATTTCTCAAATAGGTGGTGTCCTATATTCACTTGTTAGGTCACCTTTGGCAAAATAATATTTTAAAAAAGCCAGCTGGCAGGTTTCCCGTCGCTGGGCTCAGCTGCATCCCTGCTACCGTCTCCATGGTGCTCGCTTAGGCCAATGATGACGACGTCCCAGAAGGGCACCAGTGTCCCTCCCCATGCCCCGTCTCCCGGTGTCCCCCAGCTAACGGCGAGGTGATGCAGAGGAGGACATCGGACCTCACTGCACATGCTATGTGCCCATTTTTTACGGCCTGAGTTAGAAGCTTGGGTCCTGTAGCATCTGAGTCCGCATTTCACTTAATCTTTAATGCTGCTGTTATTTAGAAACCCCCTTTTCCCCTGTGTTAAATGGATGAATTAATTATGACTTTTTTTTCCCCCATTCAGTATCTGTCTAAAACTGTATCAAAAAAATTTTTGTATCCTATTTTATGGATTTGAAAAGTTTCTGGGGAATTTAAAAAGCCCCTGTTGTTGTGGGAGTTCATCTCACTTCTTCATGTAGCCTAATTGTTCAGGTACTGCCCCCCCCCCCCCCCCACCAGCCTCGATAATGGCCAGTTAGCTGACTCAGCAATGGAAGTGCAAAACATCTGTTAGTAATATAAAACTGCTGAGAGCCAACAGAAGATGTCTTCCGCCATGGAGCTCCTCCGACCTTGCTGGAGTCTTGGGGCCTTGGTTATGCAACGCCGGCGTTGCCGTATAACGGAATCCATTTCCCTTGGTTGGGCAAAATAAGACTGTGGGTAATGTTGGGTGTAGACAAATGTTTACAGAAAAATTGCCTCTCTCAAGATCCTGTGAAACAAATGTGCGTTGTTCAATAGCAGGGTTCTTAGTGATATGGCATCGGCATTTTTTAAAATTCTTGTGATACGCAATGCTTTTTTGTGGGGGTAATTAAACGAGATCAAAGATTCAATATCTATTCTGAGCGACGGCTGAAAATCCCCAATCTCTGGTGTACAATAGCCCAGGCTGACGTCTTGGGTGGTTGGATATGCTCCTGGCGTGGGGCAACCGTGTTAATCGCTAACATCATCTCACTGAGCTCTGCCCATTATCTGTTTAGTGCTGGAGCCATGCGACTCGAATGTCCTCCTGGTCTCTTTATCAACCGCGTGGCCCTGTCATCGTCAGCCAGAGTCTTAACGGATCGATCGAAAGACACCCATCCTGCTCGCTGTCGAGAGGCTCTCGGCTGCCCGGGTCGGGGCCCGTATCTCGGCCCGGTGGCTGGAAGCTCGCCTGTCTGTGGCGTTCATTTGCTGCTTCCCTTTCCTTTCTCGAGCCGCATCTGTGCTTTGAGTTTAATGGAGTGCTGTGTAATTCACTCCATTCAACAGAGGGCTCTCACGTTGCATTTCATTGTTTTAGCTCAACAATGTTAAATCAAGGCACGTTGAATTACTTCACAGAGGAAACATGCCCAGATTTTTCCTGCCATTCTCATTTTACAGTTCTGAAGCTGTGTTCAAGGGTTTGCCTTTGGCTCTCTCTCTCTCTTACCATGTCTCTTGCTCTCTCTCCCTCTCTTCTCTCTCTCTTTCTCCCTTGCTCTCTCTCTCTTGCTTGCGCTCTTTCACTCTCTCTCGGTCTCCTCCCCCTTCCCCCCTTTCTCTCTCTCTTTCTTCCCCCTGCCGGCTGCTTTCCATCGGCCGATTCTGTTACTGGTTTCCTGCCTGGCCCCCTCTCTGTGCGAGAAACAGATTTCACGCTGTTAGATGTGGTGCCTCAGTTATCCCCAGTAAAGTACTGAAGTAGACAGTTTTTAATTGTGTATCTTTAGCGCTGATGCTGTCGCCGCTCTGAAAGGCGGTCGCCGACGGCATAGTGTGGCATAACGCCCCTCCCCCCCCCCCCCCCCGAATCCGCTACAGTAATCAGGGTGATCGGAGACGCTCTGTCAGAGGGGTGACAGTCATCCCCTTCTGTCCAAGGTGGGATGGCGGCGGGGCAGGCCGGGTGGGTTTGGGCCACAGTGCCGGTAACTCAGATGGTCTTGCAGAGACTTCAGGTCCACACTGACTTGTTAAGACGCCTCTTTGGGAACGGACCTGATTTGTGGGAGAATCCCTGCTCCCCCAAAATGACCTCATCTCTTCTAAGGAGGACACGAGCCCACAGCAGCTAGAGGCCCCGGGAGCAGTTAGCCTGGCAGCCCGTCACATCTGCCAATCAGATTGGAGACGGGCCGCCTTGATGGCAGAGGCAAGGGACACGTGCGGGAGACGCCGACCCAGAGCTGAGGGCTACAAAGCTGCCCGATTCCCACGGAAAACCCGGGCTGTCGTCCTGATTTCCGCCATCCTCTGATTCATACGTACAGCCCCCCCCCCCATATCATTGAGGAGATGCCGATGGAAATGAAAATAGAAACATCTCCTCCTCCCCCCTTTCCCTTCCCAAAAAGCGTGGCCTGGATACGGGAGACAGGCGCACGGCGGTGTAACTGGCAGGCGGATATCCAGACTGTAATTCGAGACAACGAAAGAAAACGATTGATCGCTTTCATGCAATTGGAATTTGCATCGGTAGATCGATGTATCATCTTATGTCATTGCACACAGGCAGGGAAAGATGCTGAGTCCATCGAGGAGATTGCGGGGAGGGGGGGGGGGGGGCAGTGCTCCGTGTCACCTGAGCGCAAACGCTCTGGATCGATTCCCTTAACCTGACCTCTGTCATGGTCACATTTATCTATAGCAACCGGCACCTAATCTGTTCAACATTTACTGCCCCCCACTCCACCCCCCCAGGTCTGATGCAAGCAAAATTTTAGAGTAACAGACTAAAATGCCCTCCGGATTTATAATGGCATTTAAATTCTGCTCCAGGTCAGATCGGGGGATGTAAATAAAGGGCGTTACTGTTTTGGAAGAATGCACAAATGTCAGCCGCTTGTTAATCAAGAGAGACAAGGTTGCCATGAAACGGTTTAGCGGAGTGCAGTGTACATTTCCAGTCCGAAGATGGTTTTAGCTACATGCATTAGTAAGCCGACCCTTTACTCAGGCATGATGCTATCAGCTTAGGTTCAAATTTACATTCAAGAAGTTTGGCGCTAGCATTTCTCTGTGGTCCATTCCAGCGCTGGGCCATATCACCGCTAACATTTAGCAAATAAAATGTTGTCAAATGAAACCCGAGTGATAATGTAGTTTGTTTAGGAAACGAGTGCAGAATGAATGAAACATTCAGAGGAAGAAAAAATTTTTCAAACTGATACTGAATATGCAGGGATGTTATTCTGTAGCTTATTAACACTCTGAATAGCTTTCTGTACGCACTCTCGTACACACTCTGAATTGCTTTCAGTACGCACTCTCGTACACCTCTGAATAGCTTTCAGTACGCACTCTCGTACACGCTCTGAATAGCTTTCTTTACGCACTCTCGTACATGCTCTGAATAGCTTTCTTTACGCACTCTCGTACATGCTCTGAATAGCTTTTAGTACGCACTCTCGTACACCTCTGAATAGCTTTCAGTACGCACTCTCGTACACCTCTGAATAGCTTTCAGTACGCACTCTCGTACACCTCTGAATAGCTTTTAGTACGCACTCTCGTACACGCTCTGAATAGCTTTCAGTACACACTCTCGTAGACCTCTGCCTTAATTTAACACCTTACCCCCATTTCCAGCTTCCTCTGAAGTTTCCCCCTTGAAAAGATTTTCATAAACATTGCTGGAGAAGGATGTAACGCTGTATTGTGTATAAGGACAGCCCGGATCAAGCTGATTTATGTACAGAATAGACTCTGAAGTCATAATTAGTGCAGAACTGGATCCCTGCATGAGAAGGTCTGCTTATTAATAACAAATTAAGGCCGCAAGTGTGGCTTCTCCCCGGGAAGTTAAATGCCATTTTCGCGTGAGAGCGGCATGTGTCTGTTCTGCCTCTTGTCTGCTCTTTGATGTGTCGGATATTTGTCTGAAGTGAATGACCTTCTTCGGCCAACACATGCAGGTCAGTGTGTCTTGGTCCAGGCTCTGATTTGCACGCACATACGTGTAGGTAATATTCATCTGGCATATTCATACATAAGCGCGCGGAAGACTGTGGATCTATGTGTGTTTGCGGCGCAATCCTGGCTTGCTGAGGAAGTCGAGAGTGGTCCTACTGTCGATCGTATTCGATACCACTGTGATGCATGCGGAAGGCAAATAATAATTACAATGGATCCAGATGCTGGAGAGGCCTTGAGGAGATCCAGAAATGCGATACCCGCACTTTCAGGAAATGTCCAGTGTAATTAATTCCTTTCAAACGTTTTGATTGATATCGACATTTTCAGCTCTAATGTGTGAAGGGCTGAAATTCGGACGACTTTGAGCGATGGTGTGTGTGAGGGCAATCTGGGACACCTTTGTTAGTTGCCCCTGTAAGATGGCTGTGACTCCGGTGTATGTGCTTACCGCCGTCAAATACGTTCGTTCGCTTTGCTGGGCCTTTTCGTCGGTCAGTTCCTTTGTGAGAGAGGATGTGAGTTCATCCATCAGAGCTTCTTTGGCCCTGTTCTTATTCTTATTTATCTCTTTTGCTATTTTATGTATCTTTTGCTTTTATGGCTCAGCATACAGAGAAGGTTTGAATTGTTGTTCAGTATGTGATCAGTAGTGTGTGAATGAACACAGAGCAAAGGGGCAGCCAGACTGATACCAACAGAGCAGCAGGCGTAAGCAGTATAAAGTGTGTGTGTATGTGTGTGTGTACACCATTACCATTATTTGTGTATTATATTGCATATATACCAAACATATATGGTTACAGTTTGAATGACTCATATATTATGCGTTTAATCAAAATACTGTTAGACAGAAAGCAAAATAAATCTCATGAATGGCTTCTCAGTAGATAAGGCTGCAGCCTGTTATCGAAAGATAAACCTTTACTAATATGTGTATCTATATTTTGTGACAGATGTGCAGGGCCATTATATGAAGACTAACGATTGATGGTTTAAGTGTTGACCTGAGTTTACGATGTCCTCGTAAAAATAAAAATGTCACAGGCACAAGAATGCAGGTCTTTTGATATGCATGTGCATGCACGATAAAATAAGTTTAGAAGGTTTGTAGAAGATGCAGCAACATACAGATCGTGGAAACATTTCTGGGACGAACAGTCTGATTAAAGTGTCCTGTAAGATGACCCCACCTACCCCCCGTGCCCCCCAGCCAGCATAAATATAAAGTAGCATTTGTGTGTTTGTGCTTTAATGCGCCGGCTGAGCGATTTCCCCTTCGGAGAGACTCAGGCCAGTTAGTCTGTCTTAAAAAGAGCTGCTCAAAGCCTAATGTGTGTGTGTGTGTGTGGCTGGGCAACATGACCACATCACTATTATATATGAACATTTTACCTCAATTACGATTAATGAACTATTTACTTTTTTCCCACATATTTCCCTTTTTTTTCATATTTCACTGACGAGATTTGTACTGTAAATATGCGCAGCTACTACAGCTGGGATATTTTTATAATGACAGACTGTATATCACACCTTTATGATTTTAAAGTAATTGAAAGAAACACATACAGATGAACCATAAATGGTTCTTTATTAAATATTTCAAACAACTAAAATCAAAAGCATATATCGCTTGAAATGAAAAGGTCATGTTTTAGTTTTAATGAAAAAAGCAAGTTCTCTAAAAAAAAGTACCAAATAAATAGTTTGTATTTCTTGCAAACAAATTAAATTACAGTGGAAACCGTTTATAGTGATCATGTCTGTCTGGGTGAAATAAATCATAATAATTGGACAATCATTATAACCTTTTTTATTTTCCCTTTTTCTTTATGTCTCAGGCAGGATACCATCTAATTGACATTTGTATATTTATACACAAATATAAGGTAATAACACGGGCAGCGTCGCTATTTACAGAATTTTACTCACTGTATTGACAGTACAGCTGTTTCGAAAACATTTCAAATTACAGTACTGCGCAAATTAGCTGAACTGTGTATAATTCAAATATGCTATAATACAGTATAGTGCTGTATATAAAATATAGATTATTGTAGCTTTGCTGCTTCATCTCGATGGCTTGTCTTCTGACAGTTTATCATAAACTTTGACTCTTTAATTGTCATCGAGAGAAAATGTCTTTCTTTTTCCCGTAACGTTTTCTTTGCACGCAGCATTAGCCTCGGGTA
>JAODLC010000133.1:14738053-14743872 GCA_026781145.1 Hippopotamyrus pictus
TGGATGTGTTCTGCAGGTCCCATGTTGTCTGATAATTCCTCTTTTTCTGGACTTAGACATGGGATCAAAAGCCTTCAGATAGTGGAGTATAAACCTTCTCAAACACAAAGGAGAAATTACAGAAGTTAGAAAAGTTTTTCAGTCAGCTTTTCTTTAAGTTCTCTTTAAGTTGACTCAGGTTCTCAAGTTGAGATTCTTTTGCTGCGACTGTTCCGCCTGCATACTTAGAATGTCTGAATTCTGCTTGAGGTTGATGATAACCCGTGAGGTAGCTATAATGGAGGTAATCGGCTGTACTTTTGCTGGACTGGAATTGTTTTCATTGGGATTGTATGTGAAGTATACGTAAATAACCATTGTACTCAGTTGCTGTTGCTCTTACAGTAAAAGTTTGCAGTGTGGGTTTATATAGCTTAGTGAGCTTAAAACTGCACTGATGACTAACTATTTAGTGTAATTTGTGTCCAAAAGACCCACAAGATGCTTATGTAATGGGATCGGTTCAATAAATCCCCCATTGTGTAGTTGCGTGTGTTATGTGCATACTGTTATACTATAGGAAAGCCATTTTGAATAGGCCTGTTTGCATGATGTATATGTATATTGTACGGGAGTGTGGCAAAGCCAGGGTATGGATTAGTGCTGCGGTTCAGGCAGTGGCTCTCGCTGACCTGGTCTGCCAGTCAAGGCGGCGATTCTCATCTGCCCCGGCATTCCGTAGGAACGTCAGCACGGCCTCGAAGGGCCAAATCGCCTGCCATCGACAGTGGGAAGGCCCCTCTTCTGTGACGCTCTGCCAACACTGGGTGATTTTTTCCCTTAATCAAAGATCTTGCCTCCGACAGACACGCCGCATTTTGTCATCTTGCCAGGAACGATAGGCTTTTCGTTTCCATGCTAATCCCACGAGCTTCTTTTTAAGCCGAACTGGTAAAGTTATCAATTCAGACAGACTAACGCCTTCCTTTAAGCAGCTTGTCAGTGAGAGATTCTGCATCCTGTCTATAAGAATGCTGTCATTTCAGGCTTATCTATATTGTACAAAACTGTGTACAGGAAGGGCTTCTGCTGTTTTTTTTGTATTGTTTCATATTATCACATTTTTTGCAAACGTTCATCTTTGCAGCATTCGCAGAATATATTTTGGTATCTCTATTGTCAAAGGCCATCCTCACCCCCGACACACGCAGCCAGCATCGCACCCCGGGAAATGCATTTGTGGGAGAGTGTAGCCGCAGGGGAGGGGGGTGAATGGAAGGCCTGGCTTGGCCCCTGCAGACCTCTCCGCGGACGTGTGATTGAGCCGTTGAGAATATTAGCGGGCCTCCGCAGTCCTCTTCCGTCTGCTTTTTTGGGGGTGGGGGCCCTAGCCGGTAAACACAGGTGCTTTTGTTCTCTCGGGGGCCCTGGTGAGGCCCAGTTACCTGTCTGTCACCCAGCCTGGGTAGCATCCCTTTATTTCCCCGAGTTTCTGTAGATTGTTGATCCAAAACAAAATCCCACTAGTGGTTATATTTCTAGGCAGGGTTAAAATAAGACAATTAAGACTACATTTTAGAAATATTTAATTTCTTTAAACCAAACTGTTTGTATAAGTATTAGGCAGCAGGAAAAGGACGCTTCAGTGGGCCTGTGTTTTGTTGAATATTTTTGTCACGGCATTTCTGCAGCCGCCCTGAATCACGATTAGCATTAGATTGTCACACATTCATTCGTGGAGCAAGAGGTACCTAATATGCGACGAGGGGGTGTGTGGGCCGGACGAGGGGGTGTGTGGGCCAGACCACGGTCAGGTCGCGCCTGTTTGGCCAGGCACACGGTCGTGTGACTAGCAGAAAGGAGCCTGCGTTTCCAGCGGCCTGGGTTCACTGTCCCCAGCGGAGGGCTCATTACAGCCCTACAGCTAGCTGTCTGTGTCTTAGTTTAGCTTTGGGCTCTATTTTGTCTCCATGTGGAGAAACGAAGTGAGATGAAGGAGACTGAGAACCAGTGATGTATGGCTGCGTAGATGGGAGCTGAATTTCCAGAAGGAGGATGTGATTCGCTTATCGTCCGAGCTAATGATGATGTCTTCTGTGATGGGTACTGCGAGGCGCTCCAGTGGGCCGGCACGAACACGCAGGCCGGAGCTGTGGCCGGGTATTTATATCGGTCGCTGTGGCCACACTCCTTGCATAATAAAACAGATATATCAATGACATGCGTTCATGTATATTTGTAGATAATACATGAGCCAACATTGCGGTTCAGCGTGTTCATTGTAAGTGGCTCTGTTGTGTTAGTCGATTTTGTTTCCTTTATCTCTGGAGTTTTTTTTTTTTTTTTTTTTTTTTTTAAATCCATACATTCAGATTTAATGTTTGCCCTTGTCAAGCGAGGTGTGCTGAATTCTCAAAGCCATTTGCTGTGAACTGATGTTACCAATAAATATCACAATGAACAGGAATTACTCCGCTGAATTCAAATTTTATTCCACCTCCTGTACAGACAGTGTTTTCGCCGACAATCACATGACTTAGTGGCACACCAATGAAAAAGGCCCTGTTTAGTGGATTCTCCACCTTGCCCAGGTTACTGGGCCCTAACCCTAACCCTAACCCATCGAACTACCCAGCTGTCTTTTGCCAAACTTTCCTGCGCCATATTTCACCGTGGCTTGCAGTAACTCGCTCGATTGGTAGTTACACGCACAGGCCACCAGTAAAAAATGTGCAGACCTGTATATGCACATATCGCTTGCTGCTTCGCCTGTCCGCTCTCCCCATCACTGGCCTTTTCCGCCACGTCGGGGTCTGTCTCATACCCAGCATGGGCCAGATCTGCCCTTCCGTGCCGATGTTTGCTGGGCCCCTGGCCCCTGGCCCCACCTGACACAGATGCTGCTGAAATATAGAGGGCGGCCCCCTGTCCCTTCTGTGAAAATTCAGTGTCTTCCATTAAGTATTGATCCCAAAATAACATCTGAGCTGAGTAACTTTAGAGGTTAGGATGGCCAAGCGAGGGCCGTTCTGCTTGGGAGTTTCGACCTTGAAGCGGGAAAGGGAAGAGGCTCTCAGTGAAGGGCCACAGCGCACGTCTTGTTGAGGTCCTCCCCCCTGCCCCAAATTGAACCTTTCGTTGCTTTTGGCCTGTGATGTCGCTGTTCTGTAACGCTGAGCGGCTGCAGCCTGGCCAGCACAGATTCTCAGTGGTCTGCGATGCTCTCGGCGATATGGACATAAGCTCTACGGGCTGCTTACTGTTGGAGCTTGAGGTCGGAAGCGATCACTAATCGGCCACATGTGGCTTGAGCGATGCAGCGCAGATCCCATCTGATCTCACCGTACTCCATGCTTTCCGGGGACTTTACACAATCACCTGTTTGCATCTTAATTGATTGCAGCCATGGGTCATATTCAGCTGTTTTACTTACTGCCCTGATTGGCTCTTGAGTGCTTTTCAGTTGTTGCATTATTAATATAAGTGTATCTCATAGACTTAACAACAGTATGACACAGGTGTAGAACTATTAACAGGCAACGTGTAACCTTTCTTCTATGGACATATGGTAATGAAGATTTTCTTCTGTGTGTCTAAACACATGGATGTGCAGATTCACAACCTTTTTGTATTGTCACTTGGAAATTTTTACTTTCGTTTTAATCTGTTAATATAAACTGGTTTTGTCACATTCATGATTATTTTGCTGTTTTGGCATGCACAGACACACACGCACACCAGACGCATGCACAGATGCACACACAGACACACACCACACACATGCACAGACGCAGACACATGCGTGCACACACAGACACACACACCACACGCATGTACAGACACAGACACACGCATGCACACACAGACACAGCACCTGCACATGCATATTTTTTGCTGTGATAATGAATTGTCATCATGTCCAATTTTTCTGTATTGAAGATTGGATTAGATTAGGTATAAGGACTGGGTTTGGGGCTAATGTCGCAGTTGTTGTGGTCAGAGCATAATTATGCTTATATCTAACTGTATCATTTGTTAATTATAATACTGTCATCCAAGCAATATCCCATCTTTATAATGCCAGTTAGATCATTCCGATTGGCCGATATGCCCTTCGGCACTGGGACAATCCAAATGGGAACAATCTGATGTGTGGAATCTGATGAGTGCTTTTGCTATTAGGCGATCTCACCATGTAGCTATTTAATGCCCCCCCCCCCCCACACACACACACACACACTACACACACACTCTGTGGTGTTTGCTGTAATTCAGATAAAATCCTAATTCTCCCCATGCTGATGCAGGAATATCATGCCATGTGGGCGCAAGGAGACCCTGAAATTGCCTTTCATTCACTTTCTACGTGCTGGGGGGGGGGCGGGGGTTACATTTGGCCTGGGACTTGGGATACCTGCGTAATGGAACTGTAAGGTTTCGTTCAGCTTTGTTAAAAATGAATTTTAATGTGGAATCTGCCTTTTTCTCAGACGGCACTTAGCGGGCGTATTGATCTGAAATGAAAGGGGCCGGGGGGGCGGTTGGCAGTGCCGCGGACGGGTGGGCCTCTCTGCTCAGGCCTGTCAGGCTCGCTGCCACGCTGCCCGAGTCCTTCTGTGGTGTGGGGGCGGTCTCTCGCCTCACCCACTCTCATCCCTCAGTTTTATCAAGACGTGAAAGGTGCTCCGTGAAATCATCTGAAATCGATGGCGCGGCTAAAAAGAACTCGCTCCTTACTAGACACCCGGGACGTCATATTTCCCGATAATAGCCAGAGGACTGACCCCGCACCTCGCGTATGTCACCTCCCATGCACCTGCCGCATCCCTATAAATTGCCGGTACAGCTGCGTAAGACGTGTGCCGTGAATTTCGGTAATGGCCCCCCCCGGTGCGATGCAAGGCTGTGGAGAGGCAGTTGGCTTCCTGATAAATAGTAGATGCAGTGGATGAAGTGCTTGGCAAACCAGGAGCAAAAGATATGTGACCTGTAATTGAACAGTCCCCCCCCCGCCATGATTAATCATGTTAATTAGTTTATGTACACCCTGATCGTCCTCTAATCGGAGAGCAATGGAAGCGTTTCGCTCTTGATACTCATGGCCTGGATTAATAATGGCTGCAGGACTTGGGGACCGCTAATGTGGGAGCTATTAGCCATTTCCTGGGTGTGCGCGGCCTCCCGCGTTCCACCCCACCCCCCGTGTGTGGCCTCCTGCGTGGCCCTCCCTGTGTGGTTCTCTCTGCAGGCCGGGACTGCTGTGCCGGCTGATTTACTGTGTGTGTTTGTAGCTATAGAGGAAGACCAGGCCGAGTTCCTCCCCGATTCTCGTAGCCTCGGCTTCCGCTGTCATGGAGGAACACAGAGATCGTCCAGTGCTTTTGCCGCATTTTTCAGTCAGCCGTGCGAATGGCCTGATGCTGCTTCTTTGATGTAATCATCCTGAATTTCTGGAGCATCCGGTTAGAGCTTAATCATTTGCTGCATACTGGCCGCTTGTTATTAGATTGTATCTTATGTCTCTCGGCCCTGTTCAGTGCAGCCTACCCTCTGGTCACTGCAGTCCACCCCCTGGTCAGTGCAGGCCACCTCCTGGTCCATGCAGCCCACCCTCTGGTCAGTGCAGCTCACCCTCTGGTCACTGCAGTCCACCCTCTGGTCAGTGCAGTCCACCCCCTGGTCACTGCAGTCCACCCCCTGGTCAGTGCAGCTCACCCTCTGGTCAGTGCAACTCACCCTCTGGTCACTGCAGCCCACCCCCTGGCCACTGTAGCCCACCCCCTGGTCACTGTAGCCCACCCCCTGGTCAGTACAGCCCGCCCCCTGGTCACTGCAGCCCA
>JAODLC010000133.1:14752812-14788331 GCA_026781145.1 Hippopotamyrus pictus
CTCATGCACATTCCCCGAGCTGCGTAAGGGTGCCCCTTCCCTCATGCACGTTCCCTGAGCTGCGTAAGGGTGCCCCTTCCCTCATGCACGTTCCCCGAGCTGCGTAAGGGTGCCCCTTCCCTCATGCACATTCCCCGAGCTGCGTAAAGGTGCCCCTTCCCACGTGCACGTTCCCCGAGCTGTGTAAGGGTGCCTCTTCCCTCATGCATGTGTTTGGTTCCACCTCAGCAAAGCCACCATGTCTGGTCAATACGTAAAATATGTTTAGTTGTGCTGCTCTGCGATATTCGTACAGTGGGTCCAGCTTCCCTCCCGTCTCATGACAGCAAAAGGCAGAGTATGGAGACTGATCTGCTCTGAATCTGTTCCTGCTGCTGGCCTTTGGGTCTGGCTCTGTGCTCCGCCATCTGCGAGCCATTGTGTAACTGCTCTTGCCACCTGTAGAACAGATGTGGAACATTCCACAATCCAGTGTGCAAATTTCTATTTCTTTATCTTCTCTATTTTCTATTTTTCCTCCCTCAAGTACTCTACAATGTGTGTTAACGACATGGCATGACTAATCTCAAAATATGAGCTTTCTGTCACCTGAGGATCAAGGAGCAGACTCAGTCTGGTTTTCTCTTGACATAAAAAAAATCTGTAGAACATTTGTTAAGTTTGATTTGCTGATGAAACTGACACCTTTGCTTGCTGCATGGCTTCAGCTGAGCTGGTTTCCCTGGGGGGGACTGCCTTCTATATGAGCTTTGTCACAGAAACACTTATAATCCTCAGCAGCCCTTTGTTCATGAACTTGTGGCACGAGAGCCGCCATAACAGACGCATTGCGAAAATACAAAAGGACCGATAACTGCAACTGGTTTACAGGCCCAAGAGTTTTTCCAGGAATTTCATGGGTTTTGTTAATTAGAGTATTGTAGTAAAGTAGGGTATAGAGCAGGGGTGGGCAATCTTATCCGCAAAGGGCCGGTGTGTATGCAGGTTTTTGGGATAACCTGTAGGTCAGCTGTTCAAACCCAGGTGTGAGGACTCTTCAATCAGTCCTCTAATTAGTAATCTAATCAGGGAGTTTCAGCAAAAACCCGCACCCAACAGCCCTTCTGGATAAGACTGTCCACCCCTGGTATAGAGTATTGTAGTACTGCCCAAATGTTATAACCAGAGTATTTTAATAACCTGATACACTAAGCCCCCTGGGTAACTGCGGGCAGGCCTCCTTATAACGGCTTTCAGCAGCAGTGTGGATACATGAGGAGCAGCTCTCCACTCCCTCACTTCCTCGCTCCTGTCCCGATGTGATCTCCTCCTCGGGGAGCGTGTGGCCCGTTTGCCCGGATGCGGCAGCACCACCTGTCCGCTTCACTCCAGCGCGAGAGCAGCTCTTTAGCTAATTGCGACAATGAGCTCCCTGTTGGCCTCCAGTGCCGCTAGACCCTCAGCAGGGTGCCCAGTTAGCCACTGGTGCTTTGGGGTAGGCGCCTCACTCGGTCTGGGAGAAACAGGCCCAGTAACCAGAGGTGGTCTGGATTGCTGTGATGAGCTGGCGGCCCAGTTTGCCGGTGGGATTCTGTCTGTTTCTGATCTTCCTGCCTGTCTTTTTAAGGAAGGAAATCCATACTGCATTTGTAGAGCTTTAATTGTGCCCATTTCTGTGTTCTTCTGTATGGGCTTCATTATGCCACCTTCATTAAATGATCGCTGTGTTCAAATAATGGCAATAATTGCGAGCTTCAGAATGTGAAAGGCAGCGTTTTGCTTTTCCTCCTGCAAGGCACGGTCGCCGTGAAACAAGGTGAAATAAATTAACTGGATCCCCACTTGGCAAGATTAAACTGAGAATAGCTTAAATGTGATGACTAGAACTGTTTATTGATTTTTAAATGTTTTTATGTTGAGTAGCAACACTGAGGTTAAATATACAATTGACCTTGAAATAATTTTCCAGCTGTTTATTGATTCCATCTAAAATTTAACTTTCAGATGCTGTCGTCTCCATTATAAAGCAATAAGCCAGGTCTATAAACTGAGGCTGCGTTAAATGTGCCGATTGGTCGGCGGTTTATTGGAATGCGCCATTAGACTGTCACATGGGGGGGTACATCATCATGTTCATGTTCACCCGTGGGGGTGAGCCGCTTTTCATCAGGTACAGTAAATTCATCATCTCGTTTTATCACCTCCCTAATAGCTTTCTCAAGGATGGATATATACTATAGCGTGAAATAGAGCTCACTGTCGATCTGTTTAAATATAAATGAGATGTCACTGTCTCAGAGAGGGAGAAGCGAAGAATGAGGGAGGCATCATGTGCTACTCCAACAAATCATGAAAAAAGTTGTATAAATATTAAACTTGTGTGTATCGCGGTGTGTTCCTACTTTCTCGTATAATTATCATGAAAATGATTGATATATATTTTTTTTCTTGCCCTCTATCTATAATATTTAGAAGGCCTGTTTAACCTTTTTCTTTCTGCCGCCTGCGATAACACGGAAAGATGTTCTGACAGAAAGAATAGCACAGCTTCAGACGGCAGGGCGACATGAACATTCTGAGAAAGGAGGAGGAGCAGATGTGTGCAGGGAGAGAAGGGGAGAGATTAGGGAAGGCCCATAAGTCACTGAGTGCCACGCTCACCAGTCATTTATTATCATTATAATTCAGTTTGATTTCCTTTATAATGATTGTGATAATTGCTGGGCCAGCCGGCGGTCCACCCCTGGGCCTCAGATCCTGTCACTCTGCCCTCCTGGCGACAATATGGCCGACGGGGGACCTGCTGCTGGTGGAGCGGCAGGGCGTAGAGCACGGGGGGCTCGGGGTGACCGGTGACAGCGGCTTTCGGGCCGCACCCTCATGTGATCCATCTCACTCGATGACCTTGTGTGCGTAGCTATAGTGTAACTCTTATGATTCAGGCTCGAATGCTGCTTTGATCACCCGTCTCCGGGGCAAAGTGACAGGGCCGATTGTAAACAGATGACACACTGTCTTCCCTCTGATCAAAGGGGGAGGATTTCTCCTGTCTTTCGTCCTACATGCAGTTGACACCCCCCTCGCCCGGAGGAGCTCTTGTGTCTGCTCCTGTGATTTTTCTTGTGATTTGTCTGATGTCGATACCTTGTCTGCTTGGGACAAAAATTGCACCAGTGTTACTGATTCTGGGACCAAGTTTCATGGAAACAGACAGAAACAGCTTTATTCAGTGTGAAATGTTACATTATGAATTTCCTATCCTGTACATATGTCGCTATTTGCACTTCATTTTATATTCTGCCTCATTTTATATTCTGGCTGATAATTCTGTCGAAATGTGCCAGGTCGACAGCCTATTGTTGCAATTCTAATATGCCCCATCAAATACAGTAACAAATGTGTACAGTAAAACTCTGCTGGCATTTTTGATGCAATACTGAGAATATCACAGGTCAGGGAGCTGATTTTAATGACGTTTTCTTATGTAATATACATATATAACATTATAGACCTCAAAAACAGGGCGGGCTGACCAAACTCTAATGCTCTCAGAGTCACACCCCACGTCCTGTCACCCACAAGAAAATAATAATTAGGTTTAGATGTCCCTTGAGAAATACATTTTAAAGGTTTTTTTTAATTTTTTTCCATCCTGTGCTAAAAATACATTGCGGCGGCTCCGCTCGGTTATTAGCTGGATTCACTTCATCACTCCGTGGTGCCGACAGAAATTGCTTTGAGCCGTTAGCGCGCGGTGTTTTACCTAGAAACGTCAAAATGAGGGGGATATTTATTTTGCTGCGTCGGATCTAGATGGCTGACTCCAGAGCGTGCTGTCCCACCCTGCCCCCCCTCCCCTCGCTTGGGGGGGAGGGGGGGGGGGTTACTGGACCTGTTTCTCACTGCCTTCTCTCTCACAGCCCTAGTTACGTTTTCGGGACGCTGGGGCAGGGGGAGGGCACAGCGTCAGGCTCACGGGGCTGAATCTGGTAATCCCGCCCAGATCTGGGGGACGAACCCCTCTAGAAAACAATTTCTGTATTTACATTTACAAATCCCACGTAACATGTTGTCAGACATGAAGACTGATGAGGTGTGTTTGTCGAAGGACCCCTGTCATTCCCGAATACGATTTAAAAGCAGCTTGACTATGCTAGATTGTTAGACAATTCAAATTGTCTGTGTTTGCTTGTGTGATATTTACACCTATTAGGATTGTTTCTTAATTCATCCTCTTCAGTGATGCCTGTTCCTGACTATATATAAAGCGGACTGGGAAAGTTGGTAAGGTACCATTATCCTCCACCATTAGATAAATAAGCCAAGTCAAGTGGGCTTTGTCCATATACAGGCGTACAGTGGCAGGAAACAGCCCCCCAGGACCCGCGAATGGCAACAACAGCAATAATAATAATAATAATAAAGCGGACTACAGTGCAGCATACAGCAGCTGTGACAGAGGGAGGATATGGGTAAAATAATCAAAGAGCAAAAACAGACGACAGTGCAAAGCAGGGGGGCCGGACACCAGGATTTATGCACGTGACACCGGGGTTTACGTACGTGACACCAGGGTTTATGTACGTGTGTGATGTGCATGTATGTGAACAAGGAGGAAGACAGCAGCAGCTGCCGAGGTGGAATACATTTAGCGGCTAAAATAAGTGCCTGTTCTCAGTAAAGAATTCCGGAAGCATGCGATGACGCAGAGCAGCGTGATGACTGGGCCGTTTTACACGCCGAGCCCCGGGACCACTGTCTTACAGTGACGTTCGCCTTTATTTTGTCCCGTTTTCCACCCGTCTTTTTTTTTTTTTTAAATGATTGCCGGCCACGGCATCTGATAATGGACCAAAGCCGGGTGACGGAGAAGCTGGCGTTTTTCCGCCCTGCGGCGTGCGGGCAGCCCGTGACGTGCCCGGGCTCAGCCTCGGTGCCGCCTTCCTGACAGTCTGCTTCAGAAAAAAACAAAACAACAACAAAACACTCTTTGCGCTGCTGAATTATTAATGGTGGCGGCGGGCAAATAACAGGACTGTGTAAATGAGACGTCTGGGCCTTGAAAGTGTGATGGAGCTCTGGCCATTAGCGCGGCTCGCTGTTTATCCTACAGCCACGGGCCGTAATCTGAGAGGACTCTGTGATGCTGCGTCTCTCATGTCGCTTTTCCTGACAGGCCAGCGACGGTCACGTTTCTGCCAGCGTCGGCCGCGGAGGGACGCGACTCTCTTCCGCTGCTCGGCGAGGAAACAGAGATTTACGGGAGGTTATATTTAGCTTTGACACTTTTGAAAGATTATGAGGCAATCCCGTGAAAATAAATACAGCGAGCGAGCTGAAACGCGTGCCTCTGCGTTCCGGGGCTTTCGGGCGCCTATAAACATGGCCTACTAATCTGCTCTGGCCGCATCCTGCTTTCTGTGCAAGATGAATCTGTGACTGTCTCTCTCAGCGCAGAATCAGTTGTGTGTGTATGTGTTTGAGATATACATTACATTTTGGGGACATTCTGCGTATTTTGATGGTGTGGGGACCATTTTTTTGGTCCCCACAAGGGGAAATTAAATTTTAGAAAAATCTGTGCCTGCAATCAAAACTAAAAACGTCCTTTGTCCTTGTCCTTTGTTTGGTTACTTATGGTTAAGGTTAGGGCTGGTTAGGGCTTAACGATTGTCATTGTTGGGATATTATGGTTTTGCCCATGGAAATGAATGGAGTGTCCCCACAAAGATATGAGTACAGGTCTGTGTGTGTGTGTGTGTGTGTGTACATTTATTTCTTGACTTTACCAAGAAGGGTTTGGGTTATTTTGACTCATTCTTTTCAGTTTGTGTTTTCTTTAAGCGGGAACAAGACACAATTCGCCTAGACAGCCCTGTTCAGGATGGGGAGCGAGCGGCTGCCTGCAGGAAGCTAACCCCGTCCCTGGTCTCAGTGCTATCACTTTTGTTTTGTTTAAAAGCTTTGCTGCCACCAGATGGATACCTGCCATGAAGCAGTGGGCCACTTATTAGCCATTGGCAGGTGGCTCGGGTTTGTTGATCGGAGACTTGTTCCTTGCACAAGCAGGACTCAGGCGATGCACCTCTCTCCTCTCTCCTACCCAAACACCATTCTTCCTAGCCTGCCATACTGGGGCAAATCCCCAGGTGCACTGGGTTTAGCTGAAAGCTGATTGGCCCCTGACGTGCCCCTCCCCTGTTATTCACAGATTCAAAACATATCATTGTTTAATGATAAGGTCGTAAGAATGTCCCCTCTTGTGCCCCCCAACATAACAAATTCTAGAATCGCCCCTGCCACCATCGCCATATTATATCCATCTGGCAAATTCCTGCACATTCCGCAGTTTCAGTGTTCTGGTCTCGTTAGGTGGTATAAATTGCTTACATTTCCCTTTCATGCCTCGGATTACCTTCTGTTAGCATGAGCTCTGTCTTTATGTTTAAGCCAAGAACCAGGAGGGCGGGATCCATGCAGACGAGCTGTGGCTTCAGTATACAGACACCATCTCTGCCACCTACTTATTTGTTATTATACCCCTCTTGGTTACATTGTTATTTATTTCTGCAGTGGGGCATTGCCCCTTTCTGTGGTGGAGCTTTGATCGTTGACATGTGGGGACTGGGGGCTCCGCCCATGACGGCATGGTTGGCTGAGCTCCTCGTGATGTGCGAGCTCTTACCGTGACATCCAGGAGAAAACACCCATTTTGTAACCTTTCCAGCAAATGAAGGCACGCTGAGTAATGTAAACGAAGGCACGCTGAGTAATGTAGACGAAGGCACGCTGAGTAATGTAGACGAAGGCACGCTGAGTAATGTAGACGAAGGCACGCTGAGTAATGTAAACGAAGGCACGCTGAGTAATGTAGACGAAGGCACGCTGAGTAATGTAAACGAAGGCACGCTGAGTAATGTAAATACTCGACAAAAAAAAAGTCGCAGGTAAGAGATGGAGCAGCTAAAGACCTCCCAGCTCTACATTACAGGGCAATAAATATAATTTCTTCCTTGTCCCAGTAAAACACAAGCTATTTGCTGAAACATACTTGTGTAAAGCTGAACCCAGTGTAGACATCTGAAGCATGTTCACCCTTGGTGCTTTACCTGTGACTGCTCACAGGTTAAAGAAGCCGAGTACTGAGTGGGGTTATTTAGAGCCCTCCGGGATGCGTCGCCTGTGCTGTGAGCTGAACGAAGCAAATGTTTTCTTAAATGTCTATGGAATTGCAATAATGGAGCATTTCTCTGCGAAACCTAATAACAAACACACTCCGTGCCTCCGGTCTTAATTGTCGAAAAGGAGCGAGCCGACTTCAAGCGCGGCCTCCTAATTTATTCCCCATGTAATGATGCAACTACCGGTAAGCGAGTCAGAATAGGAGGACGTGTTTGTATGAATATTTTCCATGGTTTGTCATCCGCGATGCATGAATTATTCAGGGGAAAGAATGGCAAAAGTGAATAAATCCCCCTGTCTGAGGTTCATTTGTCACTTGGGTGGATGTACTTCCAGCACCTTGCTCCGGAGTCTAGTGGGCATGTTTACACATTACCGCGGCCTGTCCGCCGAGCACGGCAGGGGACTGACGCATACTCAAAAGGTGAATGGCCAATGTCAGGGGGTGGAGCCAGCGGGTGCTTTTGCTGCTGGCTGAGTTCCGCATTAACGGGCGTTTGACTTGGGCATCCCCGGAACCATATAGCTGATTCTGAAGTGGTTCTGGGTGCCATCAGAGGAGACGAGCTTGGGACCACCTCTCATAGCAGGAAGGAATGGCAAGAAGCTATTTTCTTTGCGTGACCCCTTCAGATGCAAACACAGCACCCAGGTCTCGAATGCCCCTGACTGGCCTTAGACCCAGGGGCGATTGTCGGATTTCTTTTATGGTGGCGGGATATAAGAAAGCTGTAATTCACATAGAGAGGTAAACTTGATCATTAGCCAATGATACATTTTGAATTGTTAAGTGACAGAGGAGGGGCACTCCAGGCGCCACTTAGCTTTCTGCTGGACCCACTGGCCCTGTGGCCCTGCCCCTGTATAAACCCCAGCTAAGACCTCATTTCTGTCTGTTGACTCTCAGCTCCTGACCACCCAGGTTTCTCTTACTTCTTGATCTCATTACTAAATTCATTTCTCAGTTTATTTCCCTTTCTTTTCCTTTCCTGTATCCTCTATCTTTGCCTATGCATCCTTCCTCACCTTCATGTTCGTAATCAGATCAAATCTTTTACCCGTCAGACCCTTCCCTGACCCTGCATGTTCGGTTGTGTGTGTTTGCGGAATGGGTGGGCCCCCTGCTCCACGTCCTCCGTAATGAAGTGGGCTTGAATGGGTAATGCAGTGGCTGATGGACTGGTGGCCTCCTTGGCTCGCTCCGTCTCTCCGTCTCTCATTAACCTCCGGGGAGCCTGATCAGACAGTGATGCCCAGCTTTTGTATGTTAATGAGCTCTAGGAAGTCAGCTGCTATTTCGGTTCCTGCCCTTCCTCTCCCCAAGCCCCCCCTCCATTCTTTCCTGTGAACTTTGGCTGATGTCCAGTGTCCTTCCTCATGCTGTGAACTCAGGATGGCCTCGTGGTTCCTCCCCAGGCCACGTCCCGTCCCAAGGGCATATTCACCGCCAATGCGATGCCATCTTAAAGGCCCAGAACGAGTGCACTGGATGATTGCCGGTGAGCACAGATTTGATGGCGACTCCAAGGCCCTTGTCTACAGGAGTGCTGCATGGGAGCGCTGTGCAAAATCCACCTTGAGTGTGAATTAAGGAGGAATGCGGGAGGAGGGGGAGCAGCAGGGGGAGCAGATGGCCAGTGCCGGCGGTGGGGTCAGCCTGAGCTTCTGAGGCGTGAGCTAGGAGTTATTTTTACGGCCGCCTTGCCCTGCCCAAATCCTCCTGAAAGGGCAGCGATCATTACTTCCAATTATGCTATTATGTCTGATGGCTTCGCCATGGCATTTAGAGTTGGTGTTTTGGGGACCGTCGTCAGTCTTCGAGGCCTCTCCTAGATTCATAAAATTCTGCCTCTACCAGGATTCTCAGCTCAGATACCATGCTGTAAACCCACGACCCCCTACCCTTTTCTGGATAGAGACGAGTAGGACCCTTCTTGGCTCAGGCGCAATGCCGTAAACCTGAGACCCCCTACCCTTCTCTAGACAGAGGTGAATGGGACCCTTCTCGGCGTAGGTGCCATGCCGTGAACCCAAGACCCCCTATCCTTCTCTTGATATTGACTAGCAGGATTCTTCACGGCTTGGGCACTGTGACCCCAGGCCCCCTATCCTTCTTCCAATAGTGATGAGAAGGATCCTTTTCGGCTCGGACACTGTGCTATAAACCCAAGACCCCCTACCCTCCTTCAGATATTGACAAGCGGGATCACTCTCAGCTTGGAAACCATGCCAAAAACTCGAGACCCCATACCCTTCTCTGGATATTGATGAGCAGGATTCCTCTGAGCTTGGCCAGCGTGCCATGAACCCGAGACCCCTGTCCTTCCTCAGATATTGATGAGTGGCATCCTTCTCAGCTCAAACACTAGACCCTCTATCCTTCTCTTGATAGTAAAAATCCTCCTTAGTTTGGACGTTGTAAATCCAAGACCCTGTACCCTTCTTCTGATAGAGATGAATAGGATCATCAGTGACTGCAGACTCCAAATTAATTGCTTTTCTTCCATGTGACACTGCCACAACCCCATGCCTCATTTTCTGCCAGCCCTGTCTTGCCTTTGGTGCTGTGTCCGGAATGTTTTTGGCCTACTTGTGCCTACTCACAACTTAGCATGGTTGAGACCGCCTTCTCAAGAGCTGTACCTGCAGAATGACCAAAAGGCAAATATGTGCTGCTTGCCCTTGCATTTGGTCAAGTGGCATCTACCTTAGTCCATTTCAGAAGTGTTGACATTCCAGTGCCACTCTGATATACCCCACACCGGGTTTCATTCACCAGGTGGCAGGCACCGATTTTTATGGATACACACCCATCTCTAGTCCTACCAGGAGGTTGAATTGAATATCGCTTTTCATCCCAATGCCACCTATCTCCCCCCCCCCCCCCCCCCCGAAACAAAATGTAAAGCCTCCCCAACCCCAAGATTCAATAGATTCCATTCTCACCCAACAGACTAGATAGAAATAAATAAATGAAGCCTGGAGAGAGGTAAAGTGAACAAAAATGACGAAGCAGTGTGACTATCAGAAGAGCAGAGATGCGGAGTTCTAAACCCCTTTAGTGAGGTTGGGGTGAGCTGAGGTTATTCGGTAAGAAGCCTGCCGGATGAAGCTGGAGTTCTCAGCACTGACGTGCGCCTGGCACATCGCAGCACGAGAGTGACCTTGACTGAGGTGGTTTAGCTATTAATTAGCATCGAGCTGCCATGCACCGCGCTGTCTATAACCAATCGATGTGAGTGGGGGGCGGGGTGCTCTGTTTCGTGTTGATCCTTGCTCTAAAACTGTAAAGCTAAACCCCTGTTTAGATTCTTACATTTGGCAAATAAATGGCCTGGTTTTGGGTTGCATCGCAATACTTTCCCTGCATAACCAGTGGTGTGGCTCTCTCCTTGGCCAGCCAAATCCATCCTCTGGCTCACTCCAATCGACCAACGCACAGTTTTGGCCCGGATGTCCGAAGGAAGAGACGCTGTCGTAATGGTTGTGTCGTCAGTTGTCAAACTCAACAGCTGTTACTCTGACCGCTTAAGGGGGGTTGGGACATCAAGGCCAAATGGATCAACTGAGCCGCAACACGGATGTCCTTCAACTGAAGGTATTGGCGGGAGATCTGACGAATGCTAATGCCTTCGCATGTGTGTGGACAGCCCTGAAAGCTTTCAGACGGTGTGTGTGTGCCTGTGTGGGAAAAAAGGGAGGGAAAAAATCAGTTAAGTGAGTGGATACAAAATTATATTTCCATTGAAGTCAATGTCCAACAATATCTCTAATGCTTTTGTGTGGCGGATGATGGATATTTTGTTTTGTTATGAGTGCATAGTCAGCCAAAATATGTCGTTTCGCCTTTTAGAATTTGCAAGCCTGTGATGTGACAATGATAATGCCCTTCACAGCAGTGTTATTGTGTTAGAGCGGGTTTAGCAAGGATGCTGAAAAACATTTTGTTGCTCAATGTGTTTGTTTGAGCATAATTAATTTTTAGTTTTGCCTTGGCGAGGATGATCCCGTCTATTTTTAGTTGTCACTTGCTATAATTTTTCTGAGCTGACATCAAGGAAGAAATTCATGGGCCTTAGGTTTGATCTGGAGTGACCGAGAGAATGACGAACTTTATCCATATTTATATTAAATTTATTTGTTCCTTGGGAGTTTGTGAGTGCATGTGGCAGGAGCTGTATTAGATTTTTCTCATCCCTTACAGTGTTGTTTTTGCGGTGATAGTCAGAGCAAATGTCATCCCTGGATCTCTTCGTCATAAAACTGCATTCCTCTAATAAGAAAATTTAAATCAATTATGTCTGAATTCATTTAGCAGGGGCCGGCAGGAAGGCCCTCCATGTGAGAGCAGGGCCCCAGATTTGATCAGGGCGGATGCTCCTGGCATTGCATTTTCCGTTAGACATTACATGGCAGAGGACACCCAGTGAAGTAATGTGTTTTGCATTCGAGTCTCTGCGGTTTCATATGTATGCGTGGTTGAAGATGCTCGTATTCTAGATAATGCATGTAGTTACTAGAACATGAGATCGAAAGGTCAACAGTTCATATTAGTATAACACTGATTGTTGTACTTGCTGCTTAATCGGTCTAGTGAAAAACCAATTAGTAAAAATTCTCTGTAGAAACTGGGGGAATGCAAGCTATTCAGTGATATTAAGTAACTCTGTTAAACGCTAGCACCAAAGAGAAGTAGCTTTGGGAGGGTTTGCAGACACAGACTGGAAGCCTGCCCTCTCTCCTCTTCGGCATGGGCAGGTCCTCCATACTCCATGCTGCCACACCCAGGCAGGGGGGTGGGAGGTGGTGAATGCTTAATGAGGGCCGCACTGTGTCAACTCATTTTTGTTTTTAACCCACATCCACTAAAGATCAGTGTTGCTCTTAATGGGAATCTACATAAAGCTTAGTGAGAGACCATGCGTCTTTTCATCTCAGAAACCCCCTGCACAGCGCCAGCCTGTAGCTTCCTACCTCAATGTGCTAAAATGGCTCTTGACTGCTTGAATGCCGAGTTTGATCCAGACCCGGTGCTGGGGCTGGGCCTGGTGCTGAGCGGCCGCTCACCCCCTTCCAGGCCCCTTGCGGGCCCTCGGTCATCCTTCCCCCCCCTACTGCTTCTAGCCAAGCTGTTGCCAGGCAGCAAGCTGCCCATCACGGTGCGTCGACAACTGTCGCTAAGAGAACCCACTGGGTTGGAACAGGGTCCTGCCCCACTGAGACTTGGTTCTGCACAGCTATTGTACATGGTTCTGGAGAGGGCCCAGCCTCCTCCTGCTGTTACTGTTTAAACAATTAATATTCCACCAGGTTGGCTGCGGATGACTGCAGAAGCCCAGGCTGACCCCAAAACTGGCCAAAATTTAAGCAGCGGGCCTGGCCACCATTTTGGTGCGTGCTGGGGAACCTGACTCCAGAGTCAATCGCTGTCTGTGGAAAATGAGTGAGGCAAGCACATAGCCTAACCAGAGAGTCAATTTTAATATGCCTTGCCATGCGTAGAAGCAGAGCATTGTGGGCCCTCTTGACTGAGAGGCAGATCCTCAGAGCTGCTGGGATGAGGCAGCGGTGCATTGACGGGGAATCGCATAATTACATTTTCTGTTCAAAGAATATTGGGAATCAATAATGTAATTCATAGGAAAGCCATATAGTGTCCCTTTATTGACATTTGTGGTCGTGTTCAAGCTCACATCCAATAGAATTAAAGCATAAAAATCAGCTTGCCCTTGAAAAAAAAAAAATCGTTCATATCAAGCTTTGGCTACCCACAATTCCTGTCGAGGAAACTTCTTTATCATAATATGTTTCAGATGACATTTTGTTTTGTTAGCTAAGTGGTGCCGTTGATGCTGTGCTTCTGGCAGATTTAATCACCCCCTGAACCAACACACGTGGCTTGCACACTGTTTTTGCTGAGTCTGCTAACCTGAGACTTTACCCCTAAAGTCATGTTGGGGTGGTGGGCAGGTGAAATATAAAATGACTGTAACTCTGGGTTTAACTCCGATGGTGTCTATTTACCCATTTAATTGGCCAAAGTGGAAATAAAGGTCATGGAAGTCGCTGATTAAGGAGTGCAGAGAGCTGTGTCATTCACATGTGCTGTGTGTGTGTGTGTGTGTGTGTGTGTGTGTTTCAGCAGCTCTGACGGAGGCTCAGCCGGCATCTCCGCCAGGGAGACGGCATGAAGGCACCAGCAGGACGAGGTACGGCAGGGCAGCAGGCGAGTCCTACTGGGCCTATTCAGGTAAGTCTCTGTCACGGCGACGAATAAGGGTCTGCCCCCCCCCCCCCCCCCGCTTGTCGCCCGGTCTCGCTCCGGCCCTCCGTCCCACTCTCTGGGGCCCCCATCTCTGGGGGCTTGGGGTGGGGGGGACTTCCACGTTATGGATGTTTCTCCGAAGAAGAAGTGACTCCCGTTGTCCCTCGGAGCGATATTCGCCGAAGAGGAGCATTAATCTTTCAGCGTGCTCCAGAGCCCAAGGCACTAAATGATCTTTATTTTATTTATGTTTTATTTATTTAAATATTTATTTTACACGTGTATGTCCCGACAGCATGCCAACAGTGTGGCTCTGTGGGACCCTGACAGGCTGTAATGCCCCCCCAGTGTTGTTGTATCGATGTAGTCATCTGCTGGAGGGGGGGCGGGTCCAGCTTTTGTTCCCGTTCTTTGGGGTTTGCTCGTGACGCAAGGGAGCGGAGTTGAGGAAGCGGTGCGTCAGTAAGCCGAAGCTCCATCGATCCACGCCACACCCCAGTCTGTAAGTGGCTGAGGGGGGGGTGAGGCATGGGCCGGCACGTGATCCGAGCACGACCTAGTGTGGCTGTTCCTGAATTTTCTCCCATTCCCATGGGGGGCCGTGGCAACCCTCCTTTTATCTAATTGTTATTCCTGCAGCCCTGAGCTGTCAGACTGGGCTGGGATGAGCGCTTCTCGCTGGTGTGCAAAGCCACGGGTTGCCACACTTACTTAACAGGTACCGGCACATGGCGGCAGCGACGAAGCGGCTGTCAGCTTGTCTCTGCACCCTGCCCCCCTGCACTGCACTCTGCCCCCCTGCTCTGCACCCTGCCCCCCTGCACTGCACCCTGCCCCCCTGCTCTGCACCCTGCCCCCCCTGCAGTACACCCTGCTCCCGTGCTGCTGTTAGACACACGAGACCCTGTGGCCTGGGCTTCAGTGGAAGGGTGTTTATAACATGCTGATGGTAGAAGGGTATTCCATCTGTCAGTCAAACACAACAAAATCTGATTGGAGGACATTAATTAGAGAGTAACTTTGTGTCTAACAAGGTGGGTGAAGAGGCATCAAAGGCTTTGTGTAATCTTTGTATGACTAGATGACGTTGTCTATAACCATTTTGGAGGGTGTGATGAAGACCAGATCCACAGCTGTGGCATGTTATGAAAGTTTTTATTGGCCATGTTTATCCTGTATTCGGTATAATTGTGGATATTGCGTAATGGAGGATGTGTATATATTCACGAGTGTCTCTGGTCCATTCCCACTCCCATTCACCTCATTTTTACATGCCAACAGTTTCAGAAATGTGAGCTTATGTGAAATCGCTGTATATGAAGGATTTGTGCTTTTAAGCAGAATAAACTTATCCTACGCTGGATAAAAGAACTACTTTGGTGGCCTGCTGGTCTCTCCGGAGGAAATACCCAGACGCTACACCCCCCCCCCACTCGCAAATCGCTGCACATAGGCCCCTTTGCACCAGAAGATGGGAATCGGTGGCTAGTTTTGATGCGTGGAAGTGTTTTGTTTTTCCCACAGAGAGCAGAGGCAGCAATTTGCCAGCACAGCCCTTGATAATGCGAGTCGACACTAAAAAGGCAACGTATTAAGCAGCAAACAGACAAACGGTATCGCTGGAACGACTCGTGCTGTTTGTCTCCGTCTGTCTTTATGTTCCCTCTTCTTCTGTCGGTCTTCCTCCGCACTCGTAGTGAAAGGCTTTAGGTAAATATCACACGACAGGGTCTGACAGCTGGGTGTCCCCCAGGCTCGTACATCGGGCTTTTTTTGGTGGGCAAAGGCGGGCTTTCCGCAGATGTGGGGGCGACTGAACACTTGGTTCCCAGACTGACGCTGGTGTGGGCAGACCGAGCACTGTGTCTGTGCCAGGTCCTGCAGACACCCCCGTGTCACGGCCACTGAGCTCGCCTTTTAATGCTAAGTATTCATACTGGGGGCTGGGGGGGGGGCGATCCCCACTCAAGGCCTCTCAGACACGGACTCCCCACAGAGAGCTAACGCTGCTCGTGCTGTCAGTGTGTGCGCCGCACTCCGACATGGGACCGGGCTGCCCCTCCCTGCCACCATCCCCCCTCCCCGTGTGATTCCCGGTACCTTTTATCGTGTGAATCATTCATTTCTGCAGACACTGTATCAGGAGCAGCCAGACACGAGACATGAAAAATTCACTGTTTACAAATTCAAGGCAAAAAAAGAAACATTTACAAATACAAAAGCAAGTGTCCCGTATCTTACTTTCTTAGCGCCTTTCAAACTGAAATATTTATATAGTGACTAACAAAACAGTGTTCCAGAACTTTCTGTGGTTATAACTTGTAGTTATTTTTATGGCATTTAGGTGAAATACATTCCAATTTCTGTTACAATAAAAAAACAACTGTCAATCAATCAATCAAACACATCTGAAGAGAACTTTAAAATATAGAAGTTTGCACTGGTGTTACAGCATTATATAGATGAGGTGAAAATATTTGCTTTACAAGATCTGATGAAAAACTTTTGTAGCCTTGAAGACCCTGTTCTCTATTCTTCATGAGTAGTGGAGATATTTTTCTGTGCTGTACATATCAGCTCTGGAAATGGTAAAAAAAAAACAAAAAAAAAACAGTGATCTTTGCTTTAAAAACTGGAAAGTGTACCTCTTGTTCTTTGCTATCAGCTGGGGCTATAGGCAATTTCACAGCTACTGTGGAGTTTTGCTTGAGAGCGCCCTGGCTTTTGATCAGGGCTGGAAAAATAGATGGAAATGGATGATATACAGCCTTTTCAGCAGCGTATTACTTTAGAAAATTAAGGACAGTTATTTCTTCCTTTTTTATTCTGCGAATCTGTGGTCCTGTGAAGCTCGTAATATCTGAGTAGAAAAAAAACCTTTAAAAACCCCTTAAAGGCATACGGCAGTTTAAAGTATCTAAAATAGGTTCGAATTTATGGCTTGATACAAACTCAGTTTGCTCCGGTGCTGTTGTGGAGAGGAGACATGTCAGAAAGGGTTTTATGAAAAAAGAGCGGGCGGATGTTGGTGCTGTCCTAGTTAATGTACTTAATAGTCCCTGTGACATTTAGTGAATCCTAACTTTTGATGACTGTGTTACTGAGCGTGTTTCAGAGCATATGAGTGAGTGAGTGTGAGCATGTATCTGTGGGTATGAGTCTGTGTAGGTGAGTATGAGCATGTGAGTGTGAGCATGTGAGTGAGTGAGTGTGGATAAGTGAGTATGAGCGTGTGAGCGTGTGAGTGAGTGAGTGTAGATAAGTGAGTGTGAGCTTGTGAGTGTGAGCATGTCAGTGAGTGTGCGTTTGTATCTGTGGGTATGAATCTGTGTGGGTTAGTATGAGCATGTGAGTGACTGAGTGTGGGTGAGTGAGTGTGAGCACGTGAGTGAGTGTGAGCATGTGTCTGTGGGTATGAGTCTGTGGGTGAGTATGAGCATGTAAGTGTGAGCATGTGAGTGAGTGAGTGTGGATAAGTGAGTGCGAGCTTGTGAGTGTGTGAGTGAGTATGAGCATGTGAGTGTGAGCATGTGAGTGAGTGTGGATAAGTGAGTATGAGCCTGTGAGTGTGAGCGTGTGAGTGAGTGTGAGCATGTATCTGTAGGTATGAGTCTGTGGGTGAGTATGAGCATGTGGGTGAGTGTGAGCATGTGAGTGAGTATGTGTGGATGAGTATGAACATGTGAGCATGTGAGTGTGAGCGTGTGAATGAGTGTGTGTGGGTGAGTATGAGCATGTGAGTGTGTGTGGGTGAGTGTGCGCATGTGAGTGAGTGAGTGTGGGTGAGCATGAACATGTGAGTGTGAGCATGTGAGTGACTGAGTGTGGGTGAGTATGAACGTGTGAGTGCGAGTATGTGAGTGAGTGTGTGTGGGTGAGTAAGACGGTGTGTAATACATATGTCCCTATGTGTTTTAGTGTCCGGTGTTTGCTTTTGCATGTGTGCTTTTGTATGTTTGTGGTCACAGAGATGTTCCAGCAAAGTTTCTGATCCCTGTCTGTGTCCTCTTCCTCCTTTACCCTGTCAGCCTCCTCTTCCTCCTTAATGTTTTTGGCCTCCTCTTCTTCCTGAACCCTGTTGGCCTCCTCTTCCTCCATAATTCACTCGGCCTCCTCTTCCTTGTGAATCGTGTCAGCCTTCTCTTCCTCTTTACCACTATCAGCCTCCGTCTTACTTATTGCCCTCAACCTCCTCTTCCTCCTGAACACCCTCCATCTCCTCCTCATCCCACACTAGGCCTCCTCCTCCTCCTCCTCCTCCTCCAGAAAGCCCTCAGCCTCCTCTTCCTCCTAAATGCTATCAGCCTCGTCTTTCCCTTTCTCCAAGCGCTTCTGTATGATGTGACAGCTGAGCTGCCGTGCGTGAGCCAGTCCTTGGTGAAGCACGTCACGGATCGGAGTCAGACATCGGTGTATCCCAGTGCGGGGCCTGTATTGGGAGTCATTGTGTCATTTACCAGGGTTCTGCATGTTTGCAGAAGGCTTGTCTTTATGCGTCAACAAGCCCGTTTACTGTTTTAATTCTATGAGCTGCTTGCCCAAACGGGCCGTATTCTCATTACATATTGATGTGACATGTTAGTTGGTGTATTTGCATTGCAGTCACCATAGTAACCTGAAATGCAACAGTCATTACTTTTCAACCAAAATGAATATTTGCGATGATTATCAGAAGGAGCAATTTGGACTGGGTTGCCAGTTGTGGGTTGCCATTCTTGAGTTCAAACACCTTGAAAAATGCTCAGCTTCGCTGGAAATCATAATATATACTCTTTTATATCTGCCAATAGACCCTGACAAGCATATTTTATTACAGATTAATACAGCCCAGTCATTACTGTAATAAAACAGTTATGTCCATCCTTTGTATTATAGAATAATTTTCAGGTAATTTCATATACAGTGAATTACTGAAAATACCTAGTAAGGGACTTTAATTTTTTTTTTGGACCAGAACTGTGGTTTCAAGTGAGCAGTAATGTACATGCTCATTTTCAGCCCTGCGGTGGCAAAGGCCTCTGACTGGTCGCTTGACCACTAGGCCTTGTGTGGGCATTTAAAGGGTCCTGTCATAAATCAGAGCGCTCGTTAGAAAGTGAGAGATGCATCCATGGGAGTAAATAAAGGAGGGAAACGGGGGGCTTGGTGGATAGTGACGGCAGGGGAAGCGGCGTGGCTCCAGATGCGGTGGCTGGCAGTGTAGCAGAGGCATCTGTTTACATAGGGGTGGCCACGTTAAGGAGGGCCAGCCTCTTTAAGGAGGGCCGGCCATGTAAAGGAGGGCCGGCCACGTAAAGGAGAACTGGCCACGTTAAGGAGGGCCAGCCTCTTTAAGGAGGGCCGACCATGTTAAGGAGGGCCGGCCACGTAAAGGAGAACTGGCCACGTTAAGGAGGGCCGGCCACGTTAATGAGGGCCAGCCACGTTAAGGAGAACTGGCCACGTTAAGGAGGGCCAGCCTCTTTAAAGAGGGCCGGCCATGGTTAAGGAGGGCCGGCCACGTTAAGGAGGGCCGGCCACGTAAAGGAGGGCCAGCCTCTTTAAGGAGGGCCGGCTATGGTTAAGGAGAACCGGCCACGTTAAGGAGGGCCGGGCACGTTAAGGAGGGCCGGCCATGTAAAGGAGAACTGGCCACGTTAAGGAGGGCCAGCCATGTTAATGAGGGCCGACCACGTTAAGGAGAGGACTCAGCCTTTGCCGGCTGAATTCACCGTACTGCATCATTTCCTCTCTGTGCCCCTAGCCTGCCTGGATGGGGGGGGGGGGTGATTCTGAGGGGCGTTTAGCGTGACCAGCGTTTTTCTGTTCCGATGATGGAGGTGTTCATGAGGACCTTCCAGGTTTGTGTGACCGAGGTCCCAAAACACAAGCGGGCATATAATGGAACCACTGACCCAAACATTGCCTTGTGACCAGAAGTGTGAGTGTGTGTGTCACACAGCCAGTCCTACAGCACATGGCCAAGTGGTCTGTGTATTTGGGAGGGTCTGTTCTCAGTCCCGAAGGTCTGTTTGACTATGCAGAGAGTCTCACCATGAAGCTGCCCATAGCAGCCTCTCCTCTCTATCTACACATCTTCCCTCGGATCCATGGTAATTGTGCAATTTAGCATGTGGTCAGTAGCTTGCCCCGTAATGGAATATGACTTGTGCAGTTTGAGTAATCTCTCTGCCCCGGGGCGGGCTTTGGCGGAGTGATGTCTGTCACAGGTGGGGAGATCTGTCGCATAAAGTGCAAGGGTCACATTGACGCTGGCATCATTTTCCGTTCAGTAGGGCTTGTAGCTCACGTCACTTACCACCAGGGGGTGCTGGCACTGGGTCTAGCCATCATTTTGTCATCATGTGCTTGCAGAGAAGAGTTAGGTTTTTCGAGGAAAACCTATTCTGGTTTTAGGCTTATAGCCATTTTTTGGTTCTTTCTTTCACTGGCAGCAGTCATTGGAAGGGATTTTGGGGAAGGGACAAGTAATGGAGATTGGAGTGAGAAATGGCTTGTAAATGTGCAATGTAAATAGCCCCTTGCTCTCCAGTGCCCAGTGATGCTGTTGCTCCCCAGTGTTAAATACAGTGTTAAATACAGCGCTGTGTTGGACTGTTGGTATTCAGCGGAAAGTAGAGGGTTGTGCAGCGAAGTGGGAATGGGGAAAGTGTTGATAGTTTGGTGACTTGCCAACAGGCCCAGGGAGCTGAGGTGCTACAGGGATGGCCCTTTGAATGTCTGAGTCTTTGTGCTACAGGGATGGCCCATTGAATGTCTGAGTCTTTGCGCTACAGGGATGACCCTTTGAATGTCTGAGTCTTTGAGCTACAGGGATGACCCTTTGAATGTCTGAGTCTTTGTGCTACAAGGATGGACCATTGAATGTCTGAGTCTTTGCGCTACAAGGATGGCCCTTTGAATGTCTGAGTCTTTGTGCTACAGGGATGACCCTTTGAATGTCTGAGTCTTTGTGCTACAGGGATGACCCTTTGAATGTCTGAGTCTTTGTGCTACAGGGATGGCCCTTTGAATGTTTGAGTCTTTGTGCTACAAGGATGGACCATTGAATGTCTGAGTCTTTGTGCTACAGGGATGGCCCTTTGAATGTTTGAGTCTTTGTGTTACAGGGATGGCCCATTGAATGTCTGAGTCTTTGTGCTACAGGGATGGCCCTTTGAATGTCTGAGTCTTTGCACTAATGGCCCTTGTGCTGTCACAAGTGTTGGACCTGCCACCGTGGTCATCACCATGTGTCGCATGCAGCTGCTCTGCTTCGTGCCCTAGATGCAGCCGCTAACGCTTTAACCTGAGCCATCGACATGATGCCTGTGTCCTTCTCTCTCCAACCACATTACATCCTTTGTAATACCCATGGCTGCCCTCAGAGTGGCGTTGCTGCCTCCTCCAGGTTCAAATTTGAACCCTGCTTTCTGTAACTGCCTTCACTTGGGTTTACACGCTAGTCGCAAATGAGGGTTTCTGTTTTGTGGGGCTCCCACATTACTGGAACGTTTCTGGATTAGAACAGCTTACCTTTGATCACTGGTTATTGAGAAATGAATGGATGGGTGAACAGATGCTGTCGTCAGAGTCACAGACCTCTGCGGGACAAAGGGCCGTTTGCTGTCGCGGCGACTCAAATGTTCTCTAAGATTAGCTGGTTAAATAATAGATCTGAAATGGAGATGTTGCCAGAACATTGGACCGCTGGACCAGAAGTAATCTGTGGTGCTTTCCATTGGTGTGGAACCTTTCATTGCTGATGGGCTGATGAATTCTCTTTGGGGCACATTTCAGTTACTGCAGGTGTAGGTGCAACTACGATGTGGGAATTACCCTCTCTCGGGCATCTTTTGTTTTTGATTTTTATTATGCCTAATTAGAGACGTCAAACAGCAGTTCAAAGTTTAAGTGTGTTTAATTTAACCTACTTCATCTTCTGATTCTAACTTCAATAGGCAAAAGCTTGGGTAGGAAAAACCACGTAGAAATAAACAGTTCTCGTGATATCGATGGTAGCCCATCTGCTATGCTGACAATGAGGCTGGAATGGGACCTGCGAGCATTTATGGGGGGGCGTGTTTGATTGCCTGATGCATAAATATTCTTCAACCTCTCGTGCCAAGTCGGGGGAGAGGGGCTTTACAGCTGTGTGTGTCTACAGTTTCATTCAGGCACTTGATTATAAAGCAGCAAATGGATTAGCGAGAGACACATTCTGAAATTGATTAAAGTTTATTTAAAGCTTGTGTACAGGTGTCCATTTTTCATAAACGCGCGGTAATATTACCACACTGTAAGGCTTGTGGGATGGGCCATGTGCATAATTTTTCTCTTGAAGTCAGGATTTATTTCTCACGCTCACCCTCAGCACGTATACATGTGTGTGTGTCTCTGTCTGTGTGTATGTGTGTGTGACTCTGTGTGTGTGTGTGACTCTGTGTGTGTGTGTCTCTGTCTGTGTGTGTGTGTGTGTGTGTCTCTGTCTGTGTGTATGTGTGTGTGACTCTGTGTGTGTGTCTCTGTCTGTGTGTGTGTGTGTCTCGGTATGTGTGTTTGTGTGTGTGTGTGTGTGTCTGTCTGTCTGTGTGTGTGTGTGTTTGCATGTGAGAAACAGAGACAGAGAGGTGTCACTTTATGCATTTGTCCATTCGCAGGCTTGCAAATGTCAGCTCTCTCGCAGGTGCTTACAGAGACCCTAAAACCTGCCAGTGCATCCCTGCCCACCACTAGACAGTAACTGTGATTGTGGCGAGGAGCGCCGCTCTCAAAGGGGGCAACATGACGGGTGCGGCCCAGGCTTTTAGGGATGCTGCCGATACAGACAGCCGCACGGAACATGCTCCGGAGAAGACGCCGGCCTGCGGGAGCCGGCGTCCAGGGAGGCGGAGCTAGCGTAACCGTGACTGCACAGCGGCTCTTTCCTGTTTAGCTTCACAGACCTCAAAACAAAGGGTCCCGGCGGAGACCTGGCTGTTTGTGCTAACGGGGCTGTGCCAAGGGGCCTCTTCCTGAGAAGGGCACTTCCATTTTGGGGGCCTGGGGGTCGACAGGCGGGGCGAGTCGCACTTGAAGTGGTTGACACACAGCCCAGGAAAACAAGGTCCGGCTTGCTGAGTTAATGAATCGCAGAGCAGTCTGCTGTTTGCGGCCCCCGCTGGCGCTCTGCTGGAATAATGAGATGTCCCCAGCCTTGGAGATGAAGGGCTTCGGCAGA
Organism: Hippopotamyrus pictus; assembly: GCA_026781145.1. Classification (NCBI taxonomy): domain Eukaryota; kingdom Metazoa; phylum Chordata; class Actinopteri; order Osteoglossiformes; family Mormyridae; genus Hippopotamyrus; species Hippopotamyrus pictus. The sequence continues at coordinate 14,775,438 of JAODLC010000133.1, forward strand.
GAGCCGCCCAAACTGGAAACATGTCTTCATTGTTCCTTCATTCTCCATGAGGACAGTAATGACTTCTGCGTGTGTGATCCGGTGGTGGGCGGGTGGGTGCTGGGCCTCAGCAGCAACGGCCTTTTTTTGGGAAGCGTCTCGCGTGGAAAGACAGCAGCAGGTCTCAGAAGGAGGGGAGATGTTTCTTTTTCTGGCAGCAAAGATGCTCTCATGCGGACTTATGTGGGTAATAAATGATGGGAGAGATTCAGATTATGGGAGATCAGTAGGTTGCTTGGGGATCCCTTTGTGGAGATGGCTTTAGGTAGGAGAGTGCGTGGGGATGATGACTCCATTTGTGTGAGGAGAGGAGGGAGCCTGGATCTGGGTGGTAGGGGGGAGACGACCCTGACAGGAGGCTAGAGGGAGACGATTCTGTACTGAAGGGCTGATGGCACCCGACATAATGAGGGACAAGGGCAGGACATCTGCATCGTTCGTCAGGTGTTGACATTCAGTGTGATTTCCTCGGGAAGGGAACAGTACGTGGTCTTATTAATTACACTTGAAATATTAAAAAGTCTCCATCATGCATGAAATATTAATTCATTTCAGTGAGATCATTTTAGCGAAATGTTTTCATGTGTTGTACATCATCCGTGGGGTGGCGTGAAAAAAAAGATTACGGTCCTGTAAACAACTCCTGGAGACGCAGTAATAATAACGCGTGAGCGTCCATCTTTGGTGAATTTTCTAAAAGTGTTTTTAGATCACACAATTTTGTTGGCTGTGGCTGCTGCTGTGTGTTAGGTCAGAGTGGGAAAAATATAAATCAACAGATTTCATCAGAAAGTGTAGAATCAATGTGGCTTTACTACTGGAGACAGTACGGAAAGCATTTTTTAAATTTTACTGAATTTTTTTTTGGTTTGTTCTTCATATAGGCTGTTTCGCTAACCATTACTAAATTATTGTTTTGTCCCAGAAATTGAAAAGTTTGTTAAATCATTGAGGCTTGGTGATTTGTTAGAATCTTAATGGTCCATTTCGGCCATTTTGGATTTCACTTAAAGTCACATGACAAAGGGTCTTTATATGAAGTCATTGACAGTAATATTTATATGACAGGAGATGATGTCAGCCGTTTGCCTTGACTGAGCAGGAGTGCACATGTATGCTCCTTGCTAACCACTAAGTTTTTTTCCAGTATGATGTGTTACATAGCGTCCTCCTATGGATGACGTCCATTTAAGTTTGTGTGCATTAGTAGGTGAATTGATACAATGGGGGGGAAACTTGGGAATTAAGTGTGAATTCTGTAGGACGTTTTCCTCCCAATCTCCAGCTGAATATGCAGGACCCCCCCCCTTTGTGCATTCGTCTTGTGAAATAAACAGCATCTATTATGCTGCATTGCAGATGAGGTTAAGCGGTATTGTGTTAAAGCCGCTTTTCCTGCCGTCCACACAGACAATAACTGGGAAGAATCCAGAGCCGCCCGTCCGATTAATCGGAAGGACCCTGTCCCACAGGACTGGAGTCTCTCCAAACTAAACATACGTGCACATGGGTACAAATGATTGAAATGTACAAGAGACACTGAAAGATTCAGTTTTTAATTTAGAATTGGAATTACACCCCCACCCCCCTAAAACCTGGCTCTTCCCCTTCGCTTGGCAGGAGTGTGACACCAGAAATCCCAGTTCTGTCTCTCATCCCGGCCAAGAACCGAGTGCGAGCGAAACCCAGCTGCTTGTTCGGTTTGGACCTTATTACCTCCGATTGACTGAAATTCTCCCGAAGATTCTCCCAAGGAGACTCACCTATTTAATGCCCAAGTCTTTCTGGGCTGAAGGGAGGCAGGATGAGCTGAGAATGGGGTGCAGCTCCTCATGTAAGAATGAAATAGGTGCCGCACTGGAGGAGGGGCTACTCCGAGCGGCGAGATCTGTACTTTACGGGAGCTTTTCCAAGGCCCACTGAAACATGGCTGAAGTATTGTGCAGTTCCTGCCAAAAACCAGCTTTACGTGGCTGTATACATCTGTTAGTTTGTAGGGAGCAGTTACAAAACATCTGGATGATGCAGCCGCTGTGGGGCATCTCGCTGTCGACAGTGCAGAGTTCAGGCGTCCGGCGTGCATTTGCAGCTGTACATGCTGGTCCTTGTGCATTGGAGACGGCGGTGGCCCCCGTCGGCGATTACGCCAGATACCACTGATGTGATGCTGCCAAATCAGTGAAAAAACAAATGAGTTAGCTAAACTGTATACTTGTTCGTTCTTTTGTTTGAAATATTTTTCTAAGGCTTCTCCATTGCATATGCTGCTGGTTGGGTTTTCTATAGAATGCCCGGGTGTTTACGTAAGCGATGATCTTCAGTTCAAAGAGAATAGCCCTCGTGCCTTTGTTTAGTGAGCATATTTGCTCGGAAAGGAGCTCTTCTTTCACGAGGCTGGAGTCCACTCTCTCCGAGAGTCGTCTGAGCTGCTAGTGAGTGGCCAAAGGGGGTCAAATTAAATGAACAGCAAGTTGCCTGAAGGAGCGCCCTTCTGTGCCACCCTTGAGTAACACACTTGACCCAAATTGCTCTAGTAAAAATATCAGGGCGCACAAAGGTGTAAAATTGTAAGTCACTTCAGGTTAACGCATCAGTTATGCTACGAAAGTAATCTTAAGAATTAAACAGGGGGCCTGTTCCACCAAGTCGGGTAGTTTCCAATGGGAGCACAGATACGAGTCAACGCAGAAATGGCAGGGAGGGGGCGCTGGTGTTTAGTGAGAGGCGGCCAAAGGCTCATGACGATACTGCGCCCTTGCATTCTTACCCACCTTGGCCAGGGAAGCGCTGGTCACACGCAGCGTGCCGTCCACATGCTCCAGGAGGGGGGCGCTGGCATTTAATGAGAGGCGGCTCATGTCGATACTGCGCCCTTGCGTTCCTACCCGGTGTGGCCTGGGAGGCCCTGCTTACGCTCAGAGTGCCGTGAGAGCCTGGCGGTAAACGGCGCTGCTGCCTCTGGCTCTCGCATGGCCGCTGCAGCCTCGCCCATCCTGTGCAGAGTTAATTAGGACCATTTATTTTTCTGCTGAATAGCAGGTCGGATGGGGACTCCTCAAGCAGCGGCATCAAGATTAGTCATCGGCGACGCCGTCCAATGATCAGGCCGCTCATTTCTTAAATGTGGCTGCGAGTGGTCGTTTGCGGCCTGTGCCGTCTCCCGAGCCTTTCCGTGCCAGCGGCGTCACGCGCCAAGCTGCAGCTGAGGCTAATCGCTGTGCGTCAAGGAGGGCGAGCGGCGAGGACTCATTACGGACTCATAATGGCTGCCTTAAAACGCAGAGCCCGTTTCTGAAGTTTTGAGAGAGGAGTGAAAATAACAGGAAAGTAGCAGGTCTCTGAAAGGCTGATCATTTCTGGCAGAGAGATCGGAATGGTAGGGAAGTAGGAATAAAAATGAGCATGAAGAGGAAAGTTTAAAAGGAGGGTTTGCAGAAGTGCCGAGTCTGACACCATTTTACTTGGGCTTTTACAGACGAGGCCAGAGAGCAGCACATGGACAGGTTTCTGTGTCCTGTAATGTGGAGACGCTCCAGTAAATCATGGATCAAAAGGTTACATGGAATCATAGTGATACTTGTTAATGTTTTTGGGCTGTGTTGGCTATGAGCTGCTTTAGCTTTTAGTTGAGACCCTAGGCCTCTTTCCCTTGTGGCATAATTATGGCCACGTAAACACACCTTCTGGAAGCTTTTGGTGGGGGTTAGGGTTGGGCCACATCCTGGTATTAGCATGAGCCCGGACACCTGGCCGTTTCCCGGCCATGTCCTCCACACACACTAATACCGAGTCACCGTGACGGGGGAAGATTGACTCTGAAAATCGACTCCATACTCAGTACCCAAAGTCCCTCTTAGGCAGACGGCTTTAACTGAGCTTGTTCCTTGAAATTTAGAGTTCTTCTTGTCTCACCTGCCCGGTTTCAATCTTCAATTTGCCGCCGCTCTCAGCTTCCAGGACAAGTCTGATTGCCGCAGGTTAGCAGGCAATGCCAGTGCCTCCCTGAGTACCGGCGTTCCTCTGTTCGAAGCTAACCTTCGATTCCTCCTCGGGCCATGACACTACTGTCTGCTCACTGGACCCCGGCGGACTCCGCAAACACCAGGCCGCTAATTATTACAAATGAACTTTTCGCTTGGTGCGCTTTGACGCAGGATTCATCTTGGTTATCATTTAATGATGGGATCAGCAGTTTACGCCCCCTGAGCGGCTCATCTGTCACTGTCGAAGGTGAGATTTGAGAATGATGCGGCAATATGGCCGCCAGCCACAGCCAGCCGCTCAGGTTGGCCACGGAGCGGAATCGCCTTTTAATTCCGCGTGATGTATTGGCCCCACGAGAACCAATTTTGGTGCAGAATTGAGCTCTAAATCATCTTATCAATTCCTGCTTCCACGATTTATGGCACTTCCAAAAAAGTAAATATATTAAGAATGTAAATAAATTAGTAACTTATGATTGCTAAACTAATACTGTATTGATGTATGTTTTTTCAGACTGATGGATGATATCCTCACAGAGGCCTCTGTGCCTTTCATGCGCCTTTGAAGGACCTTCTGTCCTGGCAATTGCAGTGCTGCATCCTGCCGAAATCCACTACGCTCATTTGCTAATTCCGGACTGGCCGCGTGGAAATGACTACAGCAGAGTTCCCCCGTTAAAATAAGACAATAAAAATAAGGATGAAAATGCGCAACGTCTCACATGAAATTGCAGGCTTCTCCCCTGGTTGCCCCGTCTCTCGCTTCTTCAGAATGTCTGTGCCGTCACACTTGGGCTAAAGGGGCCCAAGCAGTGTATCAGAATGAGTATCTGATGGGGAATGCATGGGGGCCCCTCTGTGCCGTGTCGGGCCCCCTCTGCAATGCGTGGTGGGGGCCTGTGGACAGCGGCACGGCTTTGGCAGATTTTCGTGCTGAACAAGCAGACTGTTTCAGATCCTGGCGTCAGATGTGCCCTGTCTCCCTGGCTGCCCGAGATGTCACTGTCAGCCAGGGAAAGTGGGGTGGCCCTCGACTGCATGACGGCTGGGTGCAGGCCAGCTGCGCGCCAGGCTGCCATGGGGGAGATGTCTAAATTAAGGCGGCTGGCGAGGCCCAAGCTAATTACCTGTTTAACTTGTTTTCATTGGACGGGTTGCTGCCACTCTGGGCGATTGGCACTGGCCTTCTGGCAACTTGGAAAGGAGTCTGCCGTAATTCAACAGCCATGATGGCGATGAGACCTTTGGTGTTGGGGTGCATGGACATTTTCAACTGAGTTAAATGTTTGGGAACTCTTCTGTTGGATCAGAGCAATCTGGAATAGGGTGCGGGACCCGACCCTGTCACCTTAGGCAGCCAGTGCGGAGGCCGCTTGCTGTCAGAGGAATAAGGTGCAGGACCCCAATCCATGCCATCATGAGCAGCCAGTGCGGAGGCCGCTCGGTGTCAGTGGAATAGGGTGCGGGACCCCGACCGCGTCACCGCGAGCAGCCAGTGCGGAGGCCGCTCGGAGTCAGTGGAATAGGGTGCGGGACCCCGACCGCGTCACCGCGAGCAGGCAGTGCGGAGGCCGCTCGCTGTCAGGGGAATAGGGTGCGGGACCCCGACCGCGTCATCGCGAGCAGCCAGTGCGGAGGCTGATCGGTGTCAGGGGAATAGGGTGTGGGATCCTGACCTTGTTGACAGGAAATGAAGGAGAACCCAGTACTCATGCCATCTGATTATCTGCCTCGACACCCCCCCCCACCCCCCCACATTGTCCTTGACTGCATGGCGGACCTTTCTCTCCTGTGTAATTAAGCTCTTAGGATGAGGAATCGCTTTCTTTTAATTAATCAATGGAGCTGTGATGTCTGAGGTTTACACAAAATAAATGTGTGTATGTGTGTCTGTCTGTTTCTGTGTGGGTACAGTATGTGGCTGTTTGGGGCTCCATCTTGTATCCACCAGCCATTCTGCTAAGCTGGAGGTGGGGGCAACTTGCTCAGGCCTGATCCCACAACACTTTGATGAGCAGATGCTCCCGCTGTAATAATCACCTACTTGTTTACAAAGATCAGGATTATCTTCTGTATTTGTGTTGGACCTCTGCATGGGGATCAAATTACCCCAGCGGGGTAATTGGAAGTGGGATTGGGTTCCATGCCTCGTGCCTTTACCTTGGTATGAACTCCAGGGACGATGGCGCTCTGGTGACATGTGGCTCTGCAAATCAAAGGCCTCTTACGATCTGTCAGCAGACATTTTCATTCCTGGCTATTTGCATCCTTGTAAATTTGCACTGTTACCACTGTTAGCACATGTTAGCATTTAAAATTTTGCTGGTTAAGGCAATTTGCATCTTTCGAAATAGGCAGTGTTGCCTTTTAGCACTGTTAGCACATGGGAGCACTGTTAGCAAAAGTTAGTGCTTAAAGCTCTGCTGGTTATGGCAATTTGCATTCATCTAAATTGGCAATGTTAGCGCAAGTTAGCACCGTTAGCACACATTAGCACTGTTAGCACAAATTAACATTTAAAGCTCTCCTGGTTATGAGCTGCAGTGTAGCCTAGCCTTCACCAGCCCCACTGTTATCAAGCAAAAATAAATATGTTGCCTGTGCTGTTGTGGGAGCCAGTGTGAGTGTGTGTGCCCTTAAGGGCAGCCCTGTGTATTTTTATGTACTGGCCTGTGAATGTTCATGCGTGTGAACACTTATCATTGCATGTTTGTACATGCATGCTTCAGAGTGGGTTTTCTATTGTCCTCACAAGGTCAGAGAAAAGAACATTTGCTTTTCTGCTACAAAAAGAGCCCTAACCTTCTGTTTATTGATTTTTGAATATTTTTTGGTTTTGAGTGGATTTAGAAGGTATTACATGCATTGGTGTTAATGGAACATCACTACAACATGTGCGTGTGTGTGTGTGTGTATTCAGCAGGCCAGGGAGTGTCTCTCATCTTTCCATATACAGAATGTCTGCAGTTGGGTCTCCAGTGAGCACCAGCACTCATAAGCATCTTCCAAAAGCCTTGCGGCCGATCTGATTGCCGGCAGATTCTCAGGAGTCGCTTACTGGGGTTGCTGGGGGGGTGGCTGATGTTGACTGATGGTTAAAACTAGAGCAGCGACCTGCACGCCAGGCTCATCTAGGCAAGCAGGATCTATTTCAGCAGTGTGACATGTTTGATTCTGAGGGATCTGTGCACAGTGCACTTCTGCCCACGCGCTCCTGTTCCTGCCCACTTGTTCCCTCTCCTGTCCCCTCACTCACTCCTGCCAATCCACAGCTGTTTCTGTCCATCTGCGGCCATTCCTGCCCATCCACTTCAGCTCCTGCCCGCCCGCTCCCATTCCTGTCCATCTGTTCCCACTCCTGCCCATCCACGGCTGTTTCTGCCCATCCACTCCTGCTTCTGCCCATCTGTGGCCATTCCTGCCCACCCGCTTCTGGTCCTGCCTGTCATCTCCTGCTCCTGTCTGTCTTTGGCCATTCCTGCCCGCCTGCTCCCACACTAGCCCATTCACTCCTGTTCCTGCCCGTCTGCAGCCATTCCTGCCTGTCTGCTCCCGCTCCTGCCCGTCTGCTCCCACTGCTACCAACCCGCTCCTGCTCCTGCCTACCCAGTCCCACTCCAGGAGAGATGGAGTAATTAATTAGTTTCGGGACAAATCCGCAGAGTGGCCGGGAGGCTGACCAAGGTGCCCGTGAGGGCAATCTGGAGAAAATGAATATTTTACTGGCCTAAGACAAGTGCGCTCTGGGCAGATGGTGGGACATTCCTCTTCTCTGACTGCTATTACAGTGTTATCACTCGCATCTCCAGCGGCTCGGCTGGCTTGATGGATCGCGTGCCCAACCAGCCTCGCCCCTCATTGCAGATGTTTAGCAGTTTATAATTGAAAATCTGAGGGGAATTATTGGCCAATCTCTCTCCGGATCCCACCATCATCGATTGGTCTCATGGGCAGTTGGAAGTAAAAATGATCTAATCAGCAGCTGAGCATTGATTATTCCGGATCCATTTCGAGTCGAAGATTTCACTGAGAGCAGAGAGTCCATTTACCTCGGTTTCTATCTGTTGCTAATGGAGCTTGGGTGAATGCTGTGCTGTCTGTGTGCATGTATGTCTGTAAATATACTGTATAGCTTCTTCGGTAATTCATACCAGGAGCTTATCTACTCAAATCAGCCTGCAGGTCAACTGAATTCAGTGCTCTCACACAGTGAGAGTGAAATGTTCATTCCAGCAAATGCAGATCACCAAGAAAAATCAGCCTGAAGCACAGGCCGTCTAACCGCCTCATCTCCATACCTGATAAACATAAGAATTACAGATTAATAACAGCTGTGAGTATAACCTGTGTGTGTTTTTGTGTGTGCATGTGGGGGGGTGGTCTTCATCAGGGGAAGTTCAGGAATGTTTCCCAGTCTGCACCATGTTAGCATGTGTAGTTCAGTGGGTTAAGCAGCTGCGACTGATCGGAAGGTTGCTGGTTCACATCCTTGAGTTGCAAGAGTGCTTTTTGCCGTTGGGCCCTTGAGCAAAGCCTAAGCATGACCCTGCTTTCTCAAAAAGGTGTGCTGCTTTGAATAAAAGCATCAGCTAAATAAACGTATGTGAGGGATCACTGCTCCAGCTCTCAAAGGCCCCACTGTGCTAAACCTGCACAGTGCATCTAAAGCCCGGTTTTCCCAAATCCTGTCACGCTGCTGCATAGCTGTTTACTTACTTGCTTAAAGCCGTCGGCCCTGCCTTGTGGTTCTGGCTGCTGTAGTGACCTGCTTTAGATGGCAGCTGGGTGGAAGTGAATGTAGGTTTGAATCAAACTTGATTCTGATTTGTCTATGGTGCAGGTGGCCTGAGGTATAAAGCTCCACGCAAGAGATTTTGTGGCTACCAGCTGTTTTTGCAGGAATTGTTGGTTCGTTGGGGCTGTTGTTTTGTCTCCCTGGTTATCTATTGAGAAGTGAATTACACGAGTGCCTATTGATTTCTGACTTTATTCTAAAGCAGAGCGGGATGTTTGGAGCGTAAACCTTTAGCCTTTTACCAGGCGCTGCTTAATCTCCACCGCCTAAGTGCTGTTGCTTAAGAGCGTCTCATACCCGAAAATGTATCATTTGGAGCTGAGTTTGTCTTACAAATGGCTGCTTTAGGAAGCGGGTGGCGGGGGGGTCGGGGTGGGGGTCTGTACGAGGTCCTCAAGGCCTTGGGTAGTGCCTCCCCCAGAATTCAGCAATTAACATGATTCAAACAAGGCTAAAGTACAAATTTAGCCATAATATGGATGATACTGATGCTGGGGGAGTAAAGTAATCGGGTGGGGGGGTGAATCTGCATATAGTGAATGGGTGTAATAACTGGTAATGGATTTAAACGGCACGGGGAGAAGGTAGTAATAGGTGGCGGGGGGCGGAGGTCGCACTGTGGGGATTCATCACGGCTCTTCAGTACCGCTTCTGTTTCCAGAGTGACACTCATCTGAGGCCTCATCGGGTGCTTTTTCTAGCCTGGGGGGCCATTCCACCCCCATTAACGCCCGTGTTATGTGTCTGCACTGGCAGTTTGTATGACCTTTATTTGCTTTGTCACCAAAATGAACAAACAGCCGTGGAAATAATGATAATGCCGTAGGTGAGTTGGCAGAGTGAGACTCCTCTCACATCCCCGCAATGCCCACCCTTTCACATCACTCCTTTCACATCCCCGCAATGCCCACCCTTTCACATCACTCCTCTCACATCCCCGCAATGCCAACCCTTTCACATCACTCCTCTCACATCCCCGCAATGCCCACCCTTTCACATCACTCCTCTCACATCCCCGCAATGCCCACCCTTTCACATCACTCCTCTCACATTCCTGCAATGCCCACCCTTTCACATCACTCCTTTCACATCCCCGCAATGCCCATCCTTTCACCTCGCTCCTCACATCAGCCATTGTGAGCCAATGCCCACTGTTTCACATCCTTTTAATGGACTAGGCTGGTTTTGTGGGGCCAGTGGCTTCCTTTACACTGTGACTGTACTCATTCATTTGTGTGGTTTTTGGCTTCGTCGGGAAATCACACCAGTGATGAAATCAGGTTTGCTTGGCTCGCAAATTGTCTTTTGTAATCATTTTACTCCATCCTGTTTGGAGTAAAGGTAGACATTTTACTCTCTCATGTAGGCCTGTTTGTAACCTCCTATCCGCTGCCATTGTCGTTGAACACACTGCCTTGACTACGGAGACCTGCCTTCATGTCCGTATGAATGCTAATATTCATTCATTGACTAGCGGCATTGACTCCACCCACCCCTCTGTGATCCAGTAAGCATGTGATCACATCATCTGCACATTGCTCACTTAAAGAAAGGCTTGCTTCACGGGGGCCCCATGGTGACCCCGTAGAGCGGCCCTGTGCTGCCAGGTGGACAGGGCCCACGAAGATGTCTCCTGAACTCCAGGCTCAGTGGGACCCCAAGGTGACCCCGTAGAGCAGCCCTGTGCTGCCAGGTGGACAGGGCCCACCGAGATGTTTCTCGAAGCCCGAGGGTCTGGCTGTTTGATTCCATGGGTGGAGGGTTGTGCTTTCCGTCAATGATCACTGTTTTTCTGCTATACTTGGAGAAATTTGGACATGGTAGAGATTAAATAACTACTCTCACCCTGCAAGAGATGTGCCAAGACCCATCTGTTTGGGGAAAGCTCAGCTAGCCCTGCGCCCACTGACCCGCATGCCTTAGCTGCTCTCTTGCGTATCCTGGATGCTCTTTCTGCACTTGACTTTGATTAAACGGCCCCCTCATTAGCTGCAACTGCTGTAGCACATTAGCTAGCTCAGTGCTAACATGCACTTGTTACTGGTTATTCCCTGGAAGGTCAGTCCAGCCACGCGTATGCATGGTGGCTCCCTGTTGATTTATCTTCCTTTCACTGTGAACAAGATCATCTGCTGTATAAATAAATTTAAATGTTAATAAATGCAACGGTCTTTCTGCAGATATGTGTTATCGTTTGATAACACCTTTTGTGATCTTTTTCCATTCTAAATATTTAATACGGTATAACACGCATTTTATATATGGCTGTTTTTTGCTGCTGTTGATAAATCCTTGTTAAGACTAGTCAGGCAGTGATGATGGGAAAAGCAGCATGCAAATCTAAATTTATTTCCGTTAAATGCTAGCTGCTTCCCTGACATGCAGTCACAGGAACACATATGTTAATAAACACGCATGTGAGAACCCTGCCCAATCGCTGTGAGGTTCTCGCAGGCATCGGGGGCCTAAATAAATTCCCCCCACGGCCCCCAGGGTCACACCAAACCTTTAACACCTTACTGTGCTGTTTAAACCCCATCTGCCCCTGTGGCTTTGACGAACAGGGAAGGGTAAAAGAATGTGGAATATTTAAAACGGAAGGCCCCCGATGGAGCTGACGCACTTTCCTGCTAACAATCCGCCTCCTGCCCCTCAGAGACTTCTGTGGCATTTTGAGTGCAAATAACAGATTCTGTTACTGTTGCCTCATGCAGTTTGCCCCCCCTCCCCTTTTTACAGTGGGATGCTGTAGGTAATGTCTCTCTTTTGGACGTTTCCAGTGCCACTCTCCACTTTTCTGAAGTGCTTCTTGACAGGAGTGATTTTTTTTTCTCACCTGCTTATCTTGGATTGCAAATAAAGTTCATGCTGTGGTTGGTTTTTCAGAAGGATCTTTCAGCTGTTGACAAATGACAGCTTAGCTAATGTCAGAAATGGGGGGGGGGAGGCAGGCGATAGCTCTGTGTGTGTGTGTATGAGTTTGTGTGCATATGTATGAGTGTGAGCACATTTGTGTGTGTATGAGTGTGAGCACATTTGTGTGTATGAGTGTGTTTGTATGAGTGTGAGCGTGATTGTGTATGAGTGTGTGAGTGTGTATGAGTGTGAGCACAGTTGTGTGTATGAGTGTGTGAGTGTGTATGAGTGTGAGCACAGTTGTGTGTATGAGTGTGTGAGTGTGTATGAGTGTGAGCACATTTGTGTGTATGAGTGTGTGAGTGTGTATGAGTGTGTGAGTGTGTATGAGTGTGAGCACATTTGTGTGTATGAGTGCGCTCTTTAGTGACAAGTTAGACACTGAACTGGTCTTAGGGACTTGCACTTAGTACACTTTGGAAGTGGAAACGATTTTTATTTCCTCAGATTTTGACTAAACAATTAACGTCTATCAAAGTACATTATGGTAGAACTATATTATAGGGGTGCAAGGAAACAATTAAACCATACCCTCAGAATAATGGACAGGCTCATTTAAGCCTGCATTTCTGATTCCGATGCCTGCATGGGACGGCTAATCACGGCAGACAGTGAAGCTGCCTCCCCAAAGACGGCTCTCTGGTCCATCACGCTTCTCACACAGACTTTTATTTATTCACACTTTCACACACCTCTGCCAATTTAGAAACGCCAGCTCACCTGAACAGCACGTCTGTGGACTGTGAGGGGAGATCCACTTTCTGTGGGAGGTTTCCAGAGATGGCAGGGGAGATCCAAACTATGGCAGGACGGAAAAATTAACAACATGACCTTAGAACTCAGTGAAGCATATGGCAGCTTAGTTTTTCCCTAAAGTAATATTCTCATTGGTCAGCGAGTGTCAGGAATCAGGCAAATCAGTGCAGGAGATCAGGAAATAATTTGGGCTCATTAAACAGTTCATTTAAATCTGCACCTTTCTTCGACTTAGATTTTTATTTTGGCTGTCAGAACCAATTTTTTTACGTCTCGCTGTGAGGGCTTGGCAAGGGGAGGACGTGCAAATACTGCTGACTGGCTCTTTTTGGAGGATTACTGTCTTGTTTTCTCCTGATATGCGCCCCCCCCCCAAAAAAAAAAAAAAAAAAAAAAAAAGAACCA
>JAODLC010000133.1:14797053-14813648 GCA_026781145.1 Hippopotamyrus pictus
CGGTCCATCACCGGGCACAGGGCTGGGGTACACAGTGGACGGAGAGCCGGTCCATCACCGGGCACAGGTCTTGGGTATACAGTGGATGGAGAACCAGTCCATCGCAGACACACACACACAGACACAGACACACACATAGCGACAGCCACTGAGCCACATTAGTTCACTTCCTCACTTATATCCAGTTCAGGACACAAATATGATGGAAGCATACAGCTTTAAGAGATGAATCGGCGTTGCCTTTCTAAATAGTACCTTTTACTTGGAAGGGAAAAGAACTGCCATCGATCTCAGATGGTAAATATACACAGCCGTAAGCTGAAAGTCGCTAATGCCTTTAGCCTTTAAGTCAGAAATCCACCACAGGTTAAAGAGGATAATCGAAAGTTAGTGGTTTTTGTCTTGAACAAGTCTGTAGCCAGGGTAAAATCAAACTGTAATTTAACTTGGTTCCTGTTTTTCTTGGGGGTGCAATGGCTAAAGTTTCAGAAGAAGTGAAAACGTTGTAAACATGGCAAATACCAGTGGTTTTCTGTTAATGGCGTCTTTACAGGTCCGTACTTCTGTTTTTACTCTTCATTTCCCAAATATGTTTTGTTTTTTTATCCCCAGAAGTCGGGCATAAATTTTTCCAGAGTTTTCTGACAAATAAAATAAATAAATATGAAATCTGCTCAGAGTGAAGGGGATCGGGAGACTGCAGTGAAATTTTCCGGCCGTAATTCGATCTGGGCCGCTGTGCCCTTGCCGAGCTGGATTCGTACTTTTTGCAGGGCAGAAAGTCAGAGAGGAGATTGATTAGGTCTGTGGGCTTTACTCTAAAGTTGCCACAGTTTCGGTGCAGGACGCCCTTAGCGGAAGCCCCGGGAATTCTGAAGGCACCTTTCCTTCTGTTCCGGAACATACTCCGGTCCCTGCTCTCTAGACCAGGGTTGAAAGGTTGTTTTGGCAGGAAGGAGAGTGGAGACCATTGCCTAGAAGAGCAGTCATCCATTTTCTCTACTTCTAGGGTTTGCAGTATACAAGGATGAAGGCTTACAGTTATGGAACCTACTTTTTCTTTTCAAAGTTACTGCTGGATTGTTGATGTCCATACATCTTTTTTTCCTGACATAAGAACCTCTCCTAGCCATCTTGATTAGCTCCACTGGACATTAATCAGATAACAGGCCAATAAAAGCCAACATATAATGGTGCAATCTAGCCGGAAAAGCAGGGAAGATGAGCACGACGGATTCCTGTAAGACCCAGACGGTGGAATCCACAAGCAGGCCGATCAATAATGAATTTTGATTCTATTTAGAAATGTATCATAAAACATTGTTGTGGTTTTAAAGAAGAAGAGAAGAGACCACCGAGAAGCACCTCACAAGCGCTGGACGTTGTTTGACTAGTCGTGGGGTCAGAGAATGATATGAGAATCGACACGCTTCTTTATCTTTACCATTCACTTATGCTTTCTGCCAGGGTGCCTCACAAACACCTTCTTTGAGTTTCTCCAACCATTTGCTGCGCTGATTATAGTCCACCTTCAGCACAGTTGAGTCCTGCGAGTGATTCGTGGGGCTGCGGAAGAGGATAACTGTGTCGAGCAGTTGTGGGTCCTCGAGGAGAGTTCTAGTGGTTCCGATCCAAACGTGAACGTGATCGATTTCAGCCTTGCTGTCATGTGACTTGGCCCCTCCAGCAGCTACCTGTTTTTTCCTGTTAGAAGAAGTGAAGCAGGCGCCTGTTGTTACGCCCTGTACAGTTCCACAGGCCTGAAGGTGCCCGGGGGGGTGAGGATGCTCCGACTCCATCTGTTTGCCCCAGAGGGTTCTGCTGCTCCTCCTGCGTCAGTGGATTTGCCCCGTCCCTGACCCTGGCTATGCTGGGAACCAGCCGCAGCCCATTAAACCTTCCCACTGTCTGCCAAATCCAGCCCCCCGCCCCCCCCATTCCTAAAGTGCGTCTGGAGCCCGACGCGATCGATAAATGTGACGGCTTCCCTGCCGCAGGAATTCCAGGGACGTTTCCTATCGTGGTTTCCCAGGGAGCCCCGCCCACCAGGGGCCCAGTGTGAAAACTCTACACCTCCCCCCCCCCCCCAGGTAAGCTGGCTCTCATTCAGCCAGAAGTTTGCCCCAGGAACGTCAAACAGACTGGTTAGAACTGGATTTCTCTGATCCCTCCTTCCGGAGCGCAGTGGCCTGCGAGTGTGCAATGCCGCAGATAAGTTAGCACGGCTGTGGATGAGAGATCCGCCACGCAGATGCGCTGTGGGCTCTGCCATGCCGCAGCCGTCGGTTCTCTTACACGCAGGATGCGTATCGCACCTGTTTTCTGACACTGTTTCATGTCCAGTAACTCAGCTCCATGTTATCAGCAGAGAAAGAGCGGCTACGACCCCAGCAGGCAAGAGAGAGGGGCCATGTAATATCATCACTGATAAGTGCTTTTCTGCACTGTAATCGGGATTTAATATGTCGCAGGACAATTTGCTCAATTTCTTATTACATTTTTTTTATAGGTTAAAGATATTTGACAGTTTAATTGCAGATGGCTTAAGATTGATAGCAAAAAGTATGCTTTTGTTAGAACTTGGTTATAACAGGCAATAAAATCTTATAAAGAAGAGGCTGAAGCGAGTACATCCAATTTGACTAATTAAAGGCATGAAGATTACTTAATTAGTTTAATCAGATTATGCATATTGTTATTTGTTTCTGTGAAACTCCAAATGATCGAGCCTTGATTTGTGTCAATTGAATTATAATCACTGTTTTGCTTACCCTAATATTTCTAAATTTCTCATTTCATTTGATTTAATCATTGCCTGTTGTGGTCAATTATTATAATTTATATTTACTTTATACTGTGTTTTACTATGTCAGTTATAAATTTGCTAATTTATGGTTAGACAAAGCTTCACATATTCACAGGTGGAGTGTCGGCAAGGGCGCCTTCACTGACAAAGGGAACTTTAATGCCCTGGCAGACTCACAGACTGATCATGTCTCACAGACTGATTACTGGTGGCAAATTTGAAACTGCTCTATAATGTCAATCTCCCTGGCATTTATGAGTTTTTGTGCGCTCCTGAGGTTAGAAAGCATCTTGCGTCCACAGATCTCCACCACAGGTTCTGTCGCAGGCACAGACAGGACCCAGACAGGACCCAGGCTTCCAAATGGTCCAGAAGGATCCGGGCCGGGGCCTCGCTTGTACCTGACCGCCTCTTTTAGCACTTTTCCTCCAGCTTCCTCTGTGCATGTATTACCTCCAGCTGTGATTCACTCGCTCCCTCCATCTGCACACAGCCAAAAGCACTTGGCACTTCGTGAATGATCTTTAAGCGATTAATGATGCGCTTCGGAGCCAAATGTTTGTATAGCAGTCACCTTAACAACCTGCACTGCCCTCTCAGACGCAGCACTCTGCCTGGCCAGTTCCCCGTCCCATGGCTGAAGTCAGGCCGCTTAGGCCACAGAACAGAAACACAAGGCTCCTGGGACTTTTTCCTCCTACATGGAAGTTTCATCGTCTAAGTATGAAGGCCAGAATCGTGGGCCTTTAAAATGGCAGGCGCGTTCGTCCCAAACTCCCCTCGTTCCGTGAGGTGCTCCACCTCGCTCTGGCACTGTTTGTTTTGCCTGCTCTGGGAGGCCTAAAAGAGTTATGAGTGTCTTTCATTTTCCTCAAAGAGCAAGAGAGAGTAAGGGCTGGCGTGCTCTGAGCACTGTTATTCCAGATGATGCGAAGAGCTAGACTCATGCTAATTGGTTATTAGATTGCCAAGATGTGCTGGTACATGGCTAATTGGGTCAGGGCCTAGTCAAATGAAATGTCTTAATGCACTCGCTCTCCCTCATGCAGTAATGACTGATTTTGGCTGGTCCATCAGGCCGTAATGCATGCCTTTCTGCCATGACGCGGGAGGGAGCAGTCGCCATTTCCCAGAGCGCTCAGCTGCGGGCCTGACCTTTCCAATTAAGCACCCCCCCCCCCCCCACTGCCGCCTGTGCTGCCTTCCCCACTCTACAGGTTGTCCTGGGGGGGGGCCTGCAATCTTTCGAGCGCCGACGATAAGCGGAGTGTGTTTCGGGTGGCTGCACCTTGAGCCTGACACCGGCGCCTGCTGCTGTTCAACGCGCCTCCGTTTGATGTCCCCGACGCGGTCGCCTCACGCTCTGCCGGCTCCTTTCATCTGGGCCTAAACCTGGCTGGGAGCGACCTTGTGAGAATTCCCGAAAACTGCACTGATATTATCGCACGCCCCTGGTGACCGGCAGCCACGTTAAAGGTGTCCCCGTGCGCCACCCGCCAACGCCGGCAGTCTGCCTCGTCAGCCGAGCGCGGCCACAGTAATTACCCAGTTCTAAACGTCTGTACCGGCACAATCAGTCTTTGCCATCTCGGGTTTGTTTTATCGAGCAAGCAGGCCTCGCCACACACGAAGCTGCGACGCTCCCTTCAGAAATGATCACACTCCGGCTTTAAGAGACTAATTACATCTTTATGTAGCACTGTGACATTTTCTTTCTGCATACATGCAAACTGCCTTTGTTACTGATACTATTAGGCTACCCAGAGTTGTCAAACCGCACCACTATTCGGAGGTGACTTGGCATTTCAGCAGAAACACACAAGCGGTCCGGAAAGCCAAAACGCTGAGTGCTTATTGATTTTTGCGTGCAGACAGGGCGGGCCGCAAATCGCCACACTCCACACCCCGCCCACCACGTTCTCGCTTAATTGCCTTTTACGGCACAGACATCTCCGCCCGGTACATTTTTAAAAGAGGCTCCGTCACATGAAGGAAGTCCGGTGCTGTGGAATCCATTAGGGTTTTGTTTTGAGAAAGAGAGCCATTGCAGAGAGGCGAGTCGCTTCACACTGCGGTGTGCAACGTGCACAAGTGCGCCACCTGCATGTGGAGGAATGCAGCAACACTGCCGGCAACACGCTTGGCCGCTGCCCTCGCTTCCCCAGTAGCAGAAGTAGCTATTTCTGTCCGCGCTTGTTTTAACGTCTGGGTGGAGTGCCGTTCTTTCCAGGCCTCTCCAGGAAATGGGCAGATATTTCCACCCATTAAAGCAAGTTTAATTCACTCTGAAATGTTTCCAGTTAATTAACGAAGTTTGTGTCTTATCGCATCCCACGCTGGCGAAATGGAAGTAAGTCACGGTCAGTTATGCAACGCCTTTGTTCGCGTTATATAACGCGGGTCAGTGAGGGAACTGGCAAGAGATACGGCGAATGGAATATCACGCCAGCAGACGTTGTAGAAGACGTGGATGTTTGTTGCAGGGTCCTGTATGTGCGGAGTGTTTGTGTACACTGTGACTGTAGGTGGCAGTCACTGCCTCTGCCCACAGACCTGTGATTGGCCAGCCTCTCACGGCGATCCCCATGGGACTGCTGACACAACACTAGAGCCAATACAGGGAGTGACTATGTGTGACTATGTGTGTGTGTCAGTGCCCTGTCATGGGCTGTAATGGGCTTTCTCCCCTGCCCTGTCCTGCCTGGGATAGTCTCCAGCCCTCTCCACCCCACTCCACGCCCCTGACCAGCATAAGTGTTTGGAAGATCCTGCTCTCCTCATTGCCTAGAGGTCTGCTGGTTGTGTGTACTGCTCATTCATGGCAGCTGTGGGCTTAGCCTTCAGGAAAATGGCACAGGGCTGTATTTCACATTTTGCTTGACCGTTTACATTGCTATTTTATAGATACTGCATCGCAATGTTGTGTATGTTTTTATAATGTTAGTTTGTAACAGTAGTTTGTCTTGGAACCGGTCTAATACCACATGGCGTTTCCTTCACATTTTAAGAAACGCAGGATTCAAGTAACAGCTGGCTCTTCGGCTTAGCTTATGACACATCTACTGAATTTAGAAAGGACCTCAGGCACTCTGATTCATTAATGAAGTTTTCCTGTTGATGGAAATTAGCTATTATTTACATTTATTAACAGAACATCTCTCATGCCTGGCAGAGCTGTATCAGGAATGCTTAGGGTACAGACATAACTCCTGGACGTCTCGCTGTGCCTGACTGACTCTAAATCATATGCGTTTTGATACCGCCAGTGAATTTATGAGGACGGGCGAGTGTGTCGCTGCATGTGTAAATGTGCGCGTCATTGCCCACCCCCCACCCCCCCATGCCATCAGCTTGAGAATGTGGGCCTTCAGCGAGTCCCTCAGGCGAGCCTGTCTCCCTTCAGGTCCTCATTCTGTCCTACTTTCTGGACCGAGAGGGAACCTGCATTTCAGAGCCCTTAATTGATAAACTCTGAAGCCATTACACCAGTGCCTTTTGTAAAAAATAATGTTGTGATTTTTTTTCTTTAATCCATCAATGTTTCAAGCAGATTAAGCTGGTACCACCTGTGTGATAAATGGAAGAGTTCATAGGAATGGGTCAACCTCATTCCTATTGGTTGCTTTGCATGGTGACTGTATAAAACAGCCAATGGCTCGCTTTGCTGTTTGACCGAGGTCCTCTGGCCTGCATAAATTGGAGGCAAGTCGACCGTGACGCTCTCTCACGGCACGCCGGCCACCACAGTGTCACGGGACCAGGGGCCTTCTGTACCCTGGTGTGAGCTTGAAGCTACGCTCTCTCACGGCACGCCGGCCACCACAGTGTCACGGGACCAGGGGCCTTCTGTACCCTGGTGTGAGCTTGAAGCTACGCTCTCTCACGGCACGCCGACCACCACAGTGCCATTAGGTTCTTTAGTATAAATGTGGTTCTGCCATTGACAACTATAATTACTACACGTGACATGACAGAACACCTAGGAAACACACTGCTACTGACTTCACCTGCGCCCACAGCGGGATGCACCTGCCACACCAAAGGTCAAAGGTCAATGGCTCCCATTCAGCCGCACAGCCCTTTGGTAAATGGCGACCACAAAAGTCTGAGATGGATTTGAATACCAATCACAGAGGCACCTGCTTTGAAATTTCTGTTTGATTAGCCTGCAGTCTGGTTCTATCCTGTTCATGTGACCCCCCCACCCCCACCGCAGCCCATGCCCGTATTTCAATTCGCTCAGTTTGCTTGTTTTCAAACTAAATAGAGACCATGTGTTGCATGAACCGGACAGGTGAGAATGGGGCCCTTCTCCACAGTGACTGCCGTCCATATTTCACACAACATTCTCAGTTGGGTTCTAACTCTGCAGTTTTTCAGTTTATGTGGAGGCCAAGAGTCCAATCTAGTTTTAACTATTTTTGTCTCTAGGGAAGAGCAGCATGTGCATTAGATATGGGCGCCGGCATATGATAAAGCTCCTTGATTAATAATAATGATGTTTCTCCTACTGTGCAGCCCTGAGGGACTCGGAGCTACAGGACCAACTTCTTTAATAATTCTATTGCATTGGAATGATCTGATTTACTGCTGGGCATGGAGAAAGTATGCAGGGAGAGCACTGGAAGAGTGCTGGGAGAGTGCTGAGAGAGCACTGGAAGAGTGCTGGGAGAGTGCTGAGAGAGCACTGGAAGAGTGCTGGGAGAGCGCTGAGAGAGCACTGGAAGAGTGCTGGGAGAGCGCTGAGAGAGCACTGGAAGAGTGCTGGGAGAGTGCTGAGAGAGCACTGGAAGAGTGCTGGGAGAGCGCTGGGAGAGTGCTGAGAGAGTGCTGGGAGAGTGCTGAGAGAGCACTGGAAGAGCACTGGGAGAGTGCTGAGAGTGCTGGGAGAGTGCTGAGAGAGCACTGGAAGAGCACTGGGAGAGCGCTGGGAGAGTGCTGAGAGAGCACTGGAAGAGTGCTGGGAGAGCGCTGGGAGAGCACTGGGAGAGTGCTGGGAACGCAGGAGCATGACTGGAGAATCCCAGGAGTCGTTCTAGTGTCACCACGGAATGGGACAGGGCCACATCTGGGGGTGCGGGGGCCGCCATGCCCTCACCACGGAAACCCAACCGCCGACTTGGCCTCCGTAGCCAGCGATTTCCACCGTTATTGCGTTCGCTGTCGGAATGCACACCGGTAATGAGTTTGACTGAAGGAAGTAATAACTGTGATGGGACTTTCATCAAATCAAGGCCGCTTGGTGGAATAATCAGTAACAAAATCAGGGGTGAAAGCTGACCTGACAAAATGTGAAATATCATAACCTACAGTCATAAAGGAATCAATGAGCTGCACTTTTCTCCATTCTTTTGAATATAGACACAGGAGAATGAAAAACAGCCTCTCCTTAGCCTCCGTGGACAAAAAACAATGGACGCTGTGGACTGGTTGGTGTAGCGTACCAGCACGGTCTGGGGACTTCTTAAATCCCAGATCTCTAGTAAAATATTCCATGACCTATTTTGTTCTTGGTGTCGCACACCAACCCAGACGTGGCAAATTCAGCTTTCCGCTGTAAATAATAGTAGTCTGTACAAACTCTGGATGGAAAAGCACTGTGTTCATCATCATTATATATCTGATGTTGTGTGTACACCATTCAAAAGATTGTAGAATACAGACGAAGATATTTAAAGCACTGTGTGAATGTTTTTTTTTTGGCCTTAATGGTGAGCTTTCAACTGTACATTTAAAAGTTTGTACACTGTAGAATATGCCACAGTGTTTTATAGACCAGGTTTTTTTTGTTTCAGTTCTCTGCGAATTAAATATTTTTTTAGCAGGTTTAAAACCTCTTCTTTCTTTGTTGATTGAATGAGTAATCCTGTAAGTCCAGATGTATGATGGGATTTTTTTAAGTCATCCCCCGCAGTGACTGTAAGATGCTCACCTGGCACAACCGTCATTGTGTCAAGGCCCTTTTGTCACCAAAGTAACAGTCACGGTGACCTACAGCATTACAAGCTGAGTGCTGGTCGTACTTGGCTTGGGCTGAAGGTGGCCACATGGGGGGTCACGGGGGGGGGGCTTCTTTACCATTCAGAATTCCTCGCACATAGTTAATGGTCCCTCAACTCGTCTTTGTTTCCCAGAATGCCTGAGACGCCTACAGGTGACAGTGTTTATGTTACCTCCTTAATTCTGTGCTCTTTTTTTTCCTTGGATACAAGCTGACCTCCTTTCCCCACAGTTCTTTCCCGATAAGGTATTGTGGTTGATGATGTGGTATTTCCCAGAGGTAGAAGGGTTCAGGTATTTTATATTTCAGCTATATTGGGCATATTTGTGTCAGGGGGCACCATTGTTTCTAAGGGCTTCTGAAAATGAGAAAAAATTACATAATGGGTTTATTATAATAGGATTTGGGTTAGAAAATACAAATATGATTATTATTCCTTGGACTCAGTGCACCATCAGCTCTTTAGAAAGCAGACATTATTCCTGAACCGAAATTCTCTGTTTCTAGTTATCAACTAAAGTTATGGTCACTAAATATTCAAGGCTACTTGTCTGTATAACGGACCCATAACGGCAGCAGAGCCGCTCTTCAGGAGGCGTCTTCTAGTTAATAAATAATTCGTCCTGTGAAAGGCTGGCGTCCATAGCAGCAGTTCCTTGGAGGTGGAGCAGCTTGAGATGGTTGTGCGGTGCAGCGCTGTCCTTCTCCTCACGGGCCGCCCTCCAAGTGCCGGAGTGTCAGCTGCGGATTAGCCCGGGGCTTGAACTTTCACGACCTGAATTGCCTCGCATAACATGTAGCTTATTAAATTAGCAAAGCATATAATTCTTAGCTACGCAGCATTTTCCCCCATGGCTCCAAGACGCAAGCACAGTATCCTGCACACTAACTAATGCGACGATGCATGGAGTCGCCCTGCTCAACGTAGCTACGACAGCATTATGTTGTACCTGATCTCATTCCTGTACATGTTAAAGCATTGAAGCGTTTGTTTAATATCTGCTACAGCTGTGCTGGGAACTTGATATAATGCGGTGTTGGGATAGGCTGAGACTCTTCTTGGTTAAGTATGCATTAAGGCATATGGCGCTCCCTTGCGTTGCCGGCTGATGTATTCCCTTTGTTTGGCCCAGACGTGACATGGAGATGATGTCAGCCTGTTTCTTTTAGGTTTATTACACTTGTTCATCGAAGCTCTTGGGTGTTGGTTATTACTGAATCTACCTTACATCTTGGGGATCATTAAATAATGCATCTCTGCTCCATCTCCATAGACCACGGTGTTGCAGCACGTGGTACCATTCCATTCGCAGGCCTGTCCTTTCAAACGCAGCTTTGATCATTGCTGGTCACATATGTGTCAGTTCCTCATATGTATCCCTGCCATCTGTAATTAAAGATGGATCCGCACTCTCCGAAGTCCATCACAGTGTTGCCTGGAAAATTCATCTTGGATAACAAAATGATGACTAACACATGTGTTTTTCATTCATCCGGAGCTGAGATCAGTCGCAGTGATACACATGAGAGAGTCTCTATCAAACAAAGATTTTAATTTGCATATTATATTTTTGAAGCCTTGAGGTAAGGAGCATGCACTGATTACTGTGCGTTGCAGCCTTGGAGGTCTTGTAATTTGGTCTGTATTTAGATGTGTGATGATGACCAACCAATCAGACCCTCAATTGACATCTCCTTTTGATGATGAAATTTCTAACACAGAAAATTGTTGGAATGTATTGCAAGCAAAAAAAAAAGTGATTAAATTTGGATGTTTTCTATGAATCACCTGTCGTTTTATACATTTTCATCCACAGCGAGTGGTTTTGATTAATTCTTAAGCATTTGGCCGTTAATGTTTTTCTTATCTCTGTCACAGACATTTTGCGGCAAATGGAAGAGTAAAACGCGTTGGATAACGTGGCACAGGAGGTGCCATTTCCCAGAATCCTCTGCTCTGTGACTGGTAGATTAGGCCACAGCGGCAGGCGCGTTTTACGGTGCCTCGTTAGGGACCGGATTAGGCAGTTTAATTAGCAGTCTGTGTACAGTAATTACTGGCCATTGCCTGGTGTTGGCAGCCGAAGGGGGGGTTAGGTGGAAATGTCATTAAATCGTTTTTCTGTGCAGACTTTTCTGTTATATCGGATTTTCCCTGTCCCCCTCTCCATACATCTTGGTCCTGACCTGTGATTTGTGCATCCAACAGCTAAAACTATGTAAAAAGTTTTTCCCTGTTTTTTTTGCTTCTTTTTACCCTTACAAAATATGCGGGGTGTGATATTTTATTGTCTGGGATTAAAACCTTGTCTTATATTGCATTAAAACAGCTTTTAAGGAACCAAACCAAAGGAGCTTCTAGCCATGCATCTGTGATCGTGCCCCATGGCTGCTGTGGTCAGCCAGCAGCTTCAGCTTTGGCCGTCTCCTTCCATGATAGCTGCTTGAATGATATCCAAAGCGCTCATATCAAAAGTACACTGTATTTTATTCTCTTTAACTTTTTTGGTCCTGCGTAATCCCTGTACGAAGGCCTTTAAAACACGCTGCTTAGTAACGGGGTTTAGCTTAATGAGGCTAACGACGAGACAAGCCATTAAATGTCTGCGCCCATATAATTAAACTGCAAAGCCAGTAGCTGAGTCTGAGCAAACACGTCTGGCTACACATAAAACCTGCCTTTGAGGAATTGATGGGTGACGTCTTTCTTTTGGGAGAGGCAGAAGGGCTTCTAACAGCTCTCTTTAAGGCCGGGTCCCATGATGTCAGGATGGCTCGCTCTCCCGTGGATTGCAGTGACTGTGCGCTGTTGTGCTCAACGTGCACACGGGTGCAACCGCGTGTGTCTCAGTGCACGTCTCCATGTGAACAGCATGGAGAGAAACACGGCACCTTCCGGGGAGCTGATCTAAACGTGGGAAGTCACTGACCCCGCTCATTAAATCACCACCTTCCACTAAATCATTCAAGGCGTTCAGCACTGAAATCGGTTTGTCTCTGGCGACGTGACCAGAGCTAAATGTGATAAAAGGAGCACAGACACAATGAAAAGTCAAATATTTGGATATTTTCTGTTTTTTTGTAGAAAAATACTCATATTTTCTTATTGACCTTCCATTAGGACACTGTTTTTCAGAAATCAGAGCATGGTAGATTAAGCCAATTAACAGTATTCCTAATTAGCCATGCACTGTCAAGACTATGACATAAAGTTGATGCCTTGTGCTCTTTGTGTGATTTCCCATGAAATCAACAAAAACGCGTTACTCAGGGCACCAGGATGTCGGAGCAAAGATGAGGTGCCGAGGCCTGCTTTGATGGAAATTTCCAGAAGTTTCTGCATGTGCTGATTGGAGTCCATTGTGTGAGTGGTGTAACTGCCTTTGGATATCAGACTCTCCCCAGAATCATAAATTAGTCAAAAACTAATAATGCACAGTTTTTATTCCCATAAATAAATAGTACTCAAGTGAAATTTTCAGTATTACTAAAGATGTAAAGCTCTTGCTTTGGACTGGCAACCTCTGCCCCCCCTGCTTGCTGCGATGGACTGGCATCCCCTGGCCCCGTTTCCTGTGATGGCTCCAGGTTCAGCATGAGCAGTTACGCAAAGCGGAGGAATGGCTCCCTGATTATATCTTTATTCCTGTGCGATAATTCAGCACGAGCGACGCGCGTGATTCTTGCCGCTAATCCGTTATCCGCGCGCTCGGCTGCATTCGCCTTGTTTGCTTTCGCCGGCCGCCTTTAACCTCCTTAAATCATGTTTGTGTTTATGACACCGCCGAGGCCCCACACAAAGGCGTTGTGACGAGCAGCAGACACACAGTTGAAGGGCAGACAAAAGCCTTTTTCAGTTTACATAATATTTGGTTGGGGATTTAGTAAATGCACTGCAGCGCTTCGCTTCCAATATTCTTGGCGATAAAGGCGAGTCGAAGCCGTCGCGGAAAGGGAAAAGGTGCTGGTTTCTTCATTTGTGCTGTAATTACACCGTGTGATAAAAGCCCTAATTACCGGCGTGCATGGCCCAATAATAGTTTTTAATTTTAAATTATTACGGCAATTGGTTGTCCCCGCTAGGGCGCCGTGTGTTCACGTTACAGTGCGTCCGCGACGGGGCGGCTCCCTCTCGCAGGTCTGCACCTCCGTACACATTAGATTATATAACATAATCCGAAACCCTCTGCCATTTGGGGAAGTGTGCCACACAAAGAAAGACTCCTTACAAAACTGCGCACTGGCTTTAGTTTTACAAATCAGCGCATGCTGCGTTTATTTACATGCGAGAAAAAATTAAGAATATTCACTGCAAAATGTGCTGCGTTTGGACGTGGTAAACGTGCGGTGCAGTGTTTAAGGTGACTTGTTCTAAAGTTTCCATGCAGTCGTTTTTTTTTTTGTTCTTTTACGTTTTTACCCCCAGCACAAAATCGTTATATTGACTGGGTTTAAATCTGTATGCTTGAGATGGTTTTGGAAAATGATGCCGGTGTTATCCGCAGCCGTGAATTGCCAGGTGTGCGCATTAAAAAAGTAGAAAGATGCTCCGGCTAAGGAGAAAAACTTCCCGCCTTAAAGGTGCAGCAGAGGCGTCTCCTAATGGAGAACGAGACGTGGCGCACTCTCCGTGTGACCTGTCATCGGCCGTAAAGTGCAAGGCAGAGAATTAATGAATCCCTGACCGCAGATGGAGTGCCGCGTTCCGTAACTGACTCGTCATAGTCCGTGTCCGAGACTCGCTCCCAGCGCTTCCCTGACGGAAGCGTAATGGAAGTGTCTGCAGCTCTTTTACCAGCTTGACTTTTTAAATGGGTTTTCTGGTACGGGGTCACTGGTACATAAAAGACTCCATTTAGCACTTAGTGGCAGTCACAGACTGGACCAGAGAAAGGACTGACGGGGTTTGCTCCCCGCTCACCTCTAAGGACCCCCCCATGTACTCTCATGGGTGCAGCTGGCCTCCTTGTTCCCATTCCTGCCTTTTCTACTGGCCGCACACCTGTTTCTCCTCCCATGTACGTAGTAACTAAGCCGAAGTTCCTGTTCTATAAACCCCATTTACATTTTAGAGCCTAATGCTCCTGACTTTGAGAGAAATTAAGGCTTCTGAGGCAGCTTCTCTGCCAAAGCTCTTAATTAAGTAATTTCAGATGTTTTCCTGGAGTGGCTGAATCACCATAATAAAGCTGAGGATGGTGGCTAGTGGAGGGTGAGCTTCAGGAGGAAACGGCAAAGACGTTTCTTAGCTTTGTAATGTATAGGCTTCAGTCAAAGCGAGATCTCGTCTAAAGCAATCATGCCGGTAACTGCCAGGAAGAGTGACAGATTAGATCTGAATTGGCAAGCAGATCATGTGGTGTTGGAGCCCTTGGCAGAGCCACTCCTGTCCAGCTGATGCTCTCCTTGTTGCTATTGGCTGTCGTACCTGTCAGCCTGAATCACTGACATCACAAAATCCCGATTTGCTTTTTACCTGACAGTCTTCCTTTCCAGTTAAAATACCTCATCTGTCGTTGGTCATTCCTGTTTCTGCGTTCGGCCCATTTTTTCCTTGATATGTTTACAGTTCCTCCTATTCTTTCCTGATTGGTCTTCACCTCCTGAAAAGTATCAGGAGTCCCATCTCTATTGGGCCCTTGAGCGAGGCCCTTAACCCCCCCGAAACGCTGCAGGGGCGCATGATAAACGGCCTGACACCGCACTGACCCTGCACTCGCGCCCCAAGCTGCACTCCCACCTGTACCTACAAGTCTGTCTCAAAGGAGAGCATGATGGGATATGTGATGTAAAAGAAGCATCCCAGTATACCTACACTGGTACGTATGCAGATGGCAAATAAAGCATCATTCCGTTTCAAGTCCTGGCAAAGTAACAAAGGCTAATGCTCTTTCCCGAAGAAACCTTTAATGGGGCAGGTGGTCCTGGAGAATCCTTTGTCCGAGCAGTTTGGGAATTCTGTCTTTGTTTTTGATGAAATACATGTGACGCCTGTTCTCTGGGTGCATGTGGCACGTTTCAGGAGTGTAGCGTAGAAGCTGTCGATAGATTCGCGAGGGTGTCTGCTTTCAGAAAGACGCACCGTGAAAGTGTGTCAGAATAAAAGTAATGGCGGAACTGTGGATTCTTCAAGGGATTAACCCAGACAAAAGATCCCCACTTGGCAATTACTGAAAAACATATCAGCAACTCGCAGATACAGATGTGTTCGGCATTAGGTAAGAAAGAGAAGTTTCATTCTAAGACCGTGCCAAGTCTGAGTGCTGCATCTGAATTTACTAATTGCTTAAGGAAAACAAAGAATCAGCATCCACATTAACGAACACAAATTGATTTCTTCTGCATCATAACAAGTTAATAATAGTAGTGTTTTCAGCAGCATTATTCACCCGTTTAATTGGTATTACTCTTCATAATCAGCACGTTGTTTTCATTCTTCCAGCTTCCAGATAAAAGTACAAAGTCACTTTCTTGGTTATAAATGAGCAGCTTAATGTGAGGCTTAATGAAAAGAATGATATTAACTTAGAATTTTTTGACAAAATCATAATAGAACTTGTAGTACAAATAGTAACAACAGTTTTTTTTTGTGCGTTTTACTCTGTGGAAAACTAAATATCAAAGACGGAAGAATCGCTTGTCTTCCAATACAGGAAATTTGGCAAAACTCGGCTGTTCGTCAAGTGCTATGATCGCTATTATTTTCTGCTGCTAACTTTGAACATTGATAAAGCTTAAATATCAGGCAAGACTGACACATCAGACCGATGCCGATATTTAGATTTTTAACGAATATTAGTTGATAGCAATATGTAAACTGATATATTGTACAGCTCCAGTTAAAGACCTTGATCAGGGGCCAAATGGTGACATCACTCTGCCAATCACTGGATCTGAACCGGTTCAGCCTGCAGAGCCACATGTCACCCAGAACCGGAATGTAAACATGCATCTTCTAGGGTTCAGTCATTTCAGCCAGGGTGGGTCGTACATGTGGACTTTATTTGTATTGATGGTGTATGTCTAGCAGCGAAGGCTTCACCAATCTCATATGAGAAATGGAAGCTCAGACCTATAAGGGTGTACCCATAGATGCCCTGTGCCAGCCTAGTGGTGTCCCGGGGGGGGGGGGGGGGGCTGCTTTGTTAATTTTGCCGCAAGAATCTTCCATGCGTATGCCATCTTTATTGGCATTATGTGGAAGTACCCCCCACCTCAAACCTGCGGCTGTAAGTCTGAGTCTTTCTGGCATCTGGTTGGCCGGGCCGAGTTTCCGCCGGATCGCACAGCTGAACCCCCGCACCGCATTCATCACTGTACAGACGAGCTGTGAAAATCGGCCTGGTGAAAAATGGCCGTCGGAGAGTTCTGGGCAGGCCTTTGGGGATGGCGCCAGGGCCGGGCTGGGCCGGGCGGCCGCTGCTCTCAGCTCGGGCCCCCGTCTACCAGTACTTAACAAATCAAACAGCGGAGCGTGCCTTGAAGCGAAATCAATGCGAACCCGAAGGCTGCATTCATCAGGCCTTGGCCGTGTCATAAGGGTGGGGGCTGGGGGAGGGGGGGGGGCACCACGGAACAATCCTAATAGCAGGACAAAGAAGAGAGGCACTGACGAATGGCCCCAAGGCGCGCTGAGATCGCATTCTAATGTGCGGCACCTCTGTAAGACCTGACTAATGTCTGAAGCCGGCAAATTTGTCACATTTGTGCCTTCAGAAGCAGGTTGCTGCTGGAGACCACGTCACGTCCTGCTAATCCTTTTGTTCGCACCTCCCATCTCTGTCTGTC
>JAODLC010000133.1:14824300-14836180 GCA_026781145.1 Hippopotamyrus pictus
CCCCCCCCCCCCCCCCCGTGCTTAATGAGCACTCCATGTCGCAGCACACTTTATCGACGGCATGATGCACACGGCCTGCTTTAGACCCGACACGCGATTGGCCAGTGAGCTGGACACATTATATAATGTGACTGATGGCTTCACACCAGTATGCTGCCGCGTTGGGGGCCCGACCCGTCGTGTGTGCTTCAGTATGAAATCCAGACTCTTCCGATCGATACGCCCAGTGCTCCCCCCTCCTCAAAGCTTCTGCAGGAGCTGGAAAAGGAGATGCTTCCTAATTTAATGAAATAGACATCACTGAGCAGCCCAGATGCACCCAGGGCATGTGAAATTGGAGACAAATTCATTTTAAAACAGTAATTGAATATTGCATTCAATTAAGGGGGCACTTTAGCCAGAGCTGTATGTATTGAAGTCCAGCTGAACTGTCTCCCCCTTCACCACCCGGAACCTTCAGCTTTTCCTGGGGTTGGAGTGAGAGTTTGAGCTGCAGTGCTACAGCTGTCGAGGCGTCTCTTGCAAAATAATTTGCTCTAAAACATTCATTCACCAGTTTTTCTGATGTCTGCTGGCAAAATGAAGAAACGAGTCCGTCTGGCCGGCGGTGGCTCTTTCATTCAGAAGGTGGACATTGTCAAACAAAAGAAATTAAATTTTCATTTCAATGGCTGCACGGTACAGCTGGCATGGGCCGACCCGGTCTGGCCCCCTGGCTGCCGCACAGGACCGCAAAGCATCTTTGCACTCACGCTGACCCGATTGAGATTGTTTGTAAGCAAACAGACCCGCAAAGTTCACTGTTGTGCGTGTGCTATTTTTAGGCTAGTTTGTTCTTGTTAAGTCGTTGTCAGGTGCTCTGAATCAAAATGTCACCGCTGCACATCGCATGAAAAAGTGTGAAACCGGTGTTCCCATTGTTCTGTCACTGCCAAGACGTCAGCCGTACCCCAACGATGCTAAATGAGCTCAGTCGCATCGCCTGAGCATGAGTTTTCCAGGTCAGAAAAAGCATTAGGCAGTTGGTAGAACCTTCCGGAATGGTACAGAAGTGTCCTGTTAAAGACGTGCCGCTGCTACCGTCCTGGGGGGCAAGGGGGTAGTGACAGCAGGTCTTTTAACAGGACACTTCTGAACCATTTGCCCGGTTGCCAATAATATTCTTTGGTACCGTTTGACGGTTGCCAATCATCCTTTTGACTGGCTGCCAATCGTTTTAGGCCCCGAATCGGCCGCCTGGGGTTTGTGGAGGACGCCGTGCTCTAGCCGGCACTGCTAAGTTGGAAGTGATCCTTCTGAAGGGTGTCCAGTCCTGGAGTGTTTGCCATATGGACCCCGGATCTTTCTAGAAGCCGTCTGGAAAAAGCGGCCATGGGAGCAGCTGTGACCTTTCTGCCCGTTTCCTCGCTTGGGGGGGGGTCCGTCTCCCCCAGGCGTAAGCTGCTGCTACCGGACACACACCTCCATGCCTCCATCGATGGTCCTGGGATGCCTTCTCTGATGTTTGAGGCCCAATGGGTAGAATTTCTGCAAAGGGGTAATAATTTCATTGGTGGTTCAGCCGCTGGTAATTTATGAAAGGGGTATTTAAGCAAAACAAAGCAGTGATTGTATTACAGCTGGGAGTTATATTTTCTTAATGGGGTGGGTGTGTTCCTTTTCTCTGGTAAAGGAGAAGAAAAGCAGGAATTCCGTGTTTAATGAGGGCTTTGGTGGACACAGCGGCTTTACGTCTGATACCTCGAGCTGCCTTTTAAGACCCTGAAGGCGCACATGAAAACAACTGGCCAATGAACAATACTACATGTGCATTAGTGTGCTAATGTTATGTTTGTTTTGTTCTTGCTTTGCAGGGACATATGGGCCAGACAGTTGGGCCACAGCCAACCCAGAGTGCCGGGAGAAGAACCAGTCGCCCATCGACATCATCGACCAGGATGCAAAGGTGTCCACGGAGTACCAAGAGCTTACCTTAGATGGGTTTGAGACAGAGTCTTCAAACAAGACCTCAATGAAAAACACCGGCAAGACAGGTGGGGCACAATTCCGTCAGCCGAATCCTCCCAGGGTGTTCCGTCTAGAGATTATACGGGCCCACGTTGGCAAGGCAACATCTGCGTTTATGGCCATCGCACTCGCTGTCTCAGGTGGCTGTCAGAAATCCAGATGAACTGTCACCCAAACTGAATGGAGATCATGGATATTTGCATTCGTCTTTCGGGTCGATTTTCGGCGGGAGGGTTGGCCTTTCTTGCAATTTCACTCTGTCACCAAGATGGATTGTCCGCGTAGAACGGTTTTAAATGGGGTTTCAGTTTCGGCAGTGAAGCGGACCTCGGGTGCCCAGTGCCCCCATTGAAGCCAGCGGAAACAGCCAGGTGTTTTCTTGCATAAGTCTTCATCTCTCTCTCTGGGCGGGTTCCGCTCGACTGACGGGCCATAGACAACTGTTCACGAAGGGCTACTTTTCAGCGGGAAACAAGAAAGCATGCAGGTGCTTGTTAATCACAAGCCCAGCGAGAGGATTAGCGTTAGCTGGCGGAGCAGCTCCCCAGTGTCGCGCGCGCTCCTGTCTCTCCCTGGGGGGTTACCCACATGACCAGTGGCAGGCAGCCTCTCCGTGTCACAGAGGACCATCTATCTTCTCCCCAGCGGTGGGGACCTCTGATCCCGGCCCTGTGTATTTCTGCCCCTTGCATCACTCAAACGGCGAGCTACAGCGTTCAGGCTGCCGCAGATGAGAAAAGTTGAAGCCTGTGCAGATTGCGGCAGCTTTGGATTCGCCGCCTGTGTCTGTGGCCCTGGAGCATCAGCAGAAATGTGCTGCCTTGTTCCCTTTACACTAATTCCTCCTGAAAACATTAAAAATCACTACAAAGACTATGTGAACTGTATGGTATATAATATGACCTCTCACTTTTTTACCCCCTAAATTATACATGCAAAACAGGAATGACCTCTTGCTTGCATTAATGCATTATTTATGCCTCTGCCCCAGTGCTGTCTCTAAGTGACAGTGGAGCTTGGTATCTGCGCTGTGGCACCTGAACGACACCCTCTGCTCACGCTAGTCGAGGGACGCGGCCCGGGCAGGTGGCCGCATTTGAATACATTATGCCTTAAATCGGGTTGGAAATTCTATTCTCACAGATCCTAAGTGTGGGCCGGCCTCAACTCCATCAACTGCAAGCGGGATAGTCATTACAGATATTTCTCATTGCTGCTAGTTGGGGGAGGGGGGTCGAGGGCCACGCTTTTCGTCTTTTCTCTCCCAGGCTGATATCAAATAAACCCTTTAGCAAATTCATGAGGATGGGGGCCTTGAGGAGTATTTGCATTCATCAGGCATTTATTTCTATACGGGCTGCTGTTTTTCAGGCAGTGCTGTCCAAGGTCTTTTTGGCTTAGTGTCTAATTCCTGCTCGCCTGTTAATGCTCGCAAGCACCGGCTGGAATCGCTAATGAAACTCCCGGGGTCCGACTCGGACTTACACCGGATTGTGGCTGAAAATCAACAAGAGATAAAACGAGTGATTAAACCCCCCTCCCCCCTCAGGTTGACGGGACGCTCTTAGCGTTGTACGCTGAGATCGGAGCCGCTTAGCTGCTGCGGGTGAAGTGTGTGCAGACATCCAGCCGATACCCCCCCTTGCCCACAGCCCCCCCGCCCCGGCCCCCAGGGTGTTTGGCAGTGTCAGCTCTGCTCATCCTCTTGTTCATGCTGTTCATGTTTGTTCTTCCAGCCCTGCCGGACGGGTTGCCAAGCAGAGAGATGGTGGCAGATGTTACAGATATAGAGCACCCCCCCCCCTAGAAATAACCCCTGCCCGTTCTTGCCTCTGCTTTTCCTGATGTTGACACTCCTGTCTCAAGTTTGCCTCGAGAACCTCAGGCGTGAAAAACTCAGGAAAACAACACGTGCTCCGAGCTCAGACTCCGGACTTCTGGCAGGGGAACGTGATGTTGTCCACACTAATGAGACCTTGGCGTCATCGCTGGAACGTCTGGGGTCAAGTCGACTTTAAAGGGTCCAAAACTGTTTGGTGACGGGCGGTTTTGTCGTGTGCGTTCCCGATCCATAGGGCCCGTCAGAGTGCTGAGGAATTGAGCCGCTCATTTAGCTGACTGGCTGTTTTAAATGGGGCAGAAATCTCAAGTGGAAAGAGAATATAAAGGATTCAGGAATTCAATCAGAATGAGAAATACATGTGACAAAGGGAGCGCATATTTAAGGTCGTACTGGTTAATTAAGGGCTGGTCTTTGCGGAAAGCAGTTTGTGAATCCATGTGCAATAAAAGTATCTGTTAATCCCTCCCTTATTTTGGGAGTTCTGTGAAACAGCAAAAGGCTTTAAAAAGCCATTTAATATGGTGATGGAGATCATTGCCGCTTGCCAAATTAGCACTTCATTTGAGGGCTTGTCTTCGAGGGCATTGGGTAACACTATAGCAGGGGCACATGTGATATTCCACTGACCTCCCAGAAGAACGTAAGCAAACGTGAGCTGGGCTCCGCGGAGGCGAAATCTAAATGCTCACCGTCTGCATTCAGCTTGTCTTGATGAAAGGCTTTAATCTCTCGTCGTCTCTGTGGTGATTGCTTGTGCGTGTGCGGATTCGGTAATAGGCGTGTGTGGAGGTGTCCCTGAGGCGCCCACGCGCCGACGCTCTCTTCCAACGCAGAAATGGGCGTGGCCTTTTGAGTATGACCACCTGCTTCTCTCCCCCGTCTCCCAGTGGCCGTCCTTCTGAAGGACGACTACTTCGTCATGGGGGCCGGACTCCCCGGGCGCTTCAAAGCCGAGAAGGTCGAGTTCCACTGGGGTCAGAACGGTTCCTCCGGATCGGAGCACAGCATCAACGGCAGGAGGTTCCCAGTCGAGGTGAGCAGGAGCCAAGCCTGGATTCTCGATGTGAGGGAGTGGGAAGGGAAGGCCTCTCACGCTCAGTATTCCAACGGGACATGGCGGGCAGTGGCTGCCCATCGATCCTGCCCCAACCCTATCCCCCTGGAGCCTGATCGATGAGCAGGGACCACTGTTAGGACCTCCCAACTGAAGTGCGATTTATAGTTATGTGTGTCTGGTGCCTTTTATGCCCTGTAAGGCACGTTAGATGCAACGATGCATGATGGGTCTCTCTGGTTCTCATCTCTCCAGCGCAGGAGTCATGCCGGCTAATGATTTGGAATATTAACCCAGGATTAATGCTGTGCATGTTCTGTATGTTGCATGCCGTTCCCCATCCTGTGAGACCCCTGGTTTCCTTCATAGGTTTTCTGCTGGCAGATTGTATGTATCAGAGTAGATGTTGTATACCTGCCTGACTGACCAAAGCTGATTTTATAGCACAGATAAGAGGGCAAACTCCCATCCGCCTGTTGGGGTGGAGAGTTGAGTCTTCTCCATGCACCTTTGATTGTGTGTGGCTGTGGGGGACCTATGCCAGGGAGAGCAGGGCACAGCTGGGCACAGCCTGGATGGAAAGCCACACACTCACACAAAGACTGACGGCAGGTTATGGGACACCAGCTAACCACATGTTTGGGCCAGGGGAAGGAAACCCGTATGAAGTTGGTGCACGCTGGTCTGGCCACAGTCCTAACCCCTCAGCTGCCATCCTGCTCGCACAAAGCCTTTCCATGTGTCTGATGTAATATTTCCATGGCTGGTATCCTATTTGATCATATGTAAAATCTCAACAGACACAATCCAGCTGCTTAACCTGCATGTTTGCAAACTCCAGTGAGTCGGCGCCCTTTCATTTTCATTCGATAGCATCATTTGGCTGTCTGATGACTGTATTCCTGGCTGATGTACTTCCTGGGATCAAACAGATCATCTGCATTCAGAGGCTTCAGGAGTCGCATAATTGGCAG
Organism: Hippopotamyrus pictus; assembly: GCA_026781145.1. Taxonomy (NCBI): domain Eukaryota; kingdom Metazoa; phylum Chordata; class Actinopteri; order Osteoglossiformes; family Mormyridae; genus Hippopotamyrus; species Hippopotamyrus pictus. The sequence goes on from JAODLC010000133.1 coordinate 14,830,179, forward strand.
AGGGAATGAGGCCTCTGAGGTTTTGGGGAATCCCGCAGTGCTGGAGCCAGACCTGCAAATATCTTCAGAGAGGGAGAGCAACTTCAATCACCTCCAGAGTGGAGTTAATGGAGGTGCGGTTATCTGAAGGAGACCCGCGAGCCGGCCAGGAGGGTCGCCGGCATATGGGGAGGTGCCCGCTATTCGCTGACTGTGCGTTAAAAACGACAACGGGAACCGGGAATTGAGACCGAACTCAGTCGGCATTCGACATCTTTAAGGCACATCACTTGCGTTCTGTTCTGGGGGCTTCTTTGAAGGGGTTCATTTAGAACTTTTCGCTCATGTTACAGTGGTAGCAAACCTGTGATAAATAATGTAGACCAGGGGTTCCCTCCTCCCTTTCCTGAATTTGTGACCCTGAGATGGAAATAGACCAAGCTGGTGACCCCCTACCATGAATACATGATCACATTAGCAGCTAAGGCTGGGGAGGGGGGGGGGGCTGCTTGAAAATGATGATAATTCCTGTACCTCTGCAAACTGCTCTACTGTCTCCCAGGACCCCAGGTTGAAAAACACCTGATTTAGGTCACTAGAAGTGATGGGAGAGTGGGGACTGTGGGCAGGGGTGGGGGGACATTGCAGGAATCTCTGATGAAGAAATTTCAATATAGCAGCATCGCATTCAGGAGTACGTGCAGCGGGGGCTGACGATTAGATTATAAAACCACACACATAGACACAGCTCTCCATAGATTGTTGTGTAAATGTCAAAGGGTACTTTTTTTAATAAAAAGACGGGCCAGCTCTCTGTTCCAGGTGCGTGTAATACAATTAGCTATAGATGCCTGGGAAATCGTTTGATAATGAACACAAAGCCATCCGCGCTTTTAGGGGGAATTCCTCTTTAATTGCGCTCAGGGTCTTGATTACGCACCAGGCACTTTTGAGTACGTCAGTGCCTTTAGGAGGAATCTGCGTCTGAGGGGCAGGCTAGTCTTACATCCTAACAGCTGTAATGCCATCAAAGCTGATAGCCTGTAACAGCCTGACCATTCACAAAATGTGTAGGAAGGGTAACGTTGTATATTTACACCCCCTGACATCGTGGGTCAGTGGGTGTAAATAACAAAAATGCTCAGAAAAGGTGGAGTACTGTACATGTTTTAGAGAGATCCTTTTATCAAGGGCTACATTTCCCATGTAATTCTCCTCGATCCCTTTTTTAACTCATGCACAATTCAGCAGGCATGTTTCACGTCGCATTCTAATCCAATTATCCCCCTGGAAGGTACCTTGACAAAACTGTCACCTACTGTAGAATGGTGAAGTACCGCTTCCCTGAATCCCAACATTCCAGGCCTCAGTCTCTCACTCTGTGCTCCGCAAATCAGCAGCCGATCTCCGCTGTCCTGGACCCCCATGTCGGAATTTTCACTTCAGTTGGACTCGCAGGCTGAAGGAGTGTTCCTGTGTGACGGACAGGATCTCAAGCCCCCCCTCCTTGGCACTGCCATTTCATGTTTTCCGAGGACGCCCGAACCCCAGTGCGTGCCTGTGTGCAGCTCCACCTTCACAAAGCGTCCCCGTTGACTCACTTTAACACCTGACATTTTATTCATTCCCCCTAGACCAAGCTGGCAATGACGAGATAACGAGGCGTCCGTTTGGTCGAGATGTACCTGCTGTGATTGTTTTCCGGGAGTTCTTAAATGCAGAGGGTTTCTTTGCTGAGATTCACTCCCACGAACACAGTAAAACCTCCACAGGTCTTCTCTAAAGCCCTGAACCTGCAAGCCAGCATGCGTGTGATTAGCGTTCAGCCGAGGGCTCATTAAAGATGGCTGCTCTGTGGCTGCCTCTCCCAGTGCATTTACATCATTACGCTGCTTCAGCTAATGGGGCCTCTAATCTCCTACTTCCTTATGGGCTCCACTGTTTATTTAAAGGAAAAATTCATCGGCTGATGGTGCGAATGAGTCGAGTTGCCGGGGCCCGCCACAGCAAACCTGGCAGATTAAGACCTGTATTTCTTGAGGCATGTGGCGGGATAGGTTCTGGTTCTGGTGCCTCCAGCCCAACATGCAGAGATGAGCTGGTCAGGACACTGTGCCCATGATCGGAAGGTCGCTGGATTCCAATCCCATCGTTGGCAGAGTGACTTCGCTGTTGGGCCCTTCAGTTACTCTGGGGTCTGGGTGACCCCTGGTTGACCTCTGGTTGACCCCTGGTTGACCCTGCTTTCTCTGCTATTTGTTGCTCTGGATAAACACGATGTTTTTAGTATCTCAGCACACAGCCTTTTCTCTGGTGGAGGTGGTGCAGACAGCAGGAGAGGAGATTTTGAGGACTTCTATCGTAATTACGTTTAATTAAGGTTTTGCTTTAGCTTCTGGCACAGGGTGATTCCCTGGTCGATGTGATCGCATGACATTGGAGGCTCACTTTGACTTATTAATACAGCGGTGAGCCGCTTGTGGCCAAGTCTGGGGCTGAATTATCTGCAATTTTTGTAAAACTGCAGCGTAAGTACTTCTGTATTACTGCCGTAACACGATTAGAGGTAGATGTCTGAATTCAAATCGCCCCTGATAATTTAACCTGAAGATGATGACTGCGGTCACCCGCACAGGGGGGTAATTTGTTCTTAATTTTATTTATTTATTATTTCCTGTCTTTGTTGAATTGCTGATGGTAGTTAATGTGACGTGTCAGAAATAGTGTCGACTTAGCAGCAGGTAGCAGGACATAATTCCAGATTTTACGTTGTTTGTTAAATCACCTGTGGATTACAAGTATGTTTGCTGGGGCTACGGCTGGGATTTTGGCAATAACGTGCAGAGAAGGACCAGCTCTGCATGCCCCTTGGATGCCCAGATCCTCCCCCTGACGAATCCCAAATAGAACAGCGTTCGGGTGCCAAGGCATGCCATGCCTGCTGTCTGCCAGTAGGTGGTGCAATGGTAAACGGGCTGAATAGTAATCTGGAGGGCTTTTGGCTTGTGCCATGACTGAACATCGATCTGAATTTGTAATAAAACGTTATACTGCATAACCTGTAAAATGGTATTAAAACTTTTGCCTTGAAAGTTTCTTCAGTTCAGAGACTGGGGTGGCACTAGAGCTGTATTCGGCAGTGCACCAGTCCGTCCTGCTTTATGGTGGATGGCAGGATTCTCCAGATGGAGATCCGCCATAGCAACGGTCACAGGCCAACACGCGAAGGTCTCCTGGCGGCAGAACAAAGCCGCCGCCGCGAGGATTTTTTTGGGATTATTATTCCCACAAGTTTCTGCATTTTTCCCGCCTCCCTCCGCACCCGCTCGTTTCCGCCTGACACCAAGCTGTCCGCCGGCTGATTGATGGACGGCTGCCGTCTGCCATATGTGCTGCAGGACATGTGTGCCAGCGACACGTCTGCGAGCGATCAAAGCAACCCAGCTCTGCTTCAGAAGGTATTACTGACGGCGCGAGGGACCTGGTGACCCTGACAAGTCGTGCTTCCTAAATTGTGACATCATTTTCTGTGCTGATGACTCCTGATGTTTAGCGAGAGAGACAGCTGATGATCTGTGTGGTAAGGACACATTGCCTACGGTGGAAATTGCACACGATGCACGTATTTTAGTGTAAGTGGTATCGCAAAGCCTGCATGTCTTTCTCGTCAAACAAAAAAAAACTACAAAAAAAATCAACTACCGTCATCTTATTTAACAAAAATGTTATGTAGCTAAAATAATGTATAATATATCAAGACTGTTTGAACAAATGTTTGAGCCTCGTAATGAGATCTAGACCGGGTCCGTTCCTAGGCGGGTTCCTCAAGTGGGCCGTGTCCTTCCGATAAGTGAGTTATGTCTCGCAAGTAATGCCAACTCCTTAATAATCCCGCTGAACAAAGCGAGCAAATGGAGGCTCACAGTTTCACACCTGCTGTTTTAACTTGCTAAATGGTGCTTAATATGCTAAGTATGTCATGGGTGTGGTGGCAAGGCTTCTGATTTTGACATATATCACCTGCACATCGCCTGTCAGAATACCGCAGCGTATCTGTGACATTTACAGCTTTATCTCTCCCCTGTAGGCTTAAGATGTGAAGGAGATGGTCTGTGAAACAGACTACGGACACGAATGGATGAATTCTAATGAAATAATGAAATTAAAATGAACCCCCCCCCCCAAAGCAATGCGTGCTGTTCATCATCATCACCATCATCATAATATACATTGCCCATGCATAGAGATCCATCTTCCTGGCCTCCATCCTAGTGTTTGTTCCACAATCACCACTCACGTTCTCAGATGGACCCCCTCATCGGTCTATTACAACATAAAATCCCCAGCAAAGCATCCTGCCCCCCCCCCCCGGGAAGCGGGTTCCCGTCAGCGGGGGGGAAGCAGGCATTGTTTCAGTGCCAGCAGACCTGCTCTCCTTGTCTATTATGCACCGTTCATAGTCCACAGCCGTTAGCAAGGGCTCCTTCCCCAGGAGGGAGAGCTTGTGGTCATCACCGCTTATTTTAATTACAATGCCCTGACCGTGAATGGTCCCGTTTATCATCACGGGCCGGACCTGCTCTCGCCCACGGGGCACGGGAACAATGTTCTGTGAAAAATAGTGGTGTAGGAATGCAGAAAGGCTTCACAGAGTTTTGTGATAGGCAGCGTGGAATAAATTAACACGATTGATGGGGCCATGTGCGCTGCTCTAAACCCCCCCCTACCACACACACACACACACACACACACACACACACAGACACTCACACACACACACACACTCACACTTTGGACATGCCTCTGAGGGGTCTCAGTCAGGCATTTGCCATGTCGTGTTTGCATACTGGCACGTTTGTACTTCTTGCAGATATAATCATTCATGGCCAGGGGGCGCTATGATCCGGACCCTGATCCAGATCCTCTAAATCAGGGGTGGGCAATCTTATCCAGAAATGATCATTGGGTATGCAGGTTTTCATTGGAGCTGCATAATTATATGACTAATTAGAGACTGATTGGCTGAAGAGTCCTCACACCTGTGTTTGAACAGCTGACCTAAAGGTTATCCCGGAAACCTCTACACACACCAGCCGTTTGTGGATGAGACTGGCCGCCCCCTGCTCTAAATGCTGCTGTAAGCAGGATATTACTTTCCAGGATCCAGAACTGTTTTACAGCAGAGAAATAAACCTCTGAATGGGCGTTTCCCTCTGGACCCAAAGGCATATTCCTGACTAATGTAATGCTTAATGAATCACTGACTGCTTTGTGAACCAAAGTACTTGTGGACAGGGAATCCAGTTAATTATTTTTTTTATTACTAATTATTATTATTATTACTGCATATATTCTTTTTCTGCTTTTTTTTTAAATCAGTATACCTTCATAACCCATTATAATGATTAAACCGAATGACCACATACAGGTTGCTCGCTTGTTTATACACCCAGGCTGCTCTCCCAGGCACCCGGCCCAATTACGGCCGTTCGCCACACCAACCTAGAGGCCTTATACCCTAGGAGGAGAAAAAAACCTTTGCTATAATTCTCTGTAAACATTTATTTCTTATTCATGCTTGTATCAGTGTGACGGAGGGAACCCGCAAGTTAGAATTATTTGTGTTGGGGGATGTTGTGGGATAAATTACTTTGAACATCAAATAATTGCTGTGTATCTGGGTGAGAGTTCCCCAGCAGAGCGAGGCTGGCCTTCGCTTTTCAGAGCCACTGGCCCTGGACTTGAACTCTCACATGTGGTGGAGAGAACCCAGCGTTTATGCTGTGGGGAAGCAGCCATAAAGGGTCTGTCTGCTTCTTTGCTCAATTAACAGCCGGCATTTCCCCATAGTAAGTCACACTTAAAGGAGTATGTCTCTAACTTTCTACTTCTCCTTTGTGATGCTCTTTCACCGGATCGCACCCACATGCCTAGAGGCCCTGTATTCAGTGGCCCTGTATCTAGTGGCCCTGTATCCAGTGGCCCTGTATCTAGTGGCCCTGTATCCAGTGGCCCTGTATCTA